>OZ004725.1:123608057-124808057 GCA_963924685.1 Dexiosoma caninum | reverse complement strand
CGTGCAGACTACTTCGACCATCGCCACCCTCAACTGAAACAATCGCATAAATTATTTGCAAATCCAGTGTTATATTTCTTATCTTGTTATAAAAACATATGCGAATTTTTTTCTGCCTCCACTACAGTTCCGGAACCCTTTGATTACTTTTTTCACAGCTTTTATTTCTTTTATTATCTGAAAAAATATATGTATGTATGTATATGGGCATTGAAAACCCATATAAATTGATGCAAAAAGCCGGTTTTTTGAGAAGTGTCTACTTTTCAAAGTCGATTGATTTTTACAAATGAAAATAAAAGGGAAACCGGGTCGATTACAGATTTTAAATGCTCTACTATATTGATACATATTTACATGCAAATAAATACAAATGCCATTGGAATTTTTCTCATTTGAGTGTGTGGCGCACACTATTCAACTAATTATCCAAACCTAGTTGGTTCTATATTATAATTTAAAATGCACATAATTGGTAAATGGTAATTAGTCATATACATAATTATTTATATGAACATACATACATATGTATGTATGTATTTACAATTTTACAGTCCACATGCAAGGTACCCCTTGCAAGGTACCAGACACTTGAGTATTGATTTTAAGAAAAAAACATTTGCACACAGGAATATAAGTATTATAAATAACTTACCAAATCACGTAAATGCAATATTAATTTAAAAGTTTACGCATAAAAAAATAACTTTATTATAAATTCCACAATTATGGTGACCTATTTATTAGCTGGCAATAACCATAGCAATTTCTACAATTTGTATAGCACTCCCGCTTAACTAAGTGTATGTACTGTAATGTAAACACTACGAATTTCTTTTGGATACTCTTACAGTTTAAAAACATTTTAGGACATTTTCTGAATAAATATAAATTCATATTTTGCATTATAAAAGAAGTTAATCGAAAATTTCTTACAATAACAGAAAGTTTCACAAGTTTTAATCACACTGCATGGATGGCCCTATTCACGATTATTAACAGTACAATGTTCAAATTAGCTATGTTGACTTTTTAGACACATTCTACATACATATATAGTCTTTTTGACGGTAATACCGTCTTTGTATTAATTATGTTATAATTTAAATATATTTACGTGTATGTATATGTATGCTTATAGTTATGTATATTTTAAAATAATATTCATTATTCATTATTCATTATTATTTATTTATTATAATAAACACTGTCTAGTATAAGATAGTATTGCCATATAAAAAGTAAATATAAGAAAATTTCTATTGGCAGTACTATGTCAAAAATTCTTTTGACAATTTCCTTACTTGTCACGTGCATTAGTAAACAGCTGCAACTAAAGAAAAAACGCGAAAACTAACAAAAAGTGGAAAATAATGTCAGGCTTTAATCATTCGGTAAAAGTTCCCACACAATATAAAAAAGTTGCTGCCGTTTTGAAGACCGCTTTAGAAGACCGTAAAAAATCTTTAAAAACTTTAGTTTATGCACAACAACATGCCGTAAGTGTGAAAAAATAGAAAAGTAGTTATTAGCACGTGTTTCAACTGTATTAAAAACTACATACTATGTATTTACAGCGCATTGGTAGTATGCAAGCAGTCTTAAAACTGTATATAGACAATCGTGGAGCTATAGATGCAGCAATTGAACAAACAAAAATTGTAGAAGATAATCCCCGTTTAAATTCAGCTCTTTGCAAAATATTGGTAACTGAATTAATATATGGTCGCAAAACATTGAATGGTGAATCGAAACCAGTTCAGACAGTGCGAGATTATAAAGAACGCTTAGTGGAGGCTTTAGGCGTTGACGCTACTTTAAACGATAACACGAAAAAGGCAAAAGGCAAGACATTCTTAAAAACTCACTATTCTATTGTAATTGGGATAATAAAATGGGCAAGAATAAACTTAATATAAAAAACCCAAAAGAAGGTCAATTCCAGCAATCGGAGAATCGAGACCAAGCTTTTGTAAACTGTTCCCAAGTTCTTGACAACGAGGGAGAAGACACAAGCACATCTGCCTTTTTATGGCTGATAGCATTTTCCATATTAATGTGTACATTTCCATTTCTCACCTTTTATGGTGTACGTTCTTGGTTAGAAGAGTCTTTTGATTTCAATACATTTCAAACAAACTGCTTCTCAGTTTTGTCGTCCGTTATTGTGGTCAATTTTATTATTTGCTTATTTGTTTACAAAGCTTTTAGCGAGGACAATATTGCAACAGCGAGACCAGGAGGCGCTGCAACTAGCAACAATGATAAGAAAGATAATTAAAATACGTGTTTAATTTTGTATATTAATATCTACAATCTATAAATAAATAAAATATTGAAATTATTCAATTGATTACAAAGGCATTAACAATCTTTTATTCATTGCTACTGTCTTATAGATTCAAAGCCTCGTTATGTACGGGTCAATACAAATCTACTCACTTTGGAAGAGGCTGATACAATGTTGGCCGGAATAGAGTTTCGTAAAAAAGAACATACTGTTGAAAGTTATGAAAACTTTTTGAAGGTCGTACAGGACTTGGCTGAAGATGAGTATATGCTAGATATGCATGTCAGCAATTTGTTAATATTTCATCCCAAGAAAAAACTTTTTTTGGCACGTCACCAATATACAACGGAGAAAAAGTTTATGCTTCAAGATAAGGTAATTTCAATGCTGTTTTCATTAATTAATATATGTACATATGTATGTATCTCAGGATTTTTAACAAAAGATCATAAGTCCAGATAAGAAAATGTCTTAGTATTACAATCGTACAAGACGCTTTATTTAGATTAAACAAAAAGTAATCAACTTATCTGGACTTGTTGTAGATTTAATTTGTAAGCTGATATTAATAGAGATTTTAGTAGAAAGTAAAATTACAGAACACTTAACTAATTTAGATATTTTTTAAAAGGCTGCGGAGTTAAAACTAATAAGTTTATATTCTATTCGTTATATGTATATATATTCTTTAAATCTGTATATATGTACATACTTATTATTATTAAATTACCATATTCATTTTTCTGATAATACATAAGATAGGCCAATTTGTCTTCCTTTTTAGTATTTTTTTTTTTTTTTTTTTTTTTTTTTTTTTTTTGGCGTGTGAGGTAGGGTTGAAAATGCCTTCGCACTTACAGAGACCGTCGTCTTCTGCGTCGAGTGGTGTTGCCACTAAAAAATTCCCTCCTCCTCCTCTGGGTAGATTCCTCCCCGGAACCGCTTTCCGCATTACTTCGGGAAGGCCCAGAGCCACGTCCCAATTAGGACCACTCTCAATCACCCACGTCTGGGTCCGCCAAGTTTGCAGCCAGCGCCATGGCCCCGGCCCGTATCGCCTGGTCCCTGTCAGAGGGGGCCCCGATATGCAGCAGCGCATCGAGGTCCCTCTTCTTCCTCCGCAGAACGTATCCCACGTACTGTGCCACAGCGTCCCAATTGTCTTCACAATCGAGCATCCTCCCTATCACGGTGGCAGGAGCGAACCCGCCAACCCGCTGCGCCATTGCAGCTCTCTCAGCATGCCACCTGGGGCAGTCGAAGAAAGTGTGTTCTGCATCATCATCCGTAATACTACAGTAAATGCAGTCGGGACCATCTGCCCTGCCCATCCGGTACAGGTACTTTCGAAAGTATCCGTGGCCCGAGAGGAATTGTGTCAGGAAGTAGTTAACTTCCCCAAATTTCCTCCGAATCCATACTTCCACGCAGGGAATGAGCCTTGCCGTCCACCTGCCGACCGTGTCCGCGGTCCACCTGTCCTGCCATCGCCGGACAGTTTGGGGTCTCAGACCAATAGCACCAACACCAGGGTCCTCCCCCCTCGAGTTCCAAGCCTCCCACCGCTCGCGCGCCAAGAGGTCTATGGGTATTTCCCCACATATCACCAGGACCGCAGCGCCCGAGACCGTGCGGTAAGCCGAAGCAACCCTAAGGGCCGCCGTCCGCTGTACCGCCTCGAGTACCCTGCGTTTGGTTCTCTCACCCAGTACATTTCCCCAAATCTCGCTCCCATGCAGCAAGATCGACTTCGTGACCGCCATAATCAGCCTCCTCTTGCTCTGTGTCGGACCTCCGACATTCGCCATGAGTCTGCTCAGCATGCCAGTCATCTTCGCCGCCTTAGTCGCCACATGCCGTATTTGGGCCCAGTAAGTCAGCCTACAGTCGAGTCTGACGCCCAAATACCTTATGGCACTCTGGGTAACCAGAGACACATCCCCTATCTGCATGCCGACATCGAGTGGTATGTGTGCCCGCGTCATCAACATCACCTCGGTCTTCTCCCCGGCCAATTCCAAGCCGTGGTCCTCAAGCCACATCCGGGTCCTAATCATGACCCGGTTCAGCTTCCCCCTGGCGTCATCCATATCCCGCGCCAAGATCACCGCCGCTATATCATCCGCGTATCCCACGAGCTGAGCATCCTCGGGCATTTCCACCCCAAAGATCCCATCGTAGGTCAGATTCCATAGGTCCGGGCCCAGCACAGATCCCTGGGCCGCGCCGGACGTGATCGTCCTGCTCCTCCGCCCCGTCGGCGTATCGTACAACAGTACCCGATCGTCCAGATAACTACGGAGAATTCTATACAAGTATCCGGGAATACGAAACCTTCCCCGTAGCGCCTCTAGAACATCAGCCCATCGTAGGCTGTTGAAGGCATTCCGAACGTCGAGTGTTGCCAGGATAACTATGCGCTTCGGATAATAGCGCCTCTCGCTCTGAGCGCGCTCGAAGCACTCAACCACATCAGCAATCGCCCCGAGCGTTGACCTGGCAGGTCTGAAGCCATGCTGTCTATCCGACAGCCCCCCAGCCATCCTCACGGCCTCCGCCAGCCTTCTTTGCAGTAGCTTCTCCAGCAGCTTGCCGGCACCATCCAACATACAAAGTGGCCGATAAGCCGATGGCTGGGTCGGATCGCCCCTGCCCTTGCCAACAAGCACGAGCCGCTGTGTTTTCCAGCGTCTTGGGAAGACGCCCTGGACTAAACAAGCATCATATACCGGAAGCAATGCTTCCGGCCTGCTCTCAGCCAGGATCTTGAGCACCTCCGACGGTACCCCATCCGGGCCAGGGGCTTTCCCCGTCCTAAGAGCCCCGGCAGCGATCCTCAGTTCCTCCCCGGTAAAGGGCGGTGGAACCTCATCATCGTAGGGCCCACGTTCGCCAACCAGCGGAGGGTGTGTGGGGAACAGGCCCCCCACAATCGTTTCGATCCGCGCGCCGTCCAATTGCACCCCAGTGCGGCTCGCGCCCAATTTTCCCGCCACGATCCTATAGCCGAGTCCCCATGGATCACGGTTCAGGTCGCTCCGAAGTTCCTCCCATTTCGCCCTCTTGCTCGCCATAATCGCGCGACGCAACGCCCCGCGGGACCGCTTGTACTCTTGGGCCTCCAGTAGAGCCTCGCCGGCCCGCCTAGCCCTAGTATAGACCCTCCTATTGCGGAGGCAGTCACGCCTGAGTCCAGCAATCTCCGGGGTCCACCAGTACACAGGTCGCCTCCCCGCCCCTCGCGACGATCGGGGCATCGATGCGTCGCATCCACGGACAATGCGCCGCATCATAGCACCCGCCAGGGAGTCAGCGTCCTTTTTAGTATAATTGGGTGTTTCCCTAGGCTGATTTTTTGGTAAATTTTTGTTTTTGTGTTGTTATTTGGATGTTATTAAATCTATTTGCTCAACGTTTCGTTGGTTTTTCCAACTTCTTCAGGAGGTTCATTAAATTAAATTTGTCAAAATAATATATAATTTTAATATTACTGTATGAAAATATGTGTTGTGTGGAACTTACTATTTAATTTTTACATCGGTAAATTAAAAATTGTTATATATGTATGTATATTTTTGTTTAACTGGACATCACAAGCATAAGATAACTTTTGATATAAAATTAAATTAAAACTGGTCGTCACAACATGAAACAACAACATGTAAAAAATATATATATTATCAAATAATAATGGAAAATAAAAGCAACAACACCAAAATTATTATTACAGTTTATATCACAGGTGAATCGGAATTTATTGCAATTGAGTATTGTAACTTAATGTTGTCTTTGTCTTCTTTACTTTTCATCGCTTCTTTAATCCGTTCCTATATTCTTAAGCTCTCAAGAGTATATCGTTTATTATATTTCTTCTCTCTGGCTAATATGTTTACGTTTTTGAAACAAATACTGTGTCCACTCTCTTCTATGTGTTGGGAGAGAGCAGTGCTTTCTTTACCCTTTTCGATATCAGTTGCATGTTCAGTCATTCTCGTTTCTAGTCTTCTCTTTGTTGTCCCCACATAGTATATATTATTGCATTGTTCTCTTTCATTGTCTTCGCACTTTATTTCATAAACGACGTTATCCATCTTCCTTTTGTCAATTTTTGTTTTTTTGTGCGTGAATAGGTGTCTGGTGGTATTGTTTGATTTGAGTGCTATTTTTATTTTGTCATCCTTTTTATTGATAACAAATAACAATAAATAAAAAAAAAATTAATATTTATAACTTATTTATACTTTAATTTCAGGGCACTAGTTTGGTTGCAGAACTTCTTCAACCACCAGTAGGTTCCACCGTTTTGGATATGTGCGCTGCTCCTGGCATGAAAACTATACATATATGTAATGTTTTAAAAAATCAAGGCACTATATATGCAGTTGAACAAAGTAATGAACGTTATCGTATTCTTTGTA
The DNA here is from genome assembly GCA_963924685.1 of Dexiosoma caninum. Lineage (NCBI taxonomy): Eukaryota > Metazoa > Arthropoda > Insecta > Diptera > Tachinidae > Dexiosoma > Dexiosoma caninum. The sequence goes on along the minus strand of OZ004725.1, from coordinate 124,801,349 downwards.
ATATGACCAAGTGGGCTGGTTGCAAGATAGTTCGGACTATAAATGCTGATGCTCTAACGATAACAGCTGAACAATGTCCAGGTGTCGAATACATACTAGTGGATCCCTCATGCACCGGTTCTGGTATGCAGAATCGTTGGTCTTTAGAACGCGAAGAAAAAGATCCCGAGCGCCTTACGAAATTAGCGGGTCTACAAATCAAAATGCTTTCCTACGCTATGTCAACATTTCCAGATGTTAAGCGCATTGCCTATTCTACCTGTTCATTGTATGAGGAAGAAAATGAACAAGTTGTAAAAAAGTGCTTAAAGTTAAATCCTAATTTTAAGTTATTAAGCGGTAAAAAAGCTTTACGCAATAAATGGCGTAATGTTGGCAGTTCAGAATATACGAATATTGGGAAAAATTGCATCTATGGTCGACCAGATGATGACTTAACAGATGGCATTTTCATAGCCATACTGGAAAAAATTTCCGATATAACAGACGAATAAATGTGTATATTATTTTACATGCGCTTTTTTATGCATAAATATACATACATATAACAAACATTTGATATTAGTTCCATTTGCCTATCTTGTTTAATTGATTAACATAGTTCGGACTAACCATGTAAATGTCCACATATTTTTAAAACATGTATGTATGTATGTACATTAGGGTGGTTTTATCTCATAGGGTAAAAAAAAATTTCAGAATTTTTTGGGGAACGCCGCCAAAATGTTTCTTTCTGTCAGATTTTAGGATTGCCAAAATTTGAGCACGATTGAAAGATGTTAATACGTGCCACTGCGGCCTCAAAGTTATGAAAATCTCGATTTGTTGCCAGTTTGGCTACTTTGCCGACCCATATCTCTAGAACGGTTTAATATATTTGCCCGTGTCATACATCAAATTGAAGGCGATACTGTTTATAATATTTTATATGCAATAAAAAAATACGTAAGTAGTACTGAATTCGAGATAATGAAACCAATGTCCCTAAAAACGTGACTAGGTACTCCTTAGAGCGAAGATGGAACCTATTGTGAAAAACCCATTTTCCTTCCTATATTATCAATTTTTGGAATGAAAACAATTATGTATTAAAAAAATAAAGTATAATAAATGTCTTTTTCATTTTATTCTTATTTAAATTTATTCAAGGGACTGACATAATGTGGTTTTGGAGCTATCTGGATACAGCTGATGGCATCTGCTGACTACTTGGAGAACGTATACTGTCAGTTTCAGGAACGCCCAGGAGTTGTTCTATAGTCCCATGTGATACCAGAACAGCAACCCGTTCTTTCTGCTCTGTTTTGAGGATACCTGGTAGTAGTTTTCCATCCCAGTGCACGCAAACAGCCTCGTTTTGGGGTATCTTGAGGATGTCTTGAATTTGTTCCGTGTATTTTTCACGGTTTATTCTCCGCTGTTCACGGATAATGCTTCTGGAGATCTTATATTCTTTGGAATCCTCTCCGAGAGCTTCTACTGTAGCCGAAATGATACGAGTAGCGTTCCTATCCAGCGGTCCAGCAACAATGACAATTTCATGGTTAGGACCTCTTTGAAGCCACGCTTGATTCTCTTGGGGGCAGATAGTCCTTCAGATTCTACGTTCATCTCGAGCTCCTCATACGGCGTTTCACGTCTTTCTGACTCTTCTGTTGTCTCGTCGTCCGTGAACTCCACAGTCTCTGTGAACAATGAGATTAGACAATAAGTATAAAGTTAATATTGATGGAAATTTCAGCTAGTGATCTAGATCTTATAGTTTCGCTACAAGGAAAATATTTTTTTTAAATACTTACCCAAATTTCCCGCTTCAAGTTGTTTGTCCAAGATCTTCCGTTGTTTCTGCAGTAGTCTTTCTTCAGCTTGAGCCAACTTCAGGTCAACTCCGAGCATGGAGCCTGGTCTTCCTTTCTGTCTTTGTTTCAACAGAAACTCCTTGTCTTCTTCTGAAGTCATCATCGTCAGGGCATCTTGGTGGGCAATATCAAAGAGATCATCCAACTTTTGGGTAAACTCTTTTACAGCATTTCTTGCACTCTTCGTTTTTCTATCCTTGTACTTTTGCATTGTTCTCCAATCATCGTACAGTTTTTCCAGCTTTACTATGACATTTTTCTTTTGTTTTCTAGGAATTCGAGCTTTTGTCCAAAAAACGAACACCTCGTCAACAGCAGTTGTAGCAGAGTCTCTCACATTTAACTTCACAGTACGCAAATTGTCGAACATAGTAGCTAGAACTTATCGATTGGAGGGCAGCTTACATCCAGTTATCTGATGATCTGGATAGTCAATTAGAAAAATTTTGTCTCTACCTCTACTTCTCATGCCAGATGTAGAAGCCATCACTTTTACGAGAAATAAAAATGTTCACTAGAAGAAAGAATAAATGACACAGAATGATACTAACTAAAACAAAGAGTACGTGTTAGTAGGTACCGACATAATTAAAATAAAAATGTCTTTTGTAGGTATTATTTAGTGGGGTTTTTTAAACTCGATCACACGAACGTAGAACAAAATACGACTCACTGTTCAGCGAATACTTTTCAACTGACCAAGAAACAAAATCATAAAAGCAAGAACCACCTAGCTATCGTTTTCTTTTTTTAATAACAGACTCTGAACCCCAGGACTTCTACTTAAAATATAACAATAGGTAGTAGGGTAACCCAATACATTTTTAAACTAGGTTGGTTTTAACTGCTTGGGATCGCCAGTGATACAGTATGAGGAAAAAATAGATACATACCTGACATAAAAAAAAACATTGTTGTGGGTCTAAAATTAACGGTATACCATAGCAAACATATTTAAATGACATGGGATTCCAAAGTACAAGTATTTGTCCATAATAACCAATAATAATACAAATAACGCATCTTCGCTCTCAGGGGTACCTAGTCACGTTTTTAGGGACATTGGCTCTATTTTTTCGGTTTCAGTACTAGTTGCGTATTTATTGTATATATATATTATATATTAAAAACAGTATGGCCTTTAATTTGATGTATGACACGGGCAAATAGCTTTAGCCGTTCCAGAGATATGGGTCGCCAAACTGCCAAAAAATCGAGATTTTCAAAACTTTGCGGCCGCAGTGGCACAGGTTAACATCTTCCAATTGTTCTCAAACATTGGCAATCTTAAAATCAAACAAAATGAAACATTTTAGGGGGTGCCCCCAAAAAAATCCAACATCGATTTTTTAAAACCACTCTAATGTACAAAACAAGCGATGGAAGTCGTGTTTGATAAGAAAATGATTTCGTAATAAAAAAAACGATTGTAAAATTTATAAACATTTTATGTGTTATGTGGTTGTATTTAAAAAAAAATCACAAATCATTATTCGATGGGATGTGTTCTTATCGTCAGAAATTGTTTACTTTCCGTTTTGTTACATTTTCCATTCTATTTATTTGGCTGTGGCTGAAAAAAACAGGTCTGAAGAAATTCGTATACAGTAGTTCGAATGTAAACTTTTGCAATAATCCCCTCCTTCATAATTGGTCTATATATACAAGTAATTTTTTCTACAATCAATTGAAACAAACCACGTTTCTCTTTATTTGGTAGACAAATGTTTTCAACAAGTGCGGATTATTTTTATCTTGGACCAGCACACCGGAGATGACCTCTACACATGCGATGCATGATGCTCGAATTAGAGGAAAGGGATTTGGGAGAAATGATATGAAGTGAACCTCCACTATCTTACAACTCTGCTTTTGCACGTTCTTTGTGTTGAAGCGCCTCTGATGTCTAAGCGACGTATTAAATTTTGAAGCTTCGTTTTTAGTAATTATTTTACTTCGCCGCTGGTACACAATACCGACGAAGGAGGGCGTTCTGACGTGCCTGTCGAATGGTTACAGCTGAAGCAATTACTTTTCAGTGATTATGCCTTCGCTACTGATACCTTCAGAAACCAACTGACACAAAGGCACTAATGCTTATCAGAAAAACTGCGAGAGGTTTTTTTAGTTTGAGACGGGTTGAACGCCAGTCGATGGACTGAGCACATTTTTCAGGTCTCAAAGGAAGCATTCAAGTGCCTCGGTTTTTTAAGACGGTGTAAGACATACTTCAACCTATCTGATCTCCTCACTATTTATACCGCTTACATCCGACCGAAAATGGAATACAGCTCTCATGTATGGGCCGGTGCTTCAAAGACTATTTTGAAGTTACTCGACCGTGTACAGGAAAGAGCGAAGAAACTCATAGGAGACAGTAGGGTAGCCAACTCTATTGACTCTCTTGAGCATCGTCGCAACGTGGGGTGCGTTTCGTTGTTCTATCGTTACTATAATGGGATGTGTTCCAATGAAATCAGGGAACTTGTTCCCGAAACCCGGTCATTCAGCCGCTCGACGCGTTCATAATTAAGAGCGCATCCATTTGTGGTCAACTTGGCAGCGAACCGCACTACGCATTACAAAGAGAATTCGTTTTTTGGCCGAACAGCACGTATGTGGAATGGACTACCCGCAGAGGTATTTCCTGTCACTTTTGACGTGGGAAAATTTAAATCAAATGCCAATAAACACTACTCGCTCTATCCTCCTTCCCATAACCTAATTTCCTACTTCCAGCCCAATGTATCGCATGTGTTGGGGGTATACCCTTAGTGCCGGTCCAAGAAAAAAAATAATATACTCTTCATAAATATTTATTTATTTATTTCCATTTTATAAAAAAAATTTTCAAAGTAACTAGACCATATGCACAAGATGGTACTAACGACATGCTACTTCGTATGGGAAGTAGCAACGTAGTTAATAACAAAAATTTACAAAAAAACCGTAAAGGATACATCCAATTATGACCAATCAATTAAGCAGTACGATCGAAAGCCTCTTGCATATGCACGAATTTACTTTGGGTGCTAACATCCTTTAAGATCTGAAATAAAAATGAATGCGTAAATTAATGTTTTAATTCAGGGTCCAAATTACGGCATTCGATATTTTTTTTTTTTATCTTGGGCCAGTGCTCAGGGGCTATCCCCTACATATGCAATGCATTGCACTGGAACTAGAGAGCAGGATAGGGAAGAAATAGACAGGTGGTGAAAGTGTTAGGAAGATAGAACTTAATTCTTGCACAACTCTGCAGTTGCGTGTAAATTATAAAGCAAAGTTTGCGGCGTCTCTGATGTTTTTTTGACGCATTATTTTTAAGCTAATGGAGCCATTTTATTTATTATTTTACTTCGCCGACGTTTTATTGCTCAAATACCAACGAAGGAGGGTGCTGTAGCACAGAAAACGCAGAAAAAACTTTTTTCTGATTTGACCCGGCTGGGAATCGAACCTGGGTCTTTCTGGTTGCAGAGCCAATACGCTGACTACTTGCCATCAGCACCCCCGAAATTCCTATACATTTTAATAAAAAATATTTCTTGATTCTTTGTAAAGCTTAAAGCTTTTGAAATTAAAAAGAGAATTCCTGTAGATCTTAACTGATGGTTAAGGAAATATTGAAACAAATAAAAAATATTTTTTTTTAAGTTAATAAACAAACCTTTAAGCTTTACAAAAATCAAAAAATATTTGTTATAAGGAAAGGTTAAAAATAAGGATTAAAAAACATTTGCATATTTTGTTTTAAATTTCAATTCGAATCGTATGCCGTAATTTGCCCGCTGCTAATGAGATACTGACATTTTATTGCGATAGTTCAGTCCAAGTTTTTTTTACTAAGTGATGCAAAAGATATACTGGATTTCTTTCTATGTGAAAGATTTTATACAAAATTTCCTGATTATTTGCAAGAATTTACATACTCGTATGTATGTACACACCTTTCATCTTATATAGAAAGGCCCTAACTAACATAATTGTAACTTTACAGTTAATAGTTAATAATTATTATTAGAAAGCAATTATTAAAATTTAAATGCTGGTTGAGCGTCTCAAAGCCTATTGCACTAAATTTTCGCGAGAAGTTGTAATTGTGTAAAATGAATGGAAGTCGAGTTGAGGCCTTTCTACATAAGACCAACGATACACACCTTTAGAGTTTTGATGATAAACGTTGCTATTATTACTACCGGTACTGTATATTCCAAATGCAATATCCGCTCTTATCTAATGATTTAGGATTACCTAACGATAGTGAATAAAAATAGTAGATTCCGCAATCGTGATTTTATGAAACAATTTAACATTTTTTTAAATTTAAACTTTATTTTCGGCATTAGACACAACCTTTCTGTGTGCATAAGAATATTATTATGTAGTTATGTTTTCACACTTTAAGATCCTTGGTGTACATATTTATATCATAAATAACTAACAAACATTTTATTTTGCTTTGTAAAATATAAACTTTAATTATGCAAGTAACAACAAACATTCATTTCCAATAATAAACATTGATTTCGTTAAAACATTTATAAAATTTACATTTAGTTTGTCGATTACTTTACACATATTTTCTTTTTGTAGATTTTCTCAATATACTAAATTATTATTATTATTACTATTTTCTCAGTATATGTTAAGATTTGTTACAAAAATATTTTTTATTTTTATAATATTTAGAAGATATAAATTATAAAAACTTGTGTTTCCATCATCTCCTTTTTAAAAGGCTAAAAGAAGTTAGTTTTTTAATATTCGTAATTATTTGACATTTCATAAGCTTTGTGCAACGTCGTATGCAGAATACAGTACTGTTCAGAACAGTCATAAAAAATTTTGGCATTTATAAAAAGTATAATATATAACTCTTACCTAGATTTTGGTCTGAAGATATTAACCGTGATCTGGCATCTTTGAACGAATGGATGACCTTAAACTGTCTTCAGGTCAATCCTAGTAAGGCAATGATATTCAAAAGTAACAGGTACGAATTAACTCAGGTTGACCTCGATTTGAAAATTTCTGATTCTGTTATTGGGATTGTTAAGCAGATGAATTGCCTTAAAGTTATAATTGACGATAAATTGGCTTTTAGATCACACATTCATCACATATGCTCTAAAGTTTGCATGACGCTGCGAAGGATGTACCACTTAAATGTGTCATTACCGCTAATGTTAGAAGAGCTGTTGCTCACTCATTTCTTATGTCTCGGCTAAATTATTGTTTAGAAGTTTACTCTTGTTGTAACATTGGTAATAAAATCAAAATCAAATACTTTGTGCCCAAAATCATCAGATTTGTTTATGGACTTAGACTAAGGGCTCCTGTTTCTCCCCACGTCAAAAATTTTCTTAGCATTACGTTCAATGATTACTTTAAATTTCGTCTGCTAATCTACCTTTTCAGAATTATTATAATTTCAAGAATCAATAATGCTACTTTTGAGAATTCTTTTCTTGTACAGAAGCTAGAATATGAAATTTCATTCCTAGAAACTTGCGTTCTTGTCTCCATTGACGTTTAAACGCAAACTGGATGAATTTCTCGATAACAGTAACTCTAATCGCTAATGGCATGGCTACTTTATCCTTCGTTTCTGTCTTTCTTATTGCCATTTAATATACATACATATATTGATAGTTTGGGATTTGATGGGATGTTTTAGTGTAGGAAATATACTTCAAGCAGTACTAAGTTAATTGGCCAATAGGCTATTTGTATTACAAATGAACTTAATAAATAAAAATAAATAAACAATTGAATTTTATATGGAAATTTGTAAATTAAACCTTCTATAAATCAAAAAAAGTTTCATAAATACGTATGGCAAAAGTTGTAATTTTGTGTATTACTTGTTGAAATGTCATTTATTATAATTTGTTTACATTCATATTACATTTTTTTATTATGTCAATTTTCTTTGCATTTTACAAACAACATTTCATTTCTTGAAGATACTAAACAAAGAATTTACGAAATATTGAAATAAATTTATAATATTAAAAAAAGGAATCACACTTGATCATAACTGCTAAATGCATACTTATATGTAACGTATATCGTTAGAACCATGTAGAAAGACTTTAATTCCATTTTTTCGATTTCGATTTTTAGTGAGTACTATTCATTTCACTCAAATATTCCTTATCATGAAAATTTATTGCAATAGTCTCAAAAATAATGGTTTTGTAATTGCTTTGTAATAATAGCAGTTTCTGTTATGTTTTTACATGTTACAATGATGTTATTTTGGTCCTTTCTACATGAGACCAACGATATGCATGTAGTTATTAATTAGTAATATTTCATAAATTTAAAGCTTTGAAAATAATCAGTCTAGTAAAACGGAAACCCGATATAAAATAGATATTCATATGTATATCGGAGTGAATTTAAATTAATGTGTAACAAGCACTACACAATTTTTTTCACCCAAATATTGTACAAATATTTTATTATTTATTATATAAATAATGCATTTAGTTATTTTCATTATAATTTCCAAAAATAAATTCTATTCAATATACAATTTTTAATATTTATTACTGCAATAAATTTTTTGAAAAGTTAATTTTCAAAAGTAACTTTATCTTAACCTTAAATAATTGTAATAATATATATATTCAAAGGCAAATATTTTTGAAATCTTTTTTAATTAAATATTATTGACACTAAAAATAGTAAAGAATTTCATTAAAATTCTCTTATTACTATGTATTTATAACGAAATTTGAAAATTGTTTTCTTCATCAGAGGAGTAATTGACTGAATTACGAATTTAATTGAAAAGCTTCTATTAGATACTCCTTTGATGGAGCACGAATAGTTCTTTTATAATGCATAAAATAATTTATATTTTAGAGAGAAACACCTATGAGTCCATAGATGCTTTACAATAATTACTGACGACTGCCATCTTCAAATTTGTTTTTATTCATGGCAAGGAAAATGCCGCTTAAGATTACGATTTCGCCCTAGATTAAAGAACAAATGTTACCGTGTTCTTTAATATCACGCAAAAACGTCGTAGTCGAAAAACGACACTAGTAATTAGGCCCAATATCTTTTAAATTATTTTTTAGTTTGAATAACATAATACATACATATGCATATTATCTAATCTTTTTTTTTCATTTTTAAAATCAACTACAAAATATGTTGGAAAACAGACTCGATATCATTAACCCAGGTGGCATAAGTACAGACAAGCATACGGCCGCCTATTAAAGACTTATTGCTGCCACCTTAGTAATTACATCATGTTCAATATATTATTTATATTTTGGGAAGCATAACACACGCAAACTTATTTGATTTGATCTCCAGAGCACTTTATATTTATTTATCTGTTATATATTAATATAAAGATGTGCACAATTTTAATTTTATTCAGATCGGTTCAATACTTTAGTAGTAATACGACTTTCAATTTATTACTCACACTCTTTAAGAAAACACTCTCTTCTTAATAGATACAACAAAAACACCATCGCTTTACGTGTACGTGTTGTTGGAGAAATAAAAACAAACGAGAAATTTATTGAATCAAATATGAAGAGTTTTTTTCTCTCTCTTTAAGTAAATAACAAAATGAAGCCATACATACATATATAAATATGTATGTACGCATTATATTAATTTTTATGTTGGAGTGCATAAAAAAATTTATAGTAAAATTAAAATAATTTTTCTTAAAGAATTTTTGAGGGCACCGAAGCGCACTAATTTATTCTAGTATAAATAACTAGCTTTCACATATTAACTTTAACTTTGAATTAAAAGGAAAACGATACGATCGACTTGTAAGACATTTCAATACTTGTTTTACATTTAATTTATTAAAATTTTAATAGTAAAGATCTTAATCTTATTATGTATTTAATAACTTTGATATATTGAGATTATAAAATATTTAAAATATACTTATGTATGTAGTTCACAAATTTGTTATACATAGTAGACTTTTTTTTATTATATTTACGTAATAAAAACGCGGTCCAATTTTCCATTAACGTATTTTATTCCATATTCCAATATTCCATATTCAATCAACATTGTGGGTCAACTTCAGGAAAAACTAAACTCATTTACAGTGTTGACCAATATTTATGTTAAAAACGGTTTAAAATAGTTTTTACTTTTGCTTTTGTAATCACAACCAAGATTTACGTACATCAGCTAACTATATGGTTGAAGTTTAAAATTTCTTATACTTGATTATAACATACAAATATGCAATACATAGTAGATATATGTATGCATATACATATCCATTTGTATAGCACTCGATCATCAAGAGTATTAATTCGAAATTTTAAAATTTTCACTGCTTGCTACTAGTTACTACCTTTATATCAATAAAAAAAGAAATATAGGAATCCGTTGATCTTGTCGCGAATTCAACAAGGTTTTCAAGTCCAAAAAAATTAATGCGTATCAAAAATATATTTTACAAGAAATTACGAAGTAAAAACAAAATAATTTTTCGAAAATTTTTGACATCAATATCTTTCAAACCAATTTCCAGCGTTTTGTCCAAATTGCTGCATGCAATTTGACGAAGACTTTAGGAGTAATTAAAAAAGTTTTTCGAAAATTTTCGTCGACGATATCTCGATTTTAGTCAAATTAGGAGCAATCGACACCCATTTCTGAGCTTAAAAACTCACTAGATTTTGTACTTGATCGGTTTAGTGGTTTAAAACTTATTGGTAAAACACAATTTGACGACACATTTCGTTGCGATCCGTTGCCGCGTTCTTAAGTTTTACATAATTCCCTACTGACATAATCGCGAAAATAGTCAGAGTAGACTCCCAGGACCTCGAAATATAAATAAAACTCGATTTTCGAAAATTGCGGTCAACACAGTAACTTCCTAAACGGGAAGTTAAAAATTTAAAAAAAAAATAATGCAAATACATTTTCTAGTGCAATTTCTTTCCAATGATATATTAGGATTTTCAAATTTCGGCAGCTACTAAAATTTTTAAAATTTCGAGTTAATGCCTTCTTGGTGATCAAGCGTGATATATGTATATTATTATTATTATTACTATTATTAGAATCATATATGTATATATATAAAGATATTCCCAAAATAAATTCTTTTAATATACATAAATATATTTGTTTTTTAATAAAATAAAATATGTACGAGTATGTAGTATATGAAAAATATAAATAACAAGTTAATATATGAATGTACATACCATTTGGAGGAAAGAAACAAACGCATGCATAGCGTGGGCTAAAACAATAGAAAAACACATCCATGCAAATTGTTGACTCACAAAACCAAATAATAACAGTTTGAGAGAGGAAAATTTAAAATACTTTTAAAATTCCGATCATGATCCAATTATTAGGTCAAAGTGGCTCTACAACAATCCAACAATACCAAAAACAACAGTGGTTAGCAAATTGCGCACTTGTCAAAACTATTGGAAATACCCATACGAATTTCTTCAAGCCGTTCTGAGGTTAAAAACACACCACAAAAAATCATCAGGAGAATCGCTCTGACCTGTTTATTGGATCATGATTCCGATTTTGAAAATTTCTAAATTAATTGCTTTGATAGGCCTACAACATGAAGTAATCCAATATAAAAATATAAGACTTTAATTTTTTTATCACTCGTTTTATTAAAATATTTAAGAAATTATAAAAATTTTATCTTTTAATAAACACATTAATACAAAATAGCAAACGAAGCTACACTTTTAACGTGTTAAACATTTTATAGATTGCAGTAATCAAGAATTTTATTGATTTTCATGCATTGCATTTTTAATCAAATATTTAATAGTTTTAGAAAAACATTTAGAAAACATTATAAAATTTACAAAATTACATGAAATTTCTTTATTTTTCATTTTTGTCCAAATATGTGAACGTTCAGTTTTCTTAATCACTTTATTTTATTTATTATGTTTTGCTAAAATTTTTGTCACAGTTGAAGTACATATTTAGAAAAAATTTTAGTTCATCTGTGATATGTTGTCGTAAATACAGATACATATATAGTTGAGATTTTATGTAAGTTAAATTTGATAAGTCGAATATATTTTTAAAACAAAAATAAAGATTTAAGAAATAAATTGTTAATTGAAATAAGTGTACGTATATACTTTATATTAATATTTAAAAATTAAATTGCATTAATAGAGAATTGTGTCGAAATCCGCAAAAGGCATGTTGTCGCTGAAGGAATAGAAATAAAAGTAAAATATGAATAAAAATCAAATAAAGACAAGAAAATTTATAAACATTATCGTATAAAATTCGAATATAATTATATATATATTAATATATATTAGTATAAGTATGTACTACAGATTTAGTAATAAATAAAACTCTAGCAATAAAAACTGTTTTAGTCATGCAATTTTGCGCTTTTCACGAATAACGTCATATACGACTCGTACAAATGTATCTTAAAATCGAGCAGAGAAAACATTCGGTTTCGGTAGTTTTTTCCCCTTTTTTCTACCCAAGTGAAGAGGTTGCTGGCGACATCCCATTATTATTGTTATTACTTGTTTTTTTTTTATTTGTGTATGCAAAGAAAATGTGAAGAAAGCGCATCTCCGAGTACCGAACACAAAAACGATGGTCTCTTCCCCGCCCGTAATATGCAGCCAAACTAAATGTTTCTCTTCCAAATGTTCGCACGTTTAAACTCGGACATATACGCAGTTATTCGTTAAAACTCAATACATTTGTGGACATACAATATATATTGAAACCATAATAATAGCTCTAATTGTGTATTGCTTAAAAAAGGAAATAAATAAACCAGCACTGTTGATAACCGCTTTCATAATTATCCCTTGTTACTTTTACTTAAGAGTAGCGTTAAATATTTTCACTTGGAGCCATTTCCAACTAGCATTATTATTAAAATCATAAAAAATAAAATATCCAATCATCGCTCTATCTCTATCTCTCTGTCAAAAGATAAATTCATCAACTTGGCATACAACCAACATAAATTCAAATTACATCAAGCATTACAGGGCATTACAAAAATGTAAGAAATAGGTCACTCACAAAGTCTTCAACCAACACAACACGATCAATATAACTGATCTCTATAGTTTTAGAGTCACATAACAAAATAATTCCATTCAACAAAAACACAACAATAGATGAAATGAATGAAAACAATATAACAGAGGTGGACTGGATTTTTTGTGATGATAAAACTGAAAGAAATTTTTCATTTATTCACCTAATGAGATTTATTACTCAGATGGTTCTTTTCAAAATGGGTTGACGTTCCATTCCACAATTAGGCAGACACGGAATTTGATCACATAGGGGTCCAGGCTACCGTACCACTCGGTTATTTTCACGGCAGAAATTTCTGCCATTAGAGCTGTTATTTCTCTATCCGTCAACTATGGAGGTAGAAAATTAATTTGCACTGACATCCTAAGTCCAAACAGAGCTTTGATGAAAAACAAAAAAACTAGAAAACGATTCACAAGAAATATTGGTACTAAAGATTCCATCTAATAATGGAATCAAGGGAAATAACGGGAAATAAATAAAATAAAACGCTCTGCACTTACCACTACCTACCTCTTTAAATTGTGGAAATATCAACAAAAGCCATTTGACAGAAACCCCAATTCTAACAAAAACTTAATGAGATGTTCGTACGTTCAAACACTATTTTGTTGAAAAGACTGGTTCTTCAAAATATCTCCGCGCAACTGCTTCGGCTAGGGCCCAGTCAATCTTCAAGGACTCCCGAAAACATTGAACTGATTGAAAGCAGTTTACGTGAAAATCCGCGAATTTCAATACGGAAAAGAGCAGCCTTACTGCGACTTCCAAGAGCGATTATTCATGAAATTTTAAACAAGGATCTGAAGGACCTGGATGACATAGACTTTAAAAAATAAAATCCTCATTTACATTATATCGTTCAATGCTCTTAATAAAACGTTGTGTCAATTATTACGTTTTTTATTTAAGTTTGAAAATATAAATCTCCTAGCAGATACCCTTTATTTCTGATATTACACTTAAATAAATGACTTAAATGTAAGTTTAATATATATATAAAGAAATGCATAATATACTTTCATATATAATAACTATTAACTAAAAAAAATTCTATGGGAAGCATGAAAATGATAAACACAACTTAAATTATTTGCAAACAAATTTTCGTAAAAAACACGCAAGAAAATTAAAATTTTTTTTACATTTAAGGTAAACGAAAAAATTAAGGTAGAAAAAATTTTTAAAAGACATTATTTATATTTAATGTAGTCTTTTAAATTGTATATTTATAACAAACATGCATTATTTAATTTTAATTTACACATCCATACATGTTTTCATTTAAATTTAAATAATTAATTTTCTTGTAATTGTCTTTTAAAAATGTTCGTGTATTGTTTTCTAACTAGATGCATAATGGTGCTGTTTTGTAAGCTACAAGTAGTAAATTATTCGTATAAGAAAAGGAAAAGTTATCATTAATTTAAATGTTCAATTACAGTTTTAGCAGTTAAGGTTCTGTATATAGTTTATGAAGAGAAATAATAAAAATATTTAGGTAAAAAGAAATTAGCAACAACACTTTGAATTTATTAGCAAAATTTACTAAAATTAATTAAGAGCACAAATTAAGCAGCATATTCGATTACCAATTTATGTTTGCTGAGTGGTTAAACAAACCGTTCTTTTGCCCCGTATAATTCTTCCCCTACAATTACAAAACCGCAAATAGAAGATATGGTAAAAGTTTTATAAACAGCAACTACTTCAGAGCAACAAACTCAAATGAAAGACATTTTTTGACAACAAGTACTCCAATAATTCAATTGTATTCAAAGTTAATTATATTGATATAGTACATGTGTATTGAGCTCAAAAAGTCTAAATTTTTAATACTTTAAAGACATTTTTCCAAGTATAACATTTTTTTACATATGACTCCGTTGCAATAAAGAAAGCGAAAACGTTGTTCGCGTTCAAAAAACTACAAAGTAATTGGTTGTTTGTTTCTGCAACGTTAGAGAATCTGTTATCTGTTATCTGTGATATGCGATAGCTTCCACTTCCAAACTTTATTTGATATTTACAAAAAAAGTTAAATTTTTCCTAAATAGCGATTGATTTGTAATTGGGCGCTTAATCTATACAGAATTTTTTGGCAATACTTAAAAAAAACATCTGTAATTATTTAAGTTTCGTATTTCCAACTAAATTTAATTTAAACTGTGTTTAGTTTTGTATGGAATAAAACGTGTTCCGAACAAATTTGCTATGTGAAATAATATTATTATTTAATATTTATGGATTCGTGTCTAAAAGTAAAATTTTTAAAAGCATAAAATATGCTGCCAATTATATGGCAAAGAAATATGCAAAATTTAGTACAGTTGTAAAAAAAAAACAATACAAAATGGTAACAATGAATAAATGAAAATAAAAAAAAATTCGAGTAGGCTCCACATTCTGTGAAATGAAAGTGAAAAAGTTTCAATTCTTTTTTGACAATTTGATAGTGTTCTGGAAAACGATAAAAAAAACTATTTTCAATGGAATTTTTCACATATTGCTTCAAAAAAATTAATTATAAGCAGTTTGAGTAAATAATATGTGGCAAATTCAAATCTCGCGTTAATATAGCGACACGCGTATAATATTTTATTATATAAGAAGTAACGATATTATTTAAAAATATAATTAAATTAAAGGTAAAATGTGCGGCAATTTTCTGCACACTAGACAATAAAAAATAAAAAAATTAAACTCTAAAATTAATTCGGGACAAATATAATTCTTCCCGAACTTTAATTAAGTTTTAATGACTTTAATGCAATGCCGAAGTAATTGTGGTCAGGTGTTTGTCCATAGGGTAAAGTCAGAGTACGATCCTTATGGAGAAACACACAAGAAGACTTACTGCCTCCACGCGGCGGCCACCGTTAACATGATCGGGCCTGGGTTTTTCTAGGAAACCTCGCTCACCCTACACTGTGGATTGTCCTTGTGTGGTGGGAAGCGTTTTTTCCTTCCTGGAGACCAATACTCGGTCATGGCTAAAGTAAGCAACGATATGGAGGCCGGATTATGGTGTGATGCGACCCGTGCCTGGGATCAGCTTGGCTAGAGGCCCCCTTCAGAAAATAGTCTAGTCGCAAACGGAGCTTCACCGATACCTGGCCACCTCAGTGAATAATGTTTTGGCCTTGCTGGGTTATCGGGGGCTATGGCCCGGCCGACCTACTTTCCCCCACACTCGTGGGAATTACATGTATACAAATAAAGAAAACAACGACGATGATGAGAAGAAAGACGGAGACCAAAAGCTCGACCCACAAGGCGGCTTATTGGCTCCACTCAGGCAAAGTGTGCTGGGACAGACAGGAGGCAACTGTGTATCAGGTGCGGAGGAGCAGGACATAAGATGAGGGACTGCAGAGCGGTTCCCAAGTGCGTTCTGTGCTCGGGAGCGGGGCGCGGTAGGACTGACCACCTGCCGTGCTCGAAGGGCTGCCCGCTATCCCGCAGATGATGAGGGTGCTCCAGGCGAATATGCACAGCAGCAGGATCTTGCTGCATGGGAGCGAGATTTGGGGAAATGTACTGTGTGAGAGAACCAAACGCAGGGTGCTCGAGGCGGTACAGCGGCCCTTAGGGTTGCTTCGGCTTACCGCACGGTCTCGGGCGCTGCAGTCCTGGTGATATGTGGGGAAATACCCATAGTCTCTTGGCGCGCGAGTGGTGGGAGGCTTGGACTCGAGGGGGGAGGGCCCTGGTGTTGGTGCTATTGGTCTGAGACCCCAAACTGTCCGGCGATGGCAGGACAGGTGGACCGCGGACACGGTCGGCAGGTGGACGGCGAGGCTCATTCCCTGCGTGGAAGTATGGATTCGGAGGAAATTTGGGGAAGTTAACTACTTCCTGACACAATTCCTCTCGGGCCACGGATACTTCCGAAAGTACCTGTACCGGATGGGCAGGGAAGATGGTCCCGACTGCATTTACTGTGGTATTGCGGATGATGATGCAGAACACACTTTCTTCGACCAGGTGGCATGCTGAGAGACGTGCAATGTCGCAGCGGGTTGGCGGGTTCGCTCCTGCCACCGTGATAGGGAGGATGCTCGATTGTGAGGACAATTGGGACGCTGTGGCGCAGTACGTGGGATACGTTCTGCGGAGGAAGAAGAGGGACCTCGATGCACTGCTGCATAGCGGGGCCCCCTCTGACGGGGGCCAGGCTATACGGGCCGGGGCCATGGCGCCGGCTGCGGACTTGGCGGACCCAGACGTGGGTGAGTGAGAGTGGTCCTGATTGGGACGTGGCTCTGGGCCTTCCCGAAGTAATGCGGAAAGCGGTCCCAGGGAGGAATCTACCCAGAGGAGGAGGAGGGAATTTTTTAGTGCAACACCACTCGACGCAGAAGACGACAGTCTCTGTTAGTGCGAAGGCATTTTCAACCCTACCTCACACGCCAAAAAAAAAAAAAAAAATTGCCGAAGTAATTTTCTATTCTCCTATATTCGAATTTCGTTTTAGTCGATCTTCAATATTTTTCCAGTTTTGCTCCGTTCATATTAGGGTTTGTTTGCAATATTAAAAAGCTTTCAAAACATTTCTATCTAATACACACTTTATTATAATATTTGAAAGTAAAAGTATATTATTTTAAGAAAAGATATATCTTTTACTGAAGCTGATACAAATCGTTTTGACGAACTTAAAACACAGAATTAAAGAAAATTTCACTACCATTTTATTTCACAAATGTAGAACGAAATACATGATTCCTGAAACTTCATATGATTCGTGTAAATACATACAATATTTAATAAAAAAAAAAGTTAATATATTTTCGTTTTCGAATTGGAATGACATGATAATTATAAATTAATATAAAGGAGCACATTCAATTGTAAAAATATGACAAATGACACGGTTGTGTTAAAAATGTAAATAAATATAAACGAAAGAAAACAAAATAATTAAAAAGATTAATAAAGAACAACTAAACAATATGTAAATACCTTTTCTTGTATAAAAACTTTCTTAATACGTAACACATTTGTATTGAGCAGAAAAAGGCACTTTATTACATTTTTTTCTTTTTTTTTTATCTACTAGAGCAAAAATTAGTGGACTTCCTATGTACACCTGTATATTCTTCCTGCTCCTTTCCATTGCATTTAGTATGTATAATTTACAATATCATTTTTAAAGTATGCAGAGCATGTCCCAGTCAACAGGTGTATCATTTATTCCATTTGTATAAATATCGAGATCATTGAGGCTAATGTTATTGTTACCATTGCTTTATTTATTTTTTATTATTTTTATTGAGTTAAGTGATTAGAACGAAGATTTTGAGAAGATGGTTTAAACACGAGTAGTATTATTTTCCCAACAAGATCACCATTTTGAAATGAAGGATTAAGAAAAAAAAAATAAAATATATAAAAATATTAGACATTATTGGAAGAAAATACTAAATTAAAAATTCTAATTCTGCAAGCTTTTGGCAATAAAAAAATGGTCAAACAAACTACTGAATGTGAGCGATTTTTAGCTGGTTACTAATACACTATGGCATAAATGGCATTTATTGCAAATTCAAAGATATATTGCTAAATGTTTCGGATTATAAATGATTTATAAGTAAATAAGCAAAAAATATAAATTAATGAAATGAATTCAAAATAAGCAAAGTATGTGTGTATGTATGTATATTATTATTTCAGTTGGTTAGAATTTTGCTTTACTTACTTTCCCATTTGCATATCTTGTGGATGCGGAGATTGAATATTATGTTGTGGTGTATTAATACAAACACCTTCAATGGAGGGTACGTTCACCCGAATAGTATTTGCAACATATCCATCAGGACGGGGATTTTCATCTGAAATTAACAATCATTATTATAAATCAATTATTATTATAAAAATTAATAGATATTAACAATTAAAAGATTAAATAAAATGATGTAATATAATAAGTTTTTCTGGTGCCTGTGACAGGTTATCAAATCATTCACATTGTTTTCGAATTAATTATTTCTTACCCGATCTTTGCGTGTAAAATTCCCCAAAAGCGTCATCACGCATACGATTCGTTGGATACACGATACGCAATATTTGTATATCATGGATTCGATCTGCTAGGCCGCGTATGTTTAAATCTCTTGCTACCCAAGGTGTTAACATTAAAACTGTAGTTTGTTCGGTAACAAAACCAATGGTTATTCCTCCTGCATTATTAAAAAATAAATAAAAATTAACACGCAAATTAAATAATTAAATATAAATTTGAATATCATTAAATTCCAGTTACCCAATTCACTGTCGGAGAAACGTAAAAGGAAACTACCCATAGGTAAAATCCTTAACATATCTTCAGCCTTGCGCTTATTAATGAAGCCCACAATTAAACCGGCCTTCCATAGATTTAGTAAATGATCTTTGGTTAATTTCATTATGGCAAAGAACCAATCCCAAAATGTAAATGCACGGTCCGGTAAAGGTTCTTTGCAAAACTGAGCCCAAGATATACAATCGTCATCGGCACTCATGGCACGGAACAGTTTTTCATCTAAAAAGATAAAGAGTAAATAACAGAATATTTGCCCTTATTAATAAAAAAAAATATCGCACGCTCACTTCAAAGGTGACACAACTCACAAATGTAAATATTCCGTAAAACGTAAAACACTATTTTCTACTTTACTACCCACCAATCGAAACTTTAGGAGCGACTTATATGTTTTTTTTTTTTTTTTTTTTTGGAAACATATAACAACAACAATATAAATTGAGATTTTACATATTGGGAGAGATGTGCATCGTGCAATAAATAGAATTACTAATAGTATTAACGCATAAAATCGAAAATTAAAAATTGTTCTGTGCCACCTTTGAACCAGCTGTGCTATAAATGTACATATATTTGGGGTATTCACAAAGTAGTCATAATGCCATATCTTTAAAAATAATAACACGAAAAAATATGACTGTTATGAACAACCCGTCATAATTGAGTGTGTTATTTCAAAAATTCATTCAGCTGTTAAGAAAAAAACACTTACGACCTGCTTATAGAATCCGGCATTTATATTGAAAACAACAATGAAAAAACTCAATTGTTTTTGTTTTCAATATAAATGGCGAACGATTATTTTCACCTCGGCTTCTATAAACAGGTAATTAATGTTTGATATTAAAATGATAAAAACAAGTGAAGAAACTAAAATAATTCGACTTTTTAATATAGTAAATAAGTCTTGTAATAATTCCATTTTTAATTTAATTTACATAATTGTTTTTTTTTTGACACATAAAATTGCTGAAACAAATATAATCGAAAACAGCTGTTACGAGTGATATGAAATTTCGACGGCGGTTAGTGGATAAACTTCAAGTGGCTGCCAGCCACTTGAATTAAACAAACAAAATTTGCTCACTAGTATATAATTACATATTGTGGTTTTTTCTTTCTTCCATCTTATAAAAATAATTTAATATAAAGTTATAAAAATGTAAAAAATTTTTAAAGAATTTTTTATTCTTATATCATTTGTAAGTCGCGGCGGCTTGTAAATATTATCGCCGGCTCGACTGAAGAGTATCAGTGTACGACTCAGATTTCCACTGTTATTTTATGACAAAACAATAAACATCGCTCGAAAAGTATTATTAGTTTAGGACTTTCTTGTGTGAAGCACAACATTTTGTTCAAACTATTTTAAAATATGAAGACATTATGACAATATGACTTAATTACAGACATTGCGAATTCAACAATTGTATGTGGAATAATTTACTTACGCAAGAAAGTCAAATTTTCTTCTGTCAAAGCACGACCCGTTGCCGATTCAAATTTGGTATTTAATGCATTGGCTAAATGTGACCAAGCAACTCTTTCAGGCACTTGGAAAGGTTCACGAACAATATCGGAGAATGCATTGTCCCATGTAATTGTTGCCCATGACTGTGGCTCTTGATTACCATGCACTATAACAACTACTGGCAAAGAAATTGTCCAGACCTAAAAATATTGTTAATAAAATATTATTTACAAGCAACTCAAATTCTATGGAAGGATTGCGTTTTGTTATTATAAAGTGTAAAATATCAGTTAAGTTCATGCTTCATTCCGTAACTGTTTACTCGTTAAATTGAGTAAATTTGTAAAATTAAAAAAAAAAAATAAACTAATATAATATTTACAAAGTAGGAAATTCATTATAACATAAATTCATCGGTTAAGGTGACTAGGTTTAGATTGAATAATTTAAAACTACAATTTATTAAGAGTTGGAAAAACTATATATGTACATACATACATAGATGATAAATATGCATTATAATATCTTGTAACTAACTTACCTTAATTCTATAATCATTGACTATAATGCTCGTGAAAAATAGCAACGCAAATTTCTCGTCCATAACACTTTCAGTTCCCTTTTTCTCAGCGCGTTTTATTTTCTTCAATTGCATTGTTCTAAAAGGAAATAAAAATGTGAATTACTTAGATAAAAACGTTACTTAAAATATCATGAGAATAACACATTACGATTATGTTGAAAGCGTATGACAAAAAATTGTGTGACTACATATTTGGTAATTTGAGAAATAAAATGTCTTCGAACAATTATAACAAAAACAATAATTAAAGATGATACCAAACTTTAACGAAAATAAATATGAATACTTATTAGTGATGTTACCCAAATCAATTTTTAATATGTATTTTCGTATGCGACTAGCATTCTGCACTAATCTTCGTCGAATACTAATGCGAATAATCGATCAGAAATTTTATGCCATTCGATATTCCAAATGTAATTCACTTGCATTAATTTAAATTTGCCTTTGTCCGGATCTCAGGTTATACAATTAATTAAACATTCTCAGCTGAAATAGGATAATGTGCAAGAACTTCCAGGCAGTCAAATTACATCTGATAATTACTAAAAAACAAATTATATCAAAGCCAGTTGTAAATTACACTACACACACAAGCAGAACGGAACGACATGCTTGTTTCGAAGGATGATATACAGCGTCATCGTCAGCGTTCTTCGTGGTTTGTCCACGTGTTCTTGTGTACTTCTCAGTAGATGTAAATTATTAGCTTTTATATGTATTATTTTATATCATTAGTGTACGTATTACAATCGTTTTTTGTTCATTAATTTTTTAATTATGCACATGTTTGTTTATTGTTTGTTTCTGTTCTACTTGACACAAACTTTTTTTTGTTTTATTTCTCAAAATATGTCATTATATTGCATGGCAGCGAACACTGTTTCGCATCTCATTTTATGCAATTAATTAAAAATTTGAATATCTTAAATAGGCTAATGTTTGATTACATCCAGACAGTCAAAATGTGATTTGCATTAATAATAATAACTTGATAAAAAGCATTTAACATTATTAAGACATTCGAATTACACATTTTTCTGACTTTTGTATTTAAGAAACATTTTCGTGTTTTAACATACCTGAAACTTGCGGAAAAAACTCTAGTCTGATTATTATACTCCATCGTTCCAATGTTATTTACAATTTCCCCCGATGATGATGGACCACTAGTTGATGGGTCCGACATGGTGCGTTGTGCAGAATGCCGTTGCGCCTGTGCCTCTGTAATAAAATAATTGTTACTTAAGCAACCATCCAAAACGTATGACACTGCTGTAGTTTAATACAAAACAGCACGAGAAAAAGAGATTATTTTTTAAATTTCTACAATAAAATCATACTGAAGGAGCAGAATTGTTTCTTTCGAATGGCCCGATTTTAGTCAAATTTGCACTAACCGACGGCCCTATCTGAAGTTAAGAGTTGATGAGACTTTGAACTTAATCGACTTAGTAGTTTAAAATTTATTTTGAAAAACCAAAATTTTTCGAAAACTGCAAGACCGAATCGGTTCATTATCTCATGAAATCTAAGTGAGCTCAATATCTTTCGAATGCGACACATTTCGTTTCGAGCCCTTGACGCGTTCTTAAATTATGAGACTTCATCTTATTTCATGCTGCCAAACTTGATTGAAAAAATAAGACCCCACAAAAATTAAATAACCTCCCAAAAATCTTTGTTTTTGTGCTATGTGCATTTTTTTGGGGAGTTATTTAATATTTGTGTATGTTTACATATGTAATTAATTAATGAACGAAAACATACAGGCAGTCAAAAATTAAATGTGATAATTATTAAGAAACAAATTAAGTCAAATACAAAAATTGTAAGTCACACTGCCAAACACTAGCAGAAGGGAACAACATGCTATTTTCGAAAGTTGCTACATCTTTAGCGTTCTTCGTGTTTTGTCCACTGTGTGTGGTTATCAGTAGATGTAAATTATTAGCTTTATATATTTATTATTTTCTATAAATAGAATACGAGAAATATATTTCGCCGTTATTTTTTCTCTTCTAAATGAAGATCTAAATTTACCATCTGTAACTTACAATAGACCTTGACATTACTTGATTTTTGTTTCCATTAACCGAGTACACGCTTTTTTTTGCTTTTTTCCCTGTTCGAAGCGAAGCAAAAACATTCCTTTGTTTCGTTGTTTGTTCTACTTAAAGCAAAGAGTATCCTTTGTTTCGCCAAGTATTTTTTATTGTGTATATAATGAATTATACTGCTACGGTACCCTAGCCATTATTATAGATTGTTTTTGTTTCGGTTTGTTATTTCATGCCGCCAAGTACTACTTGAATTATAGAAACTGCACCTGCGGTTATTGAACATAGGCCTTCAGTCTATTAAACAGAACTAGAATGTACTTTGTTTATACGAGCAGTTTATTTTAATTTTGTTTTATATTCTAAATCTTGTTTCTATTGTTTTAGTGCATTACTTTTAAATTTCCTTTTCTGCCGTGGGGTTTTTGATTTTTTTCTTAATTATTTAACTTATCATAAAACACAAAACACACGTTCGAATTTTATTGTTTTGTTTTTTTTATGTCACTATGATACTACTTATTTTATACTGTGCTTATGCACATTTCATTTTCAATCTGTACTTCGTCTGCAATAGTGAATTCAACTTTACATAGAAAAATTTTTTCTTATAACTGAGAACTAATACAATAAACTGCCATAAAATAACTTGTACTATTAACATGTTAATGGCCAGATGTGTTGTAATTACGACAAAAAAAATTATTATTAAAATAAATATATGTCATTTATAGAATTAAAAATTAAATTAAAAAAGTGTATAACATATAAGGCGTTAAAAAAGTTTCTAATTCCGGGATTTTTATGGAATTTTTCTTAATTTATGATATTTTTAATGTTTAAAAAATTTACCTATGCTACTGTCGAAGTTCAATACACAACTAATGGCCTGTATACATGAGTCGTTATAGAAATTAATATCTAAAGTGAAAAATGGTAAATCATGTTTGATTTATATCGAATTGAAGAAGGGAGTAATGAGAGGGCTCGAGCAGAATTGGTTCAACTCTCTGCTTAAGAAATAAATTTTATGAAACTTACCTGATAATATAATACACTCCACTGTTGGATTGCTAACACTTATCCCCAATTGGGGTCCAATTAACCAGCGTACTCCAGCTGCAAATCTAAAAATTCGAATAAGGTCATTAATATCGCGTTGAAAATTGCCAGTAGTAAAAAATTTAGATCATTAATATTGTTTGCAACGATAAGAATTTGGAAAATCTTTTACATAAATTATTCCAGCTTTTTTCAATTATTATTATAATATAGGTGTTCGCAGTAAAGACCTTTTAGGTCTTGGAGCTTGATTTACTAAAGCTACAAACAAGATCTATAAGTTTTACATTTGCTCCACCACTTGTAATTTCAGTTTTATCAGAATTCTTAAATCGAAATTAATTCTTTCCAGCCTCAAATTAATTTTGTAATTTCTTACCGTGTATTGGTTTTCATAACCTGTGGCGGTTGTTTTTCAACAATAAATGATGACAACACCAACATCTGTTGAGCCTGACGTACACGGGAAACCACTTCACTGACGTCATCATTTTTATCCAAACGTGAAACGCTTATCAGGGTGACGGTATCTAAAATTTTACCAACCATTTGGACAAGCAATTCAATACAACGTTGTATGTCTTCCAAATTATCACGGAATGGTGCACCATTTCCTGCCAATGCTTGACTTCGTTGCCAGTTCTTTAATTCTGTTATAACCGTTCCCTGTATCGAATTATAGGTACTGATTATACGATTCAAATCAGCCAATATGTTATGACGTGTTGTGTTTAAAATGCTACACTGTTCCTGTAACTGTAAATCTGATGACTGTATTTCCTGTGGTGGCAGGTGGAGCTTGCTTTGATTATAACTGGTGCAGCAGGTCTGAAATGTTGCATAACTGGCGCGAAACTGTGTTGTGTCATTATACACACTACTAATGTCCATGTCTAATTTTGAGATCAGTCCATGAAGGGTATAGAGATCGGTAGATCCATATGTATTACCAACATTACCGCTTGAATTATGGATGGCTGTATGCATCCCAATAGGTATATTGCTACCAACACTTAACATTCCGGAAGATCCACTTCCAACCCCATTTACTGCTATGCCACTCATGTATGAATACTGTGTCATTTGTTCGAGTAGCTCTACTTCACGCTGAAGACCGCTACGTAAATGTGTGTATAAATCCACGGCTGGTGTCTGTGATAGGCTTGTGCAGATTCCGGGAATTCTAAATTTCATCAAATTATCGCTACTGAGGGCAATAATTTTCTGCTTCAATTCTTCATAAAATTGATTTGCAATGCGTTCATAAAGTTCGGTTGAAGGACTATTTATACGTTCGGACCTGAAGCAAATCAAGAAAAGTGAAATGTTAAAAAAGTTTGGAAAAATATATTTCTTTCTGATTAAAACATTAATAAAATTGCAGAAAAAAAACTATTTATTTTGAATTTATATTGTGCTAAAAGAACATTTCTTCTACCGAATTGCTGTAGAACTAGAATGGAGAAAGAAGCCAACATACAACTGTCGGTGCTATTTTAAATACACGGCTCCTCGGGTAATTATGAGGTCAACAACAAAAGACCAAAAACTCAATAGTAAATAAAAATGTCACTTTAACGTAGCTTTAAAGTAGCGTCCAACCAATGATAAATTTTATTATAATGTTCCTTAATTTACGTGATTCGTCTTCGCTAAATTCATTTGATGAGTGACGTGTTTTTCTTAAAATAAAATGATCTAAAGCTAAATTGTGGAAGTACTATAGCCGTATTTATGTACATTCCAATAGGTCAGTATTTACCAAAAAATGCAATCACTAATTACTGCCTGAACTTTAAATGAATGCAAACAATGTGCAATAACACTACTTTAAAAGAATGCAATGAACACTACAAATTTCATTCACTTAGTTATGCTTTACTAAAGGTATGTTAAGCTATTAATTGTTTATGTATACAACTTTATGGAATTTTGCCTAGCAGTGGTAAATAAGGACTGTGTTAACAAGCATTTTGAATTGATTCGAACAAAAGCATGTGCTATTAAAATAGAAACCGAAAATTTTAGAATTTCAGCCGATAAATTAAATATTATGCCGTCTGTAATGAAATGTGATTAAAGTTATTCGTCATTTTGCTGTTTAAAATTTTAAATGTAGAGTATGTAAAAATGTAGAAAAGTTTTATGAAACATAAAACGCACATATCGCACTGGATTTAACCCAATATTTTAAAATTTCCACTACAAGCCAAAAACTATTTTTCCTTACATTGGATTGGATGTATTGCGCCAATCAGAATACTTCATGGGTTTTGAGATGAAAAAGTAAACTGAATAAGATACAGAATAAGAACAGTAGATAGATATTGATTGATGTTGTTAGTTGATTTCTTGCAAAACGTGAAATTTAAAAAATTGTGAGTTTATAACCTCGTGTTGATCCAGTGCGATATGTATGTGCATAGTTGGTGTTGCAAATCAAATAACAGTGGAGATAATTTCTGTCCCCGCCCACAAATAATAACAACTAAACTCTATATCGGCAAGTGCTTAGCACAGCATGTTTAACTTTCTGAATAGTTACCTGAAATCAGTGAATAATATTTCTTGGTACGATGTTACTAATTTTATAATATTTAAACTGTAACTCCTTTTATAATAAAAACAATATATAACATGTATAAACGTGTGAAATTTCTTAGTTTTCTTCAAGAACTTGTTTGAAGGTCTACTACATACGTACATTTTAAAAGCATGTTTGCATGATATTGTATGACAATCAAATATTTGTATCACTATAGACATTATTATAATTTTTTTTTTATTCCAAATACAGTATATTAATGGAGAATATTTTTAATTTAAATATGAAAAATTATATCTTGCAAGTGGTGGCCTTTTTCTGCTTTGCATATTCGTGCTCATTTTCCATAACCTTTTGCAAAACTTCAGGTGTTATGTTGTTGATAGAGTTTTTCTTTCAAATAACCCCAAAGGAAACAGTCTGGAGCCGTTAAATCCGGTGAACGCGTATCGCTTGTAAGGAAATAATTCGTTCACCAAAGATGTCACGTAAAAGAGCCATTGTGTCCCTCGTAGTGTGCGCTGTGGGCCCTTCCTGTTGGAAACATACCTGCGGATGGTTTTCCACGGTGGGCCTTAAAAAATTTTCCAACATTGTCCCGACATCAGTGATGGAAACGCCGACACCATATTAATTTTCAAAAAAAAATCTTATCCGACGAAAAAACGCACCAAACGGTATACTTAAGTGGGTGTAATTCTCGCTGGTGGATTGGATATTGGTTTTTCCGTAGCCCATATCATGCGTTTTTGCCTATTAGCGAACCCATTCAATTGGCAATGGGCTTAGACGCTCATAATTTAATTATGAATGAAATCGTGATTTTCTTTTTCTTTTTTTCAACGATTTTGGCAGGTTTTTTTTTATTTTTATTAAAAAGAGAAGATTGCCTGCTACGAGGTGTTAACTTCTAGAAAAGTAATAGTGATAGAGATTACAGGTGATGAAGGGATAGATGGAAGAAAGCTTCATTATTTTGACAATACTGCTTTTTCACGTTTCTTGTTTTATAGCAGTGTTGCAGCGCCTCTGATATCAAGGAAACGCATTCAACTTTTGAAGCTGTATTAATTATTTTACTTCGCCGATGATGCTACACAATAGCGATAGGAGGACGCTGTGATGTTACGTGTGGATTAGTATCAGCTGAAGCCGGTACTGTTCAGTGATCACGAAAACATTCCAACAACTGACAGTCACACTACTACTACTGCACATCAGAAAAATGCGAAGTGATTTTATGACTCAGTCTGAAACTGGGCTCGAACCCAGGACTTCTGGTCTTGTAGTCAACGTACTAACTACCTCAGCCATTGTCACCCTCAATTGTGAACTGTTCCATTTTAAATTCGGCAAGACTTCTTTACAAAATACCGAAAAAAAACAAAAAAACAAAAAAAATTATTACTTAAAAAAGTTATAAGGAATTCAAACACCTTCGTTCATTTTCGACCACCCTGTATAAGGTAGGCGATTTGATCGTAACTCATGTTTAATAATAAGAAAATATCACCTGTAAAATTTATGATTTACTGCTTACCATCATCTAACAAAAACTTGCATACTTACATTATTCTCTCTTCTATCCATGGCGCTAAATAGATTCTTATATCAGTTAATCCTTTTTCATTGTAATATTGTATCATGGATTGTTTTAGATCCGAGTGCGACGCTACACGTCTCCACATGGCGATTGTTTTTTTTTTTTTGGTTTGCGTACAGCGCGAATTAATTTCTTGGTTTCTATCGTTCTTAATATGCGTCAAATACGCTACCTAAATTATTTCTTCTAAACGATACACTTTAATGAACGTTTATTTGAATTTTGTCAATGCAATTTCCTAGTTTCTGTGTTCAGTTGGTAATTTCGTTGCCAATTTAGTAAGGGTTATTCATCATAATAACTGATTTTTCGTAGGACGTTTAACTTTCGAAAGAAATGCTGTACATATGTAAAAGTATTTCGTTTATTGAATGTTGATGAATGATCTTAGTTTTAGCCAATTGGACGATGAATTAGGTAATGATTTATTATTTTTTTGTGTGTTCTTAAATGAAATCTACAAGGAAACAGAAAACAAAATGAGAATTAGTAAACCTTTTTTTTGTAAGTTTGTTATAAATGCAACTGAGATTGTGAGCTTTTGATTAGAGCGTACGTTAGTGCGTCAGTTCAAGTTCGGTCTTAGAGTTACCTAGCATGAGGTCTGTTTTAACTCTGTTAGCGTTATTAAATTATAAAATATGTTAATATTATGAGGGAAAATCTTTAAAGAAGATATACTGATAGATATCGGGAATGCCAGGGACACTTCTGGCTGGATCTCCCCAGACTGAGACAATCGATGATTGGACGTACAACCAGCTTCGTTTCAAAGTTTATGTCTTTGAGTAAGAATACCTTACGTACTGTCTTCGGCATCCTTACGGGGCATTGTAGGTTGAGAAAACGACCCAACACACTTGGTATTGGAAGTAACAGTCGATGCAGATTTTCGTGAGATTCTATTTTAAGATTGTGAGCTGCCATTGCTGGAACCGACGGTCTGGATGAGGTGCTCACATACTTGGCAGTGGATACAATAGATCTCTTTGGTCGCAGTATCCTTTATTTCCCGTAGTTTCTAATTCATTCGTTCATACGGACACCACTCAACCTCAAATGTGAAATTTGAAATTTGAAAGAAAAAATAAAAGCTATAACAGATTTTAAGGTGCAAAAAGTGCATATTGTTGTATCTATTCCTTTACTGCTTTCTTCAGCTAAGTAACGACAATTTTAACACAGCTCGTTATTTAAGCTCATTAATGTTCCTTGATTTGGTTACGGTTAACGAGTTCTTTGCCAATAGAACCCATTCTCATAGGCTAATTCTTTAGCATACCTTTTTTTGCCGGGTATGTATGTATATACAATACAAAGCCACATGATTTCTGTTAAACTACAGACGCAAATTAATTCAAAATAAACGCAAATAAAACACAATAAAAGCCTTACTCCTTACAGCAACAGAAGGATCACTAAGTATGCTAATAATATTAATAGTGAACTACAACACTAAAATAAAACGAAATATCAATCCATAACATTGGAAGACAAAACATAACCAAAAAAATGCTTATTTAAAATTAATATTCAACACACGCATACTCTCAGGTACTTATTTACACATTTCTGTTTAGTTAAAACAGGTAAACAACCTGAGTAAAAGGGTTGCCAGGTTTATAAATTATTAGTTTATCACATTATGCCCATGAGAATTGAGCTTTGAAATATGTAGGAGAATACCATTTACTAGATTATGCAGGTGAGCTTCGCTGCCCCCAGATATACAATTCCAAAACTGAATATTTTACAGATATTGTGTATAGAGAAAAAGAAAAAAAAGAAGAATATTTGATCCAATTGTGTTAGAAAATTGTTCTCAAGAAAAAGAGTTCATTAGAAAAAAATCAATTAAACTGGGCTTCGATAAATCAGCAATCGAACACTTTTTTTGTTTACATGTTTCTGAACAAAGCAACTTTAAGAAATTTGGGAACATTTTTAAAGAAGAACATGGATAAATGCAATATATCAATTATTGATTTATTGATTTATTTATTCCTATTTATTAGTAACATAATTATTTTTCAGCTATTGCGAATGTGGTGTCCCACTTTTTCATAAATTGGGTTTCATTCTCGTCCAATATTAAATAGCATTATTACAGTGCATTGTACATTTTAACAAGGTGTATTTTTTTTGTGAAAAACAAAGAAAACAGCATTTCCTTTTAACAGCAAAATGGGGACGAAATATTTTCATAAAGAATAAGAGAAAAGTGCTCTAGATAATAATTTTTATTATTTTTGTCACTAGTTTTCTGATATTTTTTTTTTCATCTTGGACCAGCACTCAGGATATGACCCCTATCCATGCGGTGAAGCTTCACTTTCTTCCAACCCTGTTTTTGCACGTTATTTTGTTTTTATAGCAGTGCTGCAGCGTCTCTGATGTCAAGGAGACGTATTAAAATTTTTTAAGCTCCGTTTTGGTAGCTTTTTTTAGTAATTATTTTACTTCGCCGGTGCTACACAATTCCTACGAAGGAGGGCGTTCTGATCTGCCTGCGGATTGGTTACAGCTGAAGCCGTTACTGTTCAGTGACCAGTGACTATGCCTTCCCCACTGAAACTTTTCAACAAGAACTGACAAAAAGGCACAATAATGCACATTAGAAAAATGCGAAAATGTTTTTATGATACTAATATATTTCGGATAATGGGATCGAACGCAAGACCTTGAGTTTTGTAGTCAACTTCATCCATAGCCAGCTGAAAAATATATGTTGTTTTTAAATTATGCAAAATATAAAACAATAAACAAATTGTTTTTTTCGATACGAAACATCGAAACATCGTATAATATAACGTTTTCGATATCGAATGCTATTATCTCAAATTACGATGCATTTTATTCGATATCGCATGCCATGATGCCAAACTAAGAAATTTTAACGCATATGTTATATTGCAAGGGTAGCCCCAAGATATGTGATGTGCACAAAAAAAAGATGCACGTCGTGATCAGTGAGTCATATGACCAAGGCGTCTTTAACTAGGTGGTGTTAAAGCGAGTTGTTGTACAACAATCTATATTTATTGTACATAATATGTCAAAAACAACTGATGGAAATATTTCAAAGAAAATGTGTTTTCCTTATGAACAAAAAGTGTGTGCAATATTTTTAATTTTTTAAAATCATTTGATTTTAAATATCCGCAAAACAGAATTTCTAAATAAGTTTTTGACGTATGAAGCACAAACGTAGGTACAGGTAAATATTGTCACCGGTTTTAAACACCCAACCTAATTTGATACGCCCGCTCTGCATATAACAAATATTAGCGTACATACAAGTAATTGCTAATACGAAACACAAGTTCATAGATGCAGCAGTCTCTGAATATACATCTGTACTCAGTTCAGTTATGGGGTTAATATTTTTGTTTGCTTTTAATGTTATTTTTAGAAACAGGGGATGATTTTCTGGCCAGAGATCGTTATCAATTTAAAAAAGAAAACACATACTCTTTTCTTGTAGGTCATTGGAATTTATGTTGAAGAATTTGTATATGTTTGTTTGTTTGTTTTTATGAGTGTGTGTTAGAATTGATCCTATGAGTTACATGACTTTTTTAGGATTTTATTTATTTGGTGAATGAAGAAAATTAAAATTTAACCAAAAATAACGTAGACAAGAGAGAAGAGTGAAAAATTAAATGACATTGGAATACATATGTACATACATAAATACGTATGTACATAAAGTATAAAGTCTTGTGCGATTTATTTAAACGCTATTGAAAGAATATATTGAGAGGTAAGTAAAATGTGATAGTTGAAATGCATTATTTTATAGAGCGCTTTTAATCCAAGAGAAGTTACCTACTCCAATGCTAATGTTAGTACTGGTTGACGTTCTGCTATGGAAAATTAGAAGAGTTAAACGCGTTTTAAAAGTGCAGTGGATACTGAAACAGTCGTTCAGCTTTAATTTAAAATTCAAATTTCATGAAGTTTGTCTAACAGAAGAAAAGCAAAATTAATCAGTTCTGAAAATGATGGCAATTTCCTTCTTTTTTTTTTCTTGTTTCTGTTTCGTACAGCATAAACATTTTACTGATATGTATTAGTGTCCATTACGGTGATCAATTATATCCATGCTTAACATACATGAAATTTACAATAAACAACTTTGTTTTTTTTTGGTAGAGATAAACAAATTGGAAAAAATTCGACTGACCGGTTTTTTCATTCAGAAAACTATTCTACATTACAGAAATAGACATTTAAAAAAACCGACAGCCAAAGCGGTTTTCCAAACGGGCTGATCACCCTGATGTCTATGCTAACTTATGTATGTACATCAACAGAGCCACACTTTATCGGCATTTGATCAATCCAAATGTAAATGGGTAACATATAGCTTAAAAATGGATGCGTCAACAAAACACAGCTCTTCTTTACAAATTAAGAAAACGTGGAACAGCAATGTTGTGCCCGAATTAAGCCCTACACGCCTCTTTCGTACAATATTTCATTCGTATGCTCATAAAAAAGACTAAAAGTACATTTTAATTTTTATTGAATACCATATGCAATTGTAAAAATTGCATTATAGTTTTTTTTTACATAATTAATTTATATGCAGTTGCAATTGTAAATGTATAATAATTAAATATAAACAAATTGACATAGTCAATTATTTAGTTGATGGAATGATTGATTTAATAATTATATTCTTTTTTTATAGTTACTTATTTAAAAACGTGTTTTATTATTTATACAGATGATAATAAATTTATATTTACCTTAAAAATTCACGTTTTGTATATGTACAGTTTGTAAAAAAAATGTTTTCAAAACTTAGAAAAATTAAAAAGTTTAAGAGAAACTCTTATTTGCAAGTAAATTATATAACTTTTATTAAATTTTTTTCTTCATGTATTCAATTGAAGATGTTTATAAACACTTTGCACAAAAAAAAAACAAAATTAATTTAAATAACAAAATAATAATCGTAACTTAAAAAATACTTCCAGTTTCTACGCTGTAAAATAAATGTTTTCAAAATTGTGTTAAATTTAATTAAATTTATTCTAAATGGTAAAAAAAGAAGATTTCAGGGTGCTAATACTTGGTGTGCCCTCCTTTAGCTTTAATTACAACTTCTAAGCGTCTAGACATTGAATGGATAAGCTTTGGTATATCATAATTTTCAGGTATTTTTCCCCATTCTTCTTTAATAAATGTTATTTGTTTTTGGTGACCTTTTTCCGACTTTTTTCTTTGGGTGGACCCATGAATTTTCTATAGGGTTTAAGTCTGGGCTTTGTGCTGGGCTATCGATCACTTTTCTGCAATTATATAACAACCAGGATCTACAAATATATGCCTTATGCTTCGGGTCATTATCCTGCTAAAATTTATACTTGAGCTTTTCTGGGTCAACAAAACCGAATTTCCGAGCACTTGCACTCAATTCCTTTTTTAAAATGTTTAGATAGACTTCCTTGGTCATTATATCCTCTAATATTCTTATTTCGCCAACACCCTTGCTCGAAATACAACCCCACACAATAACGGATAGTTTACCGAACTTTATAGTGGGTATTATATTTTTATTTTCTAAAGCCGTCAGGGGTTTTCGCGAAACTTTTTGAGGTCCATCATTGTAGTAAAGCATCACTTTCGTTTCGTCACAAAAAATAACATCATCCCAGTGCTCCGGAGAAAAAGAAATGTGTTCAATGGCAAACTTATACCTTTTTTCAATGTTTACCGCGGATAGCAAAGGTTTTTTCCTCGTAACTCTTGAAGAGTATTTATGGTTTTGTAGCACATTTCTAACAGTCTGAGAGGGATACTTACTCCACATTCATTACTGATGCTAAGTGCAATTCCTATAGTACTGAAATGTGGATTCTCATCAATAATTTTCAAAATTTTCTTTTCAATTCGCCGAGTTACTTTTTTTGGTCTGCCTGGTGTTTGTTTTGGTTCCAGTTTTCCTTCTTTTTTAGCACTGTTAATAACATTATATACCGTCCTTAGGTTAAGAGAGAACATTTTAGCAATTTCTCTGTGCGATTTTCCTTCATAGTAATTAAAATACACCAGTTGGGTAATGTCTTTGTTCAGTCGCTTTCCTGGCATAGTTTATATATAATTGGGTAATCATTTGTTTATTCTATGAGCTTAATTTAATGAATAAAAGCCAACTGCTACTCTTAGCGTCCATATAAAACTATTATACGCAAGACATATGCAAAAAACTAACGGTTCTTTCTTGTCTTTGCATTTTTAAAAAAACACTTTTTTTACACTGTTTAAAGTATGCAAAATTATTTTGAAGCGTTGTTGTAATATGTTCATAAATTTGTCAAAGTTTCGACGCCTGCTTTTGGATACCCTATCTTTGCATACGCGAGTTTTTAAAGAACGTATCTATGGCGTAAAAACAGAATTAAGTGTACTTATAAATTTCGCACAATATTATTAAGTGCCATTAATTTCGATTTAATTATAGGATTTGTTTTTTAACAGAAAAGAGACATTTGTTGTAGAGCTTTCTATTCTACATAATTCATTTTTAGCTTAATTAAATATGCAGAACTAAAACTAAACAAAAAAAATATACAATTTAAAAAAGTTTTTAATGGTTGAAAATTTGCATAATTTTCACATGAAATTTTGGACAAACTCTATTTTAATTTTGCACAAAAAATATATATGTATATCAATTTTATGTATGTATTTGTATATACGTATGCATATACATTGAGGGAGGCGATGTTCGAAGTAGTGTGCACGTTGACTATAAAACGAAAAATTTTCCTGGGTTCAACCCCAGTTTCAAACTCATAAAGAAAACATTTCGCATTTTTCTGTTGTGCATTTGTGTGGCTTTGTGTCACTTCTTTTCGGAAGGTTTCAGTAGCGAAGGCATGAACAGTAACGGCTTCAGCTGTATCCAATCCACAGCACATCAGTACGCCCTCCTTCGTCGGTATTGTGTAGCACCGGCGACGTAAAATAATTACTAAAAAATGGCTACTAAAAATTTAATATGTCTCTTAACATCAGAGGTGCTTCAACGCTGCTATAAAAAACAAAAAACGTGCAAAAAGCAGTGTTGTAAGATAATGAAGATTAACCTCCAGTCATTTCTCCAACCTATCCATTTCCTCTAGTTCCAGCACAACGCACCGCATGTGTAGGTGTCATCTCCTGAGTGCTGGTCCAAGATAAAAAAAACACAACCATAACCATAACAATCAGAGAAAAAACTTTATTATACAAACCAGTAGGCTATAAGATTATAATAGTAGATTGTGTGAGTTATTGTATATTTAAAAAAGAATTTGTGTATTTTTATCAAAAGTTGTTAAACTTTTATAATGTTTACGATGTTTGGAAGAATATTGAAAGAATTATCTTTTAAACATTTACCAAGTCTTTTTTAGAATGGCAGTAAATATTTTTAATTTCTTTTGAATAAGTTTTTTGTTATATTCTGAGCTATAAAAAATATGTTTTTTTTAAATTATTTAAATATATTGAAAAAATATAGCTGAACAATTAAAGTAAAAGAAAGCGATGTACATATATATAGAGTGACTGACCGACTGAATAAACTGAGAAAAACTAATAAGTTATATATATACAGTCGAACTTCTCTATAACGAAATCTTCTCTATAACAAATAAAATTCGTGAACACAACATTTTTGTGAGTATGTATATATTTTTTTAAAATAGTACCACGAGGCGATAAAATATAAGTATGCTCATCAAAACTATTTTACCGATTTTGATGAAATTTTCAACACGCATGTAATAATCCATATATCTGAATCTGAAACAAGGCACATAGGGTATATTTTTTGTTTCAAATAGGACCAGCAGGCGATATTTTTATTTACAATTACTTTATTTAATGAATATTTCTGGGTACGTACTGTACCTGATATTTCAAGCGAAATTTTACAATTTTTATTTAACAAAAAATTCAAAATATTTAACGAACTTTTCGTCTCCATAACCTACAACTATTAAGAATATTGAGAAGTTGATTTATTCAAACATCAGTATCTTTTACATTAACAAACGGATTAAATCAAATCACGGAATTATATAAAAAAAATATTTTGTTATATTGTACATAAATTTCATAAACATTTGGGTGCTAAAAGTATCTAAAAAGAGGAAAAAGCAAAACATTGTAGAAAAGCTCTATAATCGCATTTTTTCTAAATATACTTAATTAGTGATTTGTGTTAATTTCACACAAATACACCTTATCACGAAAATTTTGTGTAATAGCTTCAAAAATAACGATTTTACAATCATTTACATTTTGATAATTGCTGTGTAATAATACACGTTGCTGTAATGTTTTCTCCTTCTCCTGTAAACTTACAATTATGCTAATTAGGGTCTTTCTATATGAGACAATCGATATATGCACACATATACAGGATGGCCCAAATAGAACAAATGTGATGAATTCCTTATAACTTTTTTGCGTTTTCGGTATTTTGTAAAGAAGACTTGGGAAATTTTAAATGGAACATTACACAATTGAACAACGTGCCAAAATCTTTGAACTTTATTTCAGAAGAAAATCATGATTTTATTTTTAATTTATATAATTAGCAAAAGGGGCTACGGAAAATCCAAGACAGCGAGAATTACACCCACTTGAGTGTATCGTTTGGTGCAATGTTTCTTCGGAAAGGATAATTGGCCTATATTTTTTTTTTAAATGAACACGGTGTTGCCGTTTCCATAACTGGTCTTAGATATCGAACAATGTTGGAAAATTTTGTAAAGCCAGCCGTAGAAAACCATCCGCAAATATGCTTCCAATAGGATGGCGCCAGAGCGCACACTGCGAGGAACACAATGGCTCTTTGTAATCAAACCCATTCTGTCATTTTGGTAAACCCTGTACTATATATTTGCGTATATTGCGTAGTATTGCCTTTAACCTCTTATTAAATAAAATCTAAGTTTCCTGCAAATCGCACATTATAAATTAAATTTTTTTATAGAAATTCCTACACAGTCTATAAAACAGTCTGGAAAACAACAACTTCCTCATTCTTTCATTTATTTCCTTCTGTTTTTAATAATAAAAAAAAGAAAACTTACAAATAACAAAAAAAATTAAATACTTAATGTAGGTTGTTAGACTATAGATTGTGGACTTTGCTGAAAATGGTTAACAAATGTTGACTCTTTTGCGAGCTAGCAGATACACAACTCACACGTGATACTTTATTACCCCGTGGCAAGTCTGATATCAATACATAGAACGTCTTCTACAGTGCAATCCTTATGAGAAGTACTGGTAATTTGCAACTTGATGAAAACATCAATGAAAAACAAAAAAAAAATCATCAATTCTACAGAACAGTCATCCGTATGGTTAAAAAATCAAAATTTAGAAAGAAGTTATGTAAAATATTATCTTTCGATTAACAGCATTTTTAAAATTGGATTTTACAAAATAACTTTTGTTTTCCTAATATTAATACCAAAATTTTCATTTTCTACCAATCACTTTGCAAATCTTGACGAAAATAAAGTTTTAAAGTTTCTGGAATTATTTTTTTTTTCAATAAGAGAATATAATTTGAAATAAGATTTAAGTTAAGCCTGTGTAGGTTGCTTTTGACTGACTTTAACTTTTTTGTTCCCTTGGAATTTATATCTCGTATGTAATTCTATTTGACTGAAAACGCTACGAACTTCAGCCTGATTTGCATTTAATAATAACCAAAATATACTAAAATGAGAAAAGTTTATTCATTTGGTATTGTATTTTATTATTTAGCATGGTCGAAACAAACGTGCATGTGTTATAAATGTACAGTATAAGTGTGCGTAATAAATGTAACATGTGCGTGACAATGTTAAGTTAAAAAATATTTGATATACTTATATTCCCTTCAAATAACACAACTATTTATATAATCTACGAAAGGTTCTTCTAACAGCTGCACAAAAATATGAAAATTTTTGATAGAAACTGACATCTAATTTTCAAATGATAAATTCTAGCGCGCGCGTACGATACAATCAGGTTTATATCGCCGAAATAAAAAACCGATTAATAAAGGACATAAAATTAAATAATAAACACAGCAAATCTGTGTTAACAATAAATATTTTCTCAACAAAATTATTTACAATTATTCGCACACTATAACAGTGCGTTACATGGATTTCGTGAATATTATTTTAGCTGTAAAATAAGTAATTAAGCTTCACCTCCTGTCGTTTCTCCTACTATCCCTTTCCCATAGTTCCAGCACAATGCCTCGCATGTGTAGGAGTCATATCCTGAGTGCTGGTCCCAGATAAAAAAAAAAAAACTACCTCGCACGTTTATTTGATTAACATTTCATTTTAGATATTTTCAAACAAAAATCCATGACTAATGTAACTTTTGCTGAATTACCCATTTCGGGTATTTACCTAATATAACGGTATGTACATCGTTTAATTGACGAAAGTAGATTTTTGCTGCAACTATGTAGAATTATTGTAAAAGAAAAAAAAATTTCTTGAAATAGTATAATTAAACAAGAAGGTCGAATTAAAGTGTCGTCGAAAATCGAATCATGCCGATGTTGAAAAACTATAATTTAGGAAAACTATTTTATGTTTTGAATTAAATGGCATTAAAAAATTTAAAAGTGTTTTCTAAGCGTTCTTATAAAATCTATCCCAGTTAATTACCCAAACTTTTTGTATAATTATTTATTTATGTAGTTGTTTGGTTAAGATATCCTACATGTGAATTTTGTTGGTGCTAATGTTAAGTCGCCAGTACACATTAAAAAAAATACGTGTTATTTTCTACAGGAAAGGTATAGTGCTAGAGGTGACAGCTGGTGAAGGGATAAACATAAGGAAGGAAAAGTTCATTATTTTTACAACCATGAAGCAGAATATGAATGACACTCCGAACAGTGATCTTGCAACGATCGCAGAGTGGGGTCGCATAAGCGCATGACAGAAAATGCTGTCTCATCTGTAGTTACGGAAGGTATAGATTTAATAACTCATGATTCATACACATCAAGTTTAACTCGTCAAGTCTTGAGTGTTTGGATGAACGGGGAAGAGCGAATGAAAAGGAGTACAGACTTGACAGTGCCATCAAGTTTCTCTCTCTTCTTTTTTGTTTATATCTCGCTTCTTTTCTTAACCGTAGTATTGTAAAACAAGCGAAACTTGACGGAAAATGTTTTCGTGTATGAACGCAAATGCAGGTTCAAAAGAAAATTTAACAAAAACTGATCAGGTAAACTTGATAAGTGTGAATCAGCTCTATCAGAAGCTCTTAAAGTTGTTGGCATGAAAATTCAATGTGACGTTCGTTGGACTGACCACTTTTTTCAAGTCTCTAAACAAGCATTCCATTAGAGTTGGTATTTCTATAGGCTTACATTTTTTAATTGCATTCCAATTGTTTCTGTGCTTGTTTATAGTTATATTAGGAAGAAACCGGTATCAGAGACGGGCATATCGTATATTAATTAATGAATCAGGCACTTTTTGTAAATTATTACTTTATTCTGTACCATGTGCCAAAAGTTATGAAAATTAATGTAGAGTTGAAAAGTTACGAAAAATTTAACAAAAGTAACCAAACGGCATCACTAAACAGTAGCCTCCTATAAATAATAATAAAATAATAAAACATTGGCGCATTAAAATAATAAATAGAATGGCGCTCTTCTAGCGCAAAAATGAATGCGTCAACATAATATAGGAATGCAGCAACTTCCTTTACCACGTGTATCTTCTCTACACTAACGCTTTCGAAGTTGCTCCGGTGCATGCATTGCATGCTGGGCCAATAAAACATAAATTCCAACAGGTATTAGTTATTAAACTGATTACAAAATACAACATTTTTATAAAATTTTCTTCTTAAATTTTAACAGCTTCAAATGCTTCTTATATGTTTCGCAATAATTTCTTCATATATAATAAATATTATTTGCTTCTGTAATTTTTCTTCTTGCACATTACAAAAAGCTCTAAAGTAAATTTCCATAAAATTCAAATTAAATGATATATTACGTATAGTTATGTATGTACAGACATACATATGTATGTATGTATATTACGATACTGATGGACAGCCATGTTGACTTTGTTGCATGCAAATGTTTCTATTAAGTGCAATCATATATAGAGTTCGCCAAACGAAATGGAATATGTTTTTTTTTTATTTTCACTATTACCTGTAGGTATTCAGATAAGAGCGACATTAACTCATTAAGATGAGTCTGAAGAATTCAACTATGAAAATAAATGATTAATTTTTTTTGAAAATTTCTACCGGCAACCATAACTGATATTTTGCTAACCCTAACTGCATTTAGACACGTTGTTTTGTACGATTAGTAGGTTTTTCAAATACAGGTAGAGAAGAATGAGATAGAGAAATAATATCAATTAATTATTCAATATTCTTTAGGGAAACATTAATCTTTAGTTTAGTTTTCATTTTAATTCTTAGAATTATCATTATTGTTGTATTTAAAAAAGTTGTAGTAGAAATTATTATTTATTTATTTATTTAATGCAGCTTAACTTGAGCGAAGACTTCATATGAGCACTTGCTTCGTTTTTATTGAAAATTTTTATATAAAAAAAGCATAAAACTTTATTGAAATTTATACTACATTATTACAAATTGTTTTACTAACTAAATCTTGTGTTTGTACACATATGTATTCATAAACTTCAAAAGAATTTCAAGAGAATTTTATAAGCCCAGAATGCAACTAGTAAAAAAAATAAAAATTTAACAATTTATTTAATACATACTCGTACACTGACGTCAAAACGACATTGCAAAATCGACAACGAATGTGGTCATTATACAACGTTATCATTAGTTTTTTACAACATTCGTTTACATATTGTTAAGAATGTTATGCAGAGTGGCACAAAAGAAGCTCCAGTGGCCAAAAAAAACTATTCGACATTGCAATTATTTTCTTAAATTTCATTGAAAACGCTAGTATCCTTTTGTTTTTTATATGTATAAACGTGAGATCACATTGTATTATAGGTATTTAATAATTTATGGCCCTAAAAATAATAAAAATTGCACATTTTTTAACTCATCTATCTGTTTGAACGAAAAAACAAAAATTGCAAAGCAAAAAAAGTATTCGACTGGCATTGTTTTTCCCTTATTCTGATTGTGTATTTCTTATTACTTCATGTCATTGTTGGTAAAAATATCGCTATGTTTCTTGTTTATCATTTACAAGAACTTTTTTCTTATTTCTGTGCAAGTGATCGCGATGATGGGACGTAAAGGGAAAGAAACTTCTGTTGATTTCAGAAATTTAATAATACATCATTTTAAATTAGGAAAAACGGAAAAGACTATATCAGAAATCGTTTAAAAGTCAAGAACTACTGTATATTACATTATAAAAAAGTACAAATCAAGTAAAACTGTGAAAAACAAGGTCAGGATTGGGCAACCTTGCAAACTTACAGATTCAGATGAACGGCGAATCGTGCGTGAAGTAAGAAAAAATCCAAAAATTACTGCTAACACTTTAGCTAAAAACACTGAGGAACACTTAGGTATATCCGTTACACCTCAAACAATAAGAAACGTTTTAAAAAAGCACGATTTCCATGCACGATCGGCCAGGAAGAAGTCACACATTACTAAGAAAAATAGAAAGTTGAGATTAGATTTTGCGAAAGAGCATGTAAATAAGCCAATGGAGTTCTGGATGGATTTTATTTTTGCTGACGAAAGTAAATATAACCTTTTTCGATGTGATGGAAAAGTTCTGGTACATCGCAGGCCTAACTCAGAATTGGATGCAACGAATATGGTACCAACTGTTAAACATGGTGGCGGTGGTGTTATGGTATGGGGATGTATGGCGACATCAGGCGTGGGTAATATTCTGTTTATTGATGGGATTATGGATCACCGAAAGTACATTGACCTCCTAAAACAAAATTTGAGGTCAATTGCTGAAAAATTGGGTCTGGCAAATAGATTTCAATTTTATCAAGATAATGATCCCAAACATTGTGCCACTAATACAAAGCTTTGGCTTTTATATAATTGTCCAAAATTAATAACGCCGCCACAGTCCGCAGACCTTAACCCTATTGAACATCTTTGGGGTCACTTGGAAAAAAAAATAAGAAAACGTGAATTTACGAACAAACACCAGATGAAAGTGATCCTGCAGGAGGAATGGAGCCAAATTGATCCAGAATATACCAAAACGCTGGTAAAATCTATGCCAGATCGTTTAAAAGAGGTTATACGAAGGCAAGGAAAAGCAACTCGCTACTGAAGTAGAAATAAACTTGTATTTCAATTCGTGTATTTTAAAAATGTTACCAATGTCGAATACTTTTTTTGCTTGTTTTTTGATATTAATATTTTAATTCATGTATTTTTTCTTTTTTTTACTTTGAGATCTCATTTTTTTTACTGAATATAACTTTGTGTTCCTTAATAAAGACGTTTATAAGTTTATTTTGTTAAAAACAACATTCCATATTTTTCTCTTGATAAATATATAAAGTTTACGGCCTATGTCGAATAGTTTTTTTGGCCACTGTATATGGTTTGAATTCTTTATAACTTTTTTAATTATTATTTTTTCTTTGTTTTTTTCAGCATTTTGTGAAGAAGACTTGGGGAATTAATTATGAAGCATTCGAAATGAAATCATGGCCATTACAGCCGAAATTTTGCAAAAAGTTATGGAAAATATGCTAAAAAGAGCACATATGTGCGAAGCAGAAAACGGACATCACTTACCGGATATCATTTTTCAAAGCTAAATGCAAAATATTCCCCAATAATATACTGTACTAAAAAAAAAAAATATATAATAATCGCATAAATAAAAAAGTTATAAACCATTTAAGCCATATAGCTCCTTTTGTGCCACCGTGTACAAATCGACAACATCTAATTGTCAAGTTTGTATGAGAAGCAGCGTTACCATATATTTTTTCAGAAAAAAATTTTTTTATTTTTTTAAACTTAATTTTTCAACGAAAAACTTTTCCCCACAAAAGTGTCCAAAAAATATATGTATTTTTGAATTAATTTTTATTGAAAATAAGATAAACAAAATAAACAAAAAAAAAAAGTGAAATAACTAAAACAGACATACATATGTGAAAAATTATAACATCGTTCACATTCCATGGTAACATCAAATAATATTTTCATCATATGTACTGTAAATTAAAAATTAATAATAATTAATTATTATTTTTATTAATTTTTCATTAAT
Source organism: Dexiosoma caninum (assembly GCA_963924685.1). Lineage (NCBI taxonomy): Eukaryota > Metazoa > Arthropoda > Insecta > Diptera > Tachinidae > Dexiosoma > Dexiosoma caninum. The sequence continues at coordinate 124,757,503 of OZ004725.1, read as the reverse complement.
ATTTATTTTTCATTCAATTAATCAAAAATATTTATTATTATTTATTATTTTATAATTGAATTAAAATTAAATATTATATATATAAAAAGGATCTGCAGCTTAAATAATTAGTGTAATTAATTTAAAAAAGAGGTAAAAAAACTAGAATAATTATTAAAAATTAATAAACAAAACTTGAAACCTTTTATTGAAGCTAAAGACTTTTTGGCAAAAAAAGAGAGAAAACTTGACAAATGGTAACGCTGATGAGAAGTCAAAATATTCACCTTTTGACAACGTTGGTCTTAAAATTATTATCAAATACAAAGTTAAAAAAATATTAACTGATTTGGAAGCACAAGACCACTTATCAGGATTGATTGATAAGAAAACAAATGATTATTGCTCAAATTTGTTAGCTTTTTTCAAGAATTTAGTTAAAGTCCCTGTGGTAAGTGTATTAGTATGTTTTCCCTAATTTTTGAGTATTTTTACTAAGCACTCACTCCTGCTGCATTTGTCGAGCATCAAAATGCCCCTTTTGAGAATTGAAAGGAAACAAGAAACAAACCTCTTGAAACTACTTCTAAATACTGCCCTTTATTATCAAACTCAAAGTTTATATACTATTTTTATTCTAAATCAGCACAATTTACAAATTACAAATATTTATAAAGAAAATAAAAAGTCACAATGACTGTATTCAAATTACACAAATCCAATAACTTGACTCAAACAAATATAAATGCAACGCATGCAAACCCGTTACAATTAAAATATATTCCTCATATCGAATAACCAAATAATTAGTATGGATATAAAAAATATGTATACAAAAATACATTGTTTATAATAATAGTGTGAATAAAAATCATGTGTAAAAATACATTGTTTATAATTAAAGTGTGAATAAAAAGTATGTGTACATACTACAGCCTACTGAAGATTTTGGCATTAGCAACAAATGAAATGCCGCATATAGACCAGCTAACCATATAACAGACATTAATAAAATAATTCTTGTTTTCTTTCACCAAATGGTTATACAATCCGCAATAGATGAATAAGATGTCCCATTTAAAGTCGAAGAATGGTCGACATACAGTGAAAGTGACACAAAACGGTGGAGCGTTATCAAAGGTAAAACATAATATTATTGCACGATATCGCACTTGATCAACAGAGGGTATTAACTCAAAATTTTTAAAATTTCACTTTTTGCAACATCAATTCTTCTATCTACTGTAAAAATTTAATTTTATTCAGTTTATTTTTTAATCTCTTAAAACCATGAAGTATTCGGATTTTCAAAAACCGTGCCAATGTAAAGAAACTGCTATAAAAATTAACTAAATTTTAATTAAATATTTTTAATAACTTATCTTTTTTCATTATTGTTATCGATTTTTGAATTGTTATCAATATGGTGTTAACTACCCACCAATGTGGTGTCAAATCAACACCGGTATGGTATCAAATCAAAACCAGTATGCTTGGTGTCAATTTAACACCGTTCTCACTATTTAATTTTCGAATTGATACCTTTCGAAGAATTCGTTATCATTTTGTACAGGGATGGTATCATTGTTTTTCTTGGTGTACCAATGAAAAAAGTTAATATTGTATTAGGACACAATTGAACTAACGTATCAAAAATAAAAATGACGAGACTATAAATTCAAGCCTGCTGACGATCCAAGAGGCGGCAGATTTTTTTTATATTACCCCATGACATGGATATATAATGTTTTTTGAGGAGAATTTGATAAACAAAATGTTGTTACTATAAGTAAAATGACGTAAAAATATTTCTTATCCACGACTTGGATACTGTTATTAAAAGAAAATGAAAATGCTGACAGGAATACACAACTTCTTGCCGATGGGCAGACGGATTTCAATATCAGTCAGGATTTGAAATTTCAGGCCCGAAATAGTCAAAGTAAGGCGCCAGGCGGATGACAGAATGGTAATAAAGTGCTGAAAAACAAATTTTGTATTCAAACCCTTACCCTCCTCTCCGGACAATTCTTCAATTATCCGATAGTCGTGGGAACAGTATTGAAACATCTACTCGCGATGAAATAAAACGTTTGAGATTAGAAATTTGTATATAGTATATATTATATATGTATGTACATATGTATATACAGTACAAGCTGGATTTTTGCATCAGGTTATTTTTTTATTGAAAGTTAAACTTTGCTTAAATTATGTATGCACTTTTTATACAGTTTCGCATTTGAATTCAAATAAATAAGTCGAACTCACAATCTCGTGCACATGGTGTTGCATGATTACATTTGTAAAGTTGTGTAGTAAAATTTTACTATGCACTAAAAAAATAAACATATGTATCCATTTACACTGCTGCTAATAAACTACAATGCAAATCATTGTTTATGAGTTTTCAACACTTATTTGCAAAGTGACAACAAACAATAAGACTTACAATAAATTTTTCTATATTCTCATATAAAATATTAAAAATTTCCTGAAGATGTTAACAGATGGTTGACGAAATATCGAAAAAATAACAAATATAACCAAACCTTTAAGCTTGAAAGAGAATATAGAAATATTTATTATAAAAAATAAGGTTAAAGAAGAATTACAAAAAATAAAAAAAACTTTAAAAACGAGAAAAATTCAACAAAAAATAGACCGGGGAGATATAATGGAACACCAAGAAGCCCCGGAAGTAGAGGTACGAAAACGATTTTTTACCCGTAACTCGTAAGATTTTGTAGATGTTTAGTATGTTTGAAAATTTTAAAAAACAGATTGTTGTATTGCTTGACAATCATATACAAGGTATTTCTACTCCATTAATTTTTGTCACACAGTGTAATGATTGAAATTGCTTTTCAATTTAAATTGAGATGTTTAGCATTTTCCCATGCGTTCAAATTTATATTACCACCCCACTCAAATTTTATAATATGTACATATGTATGTATGTATGTGCATACAAGTGAAAAGTTCTAATATTTGGTTAAAAAAAATAAACAGCACAAATGTGTTTCGCATTATAGCCATATCGCCAGAAATTAAACTAAACAAATTAATCAACAAAAGGCAGAAGGAGAAAGGAAATTATTTTTAAAGATAAGATACACATATACATACTTACATATGTACATAGTAGATATGTACATAGAGACAATTTTATTGCAATTTTTTACCTAAATATAAAAAGGCGTTAACTAATTTTTCTATTTAGATCGTTTATGTTTTATATACATACATATGTATGTTCATATAGAATAACACTTTAAAAGCAAAATTATAAAAAAAAAATTGCTGTCTTCCAACAGTGGATTGCTTAGATAATTTAATAGGAGATTTAATGAGAATTAAATCAAAAATAAATCGCCACTAGATGACTTTAATTTTGATGATAACATTTCCTTCTCCTGTAAAGTTAGTTAGTTAGGCCCTTTCTGTATTAATTTGTCGAAAGGTATTTACTTTATTTCACTTTAATATATATACATATATATATATATATATACACATAGCAGGCTGTGAAAAACTAATATGACTTTGAATTCAAATTCAAAACAACTTTGTGCATTTACAATAGTAAAATACAATAATTTTATTGTAATCAAGGAGAGATAGAGAGAAAGGGACAATGAAAATAAATGACTGAAAAAATCTCATATCCACATGTTGGCACGTTCATAAAAGGTTTTTCAATAAATGTTGCTCGATGATCATCCTATTGCTTCTATTAATATTATAAATGTGAATGTTTGTATGTTTAGATGTTTGGATTTCTGTTGCACTATACCGCCTAACCCAATAAACAGATTTGTATGAAATTTGGTATACGGATAGTTTATGATCCAACTTAAGATATAGAGTACTTTTTATGGGGTAAAAATGGATCAAAGATCCTGATAATAGTTCGAAAAAGATATTATGAATGTTTGCCTTCTAGCGTCAATTTTACTAGACGTTGAGCAACTAACTATTTGGTTTGTCATTTAGGCTTAAAGGCTCAACACTTAGCGCGGACAACTACATAAGTGGGTGGTAGCGCAGCGCACTGGGCTAAAAATGCTGTTAATGACATTAGACCATGTACAAAATTTGTATGTGGCTAAAGCTGAATTTAGAATGGTGACTACGAAACCAAATGTCCTGGGTTCGATCCCAGTGTCTGACAAAGTCATAAAATAAAAATACTGCATCTGTCTGACGGGTAATTTTTGTGCGAAGGTTTTAGTGGTGAAAGCATAGTCACTGGTCACTGAACAGTACCAGCTTCAGCTGACCGTAACATCCTTCCTCGGTAATGAATAAATGAATAATGAACACAACTTCAAAAAGAGAGTTCGTTTCCCTGACATCAGCGGTGTTGCAAAAATCCATAAACAACGTACAAAAATCGAAGCTGTAATACGTAATGAAGCTATCCTCTGTCTATCCTGTACCTCCCATCATCTCTATCACTATTCCTTTCCTATCGAAGGTAACACTTACTAGTAGTAGGCAATCACTGCCTCAATATTACTTCTTACAAAAAAATAAATAAATACATTTGCGACATAGAACAGTTTGCAGTTACTCAAATTGAGTTGGAAAGTATCAGTCGATAGTATCTTAATAACATACAAACATACATACATATGTATACCATCGATTTTAGAGCATTTCGCAAATAAAGAATAACCGGCTTTGAATCGTAAAAAGTGAATTCAAAACAATTTCTAATTTGTTCATCTTCTGTATACAGCATGTCACATAGCGGCTGTTGTTTAAACCCTACGAAGACCAATCAGCGAATAAATATAGTATAGGAGGAGTGCAAATCTGTGGGAGCTCTAATTTTTGTCTACTGTCACCAATACAATATCCGAAATTCTAAAATCCTTCACTGATAGTTGTCTGTCTTTTAATGTATTTGGCTGGTGGAAGTATTTCTGATGACCCAACGCCACCCTCCTAATCATCAGTTGTTCTCAAGCGTTTTAGGTTTCACTAACATCTATCACATACTACTCAGCGATATACAGTCTAGCTTATCGAAATGAGCGGATCGGGATGTAGAGTAACACATTGGATTTTTAACTGACTCCAAAGCAGAAAGTTTACAACTGTATTTTTTTAGTTCTTTAGCTAAGAGCTTTTATTGTTAAAAAAAATTGGATGGTGCCACACATAGAAATATAAATTTATATTTTAGGAATTTCCTGTTAAGCGATCCACTTTGTTTCTGGAGTTAATTTCTTTTTAGAATTTATAATCAAACACATTAAGACAGATAAATTGTAGCAAGTAAATTTGAGAATTACTTTAAAATTATGTAAATATGTCGTTTGGCAAATTCTAAATACAGCCTAACCAAAAATAAATTTAATAAATAATCCGATTTAGTTTGGGTGCAGCCGTAGTCTATCAATTTGGATGTTGCGGGTTCGATTCCCGCCTAGATCCTGTGTTTTCTGCAGACAAGCTAAGAGCTTCGCAGTTGTGTATTGTTAAAAAAATCAATCATTGTGATTTTCGTTTTATAAATAAATTGAAATAAATTAATTTGCTAATCTCACAAATATCCTGCATTCCTTATCGATCGAACTTTAAGAATGTTACGAATCACCAGGGGACGGTTGAGCACTTGCTGCGTCACTGTCCTGCTTTCGCCGTTAGGCGGTCATCTGAGATGTAGCTCCCCTTCCTTCGGAACATAGATGGGGTATCGGAATGCGATGATGGGGGATAAACTTGTTTATCGAGGACTCGGATTGTTTGAGAACGAACGGTCGCGATGAGGACTGAGATTCCGCTCGGGAAACACAATTGCATCAAGTGAGCTGTTTTCTTTTGGAATTGCCGGCCTACTAACCTAAGCTAATCTAAACTTAAGGGAATTGACAAGTTCCACCAAACAATATTCTCTACTAATGGTTTTGACATCGCCGTACCCTTCTTATTGACAATCTCTTTGCATATACATATATGCATACATATGTGCATATTGAAATGCAAATGCACATGTTTTGTGTCTAACAAAGAAAGAAAAATAAAAGTAACATTGTTGCTGTTGGCTGTTCACTTAAATGTAAGAAATAATTGGCATACTTTGTATCTTTAAACGGGAATTTCTTTGCTCGTTATGAATTGTTCATTTTCAGTCACCATTTGATCAAATTCAATAAAAGAAGATGAAAACATTTGATATACCACAATCGTTGCCAACTCGAGTGAGCGAAAAAAAGGCTATATTTATAACAAAAAAATGGCTTGAAAGGAAGCTTAAAAATTTCATACGACTGCTTGACATTAGAGGCGCTACAACACTGCTATGAAACAAAGAACGTCAAAAAGCAGTGTTGTAACATAGTGAAGCTTCACCTCCTGTCATTTCTCTTACTATCCCTTAGCTCTAGTTCCAGCACAATGCACCGCATGTGTAGGGGTCATCTCCTGAGTGCTGGTTCAAGAAAAAAAACCAGTATTAAAATCCTGTTTAAATATTCCATGTCGTCTAAATGTAAATTGTTTACAAGTCTTTCTGAGCTCCAACGTAAATTGAAATGTAAATAAAATATAAAGAAATGTAAATAAAATATAAAGAAATGAAACTAAAATAGGATTTGGAATTTTGTAAATTCGTTGTACATTTCTCCATTATTAGTTGTTTTCAGGGAAAATGAGTAGGGTTATTATATTGGCACATTTTACATTTTAGCAAGAAAAAATTTGCCTTTTGAAATTCCCGGAATTTCCCACGAAATGTTCTACTAGTTAATTCCTATCTGGGCACTCGCAAGTGTTTCCCAAACATAATATCAAAGAGAAAGAACAAAATTTGAATATGCATATTTAACAGATTTACAATTTTCTGTTCTACCCAGTCGATACATTGTTCTTTTTGCAATTGTATTTAAAACAACAAACAGAAAGAGTGCATGCACCCAATTTTTCACCTTAAAATTTTCGATGAATTCAACAGATTCGTTGTTATGGTGTATACGAGGTCTGTTCAAAAGAAAAGGTGAATTTTGTTTTCTTCGATTACAATGGCGTAGTGCATCATGAGTTTATGCCAAGGTAGTTATTCAATGTTTGCGTGAAGCAATGCGGCTAAAACGATCGGAATTGTGGAAAAAATCATGGATTCTGCATCGCGATCATGCACCAGCTCACACAGGAGAGCTTGTTCGTGATTTATTAGCCAAAAACAACACCCTAATCATGCCTCAACCACCTTATTCACCAGATTTGGCTCCCTGGGAATTTTTCTTATTCCCAAAACTGAAGAGATTAATGAAAGGAAATCATGTTGCCACAATTGATGAGATAAAATGAGAAAATCGAAAAACGAAAAACGAACTGATGGCCATACCGAAAAGCGCATTTCAGAAGTGCTTAGAGGATTGGAAGAAGCGCTGGCATAAGTGCATTATAACTGAGGGGGAATACTTTGAAGGGGACAAAGTGAATATTGATGGATAAATACTTTTCAAAAAAATTCAAAATTCACCGATTCTTTGGAGCAGACCTCGTATATGTGTCGAGCATAACAAATACATATATACATATACAAATACATACATACAATCCTGTTTTTGCACAAGACATACGTGTAAAACAACCGTAAAAAATTAGATTAATTCCGTGAAACACATAAAGATGTTCTTCCTTTTTCTGCAGACAGCGTTGGTTTTATTTAATTTTATGATTTTTATAACATACAAAGCAGAAAAATAATTCTTTCTTCAATAGGTTGAAACTGATATTAGATACCTTAACTAAGGATACCTTATACTAAGAATGAAACTAAATCAAAAGAAAAAAATTGTAAATTACAATGGCATAGACTAGATGACCGGAACAACAATCCGTTTACGAAAGTTGCTACACTTTCATCATCAGTGTTGTTCGTGTTTTGTCCACTGTGTGTGATTGTTAGTATATGTAAATTATTAATTTTATATATTTATTATTTTCTATAAATATAATACGCGAGATGGAAGGACATTCGAATCTTGAGCTTCGTGATAAGTTTGTTTATCTGGAACTCGAGCTGGTATGGAACCTATGAGACGGGATGAAAACTGATCCCGGTCAGGCGACACAATGGGACCCGGGAGGACCCAAGTGAGCTGATTCCCTTGGAACTTGGCGGCCTGTTAACCTAACCTAACCACTGCTCAAGCGAAATCCCCTACATACGCCATGCATTGCACTGGAACTAAATAGAGAGGATAGTGTGGAAAATTGACAGTGCTAGGAAGATCGATCTTAATTCACAAATATCTGTAGTCTGGCGTCTCTGATTTGCATGTTAAGTTGACGAGTTATACATTACATAAATTCACATTGTATGTTTATGCATTCTAAAACATTGTGGGCATGAGCACTACTCCCCTGTCGATTGCTGTAAAATAGCATACCTTGAAGTACATTTTATAAATAGTATTTCTAAGATAAGAAACTAAAAATAACGTTGATACTTCTTGTATTGTGAAAAGGCTGCAATAAAATTGAATACTTATTTACAAAAGTTGTTTGCATTTCTGCTTTTTGAATTATTTGTTTAGTTTTCTTCTTTATTCTTCAATTTGCTTTTGTTCGTGCCATTGACAGTTAACACAAACAGCTAAACTTGTTGTCAACATTTGTCGCTGTCGGTCGTCATCCGCATTTATTGACGATATTTTCTTTTTCACTCACGTCGTGTTATGTGGACACAGCGTTGTGACGAAGACGTCTATGATTGACATTCTGGGTATGGGTTATTTTTTCTACAGCAAGTGAACGTGGAAAACGTAAAGGTTGCGTGATTTTTTTATACCTTCCACTTTTTTGATATTTTTACTTTATTTTACGTACGAGTATATGTATGTATATGTATTTACATATTTCTAATGGCTTTATGTTTCTTCCACTTTTGCTTCACATTGAAAGAGTTGTTCTTTTGTATCCTCCTTGACAATGAATAGATTTTTGTAGAGGCAACTTTTCTATTTTTGGCGATTATTGTGGTAATTTCAGATTTTTTGTTGTGACAATTATTCTTTCCTATTTTTTTTAGATATTGTAAATTGTGGCAGTGAAGCAATACAATCCACAAGTTATGAATCATGCAGGATAGATAACGTCGGTTGACGCAACCAATAGAATTTGTGAAAACCACATGTAAAACAATAACAAAATTGTTTATTTATTTATTTTTCTAACAATCTATTTTTTTAAGCTTTAAGGTTTTTTCTCTTTTTATTTATTATTTTTATATTTATTTTCGATATTTTGTTAACCTTCGGTTACCATCTTCAGGAAGTTTTTTTTTTTTTTTTTTTTTAAATAAACTTCGGTTAAGATCTTCAGGAAGTTTTTTATTTAAAAAAAAAACTTCCTGAAGATGTTAACCAAAGGTTAACAAAATATCGAAAATAAATATAAAAATAATAAATAAAAAGAGAAAAAACCTTAAAGCTTAAAAAATAGATTGCTAAAATAATAAAAAAGGTTAAAAAAAAGTATTAAGAAAAATATTTATTTTTCTATGGAAAATAATCCTCACAGACAATTTTAATAATTATATTTTTACATATTATCGACGCTTAAACGTAAAATAATGAAAACTACAAAAAATTGATAACATATATATATATTTTTTTTTATCTTGCATCAGCACTCAGGAGGCGACCCCTACACATGCGATGCATTTTGCTGCAAATAGAGGAACGGGATAGTAGGAGGAATGACAGGAGGTGAGCTTCCCTATCTTGCAACACTGCTTTTTGCACGTTCTTTGTTTTTTATAACAGTGTTGAAGCACCTATGATGTTAAGGAGACGTATTAAGTTTTGAGGATTCGTTTTTAGTAGCCATTTTTTAGTAATTATTTTACTTCGCCGGTGATACACAATACCGAGGAAGGAGAGCGTTCTGATGTGCCTGCGGATTGGTTACAGTTGAAGTCGGTACTGTTCAGTGACCAGTGACTATGCCTTCGCTACTGAAACCTTCCTACAACAACTGACAGAAAGACGCTATAATGTACATCATAAAAAATGCGAGATGTTTTTATAATTTAGTCTGTGACTGGGATCGAACCAACCAATTGTTTTTCTGCTTTTGTAGTCAACGGTCAGACTACCTACTTCAGCCATCGTCACCCTCAACATATGTATATAATATACAAAAATTATAAGTTGAAATAGATTAACATATGTTTTTTTTTTTTTTTTTTTTTTTTTTTTTATCTAGGACCAGCACTCAGGAGATGACTCCTACACATGCGAAGCATTGTGCTGGGAACTATAGGAAAGGGATAGTAGGAGAAACGACAGGAGGTGAAGCTTAATTAATTCTTTTGCAGCTCTGCTTTCGCACGTTCTTTTGTTTTTATACTCGTAGCAGTGCTGAAGCTTCGGTTTAGTAGCTATTTTTATTATTATTTTACTTCGCCGGTGCTACACAATATTGATTGTGCCTTAATTCGAACGTAATTAGTTACATACATATGTAATCATTAACTTTTTGTTTTACCCGTTCGGGTAAAAACCCACAAATCATTATACCCAGGATCTCCTACTCCATGTATGAAAAATCTCTGGTCCGTGTAGCCCGCTGGTGGAACCCTCTACCTCATGATTTGAAAATTCTTTCGCATTCTAATAACGTCATTATACTCAAGCTTTATAGCCAATTCCGACTGCAATGAACTTTTAATGTTTCTGTTTCGAATGATTCTTGTTTCTTTTGGATACCTACCACAAAGTAGATCTATTGTTTTCATTATGGTACTTCTTTTTTTTTTCTTCCAAATTTTAGTTGCGGCTGGGAGCCAATAAACCAATAAAACGATAATGTGATGTATATATATACATATATAAACTGTATTATTAATAACATCATATACTATATGATTTGCATTTGTACTTATTAATGAATTTGTTAAGTCTTAGTACTTTCTTACACTCAGAATTGTGATTCTTCAGTAATACTTCATTTTTGGCCTTTCCGGGGTTGTATTACAAGAATAATAAATAAATAAAAAAAAATAATAATTCCGGGAAACCGGGGGAACAAGTTACCATTTTTTCCCAAGCAAAACAATCATTTTCGACTCAAGACGACCGCCCAGAAGTCAAAAAAGACTCCAATTTGATTAAAGATTTTGGCAGGTTAAACATTTATGTATGCATACCCAGGCAGCATTTCGAAGATTGTTTTGGCAGAAATCACCAAACTGAGTCTTTGAAGACCTCAGATGACTAAAAACGGATTAATCAGTTGTGCGCAATATGAACGGGACTATCTAGGGTACCATTTTCTCCCGACAAAACAGTCGTTTTCGATTCAGAAACGAGCGCGAAAATGGGTCAGAAAGTCCCCGTCCATACTGTGAAGCATATGCTGCAAAACTTTTGAGTTTGTTGATGAGAAGGGGAAGGCTGTTTCATGTACATGCAGTTTTTGTTGAATTTCTTATTTGCATCTTTTGACATGAGGTATATTTGACGTTTCATTTTATTTCCTTTCGTTTGGTATACTGTTAACATCTATCATAATAATAGCTACCCAGTTTGTGAAAACTCAACAGTATGGACGGGGACAAACGCGAGTCATAAAAGACTCGTTTTGAAGAGTCGTATCTAGGGTACCATTTTCTCCCGACAAAACAGTCGTTTTCGATTCAGAAACGTGCGCATAAATGATTAATTTAATCGCGAAGAAGAATAAAAAAAGACTCGAATATGATCAATAATTAATTAAAATGCTGACTGGGTATGTACATATATAAATACCTACCCATTCATTATTAAACACACATACATATTTAAAACGTATGTATGTATGTAAAGATAAAAATAAAACTTAAGAAAATTATTATAATGGTTATTGGCATGTATGCGGTATTTTTTTCTATTCTACATTTTATACTACCTACCTTATAGACAAATTAGCTCTTATTAATTGATTCAGATTCAGATTCACGACACTCCAAAATATAATTTCAGTATGCAAAAACAAACAATAATATATAACTTTGATTTTTTTAATAAAATAACATGCAACTCACTAAAACACTAAATACTTGCAAAAATTATTTTAATTCATTATTATTCTTTTGATTATATTTTAACATTTTTCAAAACAAGAAAAAAAATTTCGTTGCACATGATTATACATTTATATTTTGCTGTATGATTTTCCCATTATTCCACTTTAAATAAAATTGTATTCACAATTGCCAGCAACAACAATTATTATATTAATTGCAATAATATCAATTTCTGAAATTGCTGATTGTGATAGCCTTTTGCTGAGTCAAACCGAGTAGAAAAATTCAAATCAAATTTTTTTACACCGTCTGAGTAGCACCGAACGAACAAACAAACGTACAAACGACGACGAGGTGCTAAATGTTAAAATTTTACACAAACCGACGACACAGCACAAACGTTACAAGCCGTAGAAAACAGAAGTAGAGTGCAGATTAAGTTGAAAAAATGGAAGAATGAAACAAAAGGCAATTAGAGAATCATAAGGAAAGAAAAAGGACAACAAAACAGACAACTCTGAAAATATTTAATACTTAATTATACAACTATTTCATTTGGTTTTCTTGACTTACTCCTACGCTTTTTATATTGTCTCTTTCCCCTTTTTCTCACCTATTCCGTTTTGTGTACAGCTTCGTAGCTTTAATATAGAAATTATTTTTCTATGTTTATTAAAAATATATCACATTCCTTTTGCAAATTGTTTTATTTTCGTTATTAACAAACACATTCCTGTAGATATGGCTTTCAGTATTTTTTATTTTAGAAATGCTAGTTATTTATTCATCTAGCATTCCTTGACACATTAACACAACACTTATTTATCACTTTAGTTCGCAATTAACAGAATTTAAATTAGCTTTCTGAAATTGCAAAATATTTGGTTTTTTTATTGTATTTTGTTAATTTTATAGCTTTTATATATTTCAATATCAACTTAGGACATTTTATCTTATTTCTTCTAAAACACTGGTGATTTTGCTGCGTATATTTTCCGTCATAGAATACTTGTGTTTTTCGTGTCAACAAGAGAAGCAACAAATCAATGTTGTTACCAGATGTAAGGTTTTTTCTGAATTCAGCATACTGGTAACACTATGTAAAAATTATAAAATATTCCACGGCAAATTCACACCCGGTAGTCTCAACAGAACAGGTGAGTTTTTCGCCGCTGCCATTCACTTTGTCAAACTTTAAGTTAAAAGACGACTTGCTAATGATTGATTTTGCTTTGCGGGTACAGAGGTACCCGCCCCAAGTTTTTTACCTCTCTTTTGGAATAGAATTGCAATTCTGGACAAGGAATAAAACTGAGCTACAAAAAAAATTTTTTGTAGTGGGTGTGGCAATTTCGACACCCTGAATAGGGAGGTCGCCCCTATAGCTCCGTAACATTTTTTTTGGATTTGCATTAAGGCGTGTTAAACTTGTGTGTTGTTAAATTAGGCCTTGGATTTGAATAAACGAAATATTAATAGAAAAGTGATGTAGGTGTCGTCACTTATTTTTGAAAACTAACCAAATTCAATTTTTCTTGGAGCAAAAATCATCAAATATATAGGTATTTTCAAAAATTTGCCTTCAGAAAAATTATAATGTAAATAAATTTTTAAATTACTATAAATTCTTAAGAAAAGGTACATAAGTTTATAATATAATTTTTATATGCATTTATAAATGTAAATATTATTTCATGTAAATTGAATTATTCAGAACTAAAAAATATTTAGCAGCACTAATTTCTAAATAACTCCGAAACAGTTACAATTGATTTACAATTTTCTATCTTTAATTTTCATAAAAATATTTTTGATTTACAAAGCGTTTAAAAAGCTAATCTATTGCACATTTCGTTGGGAGACCTTTAACAAAATTTTTGTGAAAGTAAAAAATATCACATGTTTATTATATACATAAAAACTCCAAAAAGTTTATACTCAAATATTTAAAAGTTTTTCTATTTCTGACGAAATACACACTTTATTTCTATAAAAATACCTATTTTATGCAAAATATCTATAATCAATCACAATTATTATATATTATATAATAGACGAAATTTCGGTATTGTACGTGTGTGTAAACCTATTTATGCATAATGAGTTGTAGTATGAGTTCTAAAGAGATTAACTGCCGTATTAATAATTTTTTTATTTTCCTTTTTTTATAAAATGTTTAATAGGCAAATAGTCATACAAAAATTTAATCAATACCTTCGTAAATCAAAAAAATTTTTATGAATACGGCAGGAAGTCTTTAATTAAATACATACCTGAATTATGGTATGTCTATATGTATATTTTTGTATGAAATTACTATTTGTAATGGAGAAAGGAATTCTCGAGCTTAATGTTTCCTTATTTATAAATTATTATTGTCTTATATTGTGCGTGTTTGAAAAAAAATAATGAAACAGGTGCAAAATATGTATGTATTGTTATAAATAAATTGAAAAATTTTAATTTTAACATAAACATATTTCACAAAATTATAAAAATCAATTGTAGGATATAAAACCTAATAAAAATTTTTTTGATAAACTTTATCTAATGAAAATTTATAATAGTTCTTTTCACTTAATCAAACGTTATTAAAAAAACTACAAAAATTTAATTATATATACATATTTTCTTGAGATTAAATTAAACAAGTAGTTAACAATACGTAGTACGTAGTATAAATAATAGTGTTTAGTAGTAGTATTGACATTGAGAGTATGAAATAATAAGATAAAAAATTATAAAACCTAATTGCTAACGGATGTAGAGCTTCGACCTTGTTTTAAGTGAAACCATTCACGTAATAGTTCTTTACTTAATTCGTATGCGGAAAAACTAATGCCAACAGCTATAGGACCCTTAATCCAATTCATACTTAAACCCTTATAAAAGCCATTTTTTATGCCTTCATCCCTGAGAATAAAAATCAAATTAATAATTTGTACTTTGCTTAACGAAAGAAGAGATAACACTTACATATAAATAGTCTTTAACGTTGCATAAATTGTGGGATATATATTTTTTCCATCTTTGTTCACGCCCCTTGTTTGCATACGTCTTCGAACAATATCTAAGGGATAGCTAGATGTTTGTCCAACAACACCAGCTACAGCTCCAAAAGCCAAAGACACCAGACCATTTAATTTAGCATTACCAGTCATTTCTAAAAATAATGTTATATATGTACAAGTCCATATATACATACTCTATAAATATTTATAAATATATATACAGACACATATGTATATGTTTCCGTTTCGGGTCATGACCATTCCACAGCATTTATATTTCCATATATGTATGCACATACATACATATTCATCGACAAAGTAGGGTTTGTAAAAATATTACTTTCTAAAGTACTTATCTAAGTAAGTACAAGTATATGGTTTTTGTTATGGCATTTACATAATAGTTTTTCTTAAAATCCCTTAAAGAAAATTACAGGAAATAAAATTAAAAGAAATTACTTTTCCTCTATACAATAGGTGTGTTTTTTGCTTTTCTGGTAAAGTTCGGTAAAATGAGAGTAAACTATAATTTATCTCAAAAATATACGGAAGTAAGAAAACGCAAAAAACCATAAAATTTACCACAAAATAGGTATGTTCCAGGTGCATAACAAAAGTGCCTGAACTTTTGAGAATAAAAACAAATTTACTCTCTGAATGTGACAAAGTTGCCCAAAATTGCAGGAACGCAGCCAACCACAATTGAACATCTTAAAATACTAGTGCTGTTTACTTTCTCAAATAAATTTTATTTTAGTAATTTTAATGCACGCATGCCTTTAAAAATATAAATCTACACAATACATAAAAACACAAAAAAAATGTTCGTTTGGTAAAGTAATAAAACAAAATTATCTTACAGCTAGATACGCTCGCTCGGAACACTAGTTGGTTTTGTGTCACTAAATATAGCATGGCTTTCCACAATTTCAATGGGTCGACTAATTATTCCTCGATAGTTTTTTCGATTTAAATGATGAGTTGGATCTGGGAAACTAAACTGAGAAATCGTCGTCCCGAAGTTATCTTCACGTCCCTCCAAAAAAAGATATTTTAGTAAATCGTTTGTAAAGTTAAAAGTTTTTATACACAAGTGGTTCGTACGGCATTACAACGCGTTAAATATTTTCCAAAGTATCCAAAACTTTGAGAGTAGAAATCTAGAAACTAGACAGATGAAGAAATCTAGAAATTTTACCGCCGAAAATGTTCATATCCAGTTATGATTTTTTGATATACGATAACTTCGGGTATGTCAGGAGAAATTTTTTCAATTAAATTTCAAATATTGAGCAGCGCTAAATTTCAGATGGTATATTCGACGTATATTAGCGCAGATATTCGTATTGGTACTCGAATACTAAACATTTGCATTCGTATACATCACTAATTCATATACCATATGATATTATTTAGATAAGAGTAATAAAAAGTGATTTCATTTAATTTAATTACCTGTAATGTCCGTCAAAGAATTTTAAGAGATGAGATTATGAAAACGCGATAATAAAAACTGGTTACCTTAGAAGGACATACATTAAATGCAAATTTAATGCTATTCAATAATCAAAACCACCTGTCTATTTCTGAGCACTGGTCCAAGATAAAAAAAAAAAAAAAAAAAATTTGGGGAATTTTTCAAATGTACGTTTTATCATTGGCAACAAAGGATTTTTAGGCAATGACAATCATTTAAAATATTTCATGGTATGATTATTTTTAAATATGTATTGCATTAACTAACATCTTAATTTTCGCTCTTGGCGAAGAAACTTTCCTTGGAAATCGCCTAAAGCAAAATACTTCATTGTGGTCCGCAGATATACATACATATACTTAGATATATCAAACACTTGATCTTTAATCCTGAAATACTACAAAACTTACCTGTATATTCACGTTTTAAAGTTTCATAGGTAAAGAAGGAAGTACCAGCATATGGTATAACACCCAAAACTGTAGCCAAGTAACCTCTGTACAATGTTCGAGGTCCTTCTTCAACCCAAATTTTAACAAAAACGCTGCGCAGGGTCCTGAAAATTTATTTTCAAATTGCACACCCCATTTTATATGACTATTGTTTTTACTATTATTACATATTATTTTTCTTAATACTTTTTTTTAACCTTTTTTATTATTTTAACAATCTATTTTAACAATCTATTTTTTTAAGCTTTAAGGTTTTTTCTCTTTTTATTTATTCTCTCTTCGATATTATATATATATGATATTCGAAATATCGAAGAGAGAATAAATAAAAAGAGAAAAAACCTTAAAGCTTAAAAAAATAGATTGTTAAAATTACATATTATTATTATGATTATCCTACCTGTAACCTGTATATTTATCTGTAACAGCCATGCGTGCTCTGGCCAAATCTAAAGGATAAGTCAACGACTGTGAGGTTATGCCAGCTAAGGATCCCGCTACAAAACGCTTCAATTTTGTACTAAATAAAACAGAAACACACAAAAAGAGAATAGTTAATTTTATACATATGTATATAAAAAAAATAATTTTAATGAACCTACTCGGCACCATCTTTATCGACGTGTAAAATTTTCTTCCACTGTTCATGGGCCGTAAATTGTATGGCAGCATAAGGTATTATACGGGCCATCGTTGCGGAATTGCCACGCCATAATGCTAACGTACCTTCTTTGGCATGAGTCTGTTTAAGAAATTGTATGGCTCCATTTAGAGAGTAGCGTACATTTTTGCTGCAAAAAATTACATGAACATATGCAACATCATATATTATTTAATACATCAATATACTTGATTTGAAAATTAATTTTTGTACGATCCAAAGGTGCTATGGTAGTTTTAGCTAAAGCTCCTGCTGCGGCACCTGCTGTTAATGTTATCACAACATTCTGATATTCGCCTATAGAGATGAAAAGTGTTTCAAGGAATTTTTTACACATTTTTTTAAATATATTTTCAAACAATAATCTTACCAATTGCATGTGGAGAATCTTGTTTGGGGTGTTGGTGATGCTCAGGCGATATTGATGGCTCATTGTTAAGTCTTATTGGAGTGGTATTGACGGTAGTTGAGTTTAAATTATTGGTTGCGGTGGCGGCGACAGTAGCTGTAGGAAATTGACCATTAGCTGTCTCAATGGGCATTGTAATATTTGATTTATCGAAGAGGTGGCCCATTGGACGCTAAAGAAGTATAATAAAAAAATTACAAATTCGTTAAATAATTTAGAAATTAATATTTTTCTTAATTTTTTTGTTTTGTCTTTTTACAATCTATCCATTTAAGGATAATAAGCAAATTTGTTTTAGTAATACAGTAACATATTTCGTTGAACTGCACCTACACAATTATTAATCAAATTTGATATAAATATGTAACTACAAGTTATACAAACAAAAACAAACGATAATAATTAAAGCAAATATTAATTAATAATAATAATATGTAGATATTACATATATTATATATGTAACTACATATACTACGGATTAATCACCCGGTGTGCTTCACAATCCCCACAACCCATGATCTAAATATATAAGGTCTGCTTGATATTGAATGACAGCTGCCATTTTTTTTTAATTTGACGTCATGGTCGGGAAATGTTTTGTTGTGGTTAAATGAAAATTTAAAAGCTAGTGATTAAAATTATTATTATTACATATTTATTAAGAAAATTAAAGGATTATTTTATTGACAATTAATTAAAAATAAATGTGAACTGAGTTAGAGCAAAAAAAAAAGATTTTTTAATAAACAATTTGTGTAGAAAGTGATAAAATTTATTTGGACAATGAAATACTGTGTGGTAAAAGATTGTAAAAGCTCGAAGCAGGATGATAAAAATCTAAAATATTTTACGTTTCCAAAAGATCCAGAAATAAAGAAAGTGTGGATCAATGCATGCGGTAAAAAAATGTTAATTGGAAATCTGGAACAATTTGTTCTAGACATTTTACGAATAATGATTGGCGTTTAAACGATATATTATTGAACACGCCAATAAGAAAAAGATTGTAAACAGCATTTTACCAGTCGAAAGATCGAAACGATACGTAAAAAGAGCAAACAAACAAATTGTAAAGCAAGCAATTGCTGAATTTGATTTAAAGTAAATACAATTTTTTTAAAATCCATTTTTTTTAATGAAATAATATTTACAATTATTTATAGTCTGCAGAAATTACAAGAAGAAAGTATTGAAAATATTGAAAATATTGAAAATGAAAATCCAAATAAGTCAGTTGCAGTTCAAACAGAGGGTTCTATAAACCCTGCCAAGAATTTATGGAAAACATATTAAAATTAGAAAATATATTTAAGGAAATTAATAATAATACTTTAAGTTTTTGAAATAATTATTTAAAATACCATAACATTAAATGTGATAACATAGATTTGCCTGAAAATTAAAAATCCTTATTTTTTAAAAGTCGTTTATATTTTAGAATAAGAAATTTAAACAAAAAATTAATACAAGAAAAAAATGAAAAAGAAAATTAAAAAAGACTATAACATAACAATTTAATTTGTTTTATTTATTTTACCTTTAAAATTGCAAAATATTTTAAAAAAAAAAAACAAACCCCATACATATTAAAAACAAATCTCGACGATGACGTCACAGTAAAAATAATTTAAACTGTCAAGCAGACCTTATATATTTAGATCATGCCCACAACCACTTATTCAGTTGTCCGCCATTTTGGGGCGTCCGCTATATTATGTTTATAGTGAATACATTTGATTTGGTGTTTTCTCCTTAAAAATTCTTTTAATGTGATACCCATATTACGGGATGTATAACAAAGTTGTGGTCCGGCATTTTGGGCCGTTCGCAATATTGTGTTTGCAGAGATTTCATTATATTTTTAATTTGCGGCAAAACGTTAGGCGTATGTCCCAATATATATGTACTTAGAACTTCCTGTGAGTCAAGTTTCATCGCAGTCGGTATATTCACAGATTCGGAGAGGGAGAATTTGGCCCATTCTGCCCATTCGTGATACAATTTTTGGAAACGTTAAGCTTATGTTTCATAATATACTTAAATCTATCTGTGTTTAAAGTTTCATTGTTATCGGTTGCATAAATTCACATATCATATTTCTATTCTGAGCATGTCCGTATTACTGGAGTGTCTGGATTACAGAGCAATTGCCTAAATACATACAGACCCATAAGTCTGAGTTAATTTCTCCTTAAGTAAATGGAGAAGATATTAGATCAATAAATAAGGGAAAATAACCTGGTGAACTTCCTACTGCATCCGCTTCAATTTGCTCATCAACGTGTAAATCTACTGTGAGTGCGATACATGGTTTTGTTACTAATATTGAGAAACAAAATAGCTGTGTGCGCTTATTACCATTTCGGGAGCTTTTGAAAATTTTTCTTATGGTGTCTTCAATAAATAAAAAAGAATATGTTTAATGATTTTCTCTATGCATTAATATCAACTCTGCTTAAATTTGTAACATAAATACTACGGTCGACTAAAATACAAAGAAATCATTTAAAGTTGAATGAAAAAAAGATTCTAAATTATGTCAATGTTCTTGTGTAAGTGAATTTATTTTCAAGGACTATTTATATATGAATATACATACATACATACATACATACATGCATATGCATAATCTTTAAAAGCGCACAACAAATACAGTTTAACTTCTACAATTTGAACTAATATAATGTGAAGTTTCTCTAATTGGAAGTAAATATCATAGGGAAAATATTGGCAAATCGTTTTTATAAGGTGATTTTTTTTCATGACAAAGGTTTAAAACACAAATTGTATTTCTTTACTTTTACAATTTGAAAACAAAAATTAAATTTTTAACTGCCCGCTATAGGAAGTTACTGATTTTACAACAATTTTCGATAATCGAGTTTGCAACACATTTCAACGTTTTGATTCTGACGATTTTCGCGATGATGTCAGTTTGGGTGTACTGATCGCTGAGAAGGTTACGTGTGGAACCAGAAGAACAAGTGTTCGTTCGATTCGATTCGATATATTTCTAAAATTTTTTTTTTAAATAAATTTTAAACTACCAAACCGATCAAGTTTAAAATCTAGTCAGCTCTTAACCTCAAAAACAAACGTCGAAATAGAATTTAAAAATTTATCGGATGCCGTAAATTTTACCAAAGTCGGTAAAATGGTTCGAGATATCGATGTCAAAAATTTACGAACTATTCGTTTTTAATTACGCCGTAATTTCTTGTCAAATCGATTTTCGATTGATTTTTTTACTTAAAAACTGTTGAATACTGAAATTCTCTTTGATAAAACTAAACTTAGAGGGCAATAATCAAGGAGGTTTTGCAAAGTCAGCCGATTCTCATATATATTTTATTTTTATGCCTGCAATATGTATTCAAAAAAGATAGCCTTGCTCTCTGTCAACACTTAGTAAAGTCCCCTCTCAAGTCACCTGAATTTATTAAAGTATTTGAAGTAGTAAGATCTCCGTGTATTATATGACCTTTTTGAGAGAAGTGACACTGACGTCTTGGATAATGGCGATGCACGTTATGGAAATTCAACTGTATTTTTTTGCGAATAAACAAATACGTCTAAGGTAGCGAACTTTTGGTCGCCGCCTACTCATTTAGGTACTAATCAACAAAACAAATAAATAGAAAATAAAATAAATTTTACATTTTCCATTTGTTATTTACCTTAATTTTAGAGAAATATTTTTACTTAAAAAAAACATGAAATTTTTATATACTTATACGTAAGTATGTACACACGAGAATGTATGTATGTACATACATGACCACATTCGTATGTATTTTCTTTTATTTAATTTTATACGTTATAGCAAGCGCTAAAAATCTAAATTTATTGCTTTCCATAATGGCTTTGACACATGAAATACTTACATATGTATGTTCCAGTGCCCAAAATACAATACAAATTGGAATTTTATTTCTTGAAATATTTGAAATCTTTTCACAAAATTGCTTGCAGTATTTATCTACACATGTTGATTTCTCTACCACCAACTTTGATTAAGTTCTCAAACAGGCTGCTCCACGTTTAATGAATGGAATAGTTCTGAAGTAGTAGTAACCATGCAAAATAAACGTAAACAAGAACCAAATTGCGAACTTAATCCTTCTCGAAACACGACTAAAAAGTGTTTATTAAAAAGAAATACATAAATAATATTTAATAATAATATGAGAAAAAAATTATTTTTCTATAAAATTGAAAATATGTAACTACTCTTACTTTCAACGCTATTTGTTATTAGGGTATGTCCGGTAACGCTCATGCACTGCTACGGAGGCAGCCGTTATTAAGTTGGGTTTAATACTCTGATACCAGATTTCAGTTCAGTTCAGTTCAATTATATGACTTCTTGCGATATCTGGACCATAGCAGTTCGTGCCTTATTTATAGTTACATACATATTTAATTGTTAACCTTCCATTGAATCGAAATTCATTTGGTCTCTATGAATACAATAACCAATTGAAGAAATTATGGGTTCTGCGATTATTGTTTTGTTTTATTAAAGAATGTTTTAAAGTTGAAATTATCAATAAATTAAATTTTTATCAATTCATAAAATATCTATACGTTAAATTCTTAAGGGCTTGGATTATAATTTGACAGTGCTAAATTAGCAAATTCTCAACGACTAATCGCATGACCCAAAATATTTATTTAAACGTAAAACAAATTTGAAAACATTGACTGCCGTATTCATAAAATATATTTTTTATTTATAAAAGGTTTATTAGAAAAATTTCCATACAAAATTCAATCAATATACCTTCTATAAATCAAAAAAATTTTTATGAATTTGGCAGTAAATATTTACACGTTTGTATGTACATACATGTGAATGTATTATTAATATTGTTTCAAAACAAATTAATGTGGCGTTTGTTGTTCCTCGACCCGCCTATAGTAGAAAACAATTAATTTTTATTGCATTTGTATTGATTATTTTAAAATTTATGAAATACATTGTCTTATTACATCAAATTTTCGTCATTCGTCTCAGTTTATAAAATTAAAAAGAGATTATGAAACGAAAATTCACTTTACTAAGACTTTCCGAGTTATTTCAATAAAACGTTTTTTTCGCCAACGATATCTCTCGAAATTATCAATCGATTTACGGGTCGATTATGGTTTGCAACCGAACTTCAAACAACAAAGAAAAAAGTACTAAAAAGCAAGAAATTTAGGCAACTGATGTTAATGCAGTGTACATATGCATCACCTACATTATTAGCAACTGGCAACTGAATAACAGTTCGGTTGCAATCCATAATCGAGTCATAAATTCAAATTTGCGGTTTAAAAATACAAAATACGATAATTCAAGAAAGGTACTAGAGCGAATCGGATTATTATCGTAGGTGATATAAATTGGGGAAGTTTGTCTATAAGGGGCAGCAAAAGTAACTTTTAAACTTTTGAGCTTTATTTCTTGTCAAAAAAAATATTTGCACCATTTTCTTTTACTAAAATTGGGTGATTCAGAGAACAATTTCAAAATCTTTTTTTTTTTAATAACTCCAAAATTATTTCTGAAATTGATTTTAGCTATTCGCTCAAATTTAACGAAAAACCGGTTCGAAAATTCGCGAAAAAATTTCTTGTAAAATCGATTTTCGAAGCATATTAATTTTTTTGGATTTAAAAACTGCAACTTTGCTTTTAATAGGCAAAAAATTCAACGAGAATATTTAGCGATGGCGTGCAAGGTCAAGCAATTCCCCTGTTTTCTTAACGGACATTATTTCTTGTCGCTTATAATAATATATTTAATCATCAATTACTATAAATTGGCATTGAAAATAATAGATAATAAAATATGTTTTAAAATCATTTGAAAACTTTTTAAATAATTACACACGTACAAATGTAATTAAAATTTACATCTTCGAGATTTTGATAAGAATGTCATAGTATGTGTATAGATAAGCGAAGGGATTAGTTATTTTAAAACTACCCTGACTATAAAAAGTTCGTACACTTCTTCTATGATGATTTCATATTTGAAAATTAAAGCACGGTAGATCTCAGGCAAATTGTCAGAATTTAACGAAAATAAATGCATTTAAAAAAACATTTGTAAAAAAAGTAATTCGCAAAATTATCGAGTAATATTCATAAATACATATACATATTTATTTAAGGAGTCAAATACCGTTGTTGAAAATATATATGTACATACATATCTACTATATAAAATCGTTTATGTGTTTGTTAGTAACGCATTATGTCAGGAACTATACGAATCAATCCACGAGAGATTTAGAGGCCTTCAGAAGTGGACAGCAGCGTTACCAGATATGACAAAAATTTTTTTCTTTGTAATTTTTACAGTATTCTTTAGAAGTTTTTCACGCATTGCCTCCCCTATATAGATGTAAATCGAATACAAAAATACTTGTGGTATAATTTAATTTTTGCAAACGTTACTTAGTTTATTTTCTTTATATTTTAGAATTCCCACACATATTTTGTTTGTTAAAGAACAAGCATGTGAGATTTTTTTTAGGTGTTTCAAAAACTTTGTTGAAGGGTACTGATGAGTTGGTATAAGAACCAACGAAATTAACATGTAGACTAGCATGAACTAGAAGAAGTATATATGTATATTGTACATATGTATATAAATAGTTGTATTTCATTTTCACTCGCGTTAAATAAGTATAAAAAAGAATATGTTAAACGAAAAAGTTATTAAAATTATAAACCCCATGGTGACTTTCGGCCCACACTGTAAGTAATACTAACTAGGTAACAGGTAGGTACTTGAGATACAATATCAATGCGTTAAAATGACTATTTTAGCTACATATTTATTTACTATTTCTTAACATGCAACAGAAAAATGTGATAATCACGATTTTGTATCTTGTTGAAGTGTTTGCCGGTATTAAGATATGGCCTCCTTCAAATGGATATATTTATATAAATAGTATGCAAATATAAATATGCATGTATGTATGTATGTACATATGCATTTATGTATGTACATATGTATGTATATCAGTTTAAGTTACTTATGCTTTAGGTAATTATTCTGAAATTAAATTAAATATTCACACTGCCGTATTCATAAAATTTGTTTTTTTATTTACAAAAGGTTTAATAGACAAATTTCCGTACAAAATGCATATACCTACCTATTATAAATCCAAAAATATTTTATGAATACGGCAGTTTTTTAACATAAATCAATAAACCATCTATGGTTTTATTTTTGGTAAATACTGAGATTCTCTAATAAAAATAGGAACTTTGCCGCCTGTAATGCAATTTAATTAGGTATAAAAAAGTAAACAACTAGTAGTTGCATCTTCAGCAACATTCATACATGCAATGTATATATTTTTGTATGAATGAATGCCTGCTATACGATATAGCAGAGAATCAAGCTTCGAAAGAAACTAATTCAAAATTTCTGATGATGTGCGATTAATATATGATTTGGTTCTAGTATTTAACAATATTCTAGTTAATTTGAAATTAATTGGCTTCTGTTTAAATGAAATAGATATTCTTGGATACGTATGTATGTATGTATGCATGTACTTCGAATTGAAATTTAACACAAATCCTTTTAAAATTGTATATGTATGTACCTACCTACCCATATAGGAATGTCGTTCGATAATGAATGCAGTAATATGGGCTCTGACTTAATTATAAAATTAAACTTGTACAAATTGTACTGTAGATGGAAATTCAGAAAGATAGTGAAGCTTCACCTCCTATCATTTCTCCTACTATCTCTTTCCTCTAGTTCCAGCACAATGCACCGCATGTGTAAGGGTCATCTCGTTAGTGCTGGTCCAAGATAAAAAAACGTAATGGCAAGAAATATGAGTATTTCGAAGAATTTTTTGATGATGATATGTATTTGCTAGTGGCATGTGTAATGGCAGGTTTAAGTGTGAGTTTTAATTGCCTTGCCATACATTTGTTATTTTAGTCTCTTAGATAAATTATAGTTTACTCTCATTTTACCGAACTTTACCGGAGAAATAACGAAACAAACCTACTATTTTTTTATCTTTCTCCCTCATCCATTTTAAAATTTTGTTTTTGTTTACTGTTCAAAAGTTGTTACCAGTGATGTTAACTGTACGGTAATAACTTACGCTACCGTAAATACGCTATATGTACTTATATACTATTATTTGTGTATAATTAATTGTGTGCGTAATTAATTCATACATATTCATACAGGGTGTCCGGTGGCAAATTTATATTTTTAAATACTGAGGGTGGCGATGGCACGATGGATGGTAGTATGCACGTTGACTACACAACCAAAAAACAGACCTGGGTTCAACACCAGTTTCAGACAAAAATTTTTAAACAAAAATAAATATCTCGCATTTTTCTGATGTGCATTCGTGTGTCTTTGTGTGTCAGTTATTGTCGGAAGGTTTCAGTGGCGAAGGCATAGTCACTGGTCACTGAACCATACCGGCTTCAGCTGATAGCAATCCACAATCACATCAGAACGCCCTCCTTCGTCGGTATTGTGTAGCACCGGCGAAGTAAAATAATAATAAAAAAATGGCTACTAAACCGAAGCTTCAGCACGGCTACGAGTATAAAAAAAACAAAAGAACGTGGGAAAGCAGAGCTGCAAAATATTTAATTAAGCTTCACCTCCTGTCGTTTCTCCTACTATAACTTTCCTATAGTTCCCAGCACAATGCTTCGCATGTGTAGGAATCATCTCCTGAGTGCTGGTCCTAGATAAAAAAAAAAAATACGATTATTTCAAAAAGAAATAAATGGTGCGGAGGGAGGGTGGCACCGTTGGAATTATCGATTGTGCGGATTTGTCAGTCACGATGTCGCAGTGGTCGAGTGAGCATCGGCGCGTTCGCTGTGGCGACATGTTTTAAGAGTAATGAGTCTTTCGTAATTGCTCGTCGATAATTTTGTTCAAAGTTCGGTATTCGGCGATTAATTGATGGACCGACTGTAAATATAATTCGTTCGTGGGTGCAGAGATTTCGCGCAACTGCTTCGGCTAAGAATGCCCCACGGCCAGGGCCCAGTCGATCCGAAAACATTGAACTGGTTGAAAGCAGTTTACGTGCAAATCCGCGACTTTCAATACGGAAAAGAGCAGAATCACTGGGACTTCCAAGAGCAATTCTTCATGATATTTTAAAAAAGAATCTGGATTACATACTCTTTAAAAAAAATCCGCATTTCCATTCTATTGTTCAATGCTCTTATGAAAACCTTGTCTATTATTACATTTTTTATTTAAGTTTGAAAATATAAATCTGCTACGAGACAGGATATATTATTTTTTTGCAGAGGAGGTGCGGTAATTTCACATAATAAAGGTAATTTTTTCTGGTTGTACGGATATAGAATTAAAAAGTTAGCATCACTGGGTGTTACTGTGTTTATTTTATTTTTTTTAGTAGCCAAAAACAAAATCAACAAAATATAGATGATAATGGCGAGGGATAAGACAGATTTGCCCCCAAAAATTAAACATATTGTTTTCTTACATTTTTCGTAATTACCAAAGTACAATTTCTTTATATTAATTATATAATTTATATACGACTATGAAGGAAACTACAAGGCACCAAAAATTTTCTTACTTACCCTGTACTATAAATATTTAACTGTAGTATGTGTTGGACTTTGAGACTGCCAGGTCAATACAATACAAAATTTATTTAACCACTAGAAATGTTTAATTAAAAAACCGTTTAAATTTTTTACACTTTGTTGCTAGCTGTTAGCAGACTGTTTTTAATACAATTTAGATATTTCACGCTATTATTTACCAAGTACTATTCTTATTTAATACTTCTTACACAAGAACAATTCGGAAATTGTAGACCTAAATGAATCTTTAATGATGTTTAGTTATTTAGTTTATCTAATATTGAAATGCAACTTAACAGTTTAATTTGCAAAATAGAAATGGCAAAGAAAATTTATAATATCTTATTAAAATCTAATGTGTGTATTAACTCCCGTTTATCAAAATAAAAAGCAAAAGAACTATGCTGCCAGAGTGATTTCTTTTATATGATAATATTGTGGTCAAATTTAAGAATATGGAAAATCATATGTGAGAATAACAGGATCAAGGTTTGTTTGTTTTTGTTGGTTTGTTTTCATTTCATAATTTAGAGTGTTGCCACTTTGTTATATCACAACACCGAGAAAATATATATACATTATTTTTTTGTTAAATGTTAAATTTATAACATGTAGGTACTTAAATTTCTGCAATATTTATTTTACAATTTTAAAAATAAAAAATGTATTATATTTTAGTCATTTCTAAATGGTGAAATGTGACATATGTATGTACAAATATGTATGAGTAAATCAAATGATACGAAGCAATAAATTTTAATTATGATGTGATAAACATTGACATATTTTTCAACACTTGAGAAAACATGACATTTAAAACAGTTTACAAAAAATTTAAATTACAAAAATGTAATTTCGTAATTTCGCAAAATTAAAAGAATACAATCATGTTATAATTTGATATTCGCTAAGAATATTGCAAGAAAGATTTACATCGCTCACATCTACCACATTAATGACATAAAAGTATTTATTATGACATGGAACGTTATTTTATTATTTAGAGGTAGAAAATAATACTACTTCCCTATCCTGCACCTGTTGATGCATTTTGTATGAATGGGAATTAAACTTTTTAAATCATCTGGTAATATAGATGTGGTGCAACAAAAAGAAAGAGCAGTAAAAGAAAGTGTTAAAAGTATAAATTATTTATTTTTGAACTCATCACGCTTTAAACAACAAACACGCACTTCATTTTTAATATTAAATTAATATAAATTGAGTTGCATAAATATAAACAAAAACATACAAGAACTTAATAAAGTTTGTGAAGAAACAATAGATTTATATATTCATTTAGTAGTCAGTTAAGCAAAAACTCAAGACAGATATAGTAAAATGTGCGGTGCTTTCGCTTCATTTGGCAATGATAACTCATCCCACTCAAATTCAGAAAGTATTGAAATAAGTGAAGACAATGCCGAGGAAAACATACCAATACCTGCTATTACATGCCCTGAAGAAATCTTGAACCATTATGGACCAAATTTTAAATTATTACAATGCAATGCACAAGTTGCAGAACTATTGACAATAATAAGGGATAAGTAAGTAAATAAATATGTACTTCTGTATCGAGAAATGTTTGCTTATTGTTTATTTACAATATTAACCGAAGTTCCGGCTTTATATATTGACAGCAATTTTCACGATTTTCGTTATTCGGGTGCAAAGATTTTCTCTATGGTATTACGAACACCGGCTTTGCTAACAAAAGTTTAAATTACAAAGAGGTTTTTTAATTTCACAAACTTATTGCCGGTCCTTTATATGTTAAAAATTTTTAAATAATATAGTACATATATAACTCGAAAATTATACGTCGCTGCAACATTTGTTATATGTTATTCTTATTTTTCAATTCTCTATCGCCCTATCTAATTTTTTATCTATTTGGTGGATCGTCCCAAACTAGATTTATTAAGCCTTTTTTCTTTAGTAACCAAATTTTGAAATAATATAAACAGAATTCCAATAGCAGTTAGTGTTCAAAGTACTATATACACGTTCACATGTTATTTTCTTTTCAGAAACACATCACGAAGCGATTTCAAGTTTTATGCGGATCGCTTAATACGTCTAGTCATAGAAGAGTCATTGAATCAGTTGCCTTATTCAGATTGTAGCGTTGAAACTCCTACCGGTGCTGTATATGACGGTTTAAAGTATCAGTCGGGTAATTGTGGTGTATCAATTATTCGGTCGGGAGAGGCAATGGAACAAGGTCTTCGAGACTGTTGCCGTTCGATTAGAATAGGAAAAATTTTGGTAGAATCTGATTCTGATACGCACGAGGCACGTGTGGTTTATGCTCGCTTTCCTGACGATATAGCACGTAGACAAATATTACTAATGTATCCTATAATGTCAACTGGAAACACGGTATTGCAGGTAAATTTTTAATATAAATAATTTTTGATAATAACATTCTATTCAAACATATTTTTAGGCCGTTAATGTGTTAAAAGAACACGGTGTTCCCGAGAATAGTATAATTTTATCAAATCTTTTTTGTACACCAATGGCAGCTAAATGCGTCGTTAGCGCATTTCCTGGTTTAAAAATTTTAACCTCAGAGTTACATCCAGTAGCTCCTAATCATTTTGGGCAGAAATATTTTGGCACTGATTAAAGTTGCAATAAACGCACGACTTATTATAATCTCTACATGCTATACTATATATCAACAGTACTGTAAGATACACAAACATAAAATAAAATTAATATAGAGCTTAAGCCGCAATTCAGTTAAATAATTTATTTTTAATGTATTTTCGCGAACTTTTTTATATATATATAAATATATATATATATATATAAATATATATATATATATAATTTAATTTATCGAATTTGTTAAGCGTTTAACAACAAATAAATTAAAGTTAAGTAAAAGTAATTGGAATTATATTTTATTGATAGATTATTGTTGAAATCGCCAATTTTGAGAACTGTTTTTATAATAAATTAGTATTAATAAAAAATTACGTTAGAATATTATTTTTAATTATTTCGTACAAAATTGAAAAACTTGTATTTTTTAATTAGTTGTTAAGCGCTCTTATTTCCAGCTTCTGGGCAATAATCATTGCATAATACCTTCAGTGTATATTTTTAATACAATAATGTAATGTCTGTAAACAGAGTAAACAGATTCGATTGCTTTGACGGGTTACGAAAGACAAGAACTTTACTTTTAAAATAGTGAATTATTTCCATATGTAAATATATATGTATGAACCTTTCCAAAACAGTTTGCTTTAATTAGAACAGAAAAGAAAAAACAGTTACAGTCATTAATGGAAACAAAAAATTAAGTAATACCAAAGACTATTGTAAGTTAGAGATGTGAAATCAAGAGCATCATTGAGGAAGGTAACATATAACGGGCAAAAATTTAAATATATAAAGCTAATAATTTACATCTACTGATAACCATACACAGTGGTCAAAACACAAAAAACGCTGAAGATGAAGGTATAGATGGCTTCGAAAACGGCATGTTGAGCCGTTCTGCTAGTGTTTGACAGTATGACAATTTTTGTCTTTGATTTAGTTTGTTTCTTAGTAATTATCACATGTAATTTTTCCGCCTGTATTTTTTCGACCATTTTGATACATATAAAAAAAATTATTTGAATCATTCAGTTGCGCTTGACATGATTTTTTATATGAAAATACACTTTGTTTTAAGTGGATGCTAAACACATCAATATTCAGCTTCAATATTTGTCTTTGGGTGCGTTTGTTTGCAAATAAATAGTTACACATATACGGTCGGTATTATATTGATAAATATCGGTATGGTTTTGATATACATCAAAATATTGAAGCAGTATGACGCAGTGTGGCAGTGTTATTGTCAATATTCATTTTATTTCTGGTAACTATGAATGCACATCGTAGTTGTGACGCATTACAAATAGGGTTAACAAATTTTGTAATCGAATTAATTGAAATATAACGCGCATTGATGGCTTTTTGGGACGTGAAAGCAAAAAATATGGTGATAAAAACATAAAAAATATAATCCGTTTTTTTTTAATAAATAAAGAAATGAAAAGATATGTATTTTGCGGACGGTAACTTAAAAAAATATTTTGCCGACGGTAATTTCTATATGCTTACCTTGAAAAAAACCCAAAAAAAATTAATATTGAAAAAATGATATTGACGTAGTATTGGTAGGAACACAATTGGAACGAACGATTAATTATTCGTTGTGATCTTTCGTCCTCAGAAATAAAACACATTACGACATACGATAATAAACACGACGAAATTCGTCGTAGTGAGGAACTTTGCGACAGATTTATTTCTATTTCATACGCCGACGAATGACGAACAAATTTGTACAGAGTTACCGTTTTTCATCTTAGTTTTCAAATATATTAGTAAATAAAGTTAATATTTATTTTAATAGTTGTTAAATTTTAAAATAGATAATTAAGTTAAATATACATTTTTATTTACTATAAAATTGCTTTCTAATTGTTTTCTGTTAATGTTTAATTTTTTCAAGTAATTTTTTTGATAGGGTAACACAGACAGCAAACAACTTTGCTTAGCGTAACAGCTGCAATTATTTCGTCCATATTAGGTCAGTTCGTTTACCCCAAATCTTACCCAATAGCGTTTTCTTACGCAAAAATTGGGTAAATGAGAGAGGTTTTGAGAGAGTAATGTTCTTGTTCTTCACGCACGAGAATGCCCGTAGTTTTTCTTCGGGGTAGTTTGTTTATAATAAACATTGAAAATAACAAAGAAAAATTACAAATGTCGCAAACAGCTGACAGACATTAAAAAAGTTGTGTGTTAAAAATTTTTCTTAACAATAATTAATTACAAACATTTTTGTTATTTATACCATAAATTGTTAAAAACTTTTCATAAAAAAGACCATTTTATTAAATAAATATTATTGTTAATACAAATTGTTATTTCCTAACGATGCTACCTACCTATTTGGTAGCGAAATATTGAAAAATAAATAATTGTTAAAAACTTTTCATAAAAAAGACCATCGCTGAAAAATAAATATAATTAAACAAATTCTTTCAATACTTGTTTTTTTTTAATGAATTCTTTCACAAATAGTTTTTTTTCGGTAAACATTCATCAATCACATTAGACTTCCAATGAAAATCAAGGATAATCAAGCTCGTACAATTGTACTTTTTTCAGTACACTTTGCATTCAGTACTACTTTACTCCACTAAATATTAAGTACCAAAGTATATTCATATGATTATACGTTGTGCAGTAAATTAAATTAATTATAGCAAAAATATATTTTCGATTTTTCTTAATATAATATTTAATTATTAAATTATTCACAACCACTTTTCACAACTTTTTTACAAAATTTGACGTTTGGCCTGTTGAATGAAGTGACCAGCGAAATAGCTAATAAGTTTAGCTGCCCTACAAGAACATTGACGGTCATTTGACCGGTGATATGACCGTCATTGCTGACAGAATTATCGGTCATTGCGTAGAACAAAGTTTATATCATTTTCTTAAGGGCAATATGAGAAAAATGACCGAAACTTCTGTGTGCATGCGATTGTCAGCGTTGATGCATATATATCGCTCACTGTAGACGGATATCCCAATTGAAATGAAACACTATTTATTTCAATTCTGTACGTTGATTTTATTTCAATATTCTTATATGTACATATGTATATAAAAAAAAGAAATGTAATATATTATAAAATAGAAATATCCATCAGAACCTTGGAGTGGGCCATCATCTGTGAATTTTTTCTTAATATAATTGCCCACAATTATTTAAAATATACAAATATTAAAACAACCTATTCAGGGATTCGCATAAAAATTAATTCTATCCATCAGCAAAGACAACATAAGTCGTTGTTAAAACGTGTCGCCGAGTACGAAACGATGCTCTCTTCCACTCTCGTCTAAACTCAGTCGTACGGAGCTTCAAAAACTATGGTCCGAATTATAAGTTTACAAACGAGTAAAATTATCTTTTCTGTAAAATTGATGAATTTGTGAAAATTCAAGAATACTTTTGTAATGAACTGCATTAATTTTTAACTATTCAACAACACGTTGGTTGTCTCCCAACGTGGTGCTCTCTCGAGTTAAAGGAACTCCTTCAGTATTACTTTAATTTGATAGATTTCGAAACAAATTCTCAATATTCAAGAATTCATTTTACTTTATCTTTCTGTTACTAATAGTTAATAATAGTAAAACTTAACACAACTTTTATGTTTTTAGTACATTTGGGGTCAAAAAAGTACAATTTTAAAATTGTCAAATATCATCATAAACAGAGCTGTAAAAAATTGACATTTCTTTTTTTCTGGTAAATTTTATGGTTTTTTTCGTTATCTTACTTTTGTACATTTTGCTCTCTTATTGAGAATAATTATAGCTTACTCTCATTTTACCGAACTTTACCAGAAAGTAAACGTACAGACCTATTGTGTGCCACACTACGAATTTATGCAACGAACTTTTACCGACGAATTCGTTGAGCACGACAAAGTTCGTCGTTCGCTCAATTGTGCTCCTAGCATATGTCAGAGGCTTCAATATTTATACTAACCCAAAACAAAATGTTGAAGCTGAATATTGATGCGTGTAGCATGCGCTTTAGCTCTCGTTCTTGCAGACAACTGGGTATGACAGACAAATTAATTAGAAAAAGTAAGGTATAGCAAACAATAACATGTTTGAGGTTGTGTGTGAACATAAAAGAAAAGAAAAAGCATTAGCACCACTTATAAAAAATCCAAAATGGTTCACGACGTGTTTGAGTTGATGACGAACTAATAACAAAATATTAAACACGAGCCCTATGATATTAAATTCAGTAAAACTTATACAAATTATAAAAATTAGCAAAAGTCGCAGAAAAAAATTGAAGGGATTCTTATAAGCATACATATATTGAAAAGTGAATAAAATTAGTTAGCGCAGAGAATTTCACAGCAAATTCTAGCGTCTATGTACATATATTTGTTGTATTTAAGGAAGTGTGAAGCTGCCTTGGTATAAAACAAGCGGAAAAGCATTGCAAATTGTTTTCGCCTGTGTGTGTATAAAAAAAGCAGAACTCTGTAATAAGCCAAATTTGTATGATGGCCAATGTTTCACAATTAAATGATTTAAGAAGTTATTCCCGCCATTGGCTTGGTGAGTTTATCGATCTTTATCAGTTAGAGGAATGTTTATGGCAACCAAAACATCCCGACTACAGTAACAATACTGTGCGCAACAAAGCCTATGACAAGCTAGTCCTTAAATTGAAAGAGGTCGAACCGAACCCCGATCGTAATATGGTAGTACGTAAGATCAATTCATTGCGTTCTGCATTTAGACGTGAGTACCGAAAAACAAATGCAAAACAAAATTATGAGACCCGCTTATGGTATTACGATAAATTGTCATTTATTGCTGATCAGAATTTAAAACGTACACTAACAAATTTGGGAGGCAGCAATAGCGGCTCAGATGTTAAGGCACCCCCCAAACGTTCACTTACTTTAGCATTCGAAGATGATGACTCCCTTGAGTTTGAAGATGAACAAATGGATGCTAGTAGTGTACATTCAGCTTCACAAACAGAGCTACAAAATGATTCTGGCATGACTTCTACTATAACTGCTGTAGCTAATGGCGAGATTGTACCCGTGTCTATAGTCAAGAGTGAAGATCAAAAAGTACATCATCAACAGCAACATCACGAAGAACCTCCGCCATTACACCATCATCATCAACATCATCAGCAGCAGCAACAACAACACCATCATCATCATCATGCGGCTGCTCAACAAATTCACGCTCAAACCCAACCTCAACATACGACTGCCGTTAAAGTGCTAGAAATCACATCGCTGGATTCAAATTCGCAACGTGAAATCCAACAGGCCGTCAACTCGCTGGAACAACAGCAACATCAAATGCAACTTCAACAGCAACATCAACAGCAAGCCAATGGTGCTGCTGCAGCACAACTAACACAAATTCACCAGCAAGTTCCCACCATACAAATCGCGCGTGAACATCTTCAGCCATTATTTGGCACTTCGGCTACTGCTTATACCACCGCTACAACTACTGGGACCCAAAGAGCAGAAGATGAATTTGATGCTGTCGGTATTAATGTGGCAAGTAAACTACGGGGCATGAATACACATCAACGTATCGTGGCTGAGAAACTTATCAGTGATGTTCTCTTCAATGGCCAATTAGACAGTTTGAGCGTTACTTCACATTTATCCCAGTAGAAAACTGTTAAGTCGAAGGTGAAAGAACTGCAACACGAGCAAAAACAAAAAAGTCAACAACCATCGTCATTATTAGATTGGTTTAGTCATTACTGTCTATCGTCAGATGTTTAAATAATTCAACATCAGCTGGTGGTCCTAGAAATAAATTAAATTCTAGTTTGTAGAGAAATTATAGCTTAAGGTACGTATGTACATTGGAAATCATAAAAATTTTTTTGAAAGCAGAATCTGTAAAAAAATGTTATCTAATTTCAATATGGATAATTTTCTTCTAAATACATAGTACAATGTAGTAGTCACGAAAGTGTTTTCCAAGTACGCCACCTCATTACTGTCATTATATTCCGAGTTTCATTCAAAATTTTATACGGCCTTTCAAAACAATTGTTTTAGAATCGACATTGTTCTTAGTAATAATAAACTTACATATGGATGCGATTGTTTATATCGTCATCTAAAATGCAAAACAACGTCTCATCAAAAAAATCAAAATTAATTTTTTTATTGATTACGATTCACTACATCATATTACATATGTGTATAAAATTTTTAACTCTAATATGAAAAATACACAAGTTATAACGAAAATTGTATGTATGGTGAAAGATATGAAGGATTATCAAAAGGAAGTATTTACGACAGAAAAACCAAGATAAATGAAAGCTAGATGCACGTCCAAGTATTGTGAGAAAAGTTCAACTTGCCATT
Organism: Dexiosoma caninum; assembly: GCA_963924685.1. Taxonomy (NCBI): domain Eukaryota; kingdom Metazoa; phylum Arthropoda; class Insecta; order Diptera; family Tachinidae; genus Dexiosoma; species Dexiosoma caninum. Next base: position 124,720,878 of record OZ004725.1, on the reverse strand, counting down.
CTATTTTTTCCAAAAATTTGCGGAAGGAAATATTTGAACGTTTTTGGCAGATGTCATGGGGCGTATGAACCAACAGGATCCATTTATTACAAAATCAATATTAAGGACAACTATCATATTCTTCCACAAAGGACTGCTAGAAATTTTGAAATTCAGCAGCCTAAACTATTGCATTCCCAAAGGCTTGCAATCTCCAAGAAGAAATGGCAACATCTCCAGGACCTAAAATCTTTGCTTCCAGCAGATTGCCATTACTTCTATGATAGTATATCTTTTGAGTAATTAATTAGTAAATACTGTTTACCTTAGTTTTGTTACTGTCTTATGTTCTTTTATAAATTGAAATATATACTTTTTTTGTTCTTGTTGTCTTTATGAACATTTTATGAAATACCTTTCTTTAGTTATTAATAATAATTAATTATAATTAACATCAAAATACAAAATATAAATAAACATATAACTGTTTTTTTATTTTTTATACAGATTGAAAGGTTGATGATACGTTAGTTTGTTTCAGAACACAACAGTTCAAAATGACGTAACACACATAGTACAAAATGTACTGTAAAAAACAGATTCATTTTATCCAAAATATATTTCTTGTTTCATGCCAATCTAGTTTTAAAAATTTTTTTTCAATACCTCAAACCGTTTCCATATTATATAGTTTTTTGCTTCCCTGTAAATTTCTGAAGTAATGTTACGTTATTTTGCATTTTAGGTGACGATATGTATTTTATTTCATTTCCTTCAATAATTCTTTTCAAAAAGACCTAGCCTAATGGGCTAGGTCCCACTATTCTACACATGATGTAAGTTGTATTTATTATGTAAGTTCTTTTATATTATAATTATTTACTAATTAATTATTATTATAAAATAATTATAATTAATTATTTATCTTTGTTTGTTATATGGTTTAGCTGGTCTTTGTTTTGTTTGTATATTGCGTAATTTTTTGAGGGTTCTTGAATTTGGTTTTTTCTCGAATTTGGTTAAAGGTCTACTGAACATTTTGATATTACCAAATGAAATGCAGCATATAGACCAGCTAAACCATATACCAAACATAGATAAATAATCGTAATGAATTTTGAATAACATTGAATAATTGAAAGAATAATTATATAATTGTATTGAAAGATTTAATTTTTCATTTTACCTTTTAAATACAATCATTGTCAACCAAAGTGTTTACTAATTGTAAGAAAGGTTTAGAAAAATTAAATAGATTTAAAATAAAATAATAAAATGCTTGTTGTATAAGGATTATTTTTAAAGAAGCTGTTTGGTTTGTTGTGTTTGTATATTGCATTATTCTAAATATTTTGTGGAAGTTCTTGTATAAATATGTGAAATTTGTCAGCTTTTTTCTAGAATTTGGTTAAAGGTCTACTATACATTTTGATATTAGCACCAAATGAGTTGCTGCATATAGACCAGCTAAACCATATAACAAACATAGATAAATAATCGTAATGAATTTTGACTAACATTGAATAATTGAAAGAATAATATTTATTATAATGTAGTATTTTAAATTAATATCCTATAAACATTTGTATATGTAAGAACAACTTAGGTATTAGTTACATAAATAAAAAACGGTTCATGTAGTATAAAATTTCGAATTTGAGGCTTATTTTTTAATAAATTTTTCTAGGATAAATAAAATTTCTGAATCATTAATAGTCGAGAAAGAAAAGTAACAATCTTAAACATCTAGGTAATATTTAATTTTATTTTATATGTATATAAGGATATTTAAGGATAAAGAAATTAGCTCTCGAATGTGTATATACATATGTATTTATTTACAAACGATAAAGATTTTATTATAAAAATTTTGAACAAGAAATTCTTATTCCAAATTTCATGCATTACAATACATAACAAATGACAGCTTCAGATAAAGGTCTAAGGATTTTCGGTCTTAACAGCTGCCAATTTTGTTGGTCTTTCTTCTGCGGTTAACTTTCTTACACAATATTTGTAAAACTGCAAAAACAATAGGGAGCAATAACCTAAATAAGAATTAAAAATACAGAATTAACTTACGGTTACAACCGGCAAATCACTTTCTTCATCTTCCCTTACCAACGTCCGATTCTTCTGTATGACACTCCAACCTAAATGGAATCCAATTATAGCGGGTATCATTACAAGTGTTACCAAATTACGTGAAAAAAAATTAGATTTAATTTTTAAAGATTTATCCATATTGCCTTTTACAATATATGTATGTCCCACTAATAACTAAATTATACTCTCCAAACCATTTAAGAGTTGCAGCTGTTTGCCTATTACAGTTTTTTCAGCAGTTGAAACAGGGCGTTTCATGTATATAATATCACAAATGGTACAAAATATGTTTAAAATAATCGATTAAAATATATTGATACGATATTTAATAAATATATTAACTGAATTTATTTTGGGAATATATATTTATACATATGATTCTAATTGTGCTTTTTCCCTTATAAACTATATATGTTATAATATATATATAATATATAATGTCACTATTGGAGCGACAGTTGGAATCTTTCGAGAAGATTCAAGACCAACTCGAATCATTAGACGAGTCACAGGTTGGGCGAGATGAACTTATGCGATTTGAAGACGCTTATTTTAAGTTAAAATCAGAAATTCTTGAACTCTTAGCGATACAAAGAGTACCCGCAAATGAACCGTCCATGAGTAGCACATGTGTCGGGGCAACTATATTGCAACAATCTACAAAGCCTCACTTACCGATACTGCAACTAACAAAATTCAGTGGAAACTACTATGATTGGACAGAATATTTCAATATGTTTTGCATGTTGGTGCACAATAATTTTGACCTATCGTCAATATCCAAGTTCCAATATCTGCAATCTTGTCTAACTGATGGTGCCGCGAAACTTATTCAGTCATTAGAACTTACGCCGGAAAACTATAACCAAGCCTTACATATTCTGAAATCACGATACGACAACAAAAGATTAATTTTTCAATCTCACATAGAGTACATTTTTACCATACATGAATTAGCAAAACCAAATATAAACGTTGTAAGAGATTTAATTGACGTAGTAAATTCAAATCTTCGTGCATTGCATTGCAATCAATTGCAAATAAAAATCAAATTTCAGACGGAATTATTTTATACATGATTAACCTCAAAACTAGACCGTGAAACCTAAGCAAAGTGGGAAGAAGATGTTTTTACAAAATGGAACATTGACACCGCATCAGAATCACTTGAACCTTCGATCCAGGCGCTCGCCGTTCCATCTTGGAAAGATCTTTCACTTTTCTTAGAGAAAAGATGCAAAACTTTAGAAATTATTGCCAAACCATCATCAAAACCAGATACGCTGGAAGTGCGCACAGCACAGTATAACCAATCATCGTCAAAAAAATGTCCAATGTTATCATTTCTCGCCACAAAGCAACCAGAATGTTGCTTCTGCAATGGCACTGCTAATCATAGCGTCTTTCACTGCAAAACCTTTATGGAAATGTCTGCAATGGAAAGATTTCGTACCGTGAAGCGATTAAATCGATGTCTAAATTGTTTAGGTTCCAACCACATAGCCAGCGCGTGTCCATCACAAAAGAGGTGTCAGAATTGTAATGCTGCACATCATACACTCGCACAAATATTCACTTACATGCAAAAACCAGAGCACAGCAGCATCGTACAATGCGGTAGAATCACCAGTTTCCCTACAAGTTTTGGCTCTGCTTTCGCACGTTCTTTGTTTATTCTTTTAGCAGTGCTGAAGCTTCGCTTCAGTAGCTATTTTTATTATTATTTTACTTCGCCGGTGCTACACAATACCGACGACGGAGGGCGTTCTGATGCGATTGTGGATTCCTATCATATCATTGCTATCATTGCTATATATAACAAAAATGAAGAAAAAATTAACGCAGTCCCCAAATATTGTCCACCATATAAAACTATTAGGGACTCACTTCATTTCTGTTAGGGACATAATTCATAAAATACTGAATTCGCTCGCCATTCAAAAGCTAGAAAGCAATTCTATTTTGTTCATTACAAAGTTCCCAGTTTTTAAAAATGAACAAGAACACCAAAAACTTAACTCAAACTCGCTAAAAATTACTGTTGTTGTCCTCTATATAAAAATTTGGCGAGTGACTTCATTTCTGTTTTGGGTATCTTAGTTCAGCCCACAAAAAAAAATATAGTTTCCAGTTTTTGTGCTAATATTTTATTCAGATGTATGAGGAAACCTTAAAAGAATTGCTGCAAATAGTGTCACAACATATTAGGAAAGATGGAACAGAAAAGTAAGTACATAAATTCTACGTATACAACAATTAAAAATCTATTAATAATAGAATCAAATCAGAGCTACGCACGCATAAGTCACTTCTTTATGTGATTGAAAATAATTTTCTCTGTGTTGTATCTGATTCAGGTTTCCTTTTGCTTCTTTTACTCAAATTACAATTTCATTCTTCGTTGAAGGTTAGATTAGGTCGGTAGGTTGCTGGATATAAAGGTAAATGAAGGTACCACCCCACTTGGGTCCAATTTATTATGGTCCCATTGTGGTAGCTGTTGTGAAAAAACTTTCACGTATTGTAGTGATACAGACCAGAGTCTCTGCTAGGAATCGAACCTAGAACCCCCTACTGATAAACTAGCACACTATTCACTAGACTAAGGCATCCTTCTTCTGTGGAATACTGTCTCATATAAAATGCTTTCTGAATAACATGTAAAAAAGTTAACGTTTTCAAATTAAAAAAACACTTATTGAAGCATATAAAGTTCTTCTACAGTCTTAAAATCCAAAATACAAAATTTTAGTTCAGTAAAAAACATATAAAAAAAATTACAAATTAAAACAAAAGAAAAAAATTATTAATTGTACGTATGTATAATAGAAAAAATGTTAGATACATTAAAGATATCATTTAGTCAACCTCTTCAACAGTAGGCCCAGCACGGCCACTTTGAGGTTTTTGACCAGCATCACCAGCACCGTGCATTTTTGACATAATGGGACCACAGACACGCTGGCTATCCTTCAAATGATCTTCAAATTCTTCCTTCTCAGCCAAGGTATTATTATCTAACCAAGACATTTCCGATGTGCACTTATCTCGTACGGTAGATTTATCCGCATCTGAAAGTTTGCCAGCGATAGCGTCTTCAGCAGCCTAAAATAAAAAAGACACAAATTATACGGTTATTATTTTATAAAAATAGACAAGCTCTATGAAGCACATACTTGTTTGCAACTGAAAACATAACTTTCTAAGGCATTTCGGGCTTGAATACGTTGTCTTTGCTTATCATCTTCATCTTTATACTTTTCAGCATCTGATAACATTCTGTCAATTTCAGCCTTTGACAAACGGCCTTTATCATTAGTAATTGTAATCTTTTCCGACTTGCCGGTACTGTTATCTTTAGCCGAAACATTTAAAATGCCATCAGCGTTCAAATCGAAGGTAACATCGATTTTTGGTACACCTCGCGATGCTGGTGGTATACCAGTCAAATTGAAAGTGCCCAACAAGTTGTTGTCTTTAGTCATAGCTCTTTCGCCTTCATATACCTGAATTGTAACAGCGTTTTGATTGTCACTGTAGGTGGTGAAAGTTTGCTGTTGCTTGCATGGAATACGAGCATTACGTTCTATCAATTTTGTCATGACACCACCCGCAGTTTCAATACCCAAAGATAGTGGAGTAACATCCACCAGAAGAACATCTTGAATTTGAGAACTGCCAACTCCAGTAAGAATAGCAGCTTGAACAGCAGCACCGTACGCTACGGCTTCATCTGGGTTAATAGATAAATTCAATTGTTTGCCACCGAAGAAATCTTGTAGCATTTTTTGGATTTTAGGAATACGTGTTGAACCGCCGACTAGTACAACGTCGTGAATACACGATTTGTCCATTTTAGCATCTGTTAACGCTCTCTCAACGGGAGTGAGAGTGGAGCGGAACAAATCCATATTAAGCTCCTCAAAACGAGCTCTAGTGATTTTCGAATAGAAATCAATACCCTCATGTAAAGCATCAATTTCTAATGATGCCTCCGTACTTGAAGACAATGTGCGCTTAGCTCTTTCACACGCAGTACGCAATCGCCTCAAAGCGCGAACATTGCTAGACAGATCACGCTTATGCTTGCGCTTAAATTCCTCCACGAAGAAGTTGACCAACCGGTTGTCAAAATCTTCACCACCCAAGTGTGTATCACCAGCAGTTGATTTTACCTCAAACAATGATCCTTCATCGATGGTTAAAATGGAAACATCAAAAGTACCTCCACCTAAATCAAAAATCAGTACGTTTTTTTCTCCCTTTAAGTTCTTATCCAGACCGTAGGCTAACGCAGCAGCTGTAGGTTCATTAATAATGCGAAGAACATTTAATCCCGCAATTGAGCCAGCATCTTTAGTAGCTTGCCGCTGTGAATCATTGAAATATGCTGGCACAGTAATAACAGCATCTGTTACTTTACCACCCAAATAGACTTCAGCAATTTCGCGCATTTTTGTTAATACCATGGAACTGATTTCTTCAGGAGCAAAACGTTTCCGTTCTCCTTTAAATTCCACTTCAATTTTTGGCTTTCCGCAATCATTGATGACCTGGAAGGACCAGTGTTTCATGTCTTGTTGAATTTTCGGATCATCGAATTTGCGACCAATGAGACGTTTGGCATCAAAAACGGTGTTTTTGGCATTCATGGCTACCTGCAAGGAAATAAGAATTCAGTTAAAATCATATTGAAAGTTTCTGATAAAGAAAATGAAGCTGGTAACAGAATAAAAGTTCTTTCTACTACATCTAAGCCACCTAGAGCGTGTGATTAAATACCATTCGATTTTTGTTCATGGAAATTACAGGCTATAATTCATTTAAAAACTAACAATTAAAATACCAAAATTGTGCTTTTTATTTAATTCAAATCTAATGTTAATTCTGCGATATTTTTATAATCCTTGTGTGAAAACAGAAGTAAATTGGAGTAAGTATCCCCCTCAGACTGTTAGAAATGTGCTACAAAACCATAAATACTCTTCAAGAGTTGCGAGGAAAAAACGTTTGCTATCCGCGGTAAACATTGAGAAAAGGTATAAGTTTGTCATTGAACACATTTCTTTTTCTCCGGTGCACTGGGATGATGTTATTTTTTGTGACGAAACGAAAGTGATGCATTACTACCATGATGGACCTCATAAAGTTTGGCGAAAACCCCTGACGGCTTTAGAAAATAAAAATATAATATCCACTGTAAAGTTCGGTAAACTATCCGTTATGGTGTGGGGTTCTATTTCGAGCAAGGGTGTTGGTGAAATAAGAACATTAAATTTTAGCAGGATAATGACCCGAAGCATAAGGCATATATTTGTAGATCCTGGTTGTTCTATAATTGTACAAAAGTGATCGATAGCCCAGCACAAAGCCCAGACTTAAACCCTATAGAAAATTCATGGATCCACCCAAAGAAAAAAGTCGGAAAAAGGTCACCAAAAAACAAATAACATTTATTAAAGAAGAGTGGGAAAAAATACTTGAAAATTATGATATACCAAAGCTTATCCATTCAATGTCTAGACGCTTAGAAGTTGTAATTAAAGCTAAAGGAGGGCACACCAAGTATTAGCACCCTCAAATCTTTTTTTTTTTACCATTTAGAATAAATTTAATTAAATTTAACACAATTTTGAAAACATTTATTTTACAGCGTAGAAACTGGAAGTATTTTTTAAGTTACGATTATTATTTTGTTATTTAAATTAATTTTGTTTTTTTTTTTGTGCAAAGTGTTTATAAACATCTTCAATTGAATACATGAAGAAAAAAATTTAATAAAAGTTATATAATTTACTTGCAAATAAGAGTTTCTCTTAAACTTTTTAATTTTTCTAACTTTTGAAAAGATTTTTTTTACAAACTGTATATATGTTTTAAATTTTATGAAAATGGGTTGTATATTTTTAGAGAGGTATATATTGCCCCTAACGCCCTCTAGTGGTCATACTTAAAAAAGAAAGTAGGTTCTTTGTTTTAATTTTTAACTATTATTTTGAAACATTTTTGCAATATAAATTTATTCAAGGTATTGGCCATTGTTACCTATGACCTTTTCCCATTTTCTGACAAGAGATGGATTCCGCGCCGAAAGAACTACTCATCTTTTGAGGCTAGAACGAATCAGGCCAATTTCAGTCTGGACTATAAGGCATATGAACCAAAATTTCCCAACCACTTCTTTAGCGTTTATCGGCCAATGCTCAATTCAAACGAATCAGTTGCATTCGGTACAGGTTCCCTGTGATGTTTTGGTCAGCCTTCCCCAGCTGATAATACATAGGGATTTTTTTTGGGTGATCCTTGTATTTCGTTCCAAAATCGACACTTCTAAAGCGCACAAACCATCTCTTGCACGTTAAAACTGACGCAAAACATTCAGCATATGCTTCGGTGAGCAATCGGCGTGCTTCAGCGGCACTGTTTTTCAAATTACTTATTCGTTTACGCTAAAATTTGTTAACATTTTTACAATTTTATACTGGATTTTACTGAATTGCATTTGTTTACACAAAAATTTACAAACGAGAGCACCAATTGAGACAGTGAAATGGGAGTTCTCTTCTGAGAATCTGCAAATTTTTACTGAACGAATTTGTGCCAGTAAAATCCAGTAGAAGTGAAAAACAGATGATTAAAAAATATAGAAACAAAATGTATAAAATTTTTAATAAAAATATTTAACGCAATAAAAACTAAAAATTATAATGTTCAAGGTGATACAAATTAAAGAAATTAATAATAATTGTTAAATACATTTGATTTTTGATATGAAAATTTGCAAAGAAACGACAAAAGTTTTTATTTAAAAATTTGAAAAAGAAGAAGATTTTTTAAATAAATTTGAAAATGTAAGTACATATATTTGTTCATATTTATCACTTTATTTAATAAAAATGGCTTTTACTTTTTTTTCCAATTTATTTTTGTCCACATTTTACAGCCGTTGCCAACGATGCAAATGTTTTTGTTATGCACGTGGAACAGACCTATTTTGTGGTAAATTTTATGGTTTTTTGCATTTTCTTTCTTTTGTACATTTTTGTCTCTTATTGAGATAAATTATAGTTTACTCTCATTTTACCGTACTTTACCAGAAAAGTAAAAAAACACACCTAATGTTCAATAACTCAGTGAGAATAAATGATATAGATATGTAAAAGAGAAAAACTGCATTAAAGAGATACACCATAATTTGTGATCCCGCATTTTTATGTTATACACCCACTGGTATCTACATATACATACATATATTTGCCCTTTTATATTCAGATCTACTATGTCTCTATGCTTTAAATCCTCTTAAAATCGGTATGAAAGTTTCCGATAGGCAGACATTTTCCCCACCCTATCATACCCTGGCCTTTTCCCTAAAAACTATATTCGGAACATTTCATGCAGTATAAAGAAAAAGTTATCGAAATCGATCCAGCCGTTTTGCGGCAGTGCGCTTAGCAGCGAACATTCTTTTACATTTACGCTTTTACCGGAAATTTTCTAAATTTTTCTTTTTCATACAAAAGTATTTCTTATTATATTTCTAAACATAAAGGCAAGAAACTTTTCCTCAAATAAATAAATCATCGAGAATATTTCATCTGTTTTTCACAACATTTCAAATTTATTTACGAACCACCACGTGTCTGATAAAATCATCTCCAACGAACCCTCCCACTCATATTGAAAGTCTTAACGTCTTTATCACCTATTTTATTTTAATTATGAAATTTCTTTAATATATTGAAATATATTTTTTCAAGTTTTTATGTAGCAGTAATTTTTTCTTATACACAAAAAAATTCTAATTGGTTTTTATAATTGTAACAGTGTAGACAATGACATATTTGGTAACAACCAATTTTGGTAACCAGAGAGTTTTATAATTTTTTATATGGAATTTTTAATGTTTAATGAATAACGTTAAATGAATGCATGACAAGTTATTGAAAATAGTATTTGTTCCTAATTAAAACGAAATAGAATACATATTTTGTTTAATATTTCTTCTCTAGGTCATGCAAATTGTTAAGCAATTTTTTTCTATATAATTTGCAATTTATAATTTTTTTAATTGAGAAAGTACAACGTCATTATAGTGGTGTTACCATCAATTGAGAGATGCTGACCGATTTTATTGCAATATTTATTTCCTTTTGTTAGATGCTAGTGGGCCCCAGCACGTTTCGTTGTGCAAAAAAATAACAATTATATGTACAGGGTGTCTGGTAGCAGATTTATATTTTCAAACTTAAATAAAAAACGTAATAATTGATACAAAGTTTTATTATAAGCATTGAGCGATAGAATGGAAATGGGGATTTTATTTTTTAAAGAGTATGCCATCCAGATCTTTCTTAATCCTTTTATAAAATTTCATGAATAATCGCTCTTGGAAGTCCTGTATCACTTATTCGCCGAATAGCGAACTTTGAACAAAATTGTCGACGAGCAATTATGTAAGAATCATTACTGTTAAAAAATGTCTCCACAGCGAACGCACGATGCTCACTCGACCATTGCGACATCGTGACTGACAAATCCGCACAATCGATAATTCCAACGCCGCCACCATTCCTCCGCGCACCGTTTATTACTTTTTGAAATAATCGTATTTAAAAATATAAATTTTCCACCAAACACCCTGTATATTTACTATAATACTCTAAGTTTGTCCATCTTCTTGGAAATGGTTTGCAGACACGTTAACAGGCGATGTGCAAATATCCGTGAGAGAACACTGGAAATTCCAAGTTTAGCCCACAAATTTCCAAATACTGGCCTTGCAGCTCATTAATGGTAATTGCCAAGGCAACACGCACTGGAAATTGTACACGTTTGAAGTCAAACGGCAAATCGGATGGATTTATTGGAATGCATCTTTAGAATTTTTCAATCAAAATAGTGGCGACAATAACTTTCTCACAGGAGCCCCTCGAACTTTTATCCATATTGTAGGTTTAAAAAAAATCGGCATGAAGTTTTTGGAGAGACATACACATATCACCTCTAGGACCCACTCTATTTTAGAAAAATGCAAAGCTTATGTGTCCATATAAATAGGGATATATGTATAGATATGTTTTAAATTTCATTTTAATCGGTTTGATAGATTCAGAGATGCAGAAATTGGCACATACATCTTCTTGTGGTCCTATTTCTTAAATTTTTTTTAAACCTTCGCGTAGCAATTACGAACTAGGAAATTAGATTATGTGAATGAGGATAGAGGGAGTAGTGTTTATTGACGTTTGATGTAAATTTTCCCACGTTAAAAGTGACAGGAAACACCTCTGCGGGTAGTCCATTCCATATACGTGCCGTTCGGCCAAAAAATTAATTTTCTCTGTAATGCGTATTGCGAGCCGCCATATCAACCACAAATGGATCCGCTCTTAATGATGACAAGTTCCCTGATTTCATTAGAACACATCCCATTATAGTAACGATAGAACAACGAAACGCAGCTCACGTTGCAACGATGCTCAAGAGAGTTAATATCCTACTGTCTCCTATGAGTTTCTTTGCCCTTTCTCGTACACGGTGGAGTAACTTCAAAATAGTCTTTGAAGAACCGGCCCATACATGAGAGTCATATTCCATTTTCGGTCGGATGTAGGCGGTATAAATAGTAAGGAGATCAGATGGCGTGAAGTATGTCTTACGCAGTCTTAAAAAGCCGAGGCACTTGAATGCTTCCTTTGAGACCTGAAAAATGTGCTCAGTCCATCGGACATCACACTGGATTTTCATGCCAAGAACATCAAAAGAGCTTCTGATACCTCAATGTTTATGCCGCCCATAATTACAGATGAGGCAGTGCGATCGTGCATACGGCGATGGGTAAGCATGTAGCATTTTGTCTTTTGGGCATTGAAATCGACCCTGTTCGCGTGACCCCATTACGATATTCTCGTGAGGTCACCTGTTAGCGAATCATTCATATTCTGCCGCGTCGCCGCGATTATAGTTGATGTCGGCCTACGATCAAATGAGTATGATATGAAAGAATTGAGCGGGAATGTAAAAAAACGGAGCCACCTTAGTATCTATGTAATTCTAAAAGCATCTTCACATTTTATGATATATTGTTAAACATTTTTTAAATCGAATAATTTCATATGTTAAATATTCGAGAAATATGTTGTTGCAATTACATTATTCAATTATCAAGGCGAATTCATACCGGGTAAGCTTACTAGTACAACAACAACAAAAATCATTGTACTCTGTCAAAAACAATTCATACAAATTGACATCAAACAGTGATAAATAGTCGTCCAACTGGCCTAGTAAGTTCACCTGTCATGAATTCGCCTTTTTCAAATGACATAATTCTCACACAAAATATAAATTCACAATGTATGTGCAATATACATACATATGTATGTACATATCTATAAACATAAATGTCACGTCATAACTATCATTTTAAATCAAATTTTACAAATTCAGTAATTGTTGTAAATAAAATCTTGTTCCATGACCATAGAAGTCCAGCCATTTGTCGTACGTTGAGAGAAGAGGTCAAGAAAATCTTGATGCTGCAGTTATAATCTCAAGAAAAAAATAAATTGAAAAAAATGTTAACACTAAATCAAATGGTGTGAAAAATAATTTTTATTATTTAGACTTTTTTTCTATAAAATATAGAAGTAAAATATGCAACAAATTACACTTGCGGAATGAATAACCAACAAGAAACTAAAAAAATATGAAATTAACATTAAGATTTGGAGAAACAAAATATTTCAAAACTAAAAATTTCTTGTTTTTTTTCGTAACAATGAAAAATATTTACTGTAAAATTTGTTAACAAATTTTTTGATAATTTGTTTCGTGTATTGGGCTATAATTGAAAAATAGATTTGAAATCAATATAAAGGGTGTCTGGTAGCAGATTTATATTTTAAAACTTGAATAAAAAACGTAATAATTAAGAGAAAGTTTTATTAAGAGCATTGAACGATAGAATGGAAATGCGGATTTTATTTTTTAAAGAGTATGTCATCCAGATCCTTCAGATCCTTTTTTAAAATTTCATGAATAATCGCTCCTGGAAGTCGCAGTGAGGCTGCTCTTCTCCATATTGAAAGTCGCGGATTTTCACTGCTTTCAACCAGTTCAATGGTTTCGGGAGTCCTTGAAGATCGACTGGGCTCTAGCCTTGTGGCATTCATAGCCGAAGCAGTTGCGTGGAATCTCTGCACCCACGAACGAATTAAATTTACACTTGGTCCATCACTTAAACGCCGAATACCGAACTTTGAACAAAATTGTCGACGAGCAATTACGTAAGAATCATTACTGTTAAAAAATGTCTCCACAGCGAACGCACGATGCTCACTCGACCATTGCGACATCGTGACTGACAAATCCGCACAATCGATAATTCCAACGGCGCCACGTCCCACCGTACTGTTTATTACTTTTTGAAATAGTCGTATTTAAAAATACAAATTTGCCACCAGACACCCTGTACAATAAATAAAAATTAAATGATGTTTGTTGCTAAGAGTTTAACCGAAGAGCAGCAGGATTGATTTCGATAATTTTTTCTGTTGACATCGTTATCGTGAAAAATGAAACAAGGTAATAAATTATGTAAAATACTAGCATATCAGCTGCAAGAACGTTACCGGTTATTTGTACTTAAAAAAAAGTTAATTATCGAAAAAGCACCTTTCCCTAAAAATAAGGGAATTTTCCCTTTTTGGTATATTTTTTCCCCTTTGAACAAACAAAACTTTTTCTAAAATCATATTCTATCCAGTCGTAGGGCTCATAATAAATAATAATTCATGAAAAATAATAATGTACATAAAAAGTGTTTATAAAGCAAAGTACCAAAAAGGGCACAATTTTTACCCCTTATCTGCTCAAATTTCCGAAAAGTGCCAAAAACACATTCCTAAGATTTTCTTAAGTTGAGAAGCATGTACATAGTTTAAATTCTATATACTCGTATCTGTATTACTTTGGAAGATAGATGGAATACAAAAGAAGTACCAATATGTACTTCTTACTCGTTTATACCCTAAAAGGCACAAATATCAAAAGAGTACCACACAACTGCCAGCTTATTTTTTTATGTAGATTTTTAAGATATATATATTCAATTTTAGTGCCATCGATATTAGTTCCGGAGATATTGGCTTACTAATTTTGCCCGTTTTTATGCACAATCTTGCGAATTTTGAAAAAATCTTTTTGGCTACCCAAATGGCAAGTCTCTAGCTTTACCCGTTTCGGGCGATGATGACTGGAGTCAGTTAGTCAGTCAGTAACGTCACTGAAAGGGCAAAAGAAAAAAAAACTGCTAATTGAGAAAAATGTGATAACGCCCCATTTAGGCCAGAACTTTGGACAATTGTGATACCACAATGAACACCCATGGTCAAGGGAATCGAAGCTGCACCTCCAGATTGATACGACTAATGCTCATGGTACGGAGTACCCCTATTATGCAATAAGTAGCACAATATTTTCAAATATAATATTGCGCAAATTTCTTACAATAGAAACTAAAGAATGTTGCCAACATATTTTTTTTATTTAGTATTTCACTTCTTTTCGATATGAATAGTGTCCAGCTAAATAGAAATGTTCGAAAAATATCCATATTATTTATTTTTTTTAATTAGAAGTGTCCTTATTAGTTAGTACAGAACACTAACCTTTGCCAAAGTGTCGTACATTGATGAGGCATCTGGTCCATCAAAAAGAAAACTCACAATTTTTTGCGTTAGACGGAAAGAACTATTTAGGTTAGGTCGGCAGGTTGCTGGATGTAAAAGTAAAGAAATATCCCAGCCCCCTTGGGTCCAATTTATTATGGTCCCATTGTGATGGCTGTTGTGAAAAAAACTTTCACGTGTTGTAGTGATACAGACTAGAGTCTCTGCTAGGAATGGAACCTAGAACGCCCAACTGATAAACCAGCACACTACTCACTAGACTACCGCGGCACCCAAAGAACTATTTGTTAATAAAAATTTTTTTATACAAAAGAAAAATAAACAATTTCGTAGTTTGTGTAATGTCTAGGTTACTTTCTGTGTGTCCAACTTGTTCAACACTAATGTCCAGTTTTTCCAAATCTGAATCTGGCATTTCTAGATGTCCCTCTACACTTATAGAAAAAAAAAAAGAGAAAATGTTTCCATCAAAGCAGTAAATCATTTATAATACTTTGAAACTTCAAAGTAGTTTCGTCCTTAAAGATTTTGCAAATGCTGCACTTTGGCAGAAATTATGAATTTAAAAGTTTAAAGTATTTAGCGGTTTAATTTTAGTAAAATGCATTATTATTACGAGCATTATGCAAATAAATTTAATTTTTAGATTTCCCACGCTTATCCTTGCATTTTGGTATTTTTTTTTTTTTTAATTTTCATTATTTATTTTTTCTCATTTGAACACTTTACGCACTGTTACAGTTGCTTCTCGTAAGATCCCAATAGGCCTCAGTTTTGTTAGATACATACATACATACAAACATAATTAATTTATTAAACCAAATACGAATAGGCTTTTCTTTTGTAATCTCGTTTTATACGGAGGTTTATATGATTTTACCTGATTTTTGGCAGCATCACCAATTAGACGTTCTGTATCGTTGAATGCAACATAACTGGGTGTCGTGCGATTCCCTTGGTCATTTGCAATGATCTCAACTTTGCTATGTTGCCAAACACCAACACAAGAATAAGTTGTACCAAGATCTATACCAATTGCAGGAGCTTTAGCCATTTTCGTTTTAAGTTTTGCCTTTTTTTTATCTTTATAGATTTTAATCGAAATTATAAATTAAGCGCAATAATGCCAAATATCACTGACACGATACTTTTTTCTATTTTAATTGTTTTTAATTTTGCTGTCAGTGAATGTATGTAATTTAAGTTTTCGTTATTTAAAAGGCAGGCGAATTTTTTTTAAACGCTTCCAACGACGTCCAGTGTGAAACTAACAAATTTTCGAAATGAATCACTAGATTTTATGACTTGTGCTTTTTATAACGCTGCAAATGATGTTATACACAATTAAAAAAAAAAAAGAATCTACAAAATTTTTAGAACTCTCAGTATTTATTTTTGCGTTCCTTTTATGAAAATATTGTGTTTTTTTTATTTGCAATTAAATTTTTGGTGAAAATCAAATCACAAGAAAAATACATATGTATAGTGTGTATGCACGAACATACATATGGACTCGTACATACATATGTATGTGCAACAATACATATGTACTCGTACATATGTATGTACAGTACGTTTATTTTCTTTTTTGCGTGTTGATGATATTTAATTTTATTCTAGAATTATGAAATTTATTGCTGCGATTTGATTTTCTTTTCGAAAACAAAAAAAAAAAAAAAAATTAATATAATTGTGTGAAATTGTGTTTGATTTAAAAATAAATTTATTGAAACTATTTTACATATCAATAATTTAATTACAGCGCCTAGGAAATGGATGGCGTAGGTGTGTCCATTGTGACGTATCATTCATGCTGATTCGTGAAATTAGCGCCGCTCAATTCATTTTATTCATTTAACTGATTATCTTTTGCCTTTCTTCTTTTTCTTTTGACCATCTGGCCAAGCAAACCCGCGAGTCTTTAAAACATCCTACAAAATATTATAATACATACATAGATAGATATGTATATATATATGTATGTACATGTACATAGTGCATACGTATATACATATATACATACATACATATATATGTAGGTAATTTATGTAGATCTGTTCATATTATTATTTTATTACCTGCACATTATGACAGACATAGTATGCATTTTCCATAGCTGCATCATTAAATATATCGCATCCTAGTGATTTTCCCCCTAACATTTTTCTCTTGCTGCCGCCAGTTCCTTTCTTCTTCTTGTCATCGCCTTCGCCACTGCCGCCATTGCTAGAAGTTGAATCATTACTGTTACGTTTTTTACGACCTTTCTGAACCATTACAAAAGTCGTACTTTAAATACGCATCTATTTCTTTGCACTTTTGAACTTTTAAAAATAAATCGTCAAAAATATGAATAAGATTTATTAATCAAAGGACGATGAATGAAAGGTGAATGCAACTCGCTATTGATTTAATAGTCAATTGCTACTTTGGCAACGGCGTACAAGAAGTTAAGTTTATGAAAACTGAAATTACATTGAAATTACAGAAAAAGGAAAAAATTATTATGCCGAACAAAATTGTACTAATTTCTTGTATGACATATCGCTCATTTACTTCAATAACGTCATAATCCAAAAAAAAATACACTTTTTGAGTTAATAAAGCAGAATAATTCTTCATATCGGCCTTTATCTTGTGTAAAAAATTCATTCAAATACCTTCAGAACTCACCTCGTGACAGAAGAATATTTTTTCATTTCCCCATTAAGAGGCATGTAAATTGGAAACTTTAAGTACCTTTTTTTACAAAACTATTTTTTTTTGAATTATGACGTTATTGAAATAAATGAGCGATATGTATACCAGGGTACCAGGTACCCATTCATGCGACGCACTATAGTTTTATAAGAAAGATGATATATCACACGAACGAAAAAACCATTAAGTTTATTTTGTTTGTATATTTCGTAATTCCCAAAGACTTTATGGGAGTTCTTGTATAAACACGTGAAATTTCTTATCTTCTTTCAAGAATTTTATTAATCGTCAACTGATGATTTTTGTATTAGAACCAAATAAAATGCCGCATATAGACCAGCTAAACCATATAACAGACATACTACATAGATGAATAATATTATACATTAATTTTTTACAAAAATGTAAAACTAATATATAGTACATATATTAGACCACTTATTACAGCATCTTATTTAGTGTAAAGACTATAAATAGTTTAGTATTGATGCATTTTCATAAGAGATTTAACCAGAAAGAAATTAAAAAATCGTATGGAAATTAAACAAATGTAGAACCTTATGCACAAGTTGTGTTTAAATATATTTCCGGCATTGTATCAAATACCAACAACTTTTCATATACTAAGTAGTCACCACATATCATATGCTCCTTAGTGATCAGCTGTTTTGAATAACGTGCAAGTTTTTGCAATTTTTCCATTCGCGTGCTTTTCGAGAGAAACTTTTTTTTTTTAAATTGAACAATGTTTACTCAACTACTAGGGATTGGCTGGGAAAGTAGATAAACGGTCCTAATAAATCACAATTAATTTTTCCTCGTATCGTATTGAATAAAATGCAATGAAATAATTTGAATATTTACAGGAGTGAAAACTTTTCAAATTGTCTACCACGCAAAAGAAAAACCATATAACATCTCACTAAACCAATAATTTATTTAGAATTCTCGAATCTGCTATAGTGCATAGAAATTTGAAATGAAATATTACATATCGAAATTCGGCCACACCACTGACGCAATCCATTTACAATATGATGACACCCGTGTGTATATACCGGGCTTCTTGCTGCCACAGAATTCTCCATACGATATAATACCAACGAGATAATAACGATATGTGTTGCGTTGCTTACGATGTTCTAAATTTAACTGCAATGGACCACCGGAATCTCCCTGACATGTATCTCGGTTCCTTTCCCTATCAAGACCACATATTTGAGACTCTAATAAGCCATTAGGTGCTTTCTCATCGCTGGACAAGTTTTCTTTACACTTCTCAAAGGGTATTAGAGATAGACTCATTTCAGTTAAAATGTTAGTGGGTGCTTTTGCGAAACTTGTCGACCCATAGCCCATTGTGAAAACGCGTTCATAGGGAATATCATCGCTACTCCAAAGTAATATGGGACGTACAAATTTTGTAAATCTGGAAAGAGGCATAAAAAAAGTTGAATATTTTATATTAACTGGATTTATTTTGGAAATATCTCCCTATACATACTATATACGAATATACGATTCTAATTTCAAAATTATGCTTTTCCCGAAAAAGAAATGTTTTGAAATGTTTTATTACATACTGCATGATATTCTCATAAAGTTTTTTTTATAAAAGCAAACTCAACACTTGAGGAGGAAAGCATATCCACATAGTACTATTTCATTAATGCTTCTCTAGGTCATCAGTGGATTTTTCCTAATTTCTGACAGCGAATTCAAGATTCTTATGTTCAAAATTCAATTAATTAATCGAGAATTAAGGTAGAATACCGAACACAAAACTAAAAATCTATAAACAAAAACCTAACAATAAATGCGTTTATTTTTTTTATTACACAGCAATATTTATATTTTTAGATTTTTCTTCTCATCTACAGTACGCTGTCCATCGGCCAGCATGCTAATGTATTTTTTTTTTTTTTTTTTGTATTTATAGTCAGAAATGAGGAAACGGCCACTGCTAGCTAAGCATTAGCGAAATAGTACTATGTAGATATGCTTTCCTTCTCAATTATTGAGTTTCTAGCGCGAGAAATACTTGACTTACTCTACAGGGGTCTGAAGTTTGAGCAAAGCTATATCGTGATAATTCATGGTGGCATTGTAACCGGGATGAACTATTATTTCCTTAATTGTACGTCTCTGTGGATCGCTGTCATCGGTTTGATATTTTAGATTTATAATACCCAGCTTTACTATAATCGGTGTTTCTCTTAAAAGTGAAAAGATGTGATGAAATTAGTTGTTAACTGTTGTTATAATTCTTACCCATTGAAATAGGAACAATGGGCCGCTGTTATCACAAAAGATTCACTAATCAAGCTGCCGCCACATTTGAATTCAATTTTTTCCTCATTAGACAAGAAACCTATTGCGGCCTGAAAAATAAATATTTTAATTTCTATCAATAGATTTGTAAACGTAGTACTCGTATGTACATCATTTAATATAAATAAGGCGGGCGCACTCAGAATTCTGGCGTCAGTGGACGCACTTTGAAGAATGAAGTTCATTTGTTATCGTGTGAAATTGAAATTGAGTCAAACAATTTTCCTTGAAATTCGACCAGCCAGTGTTATACCGACAATACCTATTTTCATTGACAAGAAGTGGCCCACTGTAGTAACAATAAACTATTGCATTTCGCAGCATCTCTCGACGGAGGAAACTACCTCCGCCGCAATACAAATATGGCTGTTGGCGCCATAATTTGTTTCATAAATCAAAACTATTGTTTACGTATTTTCTTTTCAAAACTTAATTTTAAATATTAATTGGTAAAAAACCATATCTTTCATGCCGCTTCGTTTCTTCTTTTTGTTTTTGTGGGTCTTATGACTGGGCATCTAATGGGGCAATACATCATTAACCTTTTCTTTTTAATTCTCCTCTTGAAATCAGTTTATAATTTGTAGCGCAATGAACGTGTTTTTTTTTGTATTTTGTTTTTAATAAAAACGGTGTATTAATAAAATGCAATAAATGAACAATCTTCAAAGTATGCAAATATAAAACTGAAACAAGTTTAGTTAGTGTATAATTTATGAACTGGTATTAAAAAGTATTCTTTTTGATAATGTGTCTTCTCGATAGGCAATTAAGTTCTGCCTTTTATACGCATCTGCATCTATTTTATCGAATTTTATTTGTGCAGGTCTTGAGAATTGGAAAAGAGGAAAATATAGTACGTAAAAATTGAAGAGAGGTGTTGAGGGTGGCGATGCCTGAAGTAGTCTGCACGTTGACTACAAAAACAAAAATTTCCTGGGTTCAATCCAAGTTTCAGACTAAAAATCATAAAAACATCTCGCATTTTTTCTGATGTGCATTTGTGTGTGTCTTTGTGTCAATTGTTGTCGGAAGGTTTCAGTGGCGAAGGCATAGTCACAGGTCACTGAACAGTAACGGCTTCAGCTATAACCAATCCACAGGCACATCAGAACGGCCTCCTTCGTCGGTATTGTGTAGCATCGGCGAAGTAAAATAAATTCTAAAAATGGCTACTAAACGAAGCTTAAAAATTTAATACATATCCTTGACATCAGAGACGCTACAACACTGCTATAAAAACAAAGAACGTGCAAAAACAGTGTTGGAAGATAGTGAAGCTTCATCTCCTATCATTTCTCCAACTATACCTTTCCTCTAGTGCTAGCACAATGCATCGCATGTCTAGGGGACATCTCCTGAGTGCTGGTCCAAGATAAATAAAAACAATGGCATCCGAAAATTTTTTGAAAAATATTCTTAACTTTTTTCTTTTCTATTTTTTTCTTCAATTTTTCATCAACAATATTTTTCAAACAATTCAACCGATTTTAGTCGAATAGTCAGCAATCGACGTTTCTTTTTGTGGTTAAGATCTGATTAGACTTTGAATTATTTGATTTGATTTTAAATGATATCTGCAGAAGCGAAACTGTTCATTATTACTCGTATATATATAATTTGGATCTGATGCGTTTACCCTCAAAATATCCAAATATAATGCAAACTTGACTTACGCAAATTTTCAGCGGGAAGTTAAAAAATTAATTGGTTGTTGGTAATGAAAAAAAACCAAAAATATTAGAGATATTAACAATTTCCTCAGTAGTATTGAAACATAAATCTTTACAGTGCATTTGAGCGAAGGAAGGGTATATTAAATACAGCATAGCCGAAATATTCTTCTGTTACTTGTTTGTTTTATTTTCAAAATAACAGAGAAAAAAAGTTATAATAATAATAATAATGTATCGTATGTATGTATGCATGTATGTGCGTATACATATTTACCATATGAGGGTATTGACCAGGCGCTACAATTGAACGACCATTAAAATCATCATTAATTGACTCCATTTCAGATTGACCCAAATCCTGTCTTAACTTTTGCTCCACGTGATTGTAGATATTGTAGAATTTTTGATAATAATCCCCCTCCGGAGCGTTTGGTGTAGAATGTTTTGAATATTTTCTCTCTTCGAGGAGGGGTACAACAATGTCATCTGCTCTTATAGCTTCGAATACAGACCAAGCCTTGTTATATTGATATTGAAAAGTTTCAGCACTGGGTTGACCGCCTGTTAAATTCACAACTTTTTTACGTTTCATATCATTGTATTTTGCTGAAGGTCCTACACTCTCAACGCTTTTAGATTTTACATCAATTATGGGATTATCGGCATTTAAAATGTTACTGTTTGAAGGAGATTCTCCCTGAGACTTTACATTACCTGGATGACGTACTATATACTGTATCACCGGACGACTTTCCTGATTTATATTTAAGTCATTGTAATTTTGCACACTTGCGTATTGAGTTTCCTTGTTAGAACTTGGTAATTGCGTTTTGTAATACAATGTTTCGTGATTTATTGAATTTGCTTTTTGCTCATCATTATTTGGATTAAAATTATTTTGTAAATTTTCTTCTTGCTTGTCATTAAAATTATTACTGTTAAACTGTGTATGAACTGTTTTAAAAATTATCAATATTAACAAATACAATATTATTTTCATTTTTTCTTTTTTTTTATGTTCTTTTTGATCGTAAAGTTTTTGATTTTTTATATATATTTTTTTTTGTTTTTGGTTGAGAAGCGTTTAATTAGAATATCTGTTGAAGACTGTTGCTCCACTTGTTTTCAACTTAACATTTATTATAAAATCTAATACTATACTTGTTTCAATATGTATATTTATGTACTTTTATTTTCTTCATATGGGTATTTCCACGGGAGAGTAATGTGAATGAATTATACTCTCCTGTGGAAATGGCAGTATGGTGTTCTTGATGATATTATATTATGTACTGAAATCAGTCTTTATAGGAGAGTGTTTTTTACCTTTCTTTAGAAAAACAAACACAGAAAGTGCACTGATTGTATCATTTAAATATATATTTTCAAAGAATGGACCTGTACTCAATTACTTAAAACTCTGTGGAGTGTAATGTCACTCCATAATATGGTTTGGAGTCGCTGAATTGTAATATAAGGAATTTCGTTCATATTTATAGAATTGTTGTGTAATGGTGTCAGTTTTGATAGTGCTAGTGAATAAATTATTACAATCACATACATACGAGGCCTGTTCAAAAGAAAAGGTGAATTTTGAATTTTTATGAAAAGTATTTATTTATTCATCAATATCCAATCTGTCCCCTTCAAATTAATACCCCTCATATATAATACACTTAAACCAGCGCTTCTTCCAATCCTCGAAGAAGGTATGGCCATCAGGTCGTTCTTCGATTTTGACTTTATCTCGTCATTTCATTAGTGTCTTCAGTTTTGGGAATAGGAAAAAGTCGCAGGGATCCAAATCTGGTAAATAAGGTGGTTGAGGCATGATTAGGGTGTTGTTTTTGGGCAAAATATCATGAACAAGCATTGATGTGTGAGCTGGTGAATTATAGTGATGCAGACTCCATTTTTTTCCACAACTCCGATCGTTTGAGTCGTAATGTTTCACGCAAACGTTGCACAACGTCCTTGTAGTATTCCTTATTAACCGTACGACCTGTTGGCAAGAACTCATGATGCACTATCCCATTGTAATTGAAGAAAACAAAATTCACCTTTTCTTTTGAACAAACCTCGTATAAGAAAATTAATTAAATTTATTTTTGTCTTCGGTAATTGAGAAATTCTTAATACAACAAAATATACGCTAACAATATCATATGGTATAAGGAAATGCGACCATAAAATTGATTGCTAATTAATAACGTTATTATAGTACATATCGTTACCTTAATGTAGAAAAGGCCCTAAGTCATATTTTTCTTCAAATCATATTTCATATTTCGATATATAATACTCTAATAGAGCTCTGATGAAAAAAATTAGTATGGCATGACTGACCATTGATTAGAGAATTTAATAAAAAAAACTGCTTTAAAAAATAATCGACACTAAAATTGTAGATTTCCTGAACTCTCTTCCTTCTCCTGTAGAGTAAAGCGGTAC
The DNA here is from genome assembly GCA_963924685.1 of Dexiosoma caninum. Classification (NCBI taxonomy): domain Eukaryota; kingdom Metazoa; phylum Arthropoda; class Insecta; order Diptera; family Tachinidae; genus Dexiosoma; species Dexiosoma caninum. Next base: position 124,696,940 of record OZ004725.1, on the reverse strand, counting down.
GGCCGCGCACCAAACTTCAAACACAAATTTTTTGATTTGGTTAGTAAACTCACTCAATATTTACCTCACACTTACAGGTTGAGGTGAGTTTGACGAATAGCAAAACCACTCACTTCACCAACAGAATTTTTTCAACTCATTCATAAAATTCGATTCAAACAATTTGATGTGTGGCCAAGGCGCTTCAGAAAAACATTAGTTAGCGCCTTTCTGTATTAAGTTAACGATATGTATGTACAATTCCTGAATAATATGGTTTGAATTCGTATATTTCGTGAATTTATTAGAATGGTGAATATATTAATTTTGTTCTCCTCAACGATGGACATTTTGGTGTTGAGATTTGTTAATACAGTAATTGGTTTGGGGCTAGAATAGTCAATTATTATGAAAAATCAACTTCATTAATGGTGAATACAGTGAATGAGTTCATGCCAATGTTTAGCGTTGTGTGTGGTGAATTGAGAATGTAAATTGATTGTAAGGAGCACAATTTGGTGATTTTTGTACTCTCACCATAGATTCCAGAAGTGCTAACAAAATTGGTGATTTTTTTATCCGAACGATGTGCTAAATAAGTTGTGATCTCATGATTCCTTTATTCAACTTGGGTAAAAAATTAGTGGAATACAACATACTGTCTGTTTCGAATATTTCACATAAGGTGGTGATGTGTGCAATTCTTTTGCTGGTTTCTGATTGAACTAATTTTAAAGGCAAGTCAATTTAAACTTAAGTTTGTGGAGAAAATTGAATTTAGATAAACACCTTTTATCGTAAAGAATTTGGAAAAATGCCTAATTTAAACAAAATAAAAACTTGGGTATGGTTTCTGTAACGTATGTGAGAAAACAAAAATTGTATTTTTTTTAACAATTATCATCTATATATTTGTTTTTCGAGTTCCAAGTTGTACAGAATTATAGACAACAATATTCGAAAAGAGCTAATTTAAAGAGTTTGCGAAATGAATTTAAATAAAAAAATTTACAAAGAAAAGTTTTATCTTGGCTATGTAATAAAATATGTATATTTACCATTTTGACGCTCTTGGTACAAAAGGATTACGTTTTATAAAATGTTTTTTGGTATATGTATATGTATGTACATACTTTACATAATCTAAAATTATAGTTTGGCTGATTTGCATCAGAATCAGCACAAACATAGCGAATTCTCAGATCCATTGCAGATTATTTTCTGCATTTCACGGCTTGGAGTACAGTGCTATCTCGATAATCCGAACACGCGATTTTTCGGACACATCTATAATCCGGACACTGCTCCAAACCGGATAGTATCACTCTTTTTACTCTATAATCCGGACATTATTTTCAGTTTTTCTTACTTTGCTTCATTCATGTGATGCTCTTTGTATAATAACGGAACTTTTTACGTAATATTCGTCTGCGTTTGGAATTTTTTTAAATTTTGCTTTTTTTGAGTGTATTTGTTTACGTAGTAGGTTCTCAGAATATTTCCTACTTCTTAAAGTTTCAACTATATATGTATATTTAAACTTTTCTTCATATTTTTCAATTGTAGGACCATGAAAATTACAATCAATATATCACATAAAACATTAACAATAATACAGAAGTGTGGAACTATAGTATGAACTTGACACAGTCAAATCAATAAGATGTGTTTCAGACATATTTTGTGTTCATACTTTTTTATAGTTGCAATTGAAAACATAGAAACAATGTACATACATACTCGTACATATGAATTTCCAATTTTTTCGGTTCATATATAAATGTAATATTTATTGGTCTACAGTTTTTAATAGAAAAACATTTATAAATAAATGTAATATTGCTTGTATTTCTATTTTTAACAAAAACGTTAATAAAACAGGTTTTCATTGCGCAATGTATGCAGGTATATAAATTTGTATATTTATAGAAAAAGAAGACAAAGCAAAAATTAACATCTGTAATCCGGACACTCCATTAATACGGACATGTTCAGGATTTATGGTGTCCTGATTATCGAGATAGTACTGTACTCCGATTTAGCGAAATTTTCACCATTTATATTTTAGACTAAGTGTTACAATAATTCGCCTGGGCTTTTACGAAAGGAAATCCAAAGTTGGATTTTCGGTGCCACTCTAGTGTACGAGATATATCATTATGAGCCGGCTATTTTTCGTACTTACTGAGTTTACTAAAAATGTTATTCTCTTTCGTTGCCCTTAAAAGCAATCGAATTTCTACTCTGTTTACAGACTTAACCGTACGCATTCAAATTATACACACTACTGAGTTTTGTGAATAAAAAATGTTCAACGCTTTTATTGTAAAATTTGCATTTTTTAAATTATGACATTGCTTAAGTAAATACATATACATATGTATTCAATTAGCTCTATGTAAGTCTGCGATACATTACTGCGTATGAATGTCAATGTCATATTATTCATTAACAAATTTCATAGTCAAAAAAAATTTTTGGAACTTATTTTCGCCTTTATTTTTTTTTGTGTCCACTAACCTGTTTTTCTAAAATTTATACAGTTACATATTTGTCTTATATGTTGAGGAAGAGTGGTCATATAAAAAAATCGTGATTTTACTAGCGTTTCATTAGCACATTAATGTGAGGGTTGTTGAAGTTCAGCAGAGTTAAACTTTTAACAAATCGAAGCGTGTGTTGTTGACACATTTTCGGCATTTGAGCGGCAATATAATAATATTTTTGCACATACTTTTTAACAAACACTTTTGGTATTTGCTTCTTCACTGGCAATTCAATTGGTCGGAAATACACTGTGGCTCAATTGAATGCGTACGATATTAAAGTTAATTTCATTTAGATATTACGTGATATACTCAAATAACGTCATGACTTATTTTCATCTTCAGCAGTGATGTTAACTATTTCATTTGGATTTCCGTCCAGTCCTAAGAAAAATTACCGTTTTTAGGTAAAATCATGCATTTTTGTAATATCTAAGTTTAGCTAAAAGCAGAAACATATAGAAATTAACTATAATTGCCAAATATAATGAAACCGTACTTTTATTACACTTAAAAATTAAAAATTTTTTAAATTACCGAACAAATAGGAAAATTGCCTGCCTACTGTTCGGAGAAATAAATTAACACTTAACATCACTGATCTTATGTTAAAAATACATACATATGTACATTCAATTATATTTTATGTCTTCATTGAGATATGTGGTAACAATGCTAGTGACTTGGTATACCCCAGGCAATGTAATTTACTATAGACTTTTAACATTGCGTGTCTTTGAAAATCTACTATTGACGTTGGTCTTATGTAGTCCATAGGGTAGTAGGTAATTCCTGTGGGAAACTGAAAGCAACCGTGTCTATTTTCACCACAACAAACTGAGACAATAAAAAATAGTTTTGCAGCTGTAAAGAGAAAATTGCGTTGTCTTCTCATCTAAAAGTCACCAAAAATCAATCGACTAAAGTGTTGTCTTGGACACACTTGGTCCCACTCTTCCTCGAAGGCATTTTCAGTAAAACTAAATTAATTAGAGTTAGAAGGTTTCTGTAATGTTTCACTGTGCGATCAGATTTGCATTTTGAGTATCAGCTGAAATGGAAATAAATTAAAGTTTATAAAATATTTGTAATATATGAAAATAGTAAGAACTATCTAGTAAGATCTCTTTCATTTATTATATTATTCAGCTAAGCCATAGCCTGGTCACAACATTTAATTCAGGTGAGCACCACTTTAAAATAGAGACACGAAATACTACGAGTATTAATATTCTTTGTGTATGTGTTGATTGAACAAGAAATCGTATTCAGATGAGCAATAGTGTAAATTTAATTCAGACTTAAATTAAACATGCGTATGTGTATTTAAATTTTTTTATACATACTCGTATTTCCTTCTTTTTAACAAAATTACCTCTTTAGTTTTCCAGTTTCTCTTTAACTTTCGGTTGTGCCGTGCGTTACGTTCGCACTATAAATTAGACAAAAATAATAATAAAATAAAAAAAATTATGGTGGCTCCTAGCAAACTATTTAGGCATCCTTTGAATTCGTGTCACTGTTCACAGATTATATTGCATCCGGGTATCGGGTGTTTGCGATTTTTCATAAATAATCTATTTATTCATGGCATTCACGGTTCAAAATATTTTTTACCCTTATTGATAGTTAGTTGAAATAATGTCAATTTCTATTAAGTGCCAATGTTATGTGTTGTCTTTCTTTTCAGACACCTTTACTTCTGAAATATAAATCAATGACTCCAGACTTGTTTTTACATATTGTTAAGCACTATTTACAAACAGTACTTGGGGGTTCTTTAGCTACCGCATCCGTGTTCCTGTTCATTTGCTGTTTAAGGTTAGTATTCATTCCTATTTGAAAAAAAAAACTGATTGATAGAAATAAAGGATCATTGAAAATCGAAAGTCGTAACCATGACAATACGTCTTAAAGTTTTGTTAAAAAAATGTTTCCATATGAATGAAATATTTGAAAAAATTGCTGTGCATACTAACTCCCTTATGCAAAAACGATTATTAAAATTAGTGTGTGCTTGAAGTAGGAATTTTGTGTGGTGGTAATACGGCTACAATTAAAAGAAAACGTGCACTGTGGTGTGATTGATATTTGCATTCTACATTGCAATTCTACCAAAAAAGGTTTTTTTACGGAAATATTTAAACAGGTGACATTTGCAAATCACTTGAAAAAGGTGTGTTTTGTTTTTTGGGGTTACATATTTGAAGACGTGGTGAAACAAAAAGCGATGTATAAAAAACCGCTACCAATAAAATTAGTTGAAGATTTAGGGGGGATAGATTATTTTTATCACAGAATTTTACTTGATTCTCTTGTGAACGAATCGTAGGATATAAAAGACTCGCGGCCTTTCTATCATTCTACATTAATACTTCAAAAACCGTTTCATTTTCATGCTGAAACCATGGAAAGCTTTTCTTTCCATCCCTCCATTCATCGACTAAATTAATAAAATTGTTTGTTGAATCAAGTTAATTAAAAAAACAAAAACAAAAAGAGCAACGGCAACTTTTATCGAGGGTTAAAATTTGAACTTTTAGAAAGAAACAAAATAAAATTGTTATGTACATATATGGAATATATAATTAGAATACATATACTATCGTATTTGTACTGTAACTGAATAATTTGTTCCGGTAGCGTCAATAGCGTAAATTAATAAATTCCTCTATTTTTTTACTTTTCAATAAAATTTATTTAGTAAGTGACAAATGAAATTAAATTATGGCAACCGATTCGAAACGAAATTTCAAACAAAATTTTATTAAATGTATAGAAATTTCGTTCGATATCGAATGGCGTAATTTGGGGCCCGCTTTCCATTGTTAATATTAAAACAGCATTATTTCAAGTAAATTTTCCACGATTTCATTGTCGTTGTGAAGAGAAGTTATATGTACATACATTTTGAAACCATTACACTGTGATACAAAAGATGGGGAAAAATTATTCAGGTGCTCCTCATCTCTGTTTTGTTGATGTCCATAGTTTTTCTATATTACTGCGTAAAGTGATTCTATAACGGTAAAAATAGTGAAAAACGGTATTCTTACAGTTTTCAGAAATCAGACTGCTTGATGTCAAAACGAATTTCTACGAATACTATATTTTCTTTATACGTGTTACCCCCGAACTTTTTACTGGATGGGGAATTACAGCCCCTCTTGACAAAACGTTTGGCTAGGTTAACCGATTTTTATCATTCATTGGAAAGCTCCTTATTGTGTGGTGCTATTTTAATGGCAGCCGGATCGGAGAAATAAAGCAACCCCAGACAGAACTTTTGACTGTGTGGACTGATGTTAATGATAATTTTTCATTAGAGCGCTCGTGCTTACAGTTGCTATTGAACAGCTAGAAGTCGGTGCCAAGTTTGCAATACTACTGATATATTGTATTTCACACATTAGAATAAATTTATGTATGTATGTATGTACTATATACATATATGGACATGCATAAAACGTATTGCATATTATAAAACAAAATATTTATAAAAGATGCTGTGAAAAGTATTAAAGATTAACTGCCTCCTGACCCACGATGTCACCACGATATCGAGTTGTAAACTGTGCACCTCCTACTGCTTACCACCGACTTCCAGCAGTTCAATAGCAACGCATACAAAACTAACATTTTATTATTATTATAAAACAAAATATTTATAAAAGATGCTGTGAAAAGTATTAAAGATTAACTGCCTCCTGACCCACGATGTCACCACGATATCGAGTTGTAAACTGTGCACCTCCTACTGCTTACCACCGACTTCCAGCAGTTCAATAGCAACGCATACAAAACTAACATTTTATTATTTTTTACTTTTCAGTTTCTTTTTTAAGTCGGTTAAATTTTTTATTTCAAAATTTATATTTTTGACTTAAAAAAAACGCGATAATTTCTGTTATTTAAATTAATATGTTTTAAGTATAATTCTCCTTTAGAAATTTTTGAGAAATTGTCAAATTTTTGCTTAATTTTTTCCCGCTTTTCTATGCTTATTTATAAAAAGTTTTCACAATTATTTACACAGTATATTTTATGTAACATTAATACTAAAGTCTATAATTTTTCGCTTCTGTAAGTGTAGAAATTTTATTGGAAAATTTCTCGTATATACAACTCTTTTTCTACCCGCTGTACTTGGATTGCAGTTCTGTTGGCTTTTTCCTAAAAGAGTATTGAAATTATTTACCACTGCTACATCACAAGCTGTAAGAGATTTTGACATACAAATACAAATATTTTCATATTATAATTGTCTTTTTCCAGACCTTAGAGGGTATGCTGCAACAATATTCGAATAAATTCACACACTTGATATTGCATTCACCCCTGGTTCAGACCATATTATTTATGTTAAACAGTGCCCTGATTCTTCATTACAAACGTAAAAATATTTATAAAGACTTTTGGTTTATTGAGCCTCATGAAAAATTTTATGAAGCAAGAAATGAAAATAAAAACCTCAATAGTGCTGTAGGAAAATGTTGCGAAAAATACAAGACCCATTGTGATCACACAAATGTGTCATGCCAAAAATTTTTGCTGGATGGCATGATATCGCATGTTTTATGTGGTTTACCATTGGATTTGCTGTCCATGCTAATGAATGGTGATTTAAGACCAGAATCTCAGAGTATTTTGAGAAAAATTGTTGCAAAGTTGAGAACATTTAGACCGCATATGACGTGTTTTTTCATATGCTATGTTGGCATTTATCGGGTAAGTCTCTGAAATCGTGTGAATATTAAAACACTTATTATATAATATTTCCTTTTTTCAGTTATCTTCCTGTGTGCTGCGAAAATATTGTAATAATTTATCGTTGGATATGCAACATATGCTGGCAGCTTTTCTCGGCGGTGTTTCTTTCAGTTTTGTAAAACGTATCAGTTTTATATCATTATCCATAATTATATCTGCTCAACTCTTATGGCAGCAGTTTTGTAGAAGCACAAAGAAACCAGAATCTGGTAGAAACTCAAATTTAATTCTTATTTTGTTACAGAATGCCCCAATATCTCAAATAATCTTTTCAATTTGTGGTGGATATTTAGTTCATAATTATATTCTTAACATTCATTTGGTGAACGCTTTGGCTAGAGGATTTTTGGATGGCATTACCCATGACAAGTGAGTTTGAAATTTGAAATACGAGTACATATTTACATATGCATGTATGTTCATACAAAATTTTAAATTTCATTGGGAATTGTTTATTAAATTAAATTATTATGATTCTATTCAATTAAAGATATGATGTAAAAAGTAAAAAGTGAGCGCCTAAATGTAACAATTGGTAAAGAATTAAACATTAAATTAATCGAATTGGGAAATAATTATATAATAACATAAGGTTATGGAATAAATTTTAAAAATAATTTTAGATTAATGTAGTGCCATAGCAAGCATAATGTTTTCCTTTCTATAGAGGACAAGGAAAAGAGTTCTTGTTCATTTTTTGTAGCATTTTTATAGCTAAATTTACTATTTTTTATTTTGAACTTCATAATATATATTTTATATATACATATATATGTGTGTGTGTGTATTTATCACAACGAAATGTGTCACATTCGAAAGATATTGCGCTCAGTTAGATGTCGTGAGATAATGAACCGATCCGGTGCGGTAGATTTTTATTGCTGCCAATTTGACTAAAATCGGGTGATTCGTTCCAAAAATATCGTTACCGACAATTTCCGAAAAACGAAATGAAATTTATCGCTTTCAAAATATATTCAGCTCACTTAAATGTCGTGATAAAATGCACCGATTCGGTTCAGTGGATTTTGAAAAATTTCGAAAATGTAATTTTCAGAATTGTTTTTTTTTCTAAATAAATTCTAAATTCCTAAACCGATTTAACTTCAAAGTTAATCAGCTCTGAACCTCAGAAAGAGTCGTCGATTGCTGCCCATTTGACTATAAATTTAGAAAAATTGGGTCGATATATTCATCGATTTTTATAGACTTAAATATGTCCAATATCCTTGTCCAATGTTCCAAATTTGCTATGAATGAGGTAAACTTAGCGGGAAGTTTCAAGAATGGTCTACAAGATCAACCGATTCTCATATTTGCTTCTAAGTCAGTAAGAATATTAGAAAGGTATGACAAATCATTGATTGAAAATTGTGTTTAAAATTTTAGAATAAGGTTTTAACAGTTTCTTTTATCTTATTTGTCATTTTTATATGTTTTTTCTATTAGTAGGGAGTAAGAGCCTGCAAAATAATAAATTTAAATATACAAATTGTTTCAGTTTAAAAGTATGCGCCTGACAATCGATAGAAGTAGACTTATATATTATATATATATAGTATATATATTATTTATTAACAACACCCTTTTATATTTTTAATTCCAGACCTAAAAAAATGCGGCACGCTATAATAAATAATAGTTTGCAATCTTTAATTGAAATGAAGGAAAATTATTCTGTGAAACTTTTTCTTTAATCACTTTATTTGTGGAAATAATTATGTACACAGTTTGGACACAAATTAAATAGCTATTTACATGGATACTCGTAAATATGAAAACTGCAGAGGACATTATCATATCTGACATGCTTAAACCTGCTCATCAACACTACAAATATTGATATGCAATTATTGTTCTTGTTAGCTATTTGCAAAATACAATGATTTTATTATAAAATTATAAACAAAATGATATTCGTTACATTCATATCTGTGGACTTTCGAGAAAAGAAACTAAGTCAACATAAGGATATTTCTTTGTATTTTAATCGTAGAGGAAACTTCACAAGACGCTTTGTGTACACTAATCAGCGCCTTTCAATGAATTTTAGTCTTTGAGATATCACGCAAATAGTGATCAACGTATCTCGACTTGTTGTACATTTAATTTCTAAGCTTGATTTTAATGGAGTTAGTAGATATACATATATGACATACATATATACATATATATATCGTCACAGAAAATGCAAGAAGGCCTATCTAACAAATATTCAACATTTACTTGTTTATTAATTCTGGTCTGTTACGTCCACATACGTCCCATCGCAAAATTTTAAATTTTTTCATAAATAAACTTGTTTATCCTTTTTTACTTATATTAGAAAATTTAGTGGTAATTTGCAATATATTTTTTATTTAAGCATTTTTTTTGCTTCTGTTTTTTTTTTTATCTAGGACCAGCACTCAGGAGATGACTCCTACACATGCGAAGCATTGTGCTGGGAACTATAGGAAAGGGATAGTAGGAGAAACGACAGGAGGTGAAGCTTAATTAATTATTTTGCAGCTCTACTTTTGCACGTTCTTTTGTTTTTATACTCGTAGCAGTGCTGAGGCTTCGGTTTAGTAGCAATTTTTATTATTATTTTACTTCGCCGGTGCTACACAATAAAATATTTAAAATGTTAGATAGGGCTTCTTTCATTTTATGTGACGATATACTAGTTTTAAGTGAGCTACAAGTGTATTAATATAAATGTTTAAGTATCACTTATCACAGTGGGTCACATGGAAAAGATTTCACCTTTCCCATAAAATTTATTGGAAATTGGTTTGTATTATTGAACTACAAAAATATGTTTGTATGAACTTACGTATGTTTTCCAGTAAACAATTCAATTTGGTAAATTCTATTTAAGTGCAAGAAATTTCAACCACACTCACGATCAAAAGGATATAAAAATGGTCATTGTTTTCCTACATCCGGAATATAGTTAATTATACTACCACGATGTTGCAGTGTTCAACCCAGCATGGCAACTGTCGGAATTATGATTTGCAAATTATATTCCGCTGTATTCTATATTTTTTTTTTTTTTTTGTCTTGGACCGGCACTCAGGGGATGACCCCTACACATGCGATGCATTGTGCTGGAACTAGGAAAGTAGGTTATGGGAAGGAGGATAGAGGGAGTAGTGTTTATTAACATTTGATTAAAATCTTCCCAAGCTAAAAGTGACAGGAAACACCTCTGCGGGTAGTCTATTCCACATTCGTGCCGTTCGGCCAAAAACCAATTTTCCCTGTAATCCGTAGCGCGAGTCGCCGTCAAATCGGCCACAAATGGATGCGCTCTTAATGATGATCGCGTCGTGCGCGCGAATACCCGGGTTTCGGGAACAAGTTCCCTGATTTCATTAGAACACCTCCCATTATAGTAACGATAGAACAACGAAACGCACCCCACGTTGCGACGATGCTCAAGAGAGTCAATAGAGTTGGCTACCCTACTGTCTCCTATGAGTTTCTTCGCCCTTTCTTGTACACGGTCGAGTAACTTCAAAATAGTCTTTGAAGCACCGGCCCACACATGAGAGTTGTATTCCATTTTCGGTCGGATGTAGGCGGTATAAATAGTGAGGAGATCAGATGGGGTGAAGTATGTCTTACACCGCCTTAAAAAGCCTAGGCACTTGAATGCTTCCTTTGAGACCTGAAAAATGTGCTCAGTCTATCGGACATCACACTGAATTTTCATGCCAAGAACATCATCGTTAGATGAGATCCCGTCTATAACAACTCTTATAGCGCGATCCTTGAGAAAGCTCGATATAAATCGAGAGAAGATATCGCCGACACCAAAAGCAATAAGTTTGGACAAGAGTGCTCCATGCCACACTCTGTCAAATGCTTTTGAAATATCTAGAGCCACTACCTTACTTTCGCCAAAATGGTGGCTGGATCGACACCATTTTTCCGAGAGGAAGGCTAATAAATCACCCGTGGAACGTCCTCCACGGAAGCCATATTGCCGGTCGTTAAGTAAGCTATTGGACTCCAGATATTTCATAAGATGGAAATTTAGCATACTCTCCATTACTTTAGAAATGGTAGAGCATATAGCGATTGGGCGATAATTTTCAGGGTTGCTTGCCTCTCCCTTCTTGGGGATCGGCGTAACATTTGCAACTTTCCAGCACGACGGAAATTCGCCTGCATGATATAGGGTGCTGAAAAGGATTGCCAGAGGACGCGATAACGTCGAAGAGCACTGTTTCAAGACCAGTGCCGGAATTCCATCCGGGCCAGGAGACTTATTTATGTTAAGGTCCGATAAAACCCTTTTTACTGCACGAATTCAAAATGTTTGAACTTCTGTTACTATATGTATATAAGACGGTGAATATTCATATAGAATTTTTTAAATTTGTACATATGTACATACATATTTAGTATGGAAAGTATGTTGTGAAAAGTCATATTTGTATTACACTGTGAATTTTATATAAATTATTTCAGAAATTCATACAGAACATCATTAATTGAATGCTTAAACTGGTAAACGTATATTATCATAAAAACACGATTTAAAATCAGATCGGTCGAATTTTTAATGTTAATCTTTAAAGAAAATTTGTATATATAAATATGTGCTTCTTGAATAATTGGTAAAAAAAATATTTTTTTCCAACATTATGTACTTTTACTGTATTTCACAGTGTATCCACAGTGTTTAAAGTTATGTCAACAACTCAAAGCATACAATAATTAAAAAATGTAACACTGTATCGCTGCTATGTTTTTAAGAATAAATTCTTATATTGGCCATGAAAAAATCAAGTTATTTTCTCTATTAATTAGTGCTAATGGTAAAAACATAAATTTTTGTACTTTCGAATGTAACGGTTTCCTTTAGATCTTTGCTTTTATAATCTTTCTTATTATTTCTATTTTACCATTCATACTATTCAGTAATTGCAACTCTGTGCATTAGTTAAGCTTGGTGTGTGTGAGAATATGTATGGGAATTTGAATGGGTGTGTGTTTATGTCGAACACCAATAAGTAGGTAGCATTTAGTTTCTTATAAGTTGTGCCGGTATTTGGTCATGCATTTTGTGTTTCTTTCGATCTTGCAAGTCGTTTAACAATCAGTTTTCTATGTTTTTATTATAAAAATTGTACAAATGTTGACGATAATGATTACGGCTTTATAAAAATTGTAAACATTACAAAATTAAGTTTAATACTGGGCGCTTATATACCGTTAGAACAAATGTATAAAGTACATGATCAAGCTTGTTTATTGATATAATAAATAGATAGTTAAAGTAACTGCAACGGCTTATAAATCAATGCAATATATAGTGAATGGTAAAATAAGTTTGCTAGAAAGGATATATGTAAATGTGATTGTTGTCATCAAATCAACCTTTAATTTTAAACAGGTGAAGTATTTGTCGCTGCTTTGAGAATTTCATCACAATCCACAGCGGCAGGACGTAGGTTCGAAATAAAATCGTTGTTGCAGCAAGATTCACAACAAAGTAAACACATTGAAGAGTGTATAGAGGAATTGGAAGAAGTTTCTGGCATAGAACAAGCTTTTAATAGAGGTCGGCGGAAGAAAGCAAGATGATTCAAAAGGGTGACGATCTCATTAATGGTGTTAATAATAATTACCAATATTTTGATAGTACAAATAACAATACCCAATTGGGAAACATTGCATTCTTTGAAGCAAACTATGGAAATTTATCCCAAGCCATGAGGTTAGTGTATTTCAGTTATTTTAAAATATTTCCCAACCTTCCAATATACCAGCGTATTATATTTGTAGTTTTGAAGATTATGTACCTCTAGAGAGCACGTTACCACCAGTAGAATCGGTTCTACCTCAATATATACCTACGCCACCACCATCTCTGCCTTCTCCTTCTGTTAACGTTACGACCATGAATACAACTGTTCCACAGTGTCAGTTTCAACTTCAACATCAAACACTAGCACCATCGTCAGTACAACTACAACATAATCAAAACATAAACAGCCACCAGCATCAGCAGGTTGGTTTTCATTCATCATCACCCTTCTTACAATTGAACCATATAAATAACAACAAAAACATAGAATCCACTATGAACTCTCAGCTGTATGTGGATCATGAATTGTGAGTATATTTACTTACTCTCTTCTCTTGTTTGTTTTGCACATATTTTTACATACTGTATTTTGTTTCAGTATTTTATTTAAGGTTTTGTTTTGATTTTACATTTCTTGATATCTGTTGCATTTTTTGATTGCTGCTGTTGCTCTTGGGTTGTATTTTAAGGGAATCGTATTTAAAATTGAACAATTTTGTTAAGTTTAATAAAAATATATGCTGGTACAAAAATCTGGAGTTAATTAATATATGTGTTCCTCTCTATGCATTAAGACAATAAGCGTATGCATGTAAATATATGATGTCAATTTACCAAAAATATTGTGTAGCCGAAGCAACATATGAAATCGATATTTTTTTTCATCATAAAAGAATTAACTCTGAATTATTGCATAGTATCTAATTTGTTGTGAACATAGTTTGTTCATGATAAGAATTATTTAATTTGAATTAAATTGTAATTATAAAATACAAAAAAAAAAGTATAGGTAGATGGGTATTCGTATAAAAAAGTACTCATAAATACTATTTATATACAACCCAGCGGCGTCAGCCTGTGTGTGCGTTGAATTTTTTCTACTTGGTTTACCCAAAAATTTTAGTTCGTAATAATTGTGTTTTAAAAGTTTTAAGCAAATAATAGTTTTACTTTTATGAGTATTGTGTTGTCTTGTTTATAATTATTTTAAGTAATAACCTTGCTTTACATTTAACTTTTAAAAATGCGTAAAAAGAATAATCGCAAAGTTCGAATTGATGTTCAACAACAATATATTATTAAAGAAGAGTATAAATTGCAAGAATATAATACAGAGCATTTAAAGTAGGATTTTTTACTTTAAAATGTATATATACATATACTAATTTAAATTTTTTTAAATTAATTTTTTAGTGCTCATCATGCATTTATAGAAGCCACTAAATCATCAGTGGATACCTCACCAACTACTTCCAACAATCATTCTATACTGAGTCAGGAAACTGTCCTTAACCCATCAGATTCTTCCACAATTGATGCAAATGAAGCAGATAATGTGTAAGTTTCTTTTTATTTTATATATAATTGGTATTTGTAGTTTTGCAATATGTATCTGATATACTGCAAACAATTCACCACAACAACAATTCAAGAAATTATTTGCAAAATCATGTGCAACCACCACGAAAGAAACGAGATTTTGCTTAAAAGGACATTGTGTTGCATTGCCGATGATATGTTATTAGCACTTAGAAATTGAATGTGAAATACGAGATGCGTTGTACAGGATTAACGCGATAGGATTGCATAACATTCCTAGAAATTTCATAAAAAATTACGGAACAAATAAAGTTCAGGGCCCCTCCCGGATCCAAAAAATATATGCCAACCTATAGAAAATTAAAAAATAAGAAGAAAAAATAAAATACAAAAGTGAGCGGAAATCTTTAGTTTCCGAGTTATGGGCCTCCGAAATTTCATTATAAGTTTGTGAATAATATAATAATAATAATTTTTCTAGTTTTTTGATAAGTAAATTAAATAATTAGTGTTATTAATATAATAATAATATCTAATATGGGCCATATGGGTATCATGTTGAAGCTGTTGAAAAGATATTTCTGAATTTAATAAAACTGTTAATAAATACGGAAATTATTTATAAAAATAAGTTTCCTTTGAGTGTACTAATTCTCTGTATGCATGTGCATGTGTGCGTTTTTTTAAATTTGCACAATTATCTTTTAATATATGCGCAAAGAATGTAGTACATAAGTATGTATGTACATACATACATATATTGAAAGCAATGAAAAATACTGGTACAACAGTAAGTATTAAATTTTTAAAGTGTCATAATGGACAGGAAGATTCAGAAAGCGATTCAGAATCTGAATAAAAAATTTAAAAAAAAATTTTTTATACTGAATAAATTTTGTTTTTGTTACTAAAGCTTTCCTGTGTAACCGGCCTAGAATTTTCTCCTCCATGGTTTAACAACCGCCGGCCTCGCTAACAAAAGCTGCTCTGCATGAACGGCCTTTGGCCGGGCGCAAGATTTTCTCCTATATTGTATAACAAACACCGGCTTCGCTAACAAAAGCTTCATTGCATAGCCGGGCGCAAAGATTTTCTCCTCTACGTCATAACGAACAACAGCTTCGATAACAAAAGCTTAAAATTAAAAAAAAAACTTAATTTCACAAATTCATCGCCGGTCCTTAATAGGTTATAAATTTTTAAATAAGCCAAGATTTTCTGCGTAGCTGACTTTTTTTGCAGGCCTTAAGGTTTTAATTCACTATTTTATCTAATAAATTTTTGTAAAGTTGTAGAAATATTCTGAACAGTTTTAAAATGATACCAAAATTTTTTTTTATCTTGGACCAGCACTCAGAGATTACACCTACACATGCGGTGCATTGTGCTGGAACTAGAGGAAAGGGATTGTAGGAGAAATGATAGGAGGTGAAGCTTCACTATCTTAGAATACAGCATTTTGCACGTTATTTGTTTTTATAGCAGTGTTGTAACGTCTCTGATGTCAAGGAGACGTATTAAATTTTGAAGCTTCGTTTTAGTAGATATTTTTAGTAATTGTTTTACTTCGCCTATGCTACACAATACCGACGAAGGAGGACGTTTTGATGTGCCTGTGGATTGGATAAAGCTGAAGCCGTTGCTGTTCAGTGACCAGTGAGTATGCCTTCGCCACAGAAACCTTACGACAACAACTGACACAAAGACACACAAATGCACAATAGAAAAATGTGAGATGTTTTTATTAGTCTGAAACTGGCTTGAACCCAGGAAATTTTTCGTTTTGTAGTCAACCTGCAGAGCGCTTCGACCATCGCCACCCTTGTTGAGAAGAAAATACCATTACTCTAAATCCAGTCTATTATATATCTTCGATTACTAGTTAAAAGTATTTAAAAACTGCAAATAAACCATATGTATTTCTATATTTTGTAAACTTCTATGCCATGTACACTAAGTTGTAAATTAATGATTGACTAAGAAAATATTTTATTTTAATTTTGCAGAAATGACGAACAATTTACTTATTTACAAAATTTAAATGTGAGTATGCCAAAATAATTTTCATTTAAAATTTCTTCTATTAATTTATATGATCTTTTCCAGTCGGATAATTTAATGAAATTTAGTCAGGTATGTTGAACAAAAGCTTTTTATTAATTATTTAAATTTAATTAACATTATCAAAAATAATACTAATAGAAATATTGATGTACTGATTGATTCAAATACAAATAGTCGAACAAGAGTGAAATTAAATTTATTTCTCTGGTAATTATATACCGGACTGAGACATTTTGTCTGACTCTGTATGAGAGATGTTCTCTTATAAAAGCAGTCCGTTTTTTAGTTTTATCCCATTCCTCTTTAACTACATATTCATATCTATCTCTCACTTATACTTTATTAGTTATAACACATACATATTTTATTCTTCCAGTAAATGGTGATCTTTTATATACAAATTTTGTTCATGTCGTTTAAAAACACAATAAAATGCAACTAAGCCAATCAAGTTAAATATACATATAAAAAATATACAAATAATACTAATCGTTAAACATTTATTATAATTTGAACGATTTTTCCAAGGTATAGACCTATTACTTTTCGTTGCCGTTTCCAAAGATTCCATCTCCATATCCATGACAATATTAACTTGTCCACTTTTCTTTAATTGACAGTTTAAGAATTTTTATAGTATGCTTTTGAAAGTTAAAAAACTTAAGAATTATTTTAAAGAAAATCTAATACTTAAATCACTTTGTATCAAAATAAGTAGAAAACTTGTAACAGTTGAGAAAACCTATAAAACAAACAATAAAAAATTTAAATTGAATCTGTGTAAAAATAAACACAAATACTTACAGCCTGTAAAAGACCTAAATCAATATTTAGTAATTTCATAGGTTGTATTTTGAAATCTATGACCAGTATTTTTAAAGAGAATTTCTCAACAGCTTGTCGGAAACGTACGTCAGCATAATCTAATTTAATAGTTTTTAATATTAAACCAGTCTTTTTGATCTGCAAATTAAAATAGAAAATGTTTCAAATATAATTGCTTTCAAAATACACGATGTCCAACATTAATGTTCTTTAAATTGCTAGATATATTCATTAAAAAATCATTTCTGATTAACAATTTCGATACAAAATTAAATTGTTTTTAAGAATAATTGTTTAAAATTACAATTCTAAGTCTATTTTATTCGACCGTGTACAGCAAAATGTATTGAATCTCTTGAGCAACGCCGCAATATGAGGTGTGTTTCGTTGTTTTATCGTTACTAAAATGGGATGTTCTGTAATGAAATCAGGGTACTTATTGCCAAAACCCGCTAATTTAGACAAACAACGCGACCAGTTTGTAGTCAATTTGGCAATGAGTCACACTACGCATTACATAGAATACTTATTTCTTAGAATAACAGCATGTATGTGGATAAACTCTCTACACAGATTTTTACTGTCATTTTTGTGTGCCGGTCCAGGAAAAATGAATGAAACCACATATTTATTCTACACAATCACACTTGAAAAATTTATAAATATTGATGGTAAAGAGACTTAAGCTATGTTCACACGATTGTCAGATTGTACAATATTGTAGGATACGGCAATATAGTGGCAATGCACTCACAATGAAAAATTGTTACCATCTGGTAATTTGTCTGTTCACAATATTGAAAGAAACCCATACAATTTCATTGGCACACATTTTCTGCCAATAATAATTGACCGTTCACACGGTTGTTAGATTACTGCACGGCAGAGTTGTCTGCCAATGGTGTTATTGTACGGTGCACTAAATGAAGCACATGCGACAATAACAAATGACAGTAAATTGTGTGTCAATGGAAATGAAGGGTGTTCTAACTATTGTCAGAATTGTGACAATATTATTGGCATACAATGCACAGACAATACATTTTGTGACGATGTTGCCACACAAAAATTGTGTGTTCACACGGTTGTTGCACATTTTGTAACAATTTTTCTGTTAATATTGTAGTAAATGACAATCGTGTGTACATACCTTTATTCTAAAGTTGTTTTTAGTATTTTCTTTTTGTTTTTCGAAAACTGAAACGCTGATATTATGAAAAATCTCAGTAGGGGAACTCACTTTTCGTTGCAAACAGCCGGTAGCAGATCTGCAATTTCGCTACGTATTGTATTACTATAGAGAAGAAAATATAAGAAATTGATATATCCTACACTTAGTATGCAGATTTGCAACAAAGAACCCATTGCAAAATGATCAGTGCAAAATTTTGAAATGCAAAACAGCCGTGTTTTTTTTTTTAATTTTTCTTTTTATATAAAACCAAAAGAACTGACAATCTACGCCGGCAAAATTTCATGATGGAAGCGTGTTCGCGAAAAATCTCATTTTTAAATGAAATTGAAACTTAGGCACAAATTTTTTTTTTTTTTTTTTATCTAGGACAAAGGAGATGACTCCTAAACATCCTATTTTGTAGCAGAAAATTGTGACAAATTTAGTAAATTGCAAATATGCTACGAAGAGAGAGGGAGCGAGATAGTGAGTTCCGCTATTGTTTCGAAAATTTTCTAAAAATTATAAAATCTTATGCGACATCAAAATGTTTTGTTTACTGTTGCTGTTTCCATACCATTACGGGTATATGTATATATTACTTTTTATATTACAAAAACAGCCTTAACGATTATGAATGTATTTTGTCCAATTATGTAGAAGTTAATGAACTTACCGCCTCAATGCTTCGATCGGGTACCCAACTTTGCAATGTTATTTCCAATATTGATATTACTAGAAATACAGCATATATTAATGCAATAGAAACATTATAACTTTCTTCGTTGATTAAAGTATTCGCCAATGCGTAATACAGTCGAAAACAAGCTGCTGTTATACCAAATAAATTACACAGTAAAGACACCAATAAAGGTATTGAACATAGACTCATATAATTCAATGTTTGAGAACATATTAAGGCGTACTTTTCCGCCAATTCATCCAATTTGTCAGCTAAATTGCAAAACTTTTGCATGCGATGGAAACGCTTTTGCAAAAACATTTGCTCTCTGGTTTGTAAAAAATTTATCTCATTCTTTAAATTATTTAGAGATGTATTTAAATTCAAAGCAAGTTTTCTACATACGACGAAAACTCCAAATAAGTAATTCGGTATAATATTGGTGACGAATAAAGGACATACGATATAAAAGGTCCACCAATTGCTTTTATCAGCAGCCTCATCAGGCAATTGCACCCAAATTAATATAAATGCAATGAGAACGGGGATAATGATTGCCTTTAAAACTATAAAAGATACAGTTAGTTGTACTGCCTCAATTCCAATCTCAAAATATTTCAAAGTTTCCAAAAATTGCAGCCGATTAAAAAAAATCACTATAGACCTGCAGTTTAAAATTTGTGATATATAATTCAAAGCGGCCCCTATAATATTCATGTAATAATACAATTTCACAGCATTAGTTAAATCCAATTCATTCGATATGATTTCGTAATACAAAGGCCGAATGTAAACTATTGTAAATAATATTAATGCCAGTATGGACCATAGCAACAGAAAATAATTGACATAAAATTTTTTTTTACTCCAAGAATAAATACACGCATTTATACCAATAATCGAAAGCGTGACAAAGAAAGCCATTATTGTATATTTGATTGAAAATAATTTGACCATTGTTTGGCTAACGGCTTACTGTACTGTATGTACGTGTACAATATCTACTGAACGATGATTTAGTTAAACTAAATTGTTTTCAAGAAAAAAAGGCAATTCATTATCGAATAAATTTTATTCCTTTGCGCAGGCATGGCTTTCGAATTTGTATATTGTTAATTATTATTTAATTGCACAGGAATTATGACAATAATCTACTGATGATCCTTTCCCTGTTTTTAATTTCATTTCCAGTTTAATTAAATGTTGGATATTGATGTAAAGCAAGACAGTGAGGGAAGAATGTACAGTGGTGTGCAAAACAAAACAAAAAAATTAAAAATCAATTAATTTCTAAAGCGGGCAACATACCAGAGTTGCATAGCAACTAATACATTTTTTTATTATCCCTGTAGGAAATATCCATAGTGAAACTGTCTTGATTCCCTGTTGACTTTGTCACCAGTACTACTGACTAATTATAGTCCAGACACCGTTCTGTGCTGTAGACATTTAACATATTATTGCCATTAAAATTGAACTAGTGACTTCGGAACTGTAGAGCAGTTAGTACTAACGGGACATTGGAACCAGATATTCACTAGAACATTTTAATAATTATAGTCTACTTTTTTGAAACTTTTTATTGCATTCAATCACCTTAGAACTTTCGACTATGTAGTTTTTATGGGACCATAAGAAGATATAAGATCATCCAGATATTCACTACTATATTTTAATAATTCCACTTTCTTATCGCTTAAAATAAATCCATCTTTTAGCAAAAGCAACCTCAATAAAATCTTTGAAAAACTGTTTAACACACCTGGATTTATTATGTCCTACATACATACATACATACATACATACATACATACATATGTATATTACTGAAGAAAATTGCTTCACATTTTCTTTGGCCTTTCTTATTGGCCTTAACTGGATTTAAAGTTTTTAACAAAATTCTTAACCAAAAGCTTTTACTTCCCCGGCGGGCAGTAAGAGCTTTAGCACGTAGACGCTGCCCTTACAAAGTTTATTTGCGTCTTAGCACTTTGGCACACGAAAAGCTCGCCTCTTTGCGGTAAATGCTAAATGCTTCCTCTCTGGATCTAATTGCAAGTCTACACGTCTGATTAAACCAAGACCTCGGTCGATGGTGTGGAGGTTTTCATACCGAGCAATATTATGTTTTCTACCATTTTTGCCATGGTATTGACGTTATTGTCAAGAAAGCAAAGCTTCGAATTTAAATGGCGGAAGAAATCGTTGAGTTCTGCCCAACGTGCCTTTTCGTTAATATATTTCAAACGTTTCGTAGTTCCCCAATCGAAAAAGAGGCAGAAACTGTGCAATGATCCGAATTTGTGAGTGGTGCGCTAATATTCATTTCATACTTGGCTGAGTGTGAAGTGAGAAAATGGTCGAGGGTATTGTGCTGGTGCCCGTCAACACACGAAATATGCGTTGGTTCATTCACTAATTGCGCAAGGCGATCGGAGTTAAATGGCTCTAATGACGAAGCCACGACAAATTGACGACATTGAAATCACCAGCAATAACGATTTCACTGTTCGAGTAATTTTCGAGGATCTACGATATACGATAACCCATAACCATAACCAAAAATATTACAATTACATTACAATCATATTATATTTTGATAACAACTATGTATTTATTACTATAAAATGAGACAGTTAAATTTGTGAAAGCTATTAACTCACGAATGAATTTTTATATATTGAATTTAAATATACATTTTAAACTGTCAATACATGTATCACTGGCCATATGGGCTTCTTATGTATTGAAATGAAATAAATAAATAAATAAAAAAAAAATAAAAATATAGTGTCGGAAAGGGCATCGTTATGGTATGGATTTTAAAAGCGACTTGAAATATAACGACAAACATATCAATGAAATATTGTTTTAAAATTATTAAGACCAAATGTACGCAAATTCTCAAGATACATATGCAAAACAAAGAATCATCCGATTGTAAATACAGAAGGATAACTCACCTGAAAATGAAGTATTGATTTATCGAATGATCTCACATATTTGAAATATAGTACTTTATATATGCATTATATGCACATTTTTTTTTTTACATATGTGTGTATGTATGTATGTATGTATGTATGTATCTTAGTGGGCAAGAGGTAGTAAAAAAGATTAATGCAAAAAAAAAATCCAACACAAACTTAAAAAAAACGAACTTTTTATATTGACCCGTATAAATTTGTGTGTCTTCACAAGTCGTACAGCCGTACCGAAATTTCTCATAAAACCAACTGAATAAAATAAGTGTAATTTTGCTACAACGACTTTGATCTTGCACACTTTTTTCATTTATACTCGTCAGATACTCAGATATTCATATGCATGTGTTTGTCATTCCTCTGAACTCTTGTGAGTCGTCTTTGTGTATTTTCTAATTGTTTTGTACATGCGTTGCTTGCAACTATCATGAACGATCATGCATGTTTATATTTTTATATTTCATAAGTTGTGACGTAATGCGTTTTTTTTTTCGTGGTGAAATCCGTGAATGCCTGTTACATGCATACTCAGATACATAGTATGTATGTATGGACGTGTGTACATATACATATGTATATGTATCAAAAAGGTATTACTCACAGAATAATTTGTATCTAAACAAAGCAGTAATAAAAGAACGGCAGCAGATACTTTTTGAACTTGCAACGATGAAGTTTATAACATTTCAGAATTTTAGAGTGGTATTATTAGAAGAACATTATTTTGCAAATAATTTTAAAGAAAAAATAATTTTTTTTCCAGCAATCCGCGCTGCAACAGTTAATACAAGAACACATTGATATTAAACCAGTAAGTAGGAAAAATTCAGTATTGCAGTACTAAACATTTTACCTTTTTATAATGAAATGTTATTAACGATTTCATTTGTTTGAATACATTAGAATCTCAATTTAATACCAACTTGTGAAGAACATGATGGCGGTGGTTATAATTTTCACATTAAAGTTAATTGTGCGGATGAATATGCTCAGCGTCCTGGTGTTGTATACTCCAAAGAAACTCAAAAACTCTACTTAAAAACAAATGAAAATGTATACATAGATTGTTTCTACACACAAAAAATGCCAATACAGCCACTTAGAGTACGAGTGTTTGCTATATTTGAAAAAGATGCCAGTGCTCCAGTGTTGAGATGTCAAAATCACATTAGTACAGATAATGGTGAGTAGAGTATAATTCATTAATTAATTCTTCTAGATACTTAATTGCGAACCCTTAAAAAAAACAACAAATTTGTAAATACATGAAATAATACGAGTACATACTCATATTGTGTGATAACCCAGATGATACAAATTGAATTTTTAATTGATAGTCTGATTATTACACCAAATATCCACAATGTTTATAAGGAAATGTTTTATTCGTGTTTCAAATAGCGTATTTTAATATTAAAACGTGTAGAAATCAATGCATAAGTGTGTTTAGAAACTACAGCAAATATGTATGTTTTCCAAACTATTCAATTCCTTTGTTTCCTTAAAATTTCGTATTTTAAAAATATGTTTAATAAATACACTATATGTACATGTTCAGAAAAATTTAAATGTGACAAAGAAAAAATTACCTGATTTCTTATACATATATCTTATCACGGACGTGCATCCGTCAGAGTTTCATCACTTTTGAAATTTTCTAACAATAAAAAATACGTTTATTTCCTATATGGTTGATGCTGAGATTACCGGCTAATTTGCACAAGATTTTTTGTCATTGATATTTTTTAAAGAATTTAGAATTTAGAATTTCAAATAGGCACCTTCAATCCTTCAATTATCCATATCTTCATATTGAACAGAACTGTACCAAATTATTAAAATATATCCGTTTGAGAAATGACGACGACAGTACAAAATCCTATTATTTCCTTTAAAATGAATCATATTAATCATAATTAATTTTCTGTGCTTCTCTCTAGTTCCAGTGCAATGCATTGCATATGTCGGGGATAGCCCCTAAGCACTGGTCCAAGATAAAAAAAAGAAAAAAAAAAAAATCATATTAATTCAGGTTATTTTTCAAAGTTTATGTACGTAAATAAATTACTCTGTGCAACACCCAAAAAAATCACCCATTTTCGAGTGATAATCTGTATTAGGTACACCTAGCAAACAATAAGGGTTTTCATGAAAACGTTTAAAATTGCCATTTGCGCATAGTGTGCATATTTGCGAGTCTTCTTTAATTTATTCCTTTTTTTTATCTGGGACCAGCACTCACGAGAGGACCCCTACACATGCGAAGCATTCTGCTGGAACTATAGGAAGGGGATAGTTAGAGAAATGACAGGAGGTGAAACTTAATTAATTTTTGTTTGTTTTATCTGGGACCAGTGCTCAGGAGGTTTCCCCTACATGCATTGCACTGAAACTAGGGTAGAGAATAGACAGGTGGTGAAAGTGGTAGGAAGATAGAGCTTAATTCATGGACAACTCTGCAGTTGCGCGTTAATTATAAAGCAAAGTTGCGGCGTCTCTGATGTTTTTTTGACGCATTATTTTTAAGCTAATAGAGCCATTTTATGTATTATTTTACTTCGCCGACGTTTGATTGCTCAAATACCGACGAAGGGCGAAGATGCTGTAGCACAGAGAACTCAGAAAAAACTTTTTTCTGATTTGACCTGGCTGGGAATCGAACTTGGGTCTTTCTGGTTGCAGATCCAACAGAGCGTGACTACTCGCCATCAGCACCCATGAGCACTAATTTTCTACATAGTAATTGGTTTCTTTCCTTACAGATCCCAGCGAAATAATCCGTAAAAGCTTAGTACGTTGTAAAAATCCTGATGTCGTTTACAATGGGAGTGATACTGGCAAAAGTATAAATGATCGTTATTCAGTAGTTGTACCATTGAACAGTGCTGTAAAGACTGCTGAAACCAATCAATTGAAACAGCAACTGATTGTTAGTTTTACTTGTTATAATTCCTGCATGAATCGTAAACAAACAGCTGTGGTATTTCTTTTAGAGGGTATGAAGTAAGTTTACTTTGAAATTATTTAAAAATTTCAAGAATACAAATTTATCATTTTCTTGCAGTGGAGAAATATTTGCACAACGAACGTTGTCTGTTAAAATATCGACTTGTCCTAAACGAGACAGACGTTTGTATGAAACTTCTGATACCAATTCGAACAAACGTAAGAATCCTGAAGGTAAGTTGTATAAAAACTATTTGAAAATATATTTATGTTCAATATTTTACATCTTAAAGAAATGAATTGTGCACCCACCGAAGCCAAAGTGTGCAAGTATGAAAATACTTCGACGAAGGACGAATACAGCCGTAGTAGTTTCGATGATGCTAGTGATGATGGTGGTATAGCAGGCTCATTTTCGGGCAGCGTTTTTCAAGATACAGAAACGGGAGATTTTGTTTTAACACTAAAGTATAAAAGCCAGCAGCAGGTACTTCAGGCTATAAGCGCCATTTACGGTGATATAATAAAAAATGAAGAATTACACAGGTCGGGCGTGAATGGGAAGAAGATTCGTGATAGTGATTATATAAAGAAATTATACTGTAAGTAGCTGTAAAGAAAA
Organism: Dexiosoma caninum; assembly: GCA_963924685.1. Classification (NCBI taxonomy): domain Eukaryota; kingdom Metazoa; phylum Arthropoda; class Insecta; order Diptera; family Tachinidae; genus Dexiosoma; species Dexiosoma caninum. Next base: position 124,671,222 of record OZ004725.1, on the reverse strand, counting down.
GAAAAAAATTTAATAAAAAACTAAATTATTTTCTATTTTCAGTTAATGCTTGCAATATCAAGACCCGAAATCGTCCATCCATATCAACAGAATGATTTTATTTGATTTTATATACCAGTTTTCCGCAACCTACAATTTTAAGTTATACTTTATTATTTGCCTTTTATAATTTCTCTTATTGTCTTGAGATAATATCGAGTAGTATTATAAATAACTTTACATTTATTCAATTATTTTCTTTGAAGTCTTCCCGAGATATTTCTAATATTTCTGTTCTAGTTTAAAGTTCATTTGCTGTCCGTTCCTCTAAGTGCGAATTATTATATTGGACATTATTGCCATTGCCAAATTGACTCGAACGTTCGTAGTGAATTTAAAAAAATCTCTTTCCTCTTACAAGTTGCAGTCGTTTATACCACTGATAGAAATTCAAAAAATATTATTATTATTTTATTTTTATATTTTTCTTGTTTTAAATGTAAATGTTCGAAAAAAAATTTTCGTTCACATTTACATTGCATTTACACATATATGCAAATAAAAGTCCGACAAACTCAATACTTTTCCACTAATACAAATTTTTCATTTCGCTAAAATATTTTTTATTTCATAGCAGATATTGAGCTTACTTAAAGATTTTAATAGTATGTATACAACACATTGATCTGTAAATCAATTTACATATGTAAATACTGTCTTAGAGGAACAGGCACTTGAACTAAAAGGCCTTAACTGTTTATTTTTTTCTTTTGGTTTTTTTTTTTTTTTTTTTTTTTGAAATGGTTTGCATTCGTTCAGTTTTGTTAAAATTGATTTGCATTAGAAAATACATGTTTGATATGTTCACACCGTGTCTTTTAATAATTAAATATTTGTGCCTTTCATAGTCTTCTTTTAAGTTATGTATTTCTTTCTTTGTAAAAATTAATTGATTAATGTCATTAGTATGTAATTTTTTTACAATTCCAAATATTTAAATAATTCTTAATACGTACCTTGTACCAAAATAGTAATAATAGTAATAAAAAAAATAATATGTGTATATATAAAAGAACAGTACAAGTTATATAAAAAAAAATTGTGTAGACGTATTTTTGAAAATAAAAAAGATTTTTATTAAAAATAACGTAAAAGAATAACAATACTGTTTTAATTGTTGTCAGTTAAATTGCAAAGAGTTTGTTACGAATCTATAAGTTGTATGTTGTGCGATTTAAATATTCTTTGCCTTCAACACTTTTACGCATTGAAATATACACTTTTCAATGGTAATTTATTACATAGTTTGAATGTACTTCAAAAACCATTTGGCTTTATTGCTCACTTTTGAAAACATTACAAATATTGAAAGTCTTTGCTCAATCTGAGACTACTTGATCAGGAAGCTTACCAGTTTACCACTTTTTTTTTCTGATTTACCCTTAAGAATTGCAAAAAAAAATGCTAAGCTACTAGTTTGACAAAGATGTGAGAGATGATAAGTATTCAAAATCCCATTTTCTAACTAAAATGGGGGGCCACCAAGCATAGCCTGAACTTCGATCTATCATATAGTGAAAGTTTATTGAAATCGATCCTACGGTTACCGAGTTATAACGCTTCCAATAACATTTTTTCTACTTGCTACCAGCTTCCGTTGACCTGGTATTTAAAAAAAATCGTTTTTATCACATTTCAGTTTTTTCAGTGAAAAGATGCTTTTGTGTTTTTCTTAAAAACTCGAGTGTTTTTACAGATAATTGCACGAAGCCCATAGAGTATATAATGAAGAATCATTCGATAATAAAATTTTACCACGCCCACTTTCTTAGGCGAAAGTACGCGTTATATAAGATTGCTTTTATGTTAATGTTACTGTTGCTTTTGACTTACAAAGTCGGAATTCAATATCTTTCATATGAAAAAGAGTTCTTCCAAATACACGGTACGGTTCTCGAGATACGAACGTGCACTTTCGAACAATATACCTTTTAAAAATAGATCAACAACTCCCGACATTTTGCAAGAGAGGGAAATTAAATTATGTGCGTTAGTAGTGAGCGATGTTTCAGGTAAAAGGTTTATTGCAATTTCTTTTAATTATATTAATAAAAACCAATGTTGCAAAATTTAGCTTTTTTTAACTGTAGAAGAGTTTAGCACTGGTTTTTTTTTTGACGATTTAGCACTTTTCTTTGTCTTATTCTGGCAAGTCTGCCGTGATGAATTCCAATAGGTATATCGTATGGTTTTAATTCCATACTTTCAATCCGATCTTTTCCTCACATTTCGATTATTTGATATTTTCTAATATAGGTAATTAATTATGTATATAAATAATAACAAACATATATAAATAATAGATAATTAATGTTTGGAGTTTTTTGTTAACATAAAGATAATTTTAAGTCTTTTTTTTGGTAACAAGGAAACTTTATTTTTACTTTCTGGAGACCACATTGTGTATTTTTTTTTTATAGAAAATTTAAGAAAAAATGTAAGCATATCCAACTTTATTTTAGAAATTTACAGAGGTTTCAATGAAAAAAAAAATTTCATTTTTAACTTTTTGGAGAGTTGTGGTCTCCAAGGTGCACTTACAAGTTGTAAGTTTCGTACAAAAGTGAAAAAGAAATCGTTTTTGCTTTCTCCAGAAAACGTAAAATGGAAAAAGTGACTAGACCATATGCCCAAGCTGTTATGAACATTATTATGAAAATATACATTATGTAATTTCATTGCAAAACTTATTTTACGAAAATTCGCAATTTTTTTAAGTTTGTGTCTTAAGTCTTCTTTATATAACTACTGCTACCAATACCAAACGACTTAAGAAGCATTATAAAAATTAATTTCAATGGTGGTTTCAGATTTAGCGTTTGGAAATTGTACGTGTAGACGTTTAAGAGTCAAAACCGCCCCCAAATTACAGAGAAAAATAAAAAAACACTAATTTTACAAAATTCAGTAAATTTTGTGTCCGCCTCTTCAGTGCAACATGTAGGAGCTGTGCCGTATGTCAAATATGAAAAACTTGAAACACATGCATCAATTTTTATTTACAATAGAACAGTTTCGTCATTGCCCTCAGAAGTATGCTAAGGAAATCTTTGCTAAAATTAAGACTTTTGCCACGAACTCGATTTTTATTTATTTTACTGTAGTTTTTTATTTACTCAATGTAAGTCAGAATAAATTACGATCATTTATGTATATAGACAATAGGCTCATATTCATGAAAAAAAAACGTTATTCAAATCTATTTTAAGAAAATTTTTTATGAAAAATTTCAAATAAAATACATTTCAAATGCAATTTAAATTTTATAAATATGGGTGATATAGTATAATCAAAGAACAAAGTACATACATTATATCGTTATCTTACTATAGAAAGCCTCGAAATAATTTTTCTTTTTAAATCGTTTTTATTTTCAATTTTCATATAGAAAACATTTTAAACAAAATTAATGAAAAGAAGTTGGTGTGTTCGGACATTGAAGAAGAAACTGACTTGAAAAAAAAACACTACAATACTAGAATTTTTATGAAAATGTATCCTATATATATATATATATATATGTACATACATATATAAAAAACGTAAAAAAATTATTTTTTTTAGATTAAAATTTTTTCTTGCAGATCTAACTGATGAGATACGTTATTTTGTTTTCTGAAACATTATTATTAAACTTAAAAATTTTTTTTAATCTAAAATATGTACATACATATGTATATCGTTGGTCTCTTGTAGAAAGGTCGTAACTCGAATTTTCCGAGATTGACTTTTTTTTAGTGATTTCCATTCATATCACACACATACATAGTGCATATTATCGCGAAAATGTGATGCATTAGTCTCATAGATAATGCTTTTACAAGCATTTACATTTTGATAATTGCACGGATTATATTATGTTTTTACCTTTTCCTCTAATGTTATAATTATATCTAATATATAAAATTCTCGTTCCGCGGTGTTTGTAGTTAAACTCCTCCGAAACGGTTTGACCGATTCTCATGAAATTTTGTGTGCATATTGGGTAGGTCTGAGAATCGCCCACTTTACTCCCACTTTTTTTACCTACTTTTTCCTTTTTTTGCAATATGGGTATCAAATGAAAGGGTATGATAGGAGATTTTAAAAAGTTTATCATCAACCTAAGTCCTACCAACCTAAGGGGGTGCTGATGGCGAGTAGTCAGCGTGTTGGTTCTGCAACCAGAAAGACCCAGGTTCGAATCCCAGCCCCGGGTCAAATCAGAAAAAAGTTTTTTTCTGAGTTTTCTGTGCTACAGCACTTTCCTTCGTCGGTATTTGAGCAATAAAACGTCGGCGAAGTAAAATAATAAATAAAATGACTCCCATTAGCTTAAAAATAATGCGTCAAAAAAAAAAACATCAGAGACGCCGCAACTTTGCTTTATAATTTACACGCAACTGCAAAGTTGTGCAAGAATTAAGCTCTATCTTTCTACCACTTTCACCACCTGTCTGTTTCTTCCCTATCCTTCTCTCTAGTTACAGTGCAATGCATTGCATATGTAGGGGATAGCCCCTGAGCACTGGTCCAAGATAAAAAAAAAAAAAAATATGGCGACGGACCCTAAAGGGATGAGAACGAAGCCGGTCTCCTGTCTTACTCACTGTACAGTTGATAGTAAAAAATATTAATAATTATTTTTATTGTTTAGATAGCTATCGAGAATTGTAATTTAAGATATATTTGTTACTTTGATAAAGATTAATTTATTAATATCACTTCTATTTTTATTTTGTTTTTTATTAAAATTTTTTAATTATATTTATTTTTGAGCGATGGTCTTTTTTATGAAAAGTTTTTCAATTATTATTTATTTCTCAATATTTCGCTACCAAATAGGTAGCATCGTCAGGAAATAATAACTTGAATAAATTTAAATCAACAGTTATTATCGTAAACATTTTAAATAACTTTAACATGAATAACATTAAACATAATAAAGTGTGTGTAAATATTTTGTAATATAATATCCAACATAATATTAATTCTAATAATTTAACTTTCACTAACTAAATATCTATAGTTATGTGCTAAATTATCTGTATCTATTTTAAAGTTTATTCTATCTGTCTTTGGTATATTATTAATCTCTAACATTTCTAACAAAAAACTACGTTTATAATTATTTTCCGTTTTCAAAACTGATGCATTCTCAAAGTCTGGATAATGATTTAACTGAAAACAATGAGATTATAATGCTGTTTTTTCTGAATTAATGTGTCTATATTTCTGATTGCTTTTATGTCCTGATATCCTAGTTTTAAACGTATTCTTTGTCGTACCTATATACACCTTACTGCAATTGTCACTTTTATTACCTCCACATAGTAAACTATAAACTATATTCGACATATCCCATTTTACTATTCTATCCCTTACTCTAATAAATAATCTATTATTTGTGTTAAATGTTCTAAAAGTTATACCATATTTTTGACTATCAAATATATTAGATTTCCTTAATCTCTCTGACATTCCCCTCATATTCCTCAATAAGTATAACCGAAAAAAGGCATATGCCTTTTGTTTTGTTTTATTTATTTATTTATTCACCAGTATCGTAATAAAAATCCACTTAGCAAAAAAAAATTTATTACACAGATTATTGTTGAAAGACTAGATTAGAAAAATTATTCAGTAAGATATGTAAATACATATAGGCATCACATATAGTATATTAATTTTATATTTAACATTAAACAAATTTTATAAAAATTAGAAAAAAAAAATTTTACATGTAGAACAATTATTATATGCATTCTATTAGTGATGGTTCTAAAAAGCAGTGACCTCTCATACCAAATTCATACACACTTCAACAGTAAAAGACTAAAGTAGTAAGCGCATAGAAAAACCGGCAATATATCGACCCCTGTGCGCGAAATTATCGTATGTTACAAAACCTAAATTTTACATGAGAGCGTTTTTATTCCTTTTTTTGTTGTTGCCTTACATCATTAGCTGTCACATACGATAAAATGTACATAGTGTTATCTCCATAACTGTAACAATTATTGCTATAATATTTTATTAGCAGATGAGTTAATGGATTTAGAATAAATTTGCATAAAAAAGTCGATTTCGAAAAAGATGTAATATACGATAATTTCGCGCACAGGGGTCGATATAGGGTCAAGGTAGGGAAATGCAAGAGGATATAGACAAGGTGATGAATAGGGGATGAAATTAACAAACAAAGAAGACGCACGTTCACCCAATTAATTAATTTATGTTTTGCCATTTAGAAAATTAATTTATTTCCATCTAAAAATTGTAATTGTAAAGCGCGTCTGTTATGTCAATTAAAAGTTTTTTTTCGCCAATTGTTTCATTCCTATAAAAATATTTACATTCATTAACAATGGTGGGGAAGTTTAATATTTGCACCTTTTTTTAGTTGGCCAAGATCGATGGAAATTCAGTACAATTCCTTTTGCAATATTTCCAAACTGTACCTCTTCCCCATAAGTGCATGCATACGTACATACATACTCGTATGTATGTCTCTATGTATGGTGTGTCAACATGTAGTATAAAAACTATTTATGTATGTACATATGTACATAACTATGTATGTATGTATATATTCTTTGTATGCAACTTTAAGTTTGTACGAGTTTTCGACATGTGTTGCTTTTTATTCTAAAGAAATTTAAAAAAATAATTCCAATCTTCAACTCAATTACAACATTGTATACGTATTCACGAATAGGACATTGAACTGAAAATATTAAATAAAAATGTCATCTATTAAGAAAAAAAAAAAAAAGAAATCTATTCGACTGTTTACATTTGAAGTAAAACCACAAAAAATATATGTATAACATTTTTGTTATAGTCGGTCTTCCAACTCAATTGCAGTAAAAATCTGTACGCATGCGGTCTAAAACATATGTACATATATGCAGTGACTGCCGAATGGTGTAACCCTCCAAACATTTTCATGATTGTTAATTATCGATGTCTAATACATCACATTTTCAAAAACGAAATGCAATGCACTGATAGAGAAAAGAAAAAATCATAAAAATATTGCAAAAATTTCGAGCTACAACCGCCAAAAACCCGTTTGTAGTTCTCGATCAGTCGCTTAATCTGATAAAATATTATACCTATGAAATGTACCATAACGATTTACAGTGAAAACAATTTAGACGTACTATATATACGTACATAAATATGTATGTATTTAGTTGTATGAGAAAAAAACGTTCCATGTACAATTTGGTTTTAGCGCTTACGTCTCTTTAGCGGTAGTGGCTTGATTAGTTATAAACATTCGCTAATAAGTTTTACCACACATGGTAATCAACTTAATCACGCTCTTAATGCAGGGAATATAATTGGGTTGAACGACGAATTTTCCGTTGCGAAGTTTCGTCATCAGAAATGAAACCCATTTGTCCATATGAAAACTAATACAACACCGTCGTAGAACGACGAACAATTTTGTGCAGAGTGAACGTATTGTTGTTTAGTTTTTAGTTTCATTTTTATTTAATAATTTATTTAAATTTATTAGTAAATAAAGTTAATTTTTAATTCAATAATTATTTAATTTTAATTCAATTCAATTATTTACCATAAAATTGTTTTTTTGTCAATATTTAATTTTTTCAAGTAATTTTTTTTATACAGCTGTAATTTTTTCGTCGTAATTGTGCGTCTCACTGCGAATATACGCAAAGAACTTTTATTTCGTTCTCCTAGAAAAAAGTCGTTCGACGCAATTGTGTTTCCAGCATCAGATCACGATGTTGTTATTTTTTACTACTAACTACAAGGCGACCTAAAGTGACTGAAGAGGTTTGAGTTCAAAGAGCCATCCTGATAGACCCATACTTGCGGATGGTTTTTCCAACATTGTCCGATATCTAACACCAGTGACGGAAATGGCGACACGGTGTTAATTTTCAAAAAAATATGTGCCATTTATTCTTTCCGACAAAGACAGCCCCGGGAGTCTAGTGAGTAGTGTGCTAGTTTATCAGTTCGATTCCTAGCAGATAATCTAGTCTGTATCAATGCAATACGTGAAAGTTTTTTCACAACAAGTATCACATTGGGATCATAATAAATTGGACCCAAATGGGCTGGGATCTTCTATTACCTTTACATCCAGCAATCTGCCGACCTAACCTAACATAACCTATCCTTTCCGACGAAACACCGCACCAAACGGTACACTTAAGTGGGTGTAATTCTCGCACTTTTTGGCTATTAATGAACCCATTCAATTGGAAATGGGCTTTGTCGCTCATAATTAAATTATGAATAAAATCATGATTTTCTTCTGAAATCAAGTTCTACGATTTTGGTACGTTCTTCAATTGTGTTCTGTTCCATTTTAAATTCCCCAATTCATCTTTACAAAATACCCAAAACAAAAAAAAAATTCTAATTAAAAAGTGTTTAAGGAATTCAAACACATTCGCTCATTTTGGGCAACCCTTTGCTAATATTTTGAGGATAATGAAACTGGTTTTCTAGTAACAAGAGCTTCTGTAACGTGAAAGGGGTGGGATGGTTTTCATATAATTTTTTTTGGAGTGAAACAGTTGCTAATTGTTGTATTTTGTGCAGCATACCTTAAGGAGGGTAGAAGTATTTGAGTCGGACGGTTATGTAAAAGACGCACAAAAATATCTGCGTCAATTCAATTTTTTTTTTGGCAAACTTGAAACATTTTGCGGATTCTATTCGCTTGGTACATGAAAAAATTTTTATATACAATCTAATTTAATAATGAAATTCACCCTACCAACACAATTTAAGAAATCAGTGTGAGATCACAGAATTCTAACGAAGCAATAAAATTGTGTAACTATTCCTATAATTCATCAACGTTACTCAAAATTAATTACGATTATTTACCTACGTTTGCTATATGGTGTAGCTGGTCTATATGTGTACATTTAATTGGATGCTAATAGTAAAATCGTCAGTGAACCTGAATTCTTGAAAAAGTTAAGAAATTTCACATGTTTATTCAAGAACAACCAAAAAATATTTGAGAATTATGAAATATACAAACAGAACAAACCATATAGCTTCATCAAAAATGTTCTTTATACAAAAAACATTTTATTATTTCATTTAAATCTATTTAATTTTTCTAAACCTTTTTGGGAAGCAATAAAATTTTATAAAAAGCCTGAAAATATTTATTACGGAAATTTCTTCTTAAAACTACTCCTATTATATTTTTTGAATTTTTTCATTTAGTTACAATTAAGTAGCATTTAATAAAAACTCCTTATTATAAATTAATATTTTCGGTTCATTGCGGGGCTATTTAATGAAAAATATCGTAAAAAGAATTTAGAAAAATATATTTTTGAAACAAAACAATCGACATTATTTTGAATCATTTAGCACCCTCGTATATTTTCATTCCAGTTTATGAAATTTCCTTAAGGAATTCCTTTTGCTACTAATATGGTATTTAAATAGTTTCACAAAAGAATTCTTTCTTTCTGTCATTTCATTTTCACGTTTTAAAATTTTAATAAAAGTCCACATTTAAGTTAAGCGTTCTAAATAACTTTTTTTCCATAGATTTAAAATATATTATTTCAAAAATAGAATTTTTTTTCTTTATACATATATTTCCAAGTGCTTTCCACAAAGTTATCGTGTTTTCTTTTCAACGAAAACTGCATTGCATTTTTTGCTCTATTCTTTTAAAACAATTGCACTTTATTGTTGGGCTATAAAGCTATTTTACAGCATTTTTAAAAAGACCACTAAAGTGCGTATTTTTAATAAATAAAGCGAAAAGTGCAATGCACTTTTCAAGAATCGAAATTACTTTTAAATAGTTAATTGACGTACTGTAAACTGGTCAATTAAGAATTGTAATAAACGAGTAAGAAATCCTCAAAATTATCGCCATCACAGATAACAGTTTTCTTCTAAAAGAAGGCGGAGGGGAAAAACGTGTCCAATATTGCGCTGAAATTTCATCTAAAATGTTTGTAGGGTAACAATCATCTTAACGACGACAACTTGAACACACAAATTTATTCTACTAATGGTGCTCATGGTGCAATTTGCACGCGTTGAAAATAACATATGGACCAAATATTGCAAAAAACGTTCAACAGATGTGATTTGAAAAGAAACACATGCATATGTATAGACAACTAATTACCAAGTTGGTAGAGTAAGTAATTTCAGGGCTCTGTTGCAGGACAGCCAAACAGCCATGTTTATTTATTTATTTTTTTAGAGGTGGGCAGCTCTCGGATGCCTCTCATGAATCACGCGTGAGCAAGACAAAACGGTATTGAATCTTATGAGTTCAATAGGTTATGGTATAAACACAATTGTGACGAATGACGAACTTCGCACAGCACGACGAACTTATCATCAAGAATTCGTTGCGTAAATTCGTCGAATAAGACACAATTAGAGCGAAAATAACAGCTGTTAATGTCATTTAAAATTATATTTTATTTAGATACATAAATAAATAAAAATTGTTAAAACATGAACAAAAACATTTTACGTTTTGAGCCCCTTATTAAAATTATAAACATCATGTTCATGATGGTAGAAACTTTTATTTCAATCAAATTCCACCAATTTTCATTAATTAATGAATTTTCTAATACATTGTTGTTTACATTTAGCAGGTGACAGTGTGACCATATTTCAACAAAAAAAAACATTGATATGAGAAGATAAAATAATGACAAAAACGAATTAAAACAATACTGTATATAATTAAAAAAGTGGTTATTGTATTTATGTCCTGTAAATAAAAAGGAAAACAATTCTTAAAGCAAAAAGTTAATTTATTTACTATACACTAAAAAATGTAAAAGGAAAACGGCCACTCTGCACCAATTTATTCGTCATTCGTCGGCATAAGAAATAGAAATAAACCTATTGCAAAGTTCGTTGTGCACGACGTATTTCGTCCAACGTACTTATTGTGTGTATTTTCATTTACACAAATGTGTTTTATTTACAACGACGAATATTCGTTACGAAAAATTCGTCGTTCGTCCCAGTTGTGTTTATAGCATTAATTCGGTCTAAATGACCGGAGATTACTGAGAAGTAATAATGTAACAAATCATGTAAATCGGTGCTCAATTACATCGTTACCTTAATATTTAAAGGCCTTAACTAATGCTTTTCTCACTAAACAAGAGAAGAATAAAAGTTCACAAAAATTCCAGTTTTATAGTTGCGATTATTTTTTTTAAACGTGTCGGAGCAGAATCATTTCATTTTCATCAAAACTTTTTTGTTTTGGACCAGTGCTTAAGGAGTATTATGTGTCCAAAATGTGCAAAAAACACGATTTAAAGAAAAATAGGGATGGCGATGGCTGAGGTAGTCTGCACGTGGACTACAAAACCAAAAAGTACGGGGTTCGAGCCCCGTTTCAGACTAAATCATAATAAACATTTCTAATGTATATTTCTGTGGCTTTGTGTCAGTTGATACCAATCGAGCATCCTCCTTCGTTGGTATTTTTTTTTTTTTATATTGGACCAGCACTCAGGAGATAACTCCTACACATGCGGATTGCATTGTGCTGGAACTATAGGAAAGGGATAGTAGGAGAAACGACAGGAGGCTTAATTAATAATTTTTGCAGCTCTGCTTTCGCACGTTCTTTGTTTATACTTGTAGCAGTGCTGATGCTTCGGTTCAGTAGCCATTTTTATTATTGTTTTACTTCGCCGGTGCTACACATTACCGACGAAGGGGGGCGTATTGTGTATAACCAGCGAAGTAAAATAAGAACTAAAAAATGGCATCACCTGCTGTCATCTCTCTCACTGTCCCTTCTCTCCGGTTCTAGCACAATGCATCGCAGGTCTAGGCGTCATCTGCTGAGTGCTGGTCCAAGATTAATAAAGAAAATATGACATTATTTTTATGTAAGAAAATTATGAGCTTGGTTTTTCATAGCACATCAATTTTAGGTAACTGTGCTAATTTTTGTTGAATAAATACTGCATCTAAGACCGACTATTTACCAATTGGCCGTGCGATTTTTAATGATATAACTTGCCTTCAACAATGTCTCACTTAATTTAATTTATTCTAATTAGAATGCAGTAAAACTCATTTTGCTTTTCAGCGTGCGTGGTAATGAATACAAATTTTCTCACGCTGCCATCTCTAATATGCGTTGAAATTGAAAATGTTTTTTTTTTTTTTTGCTAAACTTCGAAGATTGTATTCTGTAACACATGTCAAATTCATAAATGTCTTTAGCCTTTTTGTTCAGATATGCTTTTCCGATTAAAAGTGATAAACGAACACAATGACAATAACCTACCCAAACAGAAAATATGTTAAAAATATAAATTAACTTTTCTTTTTTTATAATCTGTTGCGTCTGCAATGTAAACGACCCTTATGTGGGTACATATTGTACATACTCGCTTATACATATGTACGTACGAATTCAATTTGTTACTGATCGTTTAAAATTATTATAAATTTCTTCTAATTCCGCAACGATTCTTGTTATTTTCCTTCGAATCAACCACCTGTTTTGGCTTTTCCATAAAACACAACTACATACGAGTACTTATGTACATATGTATGTATGTATGTTCATACTTGTGTAAGTATACACATAAGTACGTACGTACGTACATACATACATACCATGTATATATATATAATTAAATATTGTTAAATTATTGGCAATAAACCAGAAACCACCGGAAGACATCGCCAAACTTTGGGCGACACTTGTTGCCTTTTACATCATATTTTCCATTTTTTTCTGTACGATTTTTTTTCACATTTATTATTCGTTTTTAAATATTTGTTCGTTTAGTTTTCCTTCAATTCCAACTTCTCTTTAAATACGTGCTTTGCATATATTTCCAAGTCTTTTGTAAATTAATTAAACGCAAATGTTGCTTGAATCGAGAAAATTTTTTAAACAATGTGGCGCAAAATATTTTTTTAAACGTTATGCCGGGTATACACGTACTAAAATTTCGAAATTTACTACAAATCGTATTCACGCGGCAAAATTAATGATGTGGTGACCTGGTTAGGAAATAATAAAGTTCAAATACTTTTATTTTCTTTGTTTAATTAAAATTTACGATACAGAAAGGGAATTTTAAAAATCAGTAGCAAGAAAACTGCGGTTTTCTTAAAAATTAGTTCAGAAAATAAATTTCGCTGTACAAAGGCAAACTGAAACCAGCTTCAGATATTTCAATTTAGCTTTTTTTTTTATTAATTAAAAAAAATAAAAGAAATTTAATTTCAAAAATGTGATTTAAAAAAAAAAAAAATTATAATTCTTCTAACCTCTTCTGACCTCTTTTAAATAAAAATAATAAAATAAAATAAAAAAAAAAAAATAATAAATAAAAAAATATTTACTAAAAATGGACTCTAAAACAAAACAAAATTTTTTACATCTCCTTGAAATCAGAGGCGCTGCAACACTGCTATAAACAAAAAACGTGCAAAAACAGAGTTGCAAGATGTTGCAGCTTCACCACCTCTCCTCCCGCTCACTATTATTTTCCTCTAGTTGTAGCACAATGCATTGCATATGCAGGGGTCATCTCCCGAATTGCTGGAATTGCTATGTATGTAGAAATAATATTCGTATTTCGATGTTGTCATTTTTATTTGTATTTCCATATGTTTGTATGTATAGTAGAAGCTCAAAAAAGTTAAGAATGCCGAAAAGTTAAGCTCACACGGTACCGTAGCTAAGAAAGTTAAGTGTTTCCGAGAGCGATCATTTCACGACTCTTTTTTTTAATCATCCGAACGATTGTTGGACGAGTGAAAGAAATCACTGTGGTTTATGTTACTTAAAAATCGTTATTAATGGCTTGATGACTCTACAACCAGAAGATGCTCGGCTCAATGCCCAATACCATCTAATAAAAACTTCTTTTGAAGTGTCTATGCTATTGAAGGAAAAAAAATGGTAAATAAAATGGCTCTCCCATTACTTGAAATATTAATGCGTCGATATAACATCGAAGAACCGCTTATTTTTGCTGCTTTTGAAAACAGTTTTCATGGCTCGTCGGCAGTAGGAATTTTAGAATCTTTAGAATTTACACGATTCTTTCCGGAGCATCGTAGACCATTCATGTCACTATCATCGGAATACGACATCGATCGTGGAAGAGTCTTCTTTCAAAAAAGTTAAGCACTCCCTAAACAAACTATTACAAACTTTTTCGAGCTTCAACTGTATATGATAAATTCACAGAATTTATTGATGTTCGGTTAGTGGCGAGTTACAATAATATTTTCAAGCAATTTCTATATTTACAGGCCGGACGAAACAGAAAACTTCCATTATCATGAACGTGACGTCCAACATGCAAAATTCTTCCATTAATATTTATGAAAATATTTCTTTACAGAAATATGAAATAGCAACGTTAGCAATTGTATTTCTAATCTAAACCTATAATGTTTCTATGCACGTTTCTTGGCAACAGAGTTTTTTCGATGGACCGGACCGCACAGTGCAAAATTCGCCCATCGCCCCAGTTATGATTACACTGTTTAAATTATAAGAATATTTAATTAATTAAATTAAATTAATTAAAGTATTTTTTAATATATTTTTTTTTGCATATACTGCACAATATTTTCGTCTCTTGCCGCTTGCGGTTTCCCTTATATTGTGCTTTTGTTTGTTTTTTTTGTCAATTTTTTTAGTTGACAAAATAAAAGTATCTCATTTTTACACGTACTTTTAATAAATATTTTTGTATTTGGTTAAGCAATTCATTAACATAAATAAACAAAAGCTTTAACGACTAAAATCCAACGCAACAGTTAAGTAGAAAAGTTAAACCTTATCAAATTTAAAATCGTAAATGAAACTCGAAACCAATTGCTTCTATAGTTTTTTTTTTGATTTTCGATTATATTTTTAACGAACAATTAACGTGTCATTAAATTTATGAATTTTATTTCTGCACTTGAAAAATTTGCTAAATATCTTAAAGAATTCAACAGCTGAATTTTGTACGCAGGTAAGTGGATGCCGAATATATGTTTTCGTGTTTTCGGCGACAGTCTCGTTTACAGCACCAATGTTTTCAAGAGACCGACCGTAATGTCCATAACCGACCCAGTTTCTTAAAATGGTCGAATAGTTGTCACATTAGGTGCACTTTCTCGACTGCAAATTCTTCGAAGTTTTCGCAGCATAACTTTTTTTTTTTTTTTTTTGTCTTGGACCGGCACTCAGGGGATGACCCCTACACATGCGATGCATTGTGCTGGAACTAGGAAATTAGGTTATGGGAAGGAGGATAGAGGGAGTAGTGTTTATTGACATTTGATTTAAATCTTCCCATGCTAAAAGTGACAGGAAACACCTCTGCGGGTAGTCTATTCCACATACGTGCCGTTCGGCCAAAAAACGAATTTTCCCTGTAATGCGTAGTGCGAGTCGCCCTCAAATCGACCACAAATGGATGCGCTCTTAATGATGATCGCGTCGTGCGCGCGAATAACCGGGTTTCGGGAACAAGTTCCCTGATTTCATTAGAACACATCCCATTATAGTAACGATAGAACAACGAAACGCACCCCACGTTGCGACGATGCTCAAGAGAGTCAATAGAGTTGGCTACCCTACTGTCTCCTATGAGTTTCTTCGCCCTTTCTTGTACACGGTCGAGTAACTTCAAAATAGTCTTTGGAGCACCGGCCCATACATGAGAGTTGTATTCCATTTTCGGTCGGATGTAGGCGGTATAAATAGTGAGGAGATCAGATGGGGTGAAGTATGTCTTACACCGCCTTAAAAAGCCTAGGCACTTGAATGCTTCCTTTGAGACCTGAAAAATGTGCTCAGTCCATCGGACATCACACTGAATTTTCATGCCAAGAACATCAAGAGCTTCTGATTCCTCAATGTTTATGCCACCCATTTTTACAGATGAGGCAGCGTGATCGTGCATACGGCGGTGTGTTAGCATGCAGCATTGGGTCTTTTGGGAATTGAAATCGACCCTGTTCGCGTGACCCCATTCCAATATTCTCGTGAGGTCACCTGTTAGCGAATCATTCATATTCTGCCGCGTCGCCGCGATCGTAGTTGATGTCGGCCTACGATCGAATGAATATGAATGGCAGATGCTGCTGTCATCTGCGAAAGAGTGGATAGGGTTTGAAGTATGACATAGGAGGTCATTAAGAAAAATAAGAAATAGGGTAGGAGAAAGAATGGAGCCTTGGGGTACCCCTGAATTGATTTTGAACTCGTTTGATGAGATCCCGTCTATAACAACTCTTATAGCGCGATCCCTGAGAAAGCTCGATATAAATCGAGAGAAGATATCACCGACACCAAAAGCAATAAGTTTGGACAAGAGTGCTCCATGCCACACTCTGTCGAATGCTTTTGAAATATCTAGAGCCACTACCTTACTTTCGCCAAAATGGTGGATGGATCGACACCATTTTTCCGACAGGAAGGCTAATAAATCACCCGTGGAACGTCCTCCACGGAAGCCATATTGTCGGTCGCTGAGTAAGCTATTGGACTCCAGATATTTCATAAGATGGAAATTTAGCATACTCTCCATTACTTTAGAAATGGTAGAGCATATTGCGATTTGGCGATAATTTTCAGGGTTGCTTGCCTCTCCCTTCTTGGGGATCGGCGTAACATTTGCAACTTTCCAGCACGACGGAAATTCACCTGCATCATAGAGGGTGCTGAAAAGGATTGCCAGAGGACGCGATAACGTCGAAGAGCACTGCTTCAAGACCAGTGCCGGAATTCCATCCGGGCCAGGAGACTTATTTATGTTGAGGTCTGATAACTTGCCAAATTTTTGTAATCAGTTTTCACAATTATAACGCGCTGGTCTTTCGCAAAGCGCCCCCTTATTAATAGTCGGAATAAACATATGGGGCATCTGCCGAATTTCAGAGTTTCCACATGCACAAAAAAATACACTGATTTTAAAAGGTGCATTCTCTCTGAGATACCCTTTACACATAAATATACTTGTATTAAACAAGAATATCATGCTCCTTCAAAAATATAAAAATTTCACGAAGATGCCGAAAGATCCAAATTTTAGTAGTGAATTAAAAATTCTCAAAAAAAGGAAAACGGGAATTATATTGAAAATTTCTTTTACAATAACCACTTTCATTTACATAAAAATTATAAAATTCTTCAACCGCGAAAAATCCAAAATTTTTTGTGGCGAGAAAGTTTTCATTGGGAAGGATTTCCCCCACTGGAACTAGATGGAATGAGGATAAGATAAAGAAGTGAGAAGTGGTGAAAAAATAGGAAAGAATGAAGAAATCCGCACTTGCGCGTTCTTTTAATGATTTAATAGCCAACTTGATTAACTCTATTTTGTAATTTTTCAATACTCAAGTTTGTTATTTTTATAAAAAAAAAAGATTTATCTGAAAAATAATATAATAGCTTCTAAGATGCAAAATGTGTTTTCGACTCTTTCTCAAGTTTTTTTTTTATAGAGTTAATTTTATTGGCTATTATAGAGAGCCACTGTCATCCCATTTTGGGAACGATTGCGCTACAGACCCCCCTTGCCATCGACGTCAATGCATTCACGTTCCTTCATTTAAACGATTCACTTGCCATTCATTGCTGGTTCTGTTAGAATTTTGTCATTTATAAAAAAAATGTTTTAAAGTGCATCATAATGAAAATAATGTTTATTAAATTAGCATTTGAATTGTTATACGCGATTCATTTGTATTTTAAATGAACAATGTTTTTTTTCCTTTACATGTTCTTATTCGATTGTCTTTAGTAATCTGGAGGTAGTTGTTGAACTTGTGAGATAATAAAATATTTTTTAAAATTAAATTAAAGAATAAGTATTTTTAAATTTGTATACAATTACGTACGTAAGCGCACTATAAGGGCACTTACAGTCAATGTTTAAGATTTATAGAACATAATTATTTGTTGCTACACTCATCATTGATGACTAAAATTTGTGTTAAAAATATAAATATTTTTTTTTTATTTCGATTTGATTTAAAATTGACATTCTTGTTAAATGCAAACTGATTTAATTTCTTTTTTCTAAATAAAAACTCAGTTGCATTTCATTGAACAACTTTTATACGCACAGTGTGTGACAGTAAAATTGCAAATTTTTCTTAGTTTATAAATTCAGTTTTCAAAGAAACTCTTTTTATGCAATAAAATTAAAGTGGGGTTCCCACAATGTCAACAAGCAATTCATCTACAAGAATTGTGTAGAACTTAAGAAAAAGGCAGAATTTCTTATACGACAGTAATTATGGTCGATTAAAAATTTTATTTTTTGTCTCACGCAGCAAAACTTAGTGCTCGCCTAGAAGCATTATTGTAAAAGATACAACATTATGGAATCACTTCACGCAATAGCATTTTTATAATGCCAGATTTTCGTTCGCGATGAGCCGCTTAGAAGCATTACTTTATTTATCCAAAGCGACAAATGCGCAATAATGCAGTTTTCTAAGCATTTATACTGGTATAAACGTTAGTATATTTTGGTAGCATTTTTGTAAGCATTTCTTCTTAAATATACAATTCCGACAGCTTTTAGTGCTTTTAGTAAAGTTTCGATAATTTTTTTCTGGATATTTGAATATATTTTTCTATGTTAATTATTTTTTTCATCTCTTAACTGTTGTGTACCGATTTTCTAGAAAACTTTCATAAATCTCTAAACTGACTGCCGTTGCTAAAAAAGGAGTTAGTAAAGATTCTGCTACTAATAATAATTTCTATTAATTAATAATTTGATGAAAGCTAATAATACTATTATTTGTTCACTTTGTCCTGGACACATTTCATCAGCGAATATTGAGGCAGCTAGTGGAATCCAATCCTAGTGGAATAACCAACCAACTGGAAAGGGTGTATGAGTTTGTCACGCGTTTGGTGGTGGAGCTTAAGATCAACACCTGAATTGAGTGAAGAATTTCTGATTGGTGGTGAAGAAATTTTTAAAAATTTTTGATTGCTAAATTGTGCTAAATCAATTTTTTACAATTTTATTTATTTCAATCGAAATTTTTTGGTACCCACATACATACATACATACATAAGTGTGTATTAAAATAAAGCTCTAAACATGCTGGATTTTACTTGTTCGTATCCTGCTTGAAAGTGGAAAAATACTAATTCATACAGCCATATATACATGTGTATGTATGGAAGTGTGTACATCAGACATATGTATGTATGTATGTATATTTAGGGGCGCTGATGGCGAGTGCCCTGCAACTAATATTGGACTATGTGGTTAATTTTAGCTGAAATGGACTGGTTACAAACATGGGCATATTTAATGCAGCCTTGGACCATGTCATTGTCTTCGATTTACGATTAATCCGTCGTATTAAAATTACTCTCTTACGTGGTCCATGGAGTGGTTACATAGAGTAGTTTTTGAGTCTGTCCGATCGCCCACCCATAGGACATCGTTATGTTAAATAGACCAAGTTTGCTCCAAACATTTGGGTAAGTCTTGCACTAGTCCTAATCCTCTGTGGACTACACTACACATGCATGTGTGCACTAGTCACGTTATTTGCAGGGTAGTTATGTTGCTGGCTCTGCAATCAGAAGGACACATATTCGATTTCCAGCCTGGTCAGGGCATAAATTGTTTCATATTTTTCTGTACTACAGCACTTTCCTTTGTCGGTATTGGAACAATAAAACGTCGGCGAAGTAAAATAATAAATAAAATAGCCCTCCTTAGCTTAAAAAATAATGCGTCAAAAATTACTATCAGAGACTCCGCAACTGCAGATTCGTGCAAGACCCTGCAAATAATACAGCTTCGTATTTACGACTACTCCGTCTCATTAAAATTACTCTGTGAGGTGCTTTATGGAGTGGTTACATGGATTAGTTTTTGGGTTAGTCCGATGGGTTATATGGTCCACCCCTAGGACATAGCAATGTTAAATAAACCATGTTTTTCTCCACACATTTGGGTTAGTCTTGGACTTGTCCTACGCTTGTGTAGACTAGTCACATTATTTGCAGGGAGAATTGAGCTCTGTCTTCTTATTACTTTCACCTCCTGTCTATTCTCTTTACTATCCCTCCCTCTACCTAGTTCCAGTGCAATGCATTGTCAATGTAGGGGATTTCCCCAGGCACTTGATCAAGACAAAAAAAAAAACAAGAAAATCATTGAAAAATTATAAAGATTTATAATAAAGCAATTTTCAGCAACAGTATTAGTTTGTTATTCCATTAGAATTACAACACAATCTATTATGTACTTTTATTTTTATAAATGAGTCGTAATATCTATTTGTGTTTTTTTATAATTAAAGCTTTTTTTTTACAAGTCGCAAAAGCAAAAAAAAAATTTTTAAAAAATTCATGATTAATAAATAAACTTGTATGTACATATGTTATGTTTGTAAGTAGATATTTACAGCATTGTTACCTTATTTTCAGAAATTTACTTCTCTCACTGCTCTCTAACAATTTCGAAAAGATAAAAAATTTCACGTTAAAAGCCGCTACTATTGCTGCAATCCACTTCAAATAGCATCACGATTGTTGAAGAGGTTTGTATTTGGATTTTTCTTTTAAATATTTTTCGCTTCAGTCTACGTCCGTCCAATATTCTTATTGAAATGTTTGTAGTAAGTAATGATTCTGAACATAATGAAACAATAATGCAGGTGTTCGTATTTAAAACGCTCACTTTGGATACTTATAAAATATAAATGTGCAAGATTGTTTATCATCGAGTGGGGCTAACAACCACAATGATAAAGTTTTTTAATAGAAGAGAACGAAAAAGTTACTTTAAAGCAATGACTGCTCTTTAAAGTGGTTTTATGTGTATGAGGGGTAGGGATGCCAACTTATGGAATGAAAAACGCGTTTGGTTTCCAATTTGGACCGAAATTAAGCCAAATACTTTGACAAGCATAAAAATAGACTATCAAACCGAGCGTTGTTTGATAACTTTGTGATTTTTTGAATTTCTCTCGTAGTAACTTTAAATGCAACACTGCTGGACGTCAACCATCATCTATTAATATAACTCTAGACGAAACATGGATCCATCACAATACCCCAAAGATGAAGGAACAATTTAAACAGTGCGTTTCACCGCGTGAACGTCCAGCCAGCAAGGTCATGGCCACAGTTTTTTTTTTATGCATACGGTGTCATTTACATAGATTACCTAGAGAACGATAGAACGATCACCAGTCAATATTATTCAGAGCTTTTACACAGATTTGATATTAATTTAAAACAAAAACCCATTGGCCGAAAAAAACTGTGCTGTTCCATCAAGACAATGCACGGGTGCACACATGTGTACTCAGTATGTCAAAAATCTATAAATTGGGCTACGAACTGCTACACCTTCTAGTATATTCTCCAGATTTAGCCCTCTGCGACTGCCTTTTTCCAAACCTGAAGAAATCTCACGCCGGTAAGAGATATGGGTTGAATGAAGAAGTCATAACCGAAATTAACGCCAATTTTGAGGGTCTTGAGAAAACCTATTATTTGAAAGGAATAAAAAAGTTGGAAAAACATTGGACTAAATTTATTGATCGAAAAAGATATCATGTTAAAAATAAAACGCTTATTTGGTGAGAAAAAATTTTATTCCAATAGTCACGGAGTTATCAAAGAGCCCTCGTATTTAAAAGTGATGTGGCTCGTGTTATTTCTCATTTCTTCGATGGAGTTTTGTTATTGAGCATAGCAACTTAAATCAGAGCGTAAACATTCAAACATTCTATACGCGTGCAGCTGAGAAATGAATAAATTTATCGTTGAAAGCAGGCTAGCGAACTCTTATGACCAACCATTCAGATACTATAAAGGAAATTCACTTTTTTGTGGAATATATGTACAACAAATCATTTACGTATGTGTGACGCAGTTCGTTTGAATCGAATGGCCAGAATTTATGGAACAGAATATAAAATAAAATAATTTCGCAGTTCCCATTCCCGAACCCTGAATGAGTAGAGATCGTGCACTTGAATTTTTCTTTAATTGCAGACCAAAGATCTTATAACGTGGCATCACTGATGAGAGGCATACAAATTCAGTGAGAGTATTGAATACAAGTACAATAAATACAATTAGAAATTCGATACTTTCGCAATTGCGTTAAAATAGAAGCGAAATACATGAACATACATACATATGTTTACCCCTTCCCATAAGATAAAGCGCGTACCCAACACTTCAAGAATCCAGTATAGCGAGAGTAGTGTCTACCACAGTTAAAAGATGTACACAAACACACAACACAAGCTGAAGAGACCGATCAAGATATCGCGGTAGAGTACAACAAATAAAGTTTGAGTTAAACAAATAAATAAACAAAAATAAACGACAATAATACAACAGCAACAACTTATGAATTTAAACTTGAATAAAAAATATTTGTGCTGTGTTATTTAGAAAACAAGCGAGCGAGACACAAACGCGTTTAAAGCGTCGTTAAGTAAAGAAGGCGAAATTAAGGAAAATCAATACATATTGGAAACGGGCGCGTGTGTAATTAAAAAAAATATTATTTGAAAATATAAATATTAAATAAAACATAAAAAAAAAATGGTGGAAACTATAAATGTAACACACACTACGGAAATACCAGTTTCCGCACCCACAACAGCTCCGGTACGTGTTAATACCGCGGCCACAACCACTGCAACTGCTCCATCTTCAAGTGTTCGTCAAAATGATGAAGTCATCCGCGGTATTTTTAATTTAAAAATGATTTTGTTCCTGTTGGTACTTCCATTGGTGTTATTTGCAGTATTCCTGAAACATCTGTTGGATTATTTATTTGGTTTGGGCATTAAAGAAAAAGACGTTATTGGCAAAGTAGCTTTGGTAAGTTATCATCTATTGATCTACAGTAGTATACATGTGCAATATATACATACATACATACATATATGTACATATACATTCGATCATCTTGTATATACAGATGTATTTATGTGCAAGTTTTCCACATATGGATGTTAACCGTTTAAAAGCCTCAAATAGCACAACAGGCCAAAAATATGGATTGTTTTTGTGTAAATTATTTTGATTGCAAAATTCCACCTACGTTTATTATGACGTGTGCTGTAGTGGGTGTGTAAAGGTTAACTGATTTTAGTGATGCTAATACTGCGCATTAGACTAGTGTTAGAATTATTTTATGCAAAAAAATTAATAAAAAAGTTGTTCCTGTATAAAATGTGGTAAAACCAAATGGAATACAAATATTCGTAATCACTGCTGAGGGGCGTTGTGGTCCCGTTGTTATATTCTGCCGTATTAGTTGCAGTTAGTTACGATTTTTAAGTTTCAACCATTCCAGTAATTGGTTGTAGATTTGTAATTGAATCGGTTGATTTTGCAGGCCATCCCTGAAATTTCGAAAATGAAAATCAATTTGACAAGAAATTACAGATTTTTTTTTGCAAGTTTTCGACATCGATATGTTTCGAACAATTTGACAGATTTTGGTACAATTTGCAGCATACGAAAATTTTTTTAAATATTTTTGCATATTTAAAATCAGTTTGATAAAGGCTTTGGAAGTTACTAGAAAAATAACAATTTTTTTTTTAACTTTTCGTCTGATGACGTATGTAGTGGCATAGAAAATATGTATGTATGTACGTGTTCCACTCGACTGGTATCGGAGATTAGTTGTCCTTTCTTTTATTCAAATAATAAAAAGTACATAGTTGTCACATTATTGTAATAAGTTAACTATGAACCTAATACACAACTAAATATTCATTCATCCATAATAATTATAGTTCAAATAAAATCACTAATTCTAAAGATTTTTCGTCGCAGACATCTCTCGAACGAATCGCTCGAATTTACACCTTGGCAGTAATCGACGATTCTCTTTGATTTTCAATGTTTCGAAAATTTAAATTTTAATAAAAAATTTTTTTTCAATAATATGTATGTATGTACTCGTAGTTTTAATATAAAAATCATAATATAAAAGTGGGTTTTGAAGATACATTTAGCATAAGTTTAGCATATGTATATGTAATGCACACTGTATAGCGAATGCTACACGTTCAATGTTCAGCTCCAATATTTGTCATTGTGTGCGTTAGTGGCCAGTCACTATACCTTCGCCACTGAAACCACTGACACAAAGCTACACAAATGCACATCAGAAAAAAATGCGAGGTGTTTTTATCAGTCTGAAACTGAGATTGAACACAACAACTTTTTGGTTTTGTTGTCAACGTGCAGACTACTTCAGCCATCGCCACCTTTTCATTTTATTAAGTGATGATGGGCCCTTTTACATTTTATGTGACGATATGTAGGTACGTATATACATATGTACGTAGATACCAACTGATATATGGATATACATAGATATGTATGCATGTATGTATATTTACTGGTTTGTTTTCTCATTTCATTCCAAATCACCAAATGAAAATTCACTTGAAAGAAAGGCCTATATATGTATGTAAGTACGACTTGTTGTTGTATATATGTATGTACGAGTATGTACGGTAGGCATTTCTCCAATTGCTATTGGTTTTGGTGTTATTTGTTGGTATCAATGACTTCGTATTTATGCTCTTAATTTCGGCTCTCTTATTTATAACAGAATCAATAAAATAACGTGTTTTTTAACTTTAGTTTTGTAAATAAAAATTGGCTTTTTTTTGTAATTTCACTTTTTATTTTCATTTATATTTTCACGAAAAATTTGCACTTTCACAAGGCCAAAACTGCCTGAAGGAGCGTTCCAATGCTTTTGCGATGTACTAGAGAGTTCTTAACTATTGTCTTGGCTACAATTTTTGTCTTAGCATTGGATCGAAAATCTCAATGGTTTGGCTGTTATAGGCCAAAATATCCAAAAAAACGTGACAAGTCTGATCAAGTCAAAATGCGCCAGCTCGATTTTCACCGTAGACGTATGGTCTAGTGGACTTTTTTGCTTAGTACAATCCCAAAAATCAGAAAGGCGAAGCGCCCATTAAGATTTTTTTCCTTCCATACTAATCTAATATATATGTACACTTATATACATATATTTATTTTTTTTGGATGGTTGGTTTCTCTCTGTCATGAAGTTTATTATTATTTTTTTGTTATAAAAATAAATTCTTACTATTTGAAAAATGTTAAATATGTGAAGAATATTTAATTATTTATTTGCTTGTTAGTCGTTAAACCATTAAGGTGTGGTTTGTAGTAATTCCATTAATAGCTAATCGAATTCAACGTACATTATTCAACGTATATATTATTTTTTTTCCAGTTAATTAATCATAAATAAATATTTATATTTGTTTGTTTATTTTCTTATTGTTTGGTTACTTGCTGCCATAAACTTTTCGCCGTTTTTGGCTCAATATCCGTTTTTTACCGAATAGGGTGGACATTATTGAAATTTGCATTTGGTATTGAATATTTTTTTGGATATTCAGAATAATTAAAATTTAATCGAACTACAGTTATTACAAATTAATGAAACTTTTTCTGTCGTGTTCAAGTTCGGAGTTAATTTATCACAATATTGTGAAGAAATTACATTTTTTATTAGAATAAGGGAAAAGAGCAATTAATCTAGACTAGCGACAACTTTTTTCATTTAGAGGCTATTAATGCAAATACCTATCTATGTACATACATATGTACATATGTGTGTATATACCTGTATATACATACATATGTACATATGTGTGTATATACCTGTATATAAAATTTTGCAAATGAATTGTGAATAAAAAAATTTCCAATAACTCTGCGGATATGTTAATTTCTTGATTATTTAATTTAAATAATGATATTTTCTCAGGGGTGTAATTTTTAAAAATAATAATTTTCTAAACTAAATTTAACTATAACTATATAGTCTGCTCAACTTGATTTGAATTTCCATTATCAACTGTCATTTGCCCTATACCGGCTTCGGTCAATGGTATGCAAAACAAATTGAACGTGAACGTACTGTGTAATCGCAGTATTCTGCCCTGTAATTAGAATTCTTTTTGGGTCAATAGGCCAGATACCAAAACTAGTGATAGTTGATTTTATTTTTGTGTTGTTTAAATGCTGTGGTGGGTTTTTGTTTTTATTTTTATTGCAATCTCTTAATTAACCCTTCCGCAACACATTTTGCAACTACATTTTCAACCAGTTAACCCTAAACAACTAAGCTGAAATTATTAGCTCAATAATACAAATATTAAATAAGAAAATCAAAACAATACACATTTGTAGTGTGCACAAATATATGCGCAGTAGTGCAAGAAAATCTGTACTATTAGGACAGTTATCACATAAAGTTTGTAAAGATCTTAATATTATGCTAATTATTTAACATGCACACACACATTTGTACACAGATGTTTTATTACACTTTTTAATTGACCAGAAATATTTCATTAATGATACAATTTTTTTCAATCGTAGATTTTAATTGTATTCTAAAACTTTAATGTTTTTTACGCTTAAGCAATTTTTACTTGCACGCTTCATTAAGAAATTTACTTTCATGTTACCCTCAGCACGTACAGTATCGTAGAGAAATACAGTTTGAAATTTTTTTTTATGTTTAATTGACTCAGTAGAATATGAAATGAAATCTCTATGCTGAAAGCTTTGCATATGGACCGCTTATGGATGTGGATGACTCCTATGTGTGTCTAAATGATCTTTCGCTGAATTAAACTGCAAGAGAAAATTTATTAGTTGTATTCATCGTAACTGCACTTGCAACTTAATGAGCAAAAATGCAATTGATAGACATTCACTCAGCTTATGAGAATTTTCATTGCTGTATATGATTATTGGTTGTAAACAATTTCTTTAAAATCACCGACTACATTGAAAAATGTAAGTCAAGTCGGATGAAAAATTATTTTTATAAAGAATATGAAGTACAAACTATTACAATTATTAAATTTAAATTTAGTTGTTACATACACATGTATGTATATGTAGATATAAATATTTCAATGCATAAATATGAATGCATGTACATATGTTTGCGACTTTGTTGTAATTAATTTAAATAAGTTCAACAGGTCACAGTCTGTGCTGTCATTGAAAAAAAAACACACACAAAATCACACAGTAGCGTTTGCCTTTAAATGTATACAAATTTTTACTTTTAATTAATTATAGGGTTACGAATGTCGTCGTTAAATTAATAAACACACGCAGCAAAACGTCAACTGTACATACATATCCATATGTATGTGGAGCCCAATAGAAATAGATCCAAATGAAATACGAATGAGTTCCAGATGTAGATGAAAATGTTTAAACTTCTACAGCACAGGTGCCCCAAAAATATTTTGCATATACTTATGTATGTATGTATGTACATAGATTAGTGAGAAAATTTTGAAGTACACAATGGCAGGCAAAAGTGAGCGGAAAGTTTTTCTTTAAAAAGTAAAACAAGAAAAAGTTTTGTTTGTAAGCAATGTATAATAATGCAGTACTGAATAAGTTTGCTGTTTATATACTTGACAAAGGAAAAAATAAATTTTCCGTTTTTATCATGTGTTTGCTGCCCAGATGAAAACTCAAGTACGATCTTCTACATTCATTCTTTTATGGTCGTCTCTTAAAACCGAAATATGTTTTAAACAAGTAATGTTACACACTGTATTTGAAAAAATAACAACACAGCTATTAAACATGTTGACTCCTGCCGTCTCATGGACGACTAAAATTAAAGGGCTTAAAACAGAATGAGGAGTGGTTTATAAACAATTGGTTGGTGCAATGGGCATCTACATATCGTCGTTCGTAAATTATTGTGTTCGATAGGTATAGGATTCGCTATTGCGATATTTTGGGGGTCTTCGTTCAAGAATAATTGAACTGTCGACTTACGAAATTTGATCATTATCACTGGCATTTCTGCTTAATCTTTTATTGGTAATGGAAATACACTGTTACTGCTTTTGTAATGCGGAAAGTATTTTGAGCAACATCCATTAAAATTTCGCTTTAATTGTAATTTAAATTTAAATTTATAAAAGTAGTTGTAACAAATAAATTTCAATATTTTTTCATACATTGTTATTTCCAATCGTAATTTCTAATCGTAAATAATAATTCAGTGTAACTAACTATTCGCCTTAATGGGTTAAATTGTTTTAAATTTGTGATGCTGTAGAGTTATGCATGGGAATAACTTTTGTTTATTTTTGTTATTGTTTTGTTATTTAATCAAGTGAACGGGGGGAATATTGTAGAATTTTTTAATAATAAAACAAAAAAGTGAACAATTAAGGAAACTAAATACTGTTGTGCTGTACATGTGCTAAATTTTCTATTCACTTCTAATTCACTATGCATACTTACATACACAAAAATATATGTACTTATATATGCACGAAGTTCTCACACTTATCCAGCCATAAAGAAATATGTAAAACTTAATTACCTTAATAATTTAATAACAATGGAATTGTAAAAAAAAAGCATAAATGAAATAACAATACACATTATATATTGTATTTATGTACATTACAGTTGGGTTTGGGAATAACTTTTCAATCATAATTTTGCAATGCCATGAGCGAACAAGAATTGTTTATGCACGATCAATTCAACAAAAATTACTTACAATATATTTCTGAAAGTCAATCAATTGAGCAATGGCCATCTGCAATTAACACTTATGGGAGAGCAGAACAAGTTTTAATTAAAAATTTATAACAAAATTATATGATAGAATTAGTGATATTTATTTGAACTACAATTATTACAATGCATGATTATTCAGTTGTGTATTAAGTTCATAGTTAATTTATTCAATTTATGAAAGTGTCATTTGATCGTCTGGTTTTGTAGGTTACTGGTGGTGGCAGCGGCTTGGGACGTGAAATAGCTCTTGAATTGGCACGTAAAGGTTGCAAAATTGCTGTAGTTGATGTGAATTCTAAGGGCTGCTATGAAACTGTTGACATGATTTCAAAAATTCCTCACAGTGCTGCCAAAGCTTACAAGGTAATTAAAGGAATCCATATGTTTAAATTAATTAATAAAAAAATAGCTCCTTATGTCTTGTTCACATAGACTGATGTCTCATCGCCACGCGAACTACAATTAATGTCGATTAAAATTGAAAAAGAATTGGGTCCAGTGGAAATTTTAGTTAACAATGCGTCCTTGATGCCCATGACATCCACGCCACAGTTGAAAAATGATGAAATTGAAAAAATTATAACCGTTAATTTGGGATCATACATTATGGTAAATACGTGATTGTTTTTATTATTTTCATTCCCAATTAAAATATTTTATTTTATTTATCGACAAGATAAATGAAATTAATAATGTTGATTATTGTCTTTTGCTTCTTTTACGTTCATTTTATTTATATTTTTTATCGTTACGCTTGCTGCCTTTTATGCTTTCAGACCACAAAAGAATTTCTCCCAAAAATGGTTGCACGTAAATCTGGGCATGTTGTTGCTGTGGCGGCATTGTCTGGTAAGTTGAAATTAAATTCGCTCGTAATTTAATAATTAAATATTTTATTTATGTTTAACAAAGAATCTGGGTAATTCTTTAAAAGCTAATAATATTTGTACATAAATATTAATTCGGCTGAATTTTTATCTTTATAATTTTTTTCTTTTTTTTTGGTAATATAATTTTTCTTGGTTTAGAAGCGAATGCAAATCAAGTTCCACACATGCAACCTTCATTTGTATCAAAATAAAACGAAAATATTTAATGCAATAGTTTTTCTAAATAAATAATTATTTACTACATAAGAATACATTCATTAATCAAACGCATTCATACATTTTGAACTGCATATTGTACTTCTTTCAAATCAACAGAATTTCTTAATGTGAACATAGGGGTGCTGATGGCGAGTAGCCATCTTGTTGGCTCTGCAACCAGACGGACCCATGATCGATTCCCAGCCCGGTCAAATCAGAAAAAGTTTTTTCTGAGTTTTCTGTGCTACAGCATCTTCGTCCTTCGTCAGTATTTGAGCAATCAAACTACGGCAAAGGAAAATAATGGCTCGATTATGTATAGCAACCGAACTTCAGTTGCGTTGTCAGGCGGCAGGTGGTTGCTAGAAAACCACTAAAATGTACTAAAATTAGGCAACTGTAGTTAATGCATTGTAAATATGCATTATCATTTTTAGCAACTGGCAACTGAACAACAGTTCACATCCTGTCTATTCACTACACTATCCCTCTCTCTATTTAGCTCCAATGCAATGCATTGCATATGAATTTATGTCCCCTGAGCACTGGTCCAATGTAAGAAAAAATAAAAATTTTTTTTGTTGTTGTGAATGTTATTTCGCTATCATTCCGAATTTCGACTTTAACCTCCATATGCATATAACTGTATAATGCCAAAGAATGGGAACCGGAAATTGTAAACAGGTTTCCAATCACAAGCGCATTCGATATCGAACAAAGTGCATTGCTGATGAAAATTTCGCCATTTCCTTTCAGTATATTTTTCAAAGTTTTTTTTCCCAAATTTTTAAGATTTTTTCCTTTTTCTGTCATTATAGTATTTTTGGTAAACAAACACAAACAATATTGCCATACTTTTTGTCGAATTCTTTTGTGAAGTGAGGGAAGGTGAAACTTATATCATTAAACGGCGATTAAATATTGCCTGTTCAGCAAACCGCCAGTTAGTTAATTTTCTGTTAAAAGTAAAATAATCAGACATTTTAAAAATGGCCGTAAAAAAAAGATCAAGTCATAATCAAATGTGCTTTTTTAGTTGCATGAGCTCTAATGATTTCGATAACTATGGTTTGACAGCTGAGAATGTCAAACTGTGTTGACATTTATGTTCAGTAAGGTTTGGCTCCAATAAGACGGCTCAACTTGCCATACAGCAATCGATTTACAGCAAAACTAATTTGCTGGCAACTTTATTTCCAGAAAAGGCCATGAGCACAAAGGCACATGAGCCTCGAATTACTTTTTGTGGGACTATATTAAGTCATTAGTTTATGCCAGCAACTCTTGAAGCATTGGAGGCCAATATTCAAGGCACTATTGACGCCGTACGCCCCAGATTTATTAGAAAAAGTATTAAAAAATTGGACCGATCGATGTAACTAGGAGGACATATGCCTAAAATCATACATAAAAAATAAATGCCATGAAATTAACTACCAGATTATAATAAAAAAAATTCATACTAACAATATTGCTGTCTGGTATTATCATTTTAAGTTCTCATGCAGCTAAAGAAACATCCCATTTTTATAAATACAAAGAAAGCGAACAGTTTCG
The DNA here is from genome assembly GCA_963924685.1 of Dexiosoma caninum. Classification (NCBI taxonomy): domain Eukaryota; kingdom Metazoa; phylum Arthropoda; class Insecta; order Diptera; family Tachinidae; genus Dexiosoma; species Dexiosoma caninum. Next base: position 124,639,917 of record OZ004725.1, on the reverse strand, counting down.
AAAATTTGGTTATTTTTTGTTTGTTTTAGGTCTTGTCCCATTACCTGGTGCTGGTATTTACACTGCAACTAAATACGGCATTCTTGGCTTCATGGAAGCATTGAGATGTGAATTGCGTTTATCCAGCAGCGATTATGTGCGCACAACGGTTGCCAATACGTATTTCATGAAAACAAGCGGTGATTTGCATTTACTTAGTGATGCGGGGTATGTATGCTTAGAGATATGTATGCGAAGAATTGTTTTAATTGCATATTTTCATGTCTTAAAATGTTAGTAAGGTGACCAAGAGACAACAAAAATGGAATGGTTTCAAATGAAGCACTTATCAGAAGATATGGGCCCGTCCATAGTCCGCGTTTAGACAGGCGAACATTTAGAAGAGAAGTATCTGCAATTCTGAAATCTGAAAATGTTCCCGGTGAAATTCCATCGCCGAGTACCGAACACAAAAACGATGCTCTCCTCCCCACCTGCAATATGCTCCCAAAGTAAATGTTCCCCCGTCTAAACTCAGAAATATTGTGAAAAATTTCTTAGACTGCAGCCACACGTTCAACTTTTGCTTTCAAATTTTATAGGCTGCCCGGAAGTTTTGAGCAATTTAAAAGCAAATTCATTTATCCAGAAGGCTTCGCTGGGTATCAGCTGTTTTCTAGCCCATAAGTTGACGCAAAAGTTGCCCAAAAATTTTTCAAGCCAACTCTCATGAAATTTTAAAAGTGTGAGTGCATTACTAAAAAAATGAGAGAATTTTAAAATTTGAGAGGCAAAAATTGAACGTGTAACCCACATGTTAGATTCTTATTTGAAACTACATTCGTGTCCACACTATGAAAGTTTTGCTTCGCAGTTTTGTTCTTCTTCTCGTTTTTTTTTCAAGTTTTATGTACATGAAACTTTGTATTTTGCAGCAATTGTTTCACAGTATGGACCGGGGTACTAAGAAGGATTTTTTAGCAAGGTCTATATAACAATAAATGTTTCTAATTTCATGTCATTCTTATAAATACACATAGAATATGTTTCTCTCGAATTTGGTCACCTCAAAATTGAATGTATTTTGCAAACAATTTGCTTGTGTGTATTTATATGCACGATGATGTTTTCACAAAAGATATTCTTTTGAACATGAAAAATAACAAAATAATTTAACAATTATCATGTGCCAGCATTTGTTAAATTTAATACCATGTAAGCTGATATAATTGATATCATAATGATTTTTTTATACATATTTATACTCTTAATTATTACAATTTCGCACATACAAATAGATATGCATACAGAGATATGTACACACACACACACATACATATGTATGTACATATGTACGTACTTACATACGTATGTATGTATATTGTAGATGCGTACATGTGTGTCTAGTTTTTATTCATTTAAAATTTATGCTAGTATCTTTTCTTTCATTTAAAAAGGATCTCGAGCAGTTATCCTGGCTTGCCAACAGCATATGTGGCACAGAAAATTGTCCGTGGCATGTTACTCAATGAGCGTATGGTGTACGTGCCAAAAATATTTGCATTAAGTGTCTGGTTGCTCAGGTAAGTTAATAATGTAAACAAAACGAGGAAGAAGTGATTTAACTAAAGTTATGGTCAGATTGAACAAATATTTTGCTGTAATTAGCGTAACCAAGAAATGTTGCACACTTCAGCTGCATATAGGAAAATATTCATGGATTTCAATATTGCCTTATCGCATATATCAGAAAGTATATAATACTTGAAATAATTTCCTTAAATATTTTCCCAATCTGACCGCATTTTAAGAGAATTTTAATATAAAAAAGGAAACAACGAAGAAGACACTTGTTTTTTAAACAACAAATATCTTGCACATGTTTGAATAAAACAAGCAGAAACATCAGCTGCAACACAATTTGATATCCACCTTTTTGAGATACCGAAAACATCTTCACTACAAAAAAAAAAAAATATATATAAAAATAAAAAATTTAATATGCTGGCATGTGCTTTGAATCAGGTAATTTTGGAATTTGATGTAAAAAGTACTATGTGCAAATAAAAACTAATTTCTTTGCAATTTGTTTCTTAATTTTTTGATTGCGTACAAATAAATAAATAATAGAGAATTAGTGGTGTTTATCATAAGAGTTCCCAGGGGGGCTAAATTACGAAATAAGGGTGGCGTTGGTTTAGGTACGAGTAGGTACCACGTTGACTATATAACCAAAAGTCCTGGGTCGAGCCCAGTATCGGACTAAGTTTTAAAAATACTACGCAGTTCATTCGCAGAGCATTCTGATGTGCCTGTGGATTGATTACAGCTGAAGCCGGTACTTGTTCAGTGACCAGTGACTACGCCGTCGCCACTGAAACCTTTCTACAATAACTGACACAAAGAGAAACACTAATGCACATCAGAAAAAATGCGAGATGTTTACATGATTTTTTAGTCTGAAACTGGAGTCGAATCCAGGAAATTTTTGGTTTTGCAGTCAACGTGCAGACTACTTCAGCCATAGCCACCCTCACGACAATATTCGCCGAATATGAATACCAATATCCAATCTGAAATTTAGCGCTACTCAATATTTCGAATTTAATTGATTTGCGTTAATAATAATAAATTGGAAATAAAACTGTCACACTACTTTATATGCATTTAACATTGTTAAATGGTTTCTTACAAAGGCATCTTGCAAACAGTCAATTTCAAAGTCGTTATCGGCTTTGACGAGCTGGTGGTGTGAGAAATTATGCAGAAATTCTGTTGACAGTCAACAACTTTTTAAAAATTTTGAATTTATTATTCATTGACAAATGTTTCTTTAGAAATTAAAAAAAAGCTCAAAATGTACATTGCTTATCTACTTTAACAGTGTTTTCGGACAGCCTTTAAGTAGAAGTACATAACCATCTATAAAAATAACATTAAAATAGTGTTTTTCCATAGCATAAGTGACAAAGAAACCATTTTGAAGCGTCGCCTACTGAAAATTGTTTAACTTGTTCACGCGTTCTGTATTTTTGACAACTATGAAAACTTCAGCGACCCATAACTCGGAAAATATGCGTTACCACCAATTTTTTCATTTGTAATACTGCCAATTTTTATGAAATTTTCAACAGAGCAATATTGTTTATCGTTCCGTCATTTCTTTTGACATTTAGTGGTATGTAATTTTTGCTACCAGCAGAAGTGCCAAAACTGACAATTTTAGAGATTTTTCGACCAAATTTCACAAAATGACGATTTTCTGCTCAACATAACCTCTACGTGTGGCAATAATTAATAAAATAATTCCTCTCAATGTTACAATGTTAACATTACAAAAAAAATTATAAAAAAACATAACCATGATATGTATGTATAGTATTGTTATTTTGTAATCACCCAATTTAAATCAATATCATCAGTCCCGATTTTCGTATTTTATATGCAAATATGTTTCAACGTGTATAAAATCGGATAATAGAACAAAAAAATTAATCCGACTTTACGCATGAATTGCAAGTTTAAGAAAAATTGTAAAATAGTGAATTTCTATTCTATTCTGTTTCTGTTATAAATTAGAATATAAAACATATAAAATACAAAATTAATGATTATTTTGGAAAATATATCAACTGTTTGGACACAAAATCTGTTCAAATCTTCTTTTGAATTGACCAAAAATGTTTAAGATATTGATGATTTTTCTATTATTTTGTATTTAAAGTTTGTGTTGTTTTTAATAAAACCGTTGAATTATTAACTTTTAAATGAAAGATTGTGTATTTATATAAGACACTATTGGTTGTTGTATAAAACAGAATATTTTTGGCGGAAGGTTTTTTTTTTTTTAAATATTGACGACTTTACTACCAAAATTTGATGATTTTTCGGAAAATATTACTGGCTGCCACTGGTATTGTCAGTTCGAAAAAATATTAGTAAAAAATTGTGAATGTGTTGAGTTTTCGAACTGTTAGTGGCATGTATAAACGCAAAGTTCAATGTATAACTTTGGGCAGCCTACTAATGAATGATAATAATAATGGGCTATTATCATTTCATCACTTCAAACATCTGTCTCTTATCTTCACTAACCCTCTCCAAGGAACGTAACATACAATGTCACCACTGATTCAGTGTTATTTCTGTAAAAAATAAAGTTTTTTCTGATGCTTCCAAAATATCACTTTCTATCAATAACGTAAAAATTCATTTCATTTTTGCACTTACTTAATTACTTTTGGACTTACGCGGTTATTCCTGATTTAGCAAATTTGCCAGTGAACTCTTAATTAAATTATAAAAGAGTATTTGTTTTCACCGTGTTTTTGTGTGTGATCTTTCTTTTTTATAATTTTACTTCAACCTTATAAAAGTTGTACTTTTTTAATTTAATTTCAGTTTATTGCCCACAAAATGGCAGGATTACATGCTTTTACGTTTTTATAGCTTCGATGTACGCAGTCATCATTTGTTTTATTGGAAATGAATTGAAAAGAAGTCGAAGAAATCAATTATTTTACGTGCCAAACTACAAAATCTCTTAAAATAGTTTAAAATTTATAAAAAAGTTGTTTAATATAAGTAATACATATAAGATTTTAAATTATTTACAATATATTTGGATGATAAATCCAATTAGAAATTAACTGGTCATTAAAAGATTTCTTTTATTCAAAGAAATCCATACGTTATACTGCTGAAACTTTTCTGTATTTCATATAGTATTTTTTAGGCTCGCACATACAATCATACACACATACATACATATGTATATTTTTTTATTTGAATATTTTTATTTTATTAACTTTAAGCTTTAGTTCTAAGTTAATTTAAAACGTTTAACTGCTTAAGAATTGTTAAATCGGTAAATTTTAAACAGATTTACATTTTTAGTAATTAAAGTGCCTCGAAATCAAAGGAAATATTATGTTGAGATTAAAGATTTGTGTTCTTTACTTATGAAAAGTTATTTAAATTTATTTAAATCTTAAGTGTTTGCGCCAATTGTTTTATAAATATGAATATCATCGATATGAAATGCCCTTACAGTGATGTTAACCGTACGGTAATTACCGTGTTGTAAGGTAATTTAGACCGTAGTTCGGTAGGCAGGTGATTTCTATATTTGCACTGTAATTTTAGAAAAGTTTTTTTTTTCACAATGTGTCTCATAAAAACAAATCATAAAAGTATAAGCATAAAGCCAATCCTAACGAAATTATATTATATGTGTTTCTGTCATAAGTGTTTGAATAATACTTTTTAACTTAACTTTAAATATTACAAAAATGCATACATTGATTTTACTGAAAGTACAAATTCTAAATACTTTAAATTACTATTACTATGTACATGTTTCTTAGAGCTTTTGTTGTCTTTAGTCATTTAGACTATATTGAATTGCAAATATAATTCGGTTTTTATAAACAAATATTATTTTTTTTTATTGAGGGCTTGCGTACGGTAATTTTATCTAAAAACAGTAATTTTTTAGGCCTGTTCTGAAATCGATATAAAAAAGTTAACATCACTGTGCCCACAATTTATTTTATAGTGCCAACCTTTTACGCCAGTCGGTAGTCCTCAAAAATTGCCCCTAGTATGGCTAACAAAAAAGAACCAAACGATTTTAGCAGCGCATATGGTTCCTCGTTCGGTGATTAGTTTTATAGTTTTATAAAAACCAAAATAGATATATGGAAAATTTTACCAATTTAACTTAATTTCCTAGTTGCAGCACAATGCACGTAATGTGAACTTCTGCTGAAAGTCCATATCACTCGTGTTTGCGGAGTCGCGTTCTGCGTAATTCATACTATTCTACGCTTTTCCGCATTTCAAATTACATGCAAGGCTTTCTAACCGGAATTTATTTTCTTTGTTTTTGATCAGTACAAGTTTATTGAGCGAAGTAAAATGAAAACAAAATTATCAACAATACGGAATTTTTCTAACAGAGTGAATGACGCATAATTACATCGAAATCGGTTTAGACGTTTGGAACAGTTTAATTACACATACAGAGAAAATATATATTTATATATAAAAAAATGGAATCGTATAATAACTTTCCACACATTGAGGTTAGTAGAAGACTTGTTGTCACGATGACGAAAATTTACGTTCACGTCAATCAATCAATCCACAAATAGAAGAAAAATATTTAACGAAATTTGTTTTTTATTTGTTTGAATGATCATCATTCCAAATAAAAGAAATTGGAAAGAATTACACTCAAGCACCTCAATCATTATGATTGCTTTTTTTTAATACTCATGAAGTGCCAGTAGGAATGAGAGAAGTAAAAATACCGCAAATTATGGCATACCCGTAGCCTGCTAAACTTTCTTAAATATTTTTTGATATATATTTATTAAACCTGAGGTCTTTTTTTATCTTATTTTGTTTTTTATTATTCGATATTTCGTTAACAGCTTGTTAACATCATCAGGAATAATCTTTAAAAAAAAAAAAAATTTAAAACAGCTTGTTAACATCATCAGGAATAATCTTTTAAAAAAAAAAAATTAAAAAAAAAAATAATCTAAAAAAAAAAAAATTTAAAAAAAAAAAAAAATTTAAAAAAAAAAAAATCTTTAAAAAAAAAAACATTATTCCTGATGATGTTAACAAGCTGTTAACGAAATATCGAATAATAAAAAACAAAATAAGATAAAAAAAGACCTCAGGCTTAATAAATATATATCAAAAAATATAATAAAAAAGGTCAATTAATAATATAATTAAAATTTCTTAAATATTGTTTAATGAAAATGTTTTAAAAAAATTAGTAGATGTAAATCGAAAATGAAATAATTTTTGCTAAACCAACTGTTTTTTTCTGTTTGTATTTTAGTAATTCTCAAAAGTATTTTGGGAGTTTTTTTATAAACATGTGATATTTTTTTTAGTTTTTAAAAAATTTGATTGATTTACTTTCACTTATTTATTTCTCACAATCTAGGTATTTCAAATATGAAAAATTTAAATTAATTTAAATTAAATGAATAACTATACACATGCTGTAATATTAATTATGATGTAAACTTTTCGGTTACACTCACTTAATTACTTTACTTTACTCTACTGTAGGTATTTGTTTCTACTGACGCATATCAAAATGATAAGAATTTAATTAAAACATGTTTAAATGATCAGCTCTGCATATATGCAAGGGAGGAGGTGTCATAGTTAAAATAAAAACTAGAGCAATTAGACTTTAGATATGAAATTGTTTTTATTTTTATTTATTTATTGTTCTTTTTTGTTAATTAAAAGTTGAATTGTAAATGAGTTTTGTTGAAATTGAGATTCGAGACAAACTACATGCGAGTTACGGAATTCTTTTTGGCAAGAGAACTACAGAATTGAATTGAAAATGGAATTTATAAAAGTTTTCTACATTTTTATAACGCTGGTACAATATTCAATATGGTGTCGGGAATATGAGGAATGCCAGGGTATCGACGAATCTGATGTTGTGGTGGCAAGTAAGAAAAGCTGTGCGAAATATGTAATATGTGATGGTGAAAATTCCTATGAAGGCGAATGTTTAGCTGGCAATTATTTTAACGAAGATAGTGCTAGTTGCGAAGATCCGCAAACTGTGGAGTGCAACATCGAGCCGGATGATGATGTGAAAAGTATTTATGATGAAGATTTTGAACCCAATGAAAATTCAAGTCAGGATACGGTAATAGCCGCAACAACAACAATTGGAAATAATAAAGATCAAAGTGTTACAAGCACCGGTATGAAAGAAGAAGAAAAAAATTATTCTGAGGAAAATAAAGTGGTTGCGAACAATACAAATATTTCTGAGCAAGTCAACGATATCTGCCTCGATGTTAATAATATTAATTACATTAAAAATGTTGCAAATCCTGAATCTTGTGTAGCATTTTACACATGCTATAATGGTCGCGCTATACCCATGCTGTGCCCTGCAAAAATGTTTTTCAATGAAAACTCTGCCAAATGTCAATCACAAATGCCCGAAACATGCAAGGTAAGTCCAACTACAGACTCCGTCACTCGACTGTAATGTATAGAAATGTAGATGTTGTTGCTACGAAAATGCTTTCAAATGTCACGTAACGATGTAATAAAATTATATTTTCTACAGAGCGACGACGGTACAGTTACGAGATATTTCGGTGAGACAAGCATTTCCATTAGTTTCTATACATCAGACAACTACATACATCTACATTTCTATACATTACAGCCTTAAGAATAAAACTCGTTTCGTTTCCATAACGCTTCCATAAATATCAAAATTTTTCAGATAAAATATTCTTTACGCCTGAATTGCCAAAAAGGGATATATGACCTCTTGCCGCATCCTTATCGCTGTGAATACTATTATTATTGCCTAAATGGCTACCTGATGATTACGCGTTGTCCAAATGACTTTACCTGGCATTTTGAACGTCGTACATGTGTTCAAAAATCTCAATCGAAATGTTATTTGGAAAAGTCTGTTATCTATTAAAACGAATATTAAAAACAAGTACATAATTTTATTCTGTTTGTGTTGTTTTGATGTTTGGAATATTTTTGTTGTCTTCGATATATCGTTCTATTAGGTATGTAGTTATTTTTTTTATTTTGGTTTTCGAAATGATTAATTTTTGCTATTATAAGCATACATACGATACATATTTAGGCTAGACGTGTCGTACAAATTTGGTTATTACCAAAGTATATTTATCAAGTAGACTAAAGTTATCATTTTTTTGTTCGCATATGTTTGACACAATGTGAATGTCAAAGTTCGTTTAAATATTGGGCGAGCAAATATAATTTTTACTTATTACTTTATTTTGACAGAGCGTTGCAAAAGCAATTAAGGAAATTTTTGTTTTTCTTGCTATTGTAGCCTGTGTGTGTTTACTTTTGAAAGAGCAGTGAAAAATTTATTTTTCTTTTGCTTTTGTAGTCATCTGTTATTGACATTTTCATTGTATTTTACATAAACAAAACTCCTCTTGTTTTTGGTATTGTTGTTTTGTAGTAGAGTTGCTACTACTTGAAAAATATACTTTGGTTATTACGTTGTATATACATGAAGGTTCTGCAAGCAGAAAATTTGCTGTTGAAATTACCGATCAGACCAAAAACAGAACACCTGAGAGGCAACAACTCTGCTTTACAAATTCTCTGTCCCAAGATTCATTGAAGGTCAAACAATTATTTAATTGTCCCAATTTGTTGCCCTTATTATGATTCACAACTCGAATAAGTTGAGTTTTTTATATTATTATACACAACTGTGAGTCGTTTTCGTTAAGTTGATACTGGTATTATGATTTACATGACTAAAGATTGTGAATCAAAATAAATAAAAAAAGTTGGATCCTAACCTATCCGCTTACCAAATTTCATTAAAATCTGCCCACCGGTTTAGGCGGTATATTGGAACAAATATCCAAACATCTAAACATACAGTTATGGACATTTATAATAATAATAGTGCTGGGGTAATAAGCCCGGGCGACCAATTCTCTGCTTATAAACACCAAATATAACAAGTTATTATATATTTTTTTTTTCTTTATTTTTATACTTCAGTATTAAAATTCTTGTTTTTTGAGAATAAAGCGCTTAAGAAAAATATATGCCTTTTTTAATTGTTCAATCAGCAAGTATATCTTTTTCAAAATGGACTCCAGCGAAAGGTAATAAGAAAAAAATCGGCAATCGGTATTTTTCAATCATCTAGTGGCGGCAACAAATATGTAGAATTATTTTTTTTAATATTCACAATTTTATTGCAGATTGAATTAAAATAAAAAAATTAACTAAGTTGTTAAGGTTACAGCTAAATCCAACTAAATAATAATTTTGCATTATGATTTACAACAAATTTTGGTTGCCTTCGTTAAGTTATTGTCATGTAAATCATAATAATAGTAACAACTTAACGAATACTAGTAAGTGATCAGCTGATTGAAAGTTGGGTTGAGTTGTAATCCATAATAAGAATTTGACAGCTACAATTTACAAAAACAATTTATGTAGTTGTGATTTACAAAATTACCAAACACTTTGATTAAGAAAACAAATTTGCCATTTTTTTCTGTGTGCGTGGGGGACATCTCCTGAGCACTGATCCAAAGTAAAAAACTAAGTGTTATTGCCCAAGCGTACACTTTTTTCTAATGTTAATAATCGTTTAATAAATTAATAAAATAAAGATAAAGATATTTCGCACAAACATGTAGCGGCGAGCAGTATCCTCTACTCTTGCTTAATTAGACATTTATGACTGCTAAAACAATTGTTTAAACTACGACAATCCGTACTTGTTTTCCATTATGAATTGAAAATTCTATTCAAAACATTTGTATTAATAGCAGATTTTAACATTTTTACCCCACGTATGGAGCTCTACAAGTTTGACTTGATGTCTAAAAAAAAAACAAACAACAATATGAATATGTTTAGAGAAACAAGAATAATCGAATTTATGACGTGCTTCAAATGTTACATCCAGGCATTTTATTGGCATACAGATAAGACCTGCTTCATTGGAACGGCGCAGCCACCATTTGTTTACATGTAGATGTTGACCCCAAAATAAAAAAATACTCGTAGTGTAACTGCAGCTAAGGCACCACGTAAACGCGCATCCAATATCATCTAGATGCATAATGTAAGATACTGCGCCCTTATAATGCACATAAAATTATTTATATCGTAATTTTTTATTCCTTCTTATTATTTAGAGGATTTAAAATTAGAAACTACTTTAAGTGCAAGCAATTATAAACGTTTGCGCATGCGCAGTTCGTATGCCTGCATTTTATTGCACACACAGTTGCTTGTTAAACAAGTGAATCTCTCGAAAGACTGCATCAGGTGCTGGGGGTCTCTTCATTATTATTTATTTATTTATTTATAATTGTAATTTTATTGGTTGCACGCTCACAGGCATAGCACTTTTGTCCATCCATGTGCTGTTGCAGTTAGTGCTTTAGCTCCCAAATGCCACTATTGTAATTAGAATTTTACTTACTTCTCTTAAGGGATTTCAGACTCCACCGCTGCTCCTCTGTCTATCAATTTGACTACTTCAACAAGCACATTTATTTCTCTCGTACTTAACAATACCGCAACTAATGTATTGTGTTTGGTTTTTATTTTTTTCTTCTATTTACCCGTAATGATTTGGGCGTTCATTTCAATTTCTGTTTGAACTTATTCTTAAAAAATCAAAAAGAAAAAAAAAAACTTTTATTAAATACAGAGTCTTAAAGGAATTGTGTTGCTATTTTCCTAAAGCTGGGTTAACCCATTCGATACGATCAACACATTTCTCTGCACAAAATTTTTTTTGTACTTGTATATTATGTATGTAGTTTGACATTTCTCTTTTAGAGAGAGAGAAACAATTTTTCACGAACAATTCTCAGCTTGAATAGGTTTCATCACGGTCTATCAATCAAGGTGGGGTTGTTAAAACAGGCGGCAATTTTTGGCTTTACCTACGTTTGTACAACAAACGTCATTGTTTTTGTAATATTTGCATTAGTAGTTTTTGACAAATCGCGAACAAAAAACGTGTGTACAATAATTCCATTCGCCACCACCTAGTTACAGACGGCTTGGGTTTTATTTTATATTTTGTTCGGACGAAATTTAACTGCGCTGCCAATAGGTTAAATTTTTTCATACAAAGAGCAATTGCAAAGGCATTTGTTGCTTGTAAATTAAATTTTGAGAAATTAACAATTTTTACCCATAATTACACACACAATCTTTGAAAATAATTTAAATTGTGTAGTTGGACACAATAAAACAAAGCGAAACAGTACTGCCAACTGTAATGTTAGTAGATTTTGCTTTCATACGGCAGCTTTGATTTTGAAATGAGTGAATCGTCCTGCAGAAAACTCTCAGTAAAAAATGGTATATTTTTTTTTTATCTTGGACGCTTACACATGCGATGCTTTGTGCTGGAACTAGAGGAAAGGGTTAGGGGAAAGGATTACAGGTGGTGAAGGTTGACTATCATACAATTCTGCTTTTGGACGTTTTTTTTATGGCAGTGTCGCTGTGCCTCTGATGTCAAGGAGACGTATTGAATTTTGAACCATTTCTAGTAATTATTTTACTTTGATGGTGCACGATCTGGAGGAGAAACAAACTGTCCTGAACTGTCAGGGGTGAAGCTGACCACGCTGATTAGATTCTTAAGGGAATTTGTATAGTTTAGTGAGGCAGCGGAGCATGTGGAATGATAATGGGCCGCTGTTGGCTGCTCTCAGAGTATCACGTGAACGTATCTGGCGGCAAGTAAGCCACCGCTCCAGAGGCTCCTCCCTTGAAACTTAACCTAACCTACTTGTGGTTTCCGCATTCCTTGGGCATCTGCAATGGTTCAGTGCATATACTCGCAGAATTTTGTGTTCCTTAATTTCATTAGAATATTCAAATTATTGGGTTTTCAATTCAAAATTATATTATCGCATGGCATATAGCTTTTTTCAATTATGGATTAATTTTCTTCTTGGACCACTGCTCAGGCGATATGGCCTACGTATGCAATGCCTTGCACCAGAACAAGTTCGAAAGCGGTAAAGTGGTGCAGTGATAAGAAGTATAGAGAGCATAATTCATGCACCCCCTCTACAGTGGCAAACTTTTCTTTGTTGAGAGTTGTTCAAAGATATGAGTATGAAATTGATGTCTTAAAGTTCAAAAATGTAAAGAATCAATTTATTTAAATAAATGTATTCCGCAAATGCAATTCACTTGAATGTTTATTGTTGATTCTAGCAACATGTCATAACTGAGCGAGTGAGTGAGTTTGTGACTGTTGTTGGTTGCCCTGTGACAAGTGCATTTGAAAATTTATTTAGATCTGATCATTTCGGTTTACAACTCTTCGTTTATTTTATCTTTCCTTCATACAAACATACATACATACATACATATATATATATATAATTACGTACATACATTTTTTTGTTATTTTTAAATTATAGCACCATATGGGGTCTATTTTCATATAAAACTTTTCTTTTTTTTTCACTATTATTTAAAATATTCGTATTAAGTGCAATACTTTAGATTATTTTGTTGTATCACGAATATAATTTAAAACTACATGTTATATAACGTCTGTTAATGTTGCATGCAACGCAACAAAATACGCTTTCTGTTGTTGTTCGTGTAAATGAAAACTTGTACTTGTTAAGATGTCACAAGTTTGTTTTTTTCCTTCTTATTTTTTATTTGGTTGCGGTTTCATTTTGAAAACCTATTTGCTGTACTTTGTTCGAATAGAAATGATTTGATTTTATACATGCAAACGTGTATCAGTTCCGGCATTAGCAACATTTTGTGGCATGTTACAAAAAGGATTTTCATTTGTTGAGCAAATTAGTATTTTATAAGCAAAAGGATTATTTGAAAAGTATGCATGTACATACGTACATACTCGTGCAGGGGCTTTTATAAGCGGCATTTTAGCTTTTAAATTTATGTGGAGTGATTTTATCATTTACACAATTGAAAATAAATATTGAAAAAAGAAAATTAAATAAAATATATGAATTTTTGGAGAGCATTTCGATGATACAATAATCCGAATTAGTTTAAGGGGGAAAACTTTTAAGCTTTATACATATCGAGCCTTTGGTGCAATACCGTAGTAATTCAAAAAATCGTGAACTGAGAAAAATGCATTTGAAGTTTTGAGCCATCTTTTTGATAGTATTTTCGTTTATTAAAGTTATTTTTTTACAAGTTTTTAAATAAAGAGACATGTTTTGTAATGTTTTCTGTTTGTAAATTTCTTGGCATAAAGGAAATATTTCATTATTGCAAATAAATATTGTTGGAAATAGCTGGAGGCAATAAAGACATACATTTGTAGCTGTATAATCTGAACAGATAGAACAGAGATAGAACCATAATCTTTTTTCCTTTAGATACATATATATTTCCCCAAAGATCATTTCTGCATACCCAGCTCAAAAAATTCAAATTTTGAATTACTACGGTATTGCACCAAAGGATCGATATGTATATATATAAAAAGAAAACAGACCTAACAAATAGACCTTGGTAAAACAAAAAAGTTTTAGAAATATAAATAAAGAGTGCAAGAAAGAACCATCGCTTGGAATTATATGTAGTCGGTGGCATAATTTTCACTTGAAAAAATAAATAGCAATCGCTTTAGTTACTTATAGAACGACTTTTTTCACACTATTTTCTTTATTTGAACTGGCATGTATACAGCATGAAACCATAAATAATGGATCTTATTATCAAGTAACTCATCACTATCAGGTAACTCAAATTATTTTGAAATCGCATGAGAGGGTGGCGATGCCTGCAGTAGTCTGCACGTTGACTACAAAACCAAAAATTTCCTGGGTTCAAGCCCAGTTTGTCGAATTTTTGTTGATGTGTGTCTTTGTGTTGTCAGTTGTACTGAATAGTACCGACTCCGGCAGATACCAATCCGCAGTTACATCCGAGTGCTCTCCTTCGTCGGTAGCATCGGTGTAGAAAAATAATTCGCCACAAAAGTGGCTAATAAAACGAATCTTAAAAAAACAAATAACGTGGAAAAAGCAGTGTTGTAAGATAATGAAGCTTCACCTCCTATCCCTTTCCTTCAGTTCCAGCACAATGCACCGCATGTGTAGGGGTCATCTCCTGAGTGCTGGTCTCAGCTAAAAAAACGAAAAAAAAAATTTAATATTAATTATTTTTAATTATTTTTTTAAATTCATAAATAAAAGTTTTCATTAATAAAATAAAATAAAAACAATGTTTTTTACAGCTGTCAAATGCCAATTAAATAAACTAAATTGAATACGAATATGAACACTAAATTAAATTGCTCAATTAAAATTAAATTGTCTCAATTACAAATCTGTATGTCTGAACGTAGTATTATGGATTTTTTTATAAATTGCCGTAAATTTTTTCTTGGTAACCAGCTGCTTGGCAAAAACATGTGAAGCAAAGTGTTTTCTGCCGTTCATTGGTGTAAAAATGAATTACAATGATATTGCTAAAAAACACGAATTTGAAAATTTTCATATTCATGAGGAAAATTCAACATCAATTTAATTATAATAAATTTTTTGAAAAAATTATTTTTTCCTTTTTACAATTTTTTTTATCACTTACCAGTTTGAAAACTTAATTAAGAAGATAGTAAATATTCACAGCTGTTTATATTTAAACTAAGTTGCCAACAGGCACAAATTTGTGTTATTTATGTCTTCCAAGTGTTAAGAATTGAATTGTGATTTTTTGTTTTTTTTAAGAACGAAAGTTAAAAATTTTAATTTTTGCCGTTAAAATTGAAATTGGACACATAGTGCTACAATGGCTGAATTTGAGATTAACTGAATGCATGTGCTGCATATTTTCCGAGTTCCTATTCATCCTTTCATTCTAAAAACTATCGGGAAATATTTATCGAAAAAACGCCAATCAATGTTTAATGACACAACCACCGAGTGTTTCCAGGCTTATTTAGGCCTGTAACCACTGAAGACCAAATATGAATTACTGGTTAAGGCAAAGAAAAAATTTAGTTAAATTTACTGTCTTATTTAAATTACATTTATTTAAAACGCTTCAATCAGACACACATTTTTTTTATTATTTTAAACTTATACGGAAATTCAAAAAATCAATATTGAAAATACAAAATCAATTCAGCTAATTTGTTTACAATTTTCTCTCATTTTCCCATTCTATTTATAAAATCTACGTGTTCGATCACATTAGACATCAACTCGCTTTCATTGACGCCTGTGACACTTCTCGAGTGTTTAGAGTTTTTGTTTTCGTATTTTTGGTTGTGTTTTTTGTTATTTTTTCTTTCATTTGGCTCTATTGTATTTTCTGAAAAAAGAAAATATACAAATAGGGTATTCACACCTTGCGAGGAATGTAGTACGATTATGGAATCATAAAATCCGTTCGACTGGATTTACACACAACAAGTTTTGTTGCACAATTTTTCAGTTTTGCATTGTTTGAGTTTTGCCACTCGGGAAAGTCCATACTTTAAATTTCTTTTCATTCTTTCATAGGTATATTTACAGCCCAATAATCGAATGTACGATGTCTGCAATAATCATTGGGGTTTAGTTTTCGCACTACAAGTAGCATAAGTTACTACTTTTGACTTTTCTCGAATGCGTATCATCATTTCAAAATTAGTTGAATTATAAATAGAATTGCCAAATTTTATGCAGTTTAATAGCTTTTTTTTTTAAATAAACTCATTTAATGTTCTGTCTTTGTTTTACACGCCGCGGCACCTTTTAATTTCTGTGGTTTAGTATACTGCACATCGATACGATATAAATTTAAATACTCTTTTTCAAATTAAAATACAAAGCCAAAGATAAAAAATCAAACCTTTGTATGGGGTCAAAATTGAAATAAATACAAATCGTGTACTTTATAGTACAAGTGAATTGACAGTGTCTTTCCTACATTTGAAACCAACTACACACATACATACATACATACATTCATACATACATACATATATAAAATTTACAATTTGCTATACAAAAATGTTCTTTTCACAAATATGAAAGTTTAGATGGACTTTGTTTCTTTCTTTTTGTTTTGCGAAGTATTCACCCAATATTTTTGGGTTAATTTATGAACATTATTGTTGCGATAATCGGAATTCATTCCACAAAATTTTATTTAACAATTTTGTGTTGCTTCTTTTAGTTCTTTTAAATTGTTCTTGTAATTGTGTCTTATAATCAATATACATACATATGTATGTATGTATTTCGCACTTATTTAGTCCATCTTCTGGATGTGTGTAGATTTAATATTAATTTTTTTTTAAATTTTAAAACATTGAAATAGACTTCCCACAGAACTTAATTATCGGGAAAAGTTTAATTGGTTATTCAGTAGACAATTTTCTTATAAATTTAAAAGCTGTAAGTTAATTGATTTGTATGTGCACAGAAAAGTTAGTAGTGAAATATTGACCAAATAATGCCAGGAACACAATTGGGTCGAACGACGAATTATTTGTAGTGAATTTTCGCCATCAGAAATAAAACACATTTGTGCATATGCAAATTAACACAAAAAAGCCGTCGAAGAAATTCGTCGTGCGTGACGAAATCTCCCATAGATTTATTTCTATTTCATACGACGACGAACGATGAACAAATTAGTACAGAGTTACCGTTTTTCAAATAAAGTTAATTGTCCTTTTAATAATTGCTTAATATTCAACATACATCATTTAAGTTAAATACATACAATTATTTACCATAAAATTGCTTTTTAACTGTTCTTTCTGAATGTTTATTTTTTGCTGATTATGACATCTGTAATTTTTTCGTCGTAATTGTGCGAATTGTTACCGACGTCAGTAGTAGAGATGAATCGGAGCCGATATCGATAAAATTTGGTATGAATGTTCAGATAGTCATTTAGACAAATATGTGTGACAAAAAGAGTTGGTCTAGGGTACTAGGTTCGATAAATATGAACCCATTTTTATGAAATTTTGTATGAATGTTCAGACCAAAAATGTTGGTCTGTGCTTTATATTGGGCTGAAAATCTGCGGTGAAGGGTCAAATTTAAAAATTAGGAAACACGGCGGTAATATTAAGTGACGGGGCGGAAATTCTCTAGGAAAAGGACAGTGATAGAGATGGCAGGTGATGAATATACAGAGGAAAGCTTCAGTGTTGGAACGTCTCATTTCAATTATTATTTTATTTCGACGATGATGATACACTATACCGAAGAAGAAGGGCGCCTTATGGATTACTTGTGGATTAGACTCCGCTGAAGCCAGCACTGTTCAGTGACCAGTGCCTATGCCTTCGCAACTGAAACATTCCAACAACAACTAACACAAAGACATACTAATGCACAGCAGGTAAATGCAAAATGTTTATAATTTAATGCCCTTTTTTATAGTAAACGTGTTAACTACCTCAGCGATCGGCACCCTCAACAGCGCCTTTCTGTCGTCTTAATAAGAGTTTGTCAGAATTTTTATATAAGCAATAATCCATACAATGCACACCTAACCCTGTTTTTACACGATATATACACGGAACGGCATTATATTGCTCCAATAATCTTTAAAGAGCGGAAAAAATAAAAATTCCGCCAAACACACATATATTTTCGTTTTTTTATTCCTCTAAGAAGAAAATGTACAAATTTTTTTTTAAAGAAAAATAAAAAGAAGTACATGTTTTTCAGAAGTTTTAAAAAGGTCCGCAGTGTTCGACCAGGTATGCACGAATTGTTTAGATTTTCTAATGGTATAATTTTAAATCATCGTCTTCTTTCGAACGGACAAGCAAAAGAATGACAAGAATAAACACAATCGGCCTTATTGCAGTTTTCAACCGTGACTTCGACACCAAACCTTGCCTTCTGTTCCGTTGATATGCTGAGGTTTTCATTTCAAATCTATATTTCAATTTACAAGAATTTAAATATGAAATAAAGGTTTGCAGTGAAAGCTATCGCTTCTCGCTTTGCGTGAGTCTATATTTGGGTGTCGACGGCGACGTTGATGTCGACTCCAAGATCTTATTATGCTGCCTATTATCGAGACTGTGAAAAGTCTACAAAATATTCGTTCATAAATTTAACGGAGTTCGTTGAAAAATATTTGTGATAAAGTTGCCATCGCCCAAGTTCTGTTCGCGACAAGATGGGCGACAATGTCTTCTAACCAGTGGCTCAGTTATTGGTTACAGATGAGAAAATGTTATTCGTATAATCGTTGACGATAAGCTTGCTGAAAATTGTTACTTGCATGGTCTAATATGAGTTTCGAGGACATCTGTTTCAAACTTTCGTCAGCTATTTGCTTGAGCCGTCGTTAAAGATATCTTAAAAGCATGCTCACTGTTGAACTACATCCGCATAAAAATACGAATAATTTATTGTCGTGAGCTGTGTTATTTCAAAATCGTGCTAAAAAATCCGTGTAAAAACAGGTGCACATGTATTCGATGTTAAAAGTAAATTTCGCAATTGCCCTCCAATGCATCATTTAAAATTTTCTTTTTCCATAATTTTCTACGTTCGTGTTTTTAGCTTTCAAAAGGAATTTTATTTAAATTATCCTTCCGTGGTTTGCAAACCGTTCTAAATTAAATTTTTCTAAAAATAGAATAATCTCTGCAAAGTTGCTTCAATTTGCAAAATATAGCACTATTCTTGCAAAATTTGATACTGTTGTATCTTCTCATTTTTTTTATTTTTATTTTTTTTAAATAAACTAAGAAGTATTTTCACGTTTTGTTCCCAAAGGAAAATAAACTCAAATTAATTAAAATTGATTTTTAATGACTTTCATTCTTTGGCAAACAAGGATTTACTCAAACGTAAATAGGAACGCGCGCACGAGACAGGAATAATAGGGAAAACAGTAAAACTGCTTACCATCAGCCATCCTGCCCACAACATTATCAGTTTTGGCAGCGTGAGTACCATGAATTTCACGCAAACATGTGATAGTTTAACAAAGTTATTTTAATCAAAATATTTTATAATTTTTAATTTGCATCATTAAAGTTTCTATAATTACGGCCACTATTATGCCTGCGCCGATAGATATTTCAATCACGTTAAATACAAGAGTGACGCCCATCACTACTTTCAACGTCCTTTTCATTATGCAATTGTTGTATTTGTTGTACAAACAATATAAACCATGAAAGAAAAAACTACATTGGCAAACTAACAACCAGTCTTGTGTTCATGTTGTTATACGAGTGCTCTGTTGTACTACTCGTATTTGAATAAAATATAAAATACATTTAAAAAACCTAAAACAAATCCGCGTATAGTAGTCGGCAGAAACGAATGCAATATACCCTTGACAATAATATATACTACCCATAAAAAATTAGTGCTTGCCAGGAAGCACTATTGTAAGGGCGAACACAAAGCGGAATTACTTGCATTCATATTTTTATTCCAGATGAGACACTGACACGCACAAGACTGCATTCTTTTTAAGTATTTATAGCGCTTACTTTAGTGCATTTCGGCAGCATTTTTGTAAGCATTTGTTTTTAAACATTCAATGTATTGCTTACGACAGCTTTTACTGTTTCCAAATTTCGATAATTTTTTGCTGCGTATTGCGAAATTTACCAAGTTTTTTACGCGTTTTTATGTTATGTCTGAAGAAAGAAATTTTCTTTATTTAAATTTAATAGATTTGACTATAATCGATTTTTTGAAATTTTTTTATGTGCATCTATCAAGCTTCTGCACGCATTAACGAATACGTTGAGTTTAGAAAGATGTAAAAAATATATGTTAAATGATTATGACAATATTGGCACGGCTGCCCTCTTGCCAAAACAATGGCAGGGGTACGAGATAAATCCGGAGCAAAAGAAATGTTTTGCATTCTGCTACATACATCTACGTTCTTAAAATTACTGGCACAGTATCCGGATTTTTCTGTTGAACAAGTGCTCATGAGATATTCGCCCATGTATGCAACGCATGCCCCGGAACTAGATGCAATAGATCGGTCGTAAAGAGATAGAAGAAAGATAGTGAGCTTAATTTTTCACAACTCTGAAGTTTGAAGTTTCAATGCAGGCAGAAAAAGATAAGAAATTTGCAAATTGGGCTCCTTGGTCATGGGTCATAGTTTTGGTTGAACTAGACCTAGAATACAGGAACTATAAAAATTGCTACCAACAGTTTCCTTAAGAGGAACAATTTCCCACCAGCTTGAAAATCTCCCAATTATTGTTAATATTAATAGCGATAGATCATATAATCTGGAAGAACTATTAGATCTGTATGTACATGGTCCTTAAACTGCTCAAATATTAGATATGTGTGTTTATTCATTGAAAGACAGTAAGTTTGTAGTCTGTAGTATTTCTTAATACTGCTTTTAATTATTTTTTCCAAGTAATTGGCAGTCGTAGCACACCAATTTTCTTCATTGAATTCATTACATGTTACAAAAAAAAATAGGGCCTTTCTATATTAAGGTAACGGATGCCCAGAGAGTCTAGTGAGTAAGGCGCTGGTTTATCAGTTTCAAGATTCTAGGTTCGATTCCCAGCAGAGACTCTGGTCTGTTTCACTACAAAAAGGGAAAATGTTTTTCCCGACAGGTATCACAACGGGAGTATTATGAATTGTCGACCCATGTCGGCTGGAACATTTCCATCCAGCAGCCTACATATGGAATTTTATTTGTTAAAATCTAAGAAAAGATTTTATGTGGTACAAATCGTAAGAGCCCTATTTTGGAAATTTAAGTCACGAATATTGAATAATTTCTCTATCTCTAGTAGACTAGTAATCTGTGACCGGCAGACAAGCTAAAATGGTTTCCAGTTGGTGTTGGTTTCTTTGTATCCCAATGAGAGAGTTGGCACGCGAGTAACATTGCATTTATTAGTAAATGCTGCTGTTTGTTTTAAATCAAAGGAGATTTATTTAAAAGCGGCACAGCCAACTTAATTGCGAAATATGTCGGTTCTGCACCACTGCGAGTCTTTAAACTTATGACTGTTATACTGTGTTTACTGTCGTTTTCAAACGGAATCGATTTTTTACTTTCAACTAAATATCAAACGTATCGCCAAAGTTTTTCCATTCATGCCATTGGAGGTGTTGCGTATGCTTTAAAAAATTGTATAGACCTACATACTCGTCTGCTTATGTACCACAGCAAAAGCTAAAGGCAGTAATTCATACTTTGTTCGCTTTGGTTGTTACTGGCTGTTCTTAGATGAGTGAAAATGTTCAAACAGTTACGAACTACAAAATTGGAATGGTACAGCTTCTGTGGGACAGAAGAATATTATTTTCTTTTCATTTAAAAACATTGGTTTCTCTTACTTAAATTTCAGAAATACTGATACTCTTGGTACTTTCCTAATGAAATTATTTGAATTTGTGTGATTTTTTCAAAAGCTTTACTAAATCAATGTTATAAAAACATTTGACTTGAGATTTAAATTAAGTCCTGTACAATGCCTTTTAATTGTTTCCTTTTCTTGTAAGGAAAATAAGTACATTCGAACCACTGTGTTAGGGAAAAATTACTATTGCTCTGACAATGATAATGGTGGTGGTATGTATACTTTAGCATGAGTATGAATATCAAACTTTGAAAATGCAATTAATTTAGTTTTGAAACACGCGTCAGCATCTACGGATAAAGGAGTAAAAATATAAATAGTATATTTCCAGCTCGTGCAACGAAAAGATTCTGAAATATTCCATCTACGCATGAATAAGTTTTACTTAAAATAGTGGTCAAGCAAATTACCAGTTTTATTTTAAATTAAGGATTCCCTCAGTATTTTTCTTTAAACAATTCATAAGGAAAATTTCGCGTTCCATGTTAATTCAGGATTTTTGTTTTTTTTTCTGAATTAATTAATGACTACCGTATTCATAAGACTGCATTTTCACCAGGCAAGTTTACTTGCGCAAGTCTATTGAAATTCTCTTTTAAATTGGCTTTTCTGTTCAGACATGACAGTTTTACTTGCGCAAGTTTTGTTTTCTTCTGTTTATATACTCTTTAATTTGTTGACATTTCTTATTTGCTTTGTTTTGAAAGTGATTAATAGGTTTGTTCCAGCTGCAGAACAAAAGTGCCCGAACTCACACAAATTAACCCAAAAGCGTTCCAGATAATAATTCTGTGAAATTTTGAGAGAAAATGAGAGAGTAAAATTTTTCACATCCTGTGCAAAGTTGCACGAACTTTTCCTTTGGGGTTCAATACAATAGCGATTGAAATGAAATTACGCAAATTAAATTTTTTATCACGTTTTTTTTTAATAATAAAAACTTTTAAACAAATATTTAGATATAGAATTTTGACATTTTATGTCACAACCTTTCTTGAGGGTTACACGTTAAATTTTTGCCTTTCCAATTTTAAAAATTCTCAAATTTTTTTCCTAATACACTCACACTTTTAAAACATGGTGAGAGTTTGCTTTCAAATTTCCTGTGCAACTTTTGTTCCAAATTATGAACAAGAAAACAGCTGGTACCTATTCGTATGAACAGCGAAACCATCTTGATAAATGAATTTGCTTTTAAATTGCTCAAAACTTGCGTGCAGCCTACGTTACAGCTTTCAATACACATGAATTTTTTTAGAAGCCGTATGTGTAAACAATTTGAAAGCAAAAGTTGAACGTGTGGCTAAGTTCGGGCTAGAATTAAATTATCAGCTGTTTTATTTACATATGAAACTAAGAAATTAATCCGAAAAATTTTGAAAGAAACGAAAAAAGTTTTTAGTTAAAAATTTATGAAAAAGCAAAATTTAAGATTTTTGAAATAAACTTAAAATTGTAAGTACATGTATTTGTGCATATTTATCACTTTATTTAATAAAAATGGCTTTTACTTTTTTCCATTAATTTTTTACAGCTGTTGCCAATAATGCAAATGTTTTGCTTTTAAAATATTATGCACTTTATTAAGAGTCTAAGATCACTAAAAAAAATTATTTGAGTAAGTAAGCAGCACTAGTATATCGAGATGTTCAATTGTGGTTTTTTGCGTTCCAGCAATTTAGGCCAACGGTTTTCACATTCAGAGAGTAATTTTCTTTTTACTCTCACTTTTGTCATGCACCTGGAACAGACCTAATATTTACAGATCATAAAAAAAGCACAACGAAATACAAATGAAAGAAAATGTCACGAATTTATTGGCGACCAACTTTAAGTATAAGAAAACTCTTCGACCTTTCGAGTATAGGCAAGTGTGTACTCTATTCCATTCCCCCAGACTTTTCCACTACTTAAACTTAAGACTTGCGCAAGTAAACTTGCCTGTTGGAAATACAGTCTAAAAAAACGCTTTTAAACAATATTTCCATACAAAATTCAATCAATATACGTTATATGAATATTTTATATAATGATATATAATATAATATATATAATATATATAATGATATAATAATATTTTATGAATATGGCTGTATGATTGTTAATGTCGTTAATTGCCATTTTTCAACTCTCTGTAAACACACACCGTGCACAACTTTTATAGTGTACAAGTATTTTTATTGTATTGTAGTAGATTACACAGGGTAAGTGAATTGCATTGAACTATTATGGTTTTGTGCTCGTATTATGCGTTTTAAAGAGTTTTTTACTACTCCTATAAAATACGTGTTCTTGGTTTGCCTTTTCAGCTCATAAGACAATAACTTTATTAAAATTTTCTCCATTTTGATTTTATTAAATTTTACAAACAATTAAAAAGTAATTTTCCTTCCAGAACAGCAAACCCCAATGCAAAAAGTTAGTTAAATGCCCTGCAAGATATTAATGTGTGTGCGTGAATATGTCTATACGCTTCCGATGATATTGTGAAGCATCAGACACACCTTGCAGATAAAGTGACTAGTCCACACATGCATGTATAGTATAGTCCACGGTGGATCATATAACCCATCGGACTAACCCTAAAAATACTTTATGGAGCACCCGAGAAAGTAATTTTAATGCGACGGCGTAATCGTAAATACGAAGGAAAGCATGAATACTTGTCGCATAACAATAAGCTGCATTATATAGCACCATGTTTGCTACAATAGACCACGTATTTCGCTATTATCTGCTGGGCACTGATGGAAACACAGTGATGCTTCATGCGGGTGAACTTGCATACAAACACAAAGTTAAACACGTCCGGAAATACTTACGTAGAATTTTACAGCCATAAAAGTTGTCAACTGAAAAATACTTGTAGTATTTTTAATAAAAATTATTTTTTTCATTAGTTTGTGTAAATGTGTGCTTGCGTGTGGATGTGTGTGTGTGTTTGTTAACTGAAAATTAAATCCATGGGGAAATGCCCAAGAAAACAAAAAAATAAAAAGTAACGACCGCAACACCAGTTACCCATTTAACCAAGACAGGACTTCTTTTGTTGTACCCCATTACAAAGTTAGCAAACACTAATGTCTATGACATTGAAGTCCCATCAAAAGGTTAAAAGTCTACAGAACAATATCACAAACATGCATGAACAAAATGTGCAGATGTAGGCCCAAATGCTCTGGCCGCAAAATAATAAGGCCAGCATACAATGGGATCCAGACATACTCGGAGTATAAGAAACTAATAGCTCGCACATTTTTTTCTATCTTGGACCAGCACCCAGGAAATGACTGCTACACATGCGGTGCATTATGCCGGAACTAGAGGAAAGGGATAGTAGCAGAAATGAAAGGAGGCGAAGCTTTTTGTACGTTATTTGATTTTTTATAACTGTGTTATAGCGTCTCTGATGTTAAGGAGACGTATTAAATTTATGAAGCTTCGTTTTTTTAGTAGCTATTTTTAATAATTATTTTACTTCGCCGATGCTACACAATACCGACGAAGGAGGGCGTTTTGATGTGCCTGTGGATTGGCTACAGTTGAAGCTGTTACTGTTCAGTTACCAGTGACTATGCCTTTGCCACTGAAACCTTGCGACAACAACTGACACAAAGCCACACAAATGCGCATCAGAAAAAATGCGAGATGTTTTTATGAGTCTGAAGCTGGGGTTGAACCCAGGAAAATTTTTCGTTTTGTAGTCAACGTGCAGACTACTTCGACCATCGCCACCCTCAAGGAAGGAACCGATTGTTGTCATCGAAAAATCGTACTGCATTTGTGTCTTTAAACAAATTTCTAAATGCGACATATGTTTTGCAAAATAAACCGTTTTTCTTTTCTGTAAATTAAAAATTCTTTTCTAATTTATTTTCCAAACAGACCCAGTGTGAAATTTAATTGTATTTTATAATTTGGTTTGTCATTTTCGTTGTTGGCAGTGGTCTTTGCCTGCTTGAGCAAAAATCTGACCATGTCGTTTTTACTCTTGAATACACGCACAACTACAACAATACTTAAATATTGCTGTTGTAATTACACTGAGCTTCAAGGCGTCATTTATTAGTTTTCTACCAGATTGAGCTTTTCTAAGTGTTTTGTTTACAAAAAACAAACAGTTTCATTTAGCCGAAACCGAGTTACGCATATCACCCTATTGAGAATTATTCTTTTTTATATTTTCACTAGTGCATTTACAAAAAAAAAAAAACCAAAATGTGTGCGAATCGGTTGACCATATCAAAAATCGATTTAAGACAAATTATGTAAGATTTAAAATAATACTTTTTTGACGTCATTTTTCTACTTCGATATCTGTGAAACTATTTTATATTTTTGTTATTTATCTATGCTTGTTGTTATATGGTTTTGCTGGTCTATATGTGCATTTCATTTTGTGTTAATACCAAAATTGCCGGTAGACCATTTGAGTGGTGACAAAAAATATGAAAACGAATGTGTACAAACATTTTGCATGCTGCACTTTGCTTAACTTTCCTAGTCGCAGCGTATTAAAAATTGAAACATTCGAGAAAAAATTATAATTCCTGTATGCTTTTTTTCAGAGTAGGGATAATCGAAACTGACCATTACTAAATCGGATCCATTTTCGACTCCCTTGTCGCAATGATTGCCCACTCGCGTACCAATGAAATGTGCCTCAAACCAGCACTTCCTCTAGGATCTATTGATCTCTGTTATTCGGGTGGTAATTCGCGACTTCCAACCTCATCACTGAATACCCTTAACGTTGTAGACAGACTTACCAGAGTTTCCGCCAGGAATCGAACCCAAAAAAGCCACAATGATAGACTAGCGCTCTACTCATTAGACTAGCAAAGCACTCTCTTATGTCATTCAATATTACGGTTTTAGCCAAATCAAGAACTTGACATCACCAAGTCCGTTGCCCTGTGTATTGTCAGTGCAGCAGGGTGTTATGTTATTTTAATTTTTATGTCCATGTTTTCCTTTTTTAATATTATGTGGCAGGGAATATTTGAGTGTTATCTCGTAGGTCAATTTGTTGTTGCTGTTTCTGATGTTGTATGTTCAGTTGACCACATAAATAGGAGCCTTGTTTATAATGTTTAATGATAATGAATTTTCATTGAAGAAGACGACAGGATGTCAAATGGATTTTAAAATATTTTTCATTTTTATGTGCGATGGTTATATAAGCATGTGTGTATATGTGTATGTAATAGTGACAGTAAATGGAAGTGAGTGAATTCGTTTTAATTTATGTTTATAAAGAAGTCTTCAATAAGACCAGGCGGTAATGAAACTCTCGTTCAATATGTGCTCGATGTGAATCCCACTGTAGCTCGCTTTCAAAATACTCGTACCTAACTTTTAACGATTCTTTGGCAAAGATCTTCCGATGTCGTACATGGCTTTAAATTCATAGGTTTATTGCGTTTTAGTGCCTCATTACACCACTGCCTTCAGAAATATCAAAAATAATGACTGCTTGGACATCAACCTCTCCTTATAGAAAACCACATCTTATACTTTTTAACGCGTTTAAATATTTATGCAGGCAACATGTTAAAAATATGTTGTTCTTGTTATTATGAGCAAATACTATTTCCTCGTTAGTATGGTCTTACTATGGCAAAATGTATTTAATTTAAAAACTTACACGCAGATTCTCCTTTAATTTTGATTTGATATTTCAAATAATTTCAATTTTAATATGTATTTGACAATGTATGTTCAAAAGTTTCTATTGTTATTTTTCTAATGATTCTAATTCCATATTTAGACACTGACATTGGCATGGAAGGTTACTTTTCCAAATGCTTAAAAAGTAGAAATACGAAAGTATTTCTCTTCGCTAGTAATAATTTCTAAACTTCAATAGAATTGCAAAAATTGCAAAATTGTTCTAATTTATAAAGAAATTTTTAAAAGTATGTGCGGAAATCTCGATAGACTGCACATCCATCATACACTTTTGTGTCTCTCGAGTATCGCATCCAACTCTGCCACTTTCCGAGAAAAACCTGACGCATTTTTAGTTTTCCAAAAATAATTCTAAAGTATTGTTGCCAGTATTTTTTTTAACTAATCCAATTTAGAATTTTTACTAAAGTACAATTCAAAAATTGTTAAATTTCTTTTAACAAAGCGTGTAAAGACCGTTCAATACGCTGCACTTTCAGTTGAAGAAAATATTTTTTCGCTTTCTGTCATTCTAGATTGAATGATGTGAAGAAAAGAAGAAGCAGACGAAAAATGTTGTAAATCTAGCAGATTATCTA
Organism: Dexiosoma caninum; assembly: GCA_963924685.1. Taxonomy (NCBI): domain Eukaryota; kingdom Metazoa; phylum Arthropoda; class Insecta; order Diptera; family Tachinidae; genus Dexiosoma; species Dexiosoma caninum. The sequence continues at coordinate 124,611,762 of OZ004725.1, read as the reverse complement.
TGTTGATTTGCGATCGCTATCATCTGAAGGTATGAATGACACTGTGGATGTATAAGCTTATGTACCAGAGAAATCCTCGCTTCACAAAATGCAGGTACTCTACAATCGGCAATCCACAATACTTTGCCAGCTTCAATAAGTACACAACAAGCAGTTACTTGCAACCATTGTTTAAGTCAGTATATTTTTTTAATTCTTTCGTTTACATATTTTTGTTTAGTACTCTGTAGTGTAGGCTGTTTCTTCTTCTCTGTATCCAATTACACACACACACACACACACGTACACATTCTGGCAACAATCCTTTTGTTAAACGCACGTGTTGCATTTTTCTTGGTTTTTTTATTTGAATAGAAATTGTTTTTTCTTCTGTATGTATTATTACATGTACATACATATGTATTTGTATGTGTTTGTTTATTTGTTTTGATGTTCATTGTTTTTGTTCAACATTTTATTCAACTGTTGTATCCTGCTAAAGTCAAACAAAACACGAGAGGGCTTTTCTGCTCCATTGTATGTGTGCTTAGCCACTCACATGTATTTATTTTTGTTGTTGATATTTTAACAACAACAACAACAAGAACACCTAAAACCATTGCAACTTGCTAGACATTGTTGTCATTAACATGACTCTGACTGTTACATGAACGTTGCAGTGGCACTGTGGAACAGTGGGACACTCGCATTCCTGTTTATACAATGTCGCTATGAAAAAATTCCACAACTTTTGATTGCATTTAGTTCGTTAAAATTAATTTGAGTTGGCGAGATTATAGTTATCAAATGTACAACGTCGCTATATTGGGGCATTGTTTTGCTATAAAGCCAAACATTTAAACTGGCTGGCCCACGATGTCAGAATTGATATCGATCGGTCGCTTAATTGACGCTTCAAAAATTGTGTTCTTTAGATAATCGGTTGACTAAATGTTTTACACGCACAAAATATGACGCACCCTGTAGAAAGACACAAATATTTCAATATTCAAGTTTGAATGTAAAACGACGTAACTAACAGGGAACACTCCGTGTCCCGACAACGAGAATCAAAATTGATGTCGTATATGCACCCGATAGAGATCTCCTCGGCGCTGTACTGTCGCTACATATCCACATATCCCTCCCGTAGCACCGTATCCAGTTAACTGCCCGCGTCCAGCAAGAAACTGATCGTTTGCCCGTTGCAGGAACCCGCAGGGGGTTTTGGAACTGAGTTCCTTAACCGACGGGTCTTTAGCAAGCCCGCGGTACCTAATTAGCTAATTAGTTGAAAAATTTCCCTATTGTTCTTCAACTTCTTTATAAAATGTAAGTTTTAGTCTTAGAACAATTTCGTAATCTATCAGGGGCTTTGGTTCGCAGAAATATTAATGGGGAAGGTGATGCATCACCTTGACTTTTTCCAGAACTAGAAGATGACAGAGGAGGCGACTCTTCGGTATCACACCAGAGATCCGACTTGGATTGTTTTACGGTCTTTGACTGCTTAACCGCAGCTCTTGTCAAGTCTGGTTCCACGGGAAACCGGTTGCCCACATTGCTTCTGCAAAGTACGATTTTAATGACTGATGTACCACAACTGAGCTCGCTTGAGTTTAGTGAACCAAGTCTTTCTGACTACTCCACGGGGTTTAAAGCCTGATGACTTTGAAGACTTTATCGGAGGGTGCTTCGTGTCTACCCCGAACAGGTTGGAGTTCTGTTTAGGTTTATTTCGTTTAGAGTACGCGGGGAGAGTAGTTAATGGTCTATTCGAGAAATATCGTAATTTTTATGACATGTGCGCTGATACGACTTTTACTAATCTAGGTGCTCTTGCCGTCAACAGTAATCACCGGAGAGTTTATCTCACTGATGTGGCACAGGGTTTAGACAGCCCGAAACTTCTCAGCATGGTATATATCATAGGCTGGAAAGAACTATAATTATAGATTGCAAGCTATATGTGCTTAAGTCTACAAGTTATCTTTCCATGTGCCCATGGTGGCGGTGGTGAACGTCTCAATTCACCCGTTGTTTAGAGCACCGTGTGGTTGGGCGACAATTTTGATCCCATCTGCCCGTAGCCAGGAATAAAAACCCTGCAGAAAATGTGCACAATACTCATCCCGGGTTCTACAAAATATTTTTTTTTTAATCTCGCTTTTTCGCAACATTTTCTGCAATATCCCGCTTTTAAACGATTATATCCCAGAAAACCTTGTGGTAACGTTAGGCATTCTTATAGATATTGAAGAGCTGATGAGGCGAGTTGCAATAAAAATTTTATTAAAAAAATCACTTTCTATTTAGAAAAATTTTTGTCCCACTGTGCATGCATTTTTTTTCTAATATGTGTGTGGTGTAAAGCTTTCTTTTGTTATTCTTTTATTCTCCAGTATTGTTTATTGCGTGTTTCAGTTAATATTTGTACAATTTTTGTATGAGCACTTGTGTTGCTGTTGTTGTTAAACTTTATTGTTCTGGTCCGTGTAGATGTGCGAGAGTACCTTTTGGTGTTGTGCGATATTTTATTTGATTTTATATGCTCCAAAATCCGTAAAGTTTTTAATTGTTTGCGTTCTTAATTTTCAAATTGTATTTGCAAATTCATATTGCATATTCATGTCTACTAACAACACTCGAAAGCCAATATTAAATCAACATTGACATGGTAACCTGAAGTACAATCCAAGTGCATATGTATGTATGTATGTACGTATGTGTGTTGTATGTAGAATATTCCTCTTTATCTATCTAAACTTGACAGATTTTTGAAAAATAAATAGGAGTACATGACGATTTAGATGAATCTGTGCAAGAAAGTTAATGTTTCTTAATAACTTCAAATAGTGTAACGTATTTATCTCAAAAAATTCCCAAAGTAATTAATTTTAAAATGAAACATATTGAATTTGTTTTTTATTGTTTCGCCTTTCTTCTAATTCTAATGAAAAGAACATGTGTTTGCCGATCAAAATTTATTGTTTCTTTTTTTTTGGGAGTTGTATAATAATGAAGAAAAACGTTTGAAATTTGTTTACATTAAAATACTCGTACACACTTGCACACTACGTATTTTCTTTTAAGGTGCCATGAATAATTTATGTAAATGTGGAGTATTTTTTATACTTTTCATTTCTTTTACCGATGTTTTATGGATATTTTTGAGGTTCACTGAAAACATATATAAGTACATATGTGTGTGCGTGTTAAGAAAAGATACCAAGTTAAACACCTGGTGATCTGAAATGATTTTATGATAATAGGAGGAGGGGGAAAAGGGATTTTTTTATGTTTCTTAAATAAATATTGTTAGACATACATATGCATGTACATGTCTATAAAATTTAAGTTTTATTCATAAAATATGAGTATGTTTTTGATTTAGAAAAGGCTTGTAAAATTAAATTTTCATGAAATTATGTTATTATAAGACAAAAAATACATAAAAGGAACATAATTATGGAAGTAATTGATGTTTTATAATCACTAAAAAAATTTTTACTCCTCTTAAAATATTAACGACAGCGGCAGTATAATCAAATTTGTATTCTACTGTTTTTAAAAATATCTCAAGTACGAGTACCTTTAAAAATCTACATACATACATATATACGAGTGAGTATATACATATTTCTGTCTAAACATACAAATATGTATAAGGGATTAAATTGAGAATCTGTTTCCTACATAAACATTTTGCATGAGATATATAATTGCAGCACTGCTTTTCCTTTAGACATTGATTCGGCAAGCTGCTGTATGGGACTTTCAAGGCACATTGGGAAATAAGTTATTTTCGGTACTACCAGTTTGTTTGTTGAAACTATAGATTTAAATTCCTGTGTTAGACCAAAAAAAAAAAAACTACATCTACAACAAAAGCAAGTACTTACCATCACCTCAGGTGCAATTTTTTCTAAGGAATTCGTTGTTGAATTCGTCATTATTCGTATACGCACATATATTCCATATATATTTTAAAATATTCTGACATCTCAGATCTTGTAGTGAAAATACATACTTCCTTATGAATTTTTTTTTTGAGCAATTACAGCGCCTCTGGTGTTAATATTTTCTGGTGTTGTTACTTTCTTAAAGCACAAGATTCATTAATTAAAACTGGAGGTGTTCATGTTTACGAATTGTTCCTCTTTTCGAATACTAAAAATAGAACAAAATTGTATTGCATGTATTTACGTGTTTATGTATGTTGTATGAAATTGGATTTTAATAAAATATTTATTTTTAGAACAATCTATATACAGTCGAACTTCTCTATAACGTAGCAGTTGGCGACCGTCAAATTCCTACATTATAGAGAAATTTCGTTATAGAGAAACTGCAGAAAATTTTGACTACATTTTTTTATGTAGAAAATATATTTATTAAGACAAAAAAAAATGTTTTTACATGAACACATTAATTTTTTTTATTAATACATACATATGTGACTAAATTGATTGCTAAAAACTTCGCAATAGAGAGATTATTTAGTGTGAAAAGTTCTATTTAGTCTTAAAAAATTGTACGTTACAGAGAGAAGTTCGTTATAGGGAATTCAAATGTATGAAAATACTCACAAAAATGTTGTGTTCACGAATTTTATTTGTTATAGAGAAGATTTCGTTATAGAGAAGTTCGCTATAGAGAAGTTCGACTGTATTAAATTTCAAGCTCGTCTTTATGTTTATTTTTTATATGTATATACTTCGATATTTCTTTAACCATCAGTTAACATCTTCAGGAAATTTTTATATTTATAAAATTTATGATATTTTTCATACTGTATGAGAATATCATAGAGTATGTAATAATAAATTTCACATATAGTTTATAAGGGAAAAAGCACAATTAGAATCATATGTATTTATTATTAATTTCAAAAAGTAATTTAATATATATAAATTTTTCTTAAAATAAAAAAAGTTGTATAAATAAATATTTTCTAATACTTATTTTTTATATACACAAAATTATATAATAATTTGGAATTATCGACATAATTACACATATGGTACATACATACACAATCGATACATAAACGATCATTCTTTTTTGCAGCTTTTTTTGTCCAAAATTTGTATTAAAATACTGAATGAAATTTGTAGTCAAAGAAAAAATAAAAAATATGAAAAAAGGCGATTCCCGGAAGTAAGAAATGGAGAATGTTTATATTTCAACCTCCTTGTAAGTAAGCGCATTGGTTTTATAATTCAAGTTACAGAGCTTTATCTCAAAGTTTTTAGTATAGTCAATTATAAAGAAAATATATCTGCATACAATGGGATTCCTAGAACTAATTGAATTTTTTTAGGTCAAGCGCATTAATTTTTATTTTTCAAATTTTAGAGATTTCAAACTTTGTGCATATTTTAGAATAGTTACTTAAAATAATAAGCTCTGTTCACATAATGCGTTGTCGACGTAATCGCGACTGCACTGTATACATTGGCGTTTTCATTTTGTTGCAATTTCTGTGGTTGCTTGCGCTCCCCTTTTTTCGTACATTATTCTCCCTTATTGAGATAAATTATAGTTTACTCTCAATATACCGAACTTTACCGGAAAAATAAAGAAATAAACCTATTAGCGCTGAAGTATACTTCATCCATCATTGGCATTTATGACCAGCTGACAATGACAAAAAGTGTTAAGAGCGTCAAAAACGATGACACTTGACATATCATTGATGCCAAATTACATCATCGTTATGACGGGTTTTTTATCAGTGTATGTAATGGAGGCCGCATTAGCTTAGACAAATAGCTGAAAGCCTTATCTCCTAAAAGTCGTTTTAGTGTTAGTCAAGGAGATAATTCGAGTAATTCATCGAATCAGCACTGCCTTAAAAATAATAAAAAAAAATTGGAAAATACATGCATATTTTCCATAAGTTTCCTTATTTTTTCTTAGTTATTCACGGCGAGTCAGATTGAATAGTCAATGAACGTGTTGAGTAATTGAAAAATTGTTTAGAAAAATTAAATAGATTAAATCGAGTTAAAAAACTTTTGTAATATATGTAAAATAATGGTTGTTTAGTTTTTTCTGTTTGTATTCTGGGTAATTATATAATCATGTGCGATTTTTAGCTTATTTCAATACTAAAATCAACAAAATTGCAGTAGGTGCAGTGAAACCAATGGCGGCTTACACGCTGTTGCCATTAGTGGACGGTATATCTTCAAAATGCTCAAAATTATACATACGTACAGAACGCTGTTGCTCAGGAACAGTCGAGGTGGCCTTATGCTCGAATAAAATATTTTTGGATTAAAATTAATTTTTTACCATTTAAAGTTCTATCGATATTAAAAAACACCCTTTATTTTAGAATTGTAGTGCATTAGCTGTTCCAATTTAAATTATCAGCCGTGTCTCTGAATACCTTTGCGGCAATTTGTTAAGGGAATCCTTACTGGCAGTAGATATACAACAAATGTAAATTCCCAAAATTAATTTGAAATTCGACCATTTACTTAATCTTTTAATACCGAAGTATTAAATCGCATTATACAATGAATATCTTTCACATCTAAAATAATACTATGAAATGTTTATAAAATAAAATCCCTCCTATTTCCAGTAGTTTATTATTGGGATCAATTTTATTTCCCCAAATAACATTTTCTCCTCCCTTTTATTGTTGCAGTGAAAATAAAAAGCAGACATACACTTGTTAAAAAAATCGATGACGCATAAACATTGTTAAATCATAAAAGTGTAAAGTAAAAATTAACACCCATCTCCAATTTGAAATGTCTGTACAATAAATACCAGTACACAGCAACAAAAAGAACAAAAAAAAAAAGAAAATAAAGAAAAAACAACTACCGTCGTGAAACACAAACTGCACAATAAATAAAATGTGGAAATGACGAAATGAAAATACTAAATAAATGTGTTTATTTAGGTGGCGCAAAGGATAACTAATTCTCCTTTTCTCACGCTTTGCTTTGCTATACAAATTACGGATTCTTTTTTTTTTAGCTGTCAAAGGATGAGCAACAATCCGTAATAGCATTTGGGTTATAAGTGCCTGCACACACGACTATTTTCATTCTATCCATTTAAATGCTACTGAATATCCATACATCCACTATAAACTTGCAATACAATACGTGTATTTATGCGTTTTTGTTGTTGTATTGTAGTGCACTTGAATGTCATAATTTAACAGTTTAGAATGGTTGATGTAATAACAAAAACATACTCGTACATTAGAATCACAACACAAATAAGAACAACATTTTAACATATGAAAGTATCAAGTGTATGAAAAATCTATCTTAAGAGAACATACTGGAAAAATATTGTACAGTGGAATTCGGTTATGACGAACTCCGCAGGACCGAGCAATTTTTATTTTTATCTTGGACCAGCACTCAGAAGATGACACCTACAGATGCGATGCATTGTGATGGGACTAGAGGAAAGGGATAGTAGGAGAAATGGCAGCAGGTGAAGTTTTACTATCTTATAACTCTGCTTTTGCACGTTCTTTGTTTTATAGCAGTATTGTAGGTCCTATGATGTCAAGGAGACGTATTAAACTATTGAAGCTTCGTTTTCGTACCCATTTTTAGTAATTATTTTACTTCGCCGGTGCAACACAATACCGACGAAGGAGGGCGTTCTGATGTGCCTGTGGATTGGTTACAGCTGAAGCCGTTACAGTTCAGTGACCAGTGACTACGCCTTCGCCACTGAAACCTTCCGACAACAACTGACACCAAGCCACACAAATGCACATTAGAAAAAATTCGTAATGTTTTTATGAGTCGGAAAGTGGGTTTGAACCGAGGAAATTTTTGGTTTTGTGGTCAACGTGCAGACTACTTCAGCCATAGGCACCCTCAATTTTGTTCGTTAAGCACGCTATAGCGGGAGTAAATAATCTTTTATTGTTAGTCTTCACAATATTTGTTTCAATATTTTCGTTATTTTCAAAATTGTCCAAAATGTAGACATTGAGATTTCATATAGGGTGGTCCAAAATGACAAAGAGTGTGTCTCGTTGTGTCGTCATTCTATTGGAACCTTACTTGCGGATGGTTTCCCACGGCGGGGGTTAAACAATTTTCCAACATTATCCGATATCTAACACCAGTGATGGAAACGGCGACACCGTGTTTATTTTCCAAAAAAATATGAGCAAATAATCCTTGCCGACGAAACAGCGCACCAGACGGTAAGTAGGTATAATTCTCGCTGTTGAACTACTCTTGGATATCCCGTAGCTCTTTTTGCCTATTAACAAACCCATTCAATTGGAAATACTCTTCGTCGCAAACAGTTAAAATATGAATAACATCATGATTTTCTTCTCAAATGAAGTTCAACGATTTTGGCACGTTGAACTGTACGTGTACGATTCCATTTTAAATTCTCCACGTCTTCTTTACAAATTACTGAAAACAAAAAAAAAAGAAAAAAATAAAACACGTTCGCTCATTTTGGGTTACCTTGTATGTTTGGCTTTTTTTGAAGTCTTTTATCAAAAGCTATATTGACATAATTTATTTTCTTTTATATCTCTGTGTGTTGGACATTTTTAGTTGCTGTGAGTTTAAATTTGTTATTTATTTTTTAAATAAGGAATTAACTGATAGTCTTACCAAATTGTGATAAATAATGTAAAGTTTTTGCGATTTTTTTTGTTCTTTATAAATTACAGTATACATTTTCATGCATTTTTGTTTATGAGACTTACGAAACAGTTCGTTATAAACCAGAGTTCGCTATAACGTTACTAATTTGTTTGAAATATTAATGCAAAACCGCAAGATTTATTTATTGTAATTGGGCAATTGGGCAATTGGGCAAGAAAGTTAAAAGTTTTTGCAGAAATTAATATTTGAAGCAAAATTATGAATTTTGAATAATATATTTCTGCTTTTTTCCATGTGCCACTTATAGCCGTCCTTTGTATAGTTTTCGTCCTTGACACTTTCACTTTACTTTTCAATGCAAGTTTATTACTGTAAAAATTAAACCAAACTGTATGTACAGCGTAAAACGGTGAATTAAAGTTACTGTTGCAGTCAATATTGCATTGTAACTGGAGCAGTTGCTACTGGCATTTTGCTTATTTACTTATGTTTTCAAGCCAAGGTTTTTTCTTCTTTTCCTTTCTGTTTAACTAACATAATTTTTCATTTAAATAAATTTTATTTCATTATTTTGCTACTTTTCCATTTGAATGCTACAAAACAGTACATAAATCCAAATAATCACTATGACATGTTTATGCATGGTTTGAACAATTTTATGTTGTATGGTTTAAAAGTTTTCTGATATACATTTCTGTGTTTTTAAATATCTTAATACAGCAGATTAATTAAATTTTGAATGTTCTTTAAATAAAATAATAATGGGAAGATACGTCTCACCAGCTGTCTCCACTACAGTGTCACATTCCAAAAAAAAGTAAAACACATTATCTGCGAGACATTGTCCGTAGGCATTTAAATTGCTTGGAATGGTACTTCTCAGAGAAAGAAAATTTACAAAATAGTAAAATTTTGTCGGAAAATAACCACAATTCAGGCAACTGCCACAGCAAATTATCATACCACCATAAAATTTATTTTATTTATTGTTGAAAAAAATTTAAATTTTTTCAGTTGCAATAAAAGAAATAATAAATGTTGTTAATTGCACTGCAAATCATTCGATTAAGATCATGGAAAGAATTTTTTAAATATTCGTCAATTAATCAAGAGATGTTTAAAGTAAATACATTTAGGGTATTCAAATCGTAGTCATATGATTTAAAATAATAACATGAAAACATATCACTGCCGCGATATTATTTCCGTGTGTTATTTAAAAATTCTGTCGGGTGATAAGAAAAAAAAACATTTATAGATATTTGATATCAAAATGAAAAAAAAACAAGTCAAAATGAAGCCAATTCAAATTATAAAAATATTCTTTTGGCACATAAAAGTGATGAAATAAATGTAAAAAAACAGCTGCCGCCTGTAATGTGATTGGACGGTGGCTAGTGGACAAACGTTAAGTGGCTGCCAGCCAGATAAGTTACAAAAAACTAAATTTTCTCGCTTGTTAATTTTTATATGTCGTGACTTTATCTTTCTTACTTATTTACAAGTTATAAAATTGAAATTTAGTGGAAAGATATGAAAATGTTCAGAATGTTTTTATTTTTATATCATTTATAAATGACGGCGGCTTGTAAATATTATCGTCGTTTGACTCAGAGACCTATGAAAGGGAGTCAACTTAAAATTGTTAAATTTTCACTTTTTGCTAGAAAACGATTTACAGTGTGATATGCCATTCAAAAAGTCGTATTACCTTGTGAGTTATTCGTTTGAAGTCCAACAATTTGTTTAAATTAATGTAAAATATTAAGACGTTATAACAATATGACTTAATCCCCTTAATCGTTTGAATCTCCCAAAAATGTTTATTCAATTTCTTTAGAGTATTGAAAATACGACGATGTTATTGCTGCTGCAGTAGCTGTTGTAGTTCATATACAATTCGAACTATTGAAGATGCAATTGTTAGTTCGTCGTCTGTCTGTCACTGATTTTGTTTTGTTCATAAAATGTTTTACTCTCAAATGAATCTGTGCAGGAGGTGATTATCATCAATTTTACATTTTGCTTTTTATTGAAATTTAACCACATAAAAATAAAAAGCATTTTATCTTTTTTTTTTAGTTTTACACATTAAAAAAATGTTTTTATATTAATTTATATTACAATAGAAATATAATAAAAATAGATCACTTTTAACACAAGAATTGTTCATTGAATCCTTCTGTCTGTCTTGTGTGTCTTTTTTTTTTGGTTCCTTTCTACATCAATTTCATAATTACACTTTTTAGTATTTGTTTTTTATGGTTGAGAGAAAAATACACATACGAGTACTTCGCCAGACACACATTTGTACATGCATATGTGTGTACGAACACACACCCTATACAAAAAAAAAATAACGCAGCAGCAGCACTTACACTTCTATACATATGTACGTGGTGATGCCAACATAGCAGGCAGGCAATCATTCAAAATAACTGTCAACACTAATTTGAATTGCTACTCCTCATCTTGCAGGCAATTGCAACTGATCTCTTAACGAACCCTAATGCATGTAGTATGTGTTACACTTAACTACTGTGGGAATTATTAAGTGCATCTTTGAGTCTAGTCCTTTACTTAAGGATAATAAGGTTATTGAACGTTTTTAAGTAACAAGTAAATGAAAACTCAAGGTGTGTTTTATTTTTTCCATATGGTATCTCTACTGATGTTGTTTTTAATATATATATTTTTTTGATTTTAAACACATTTCCTTAATTACATTACAAGTGGAAATTTCGTTGAGAGATAAAAGGTATGGATATCAGTAAGCCCCAAAAATTTTTTATTTTATTTTCATGGGTGCTCAAGCATAATTTGAAAGCTTTAAAGAATTTTTTGCAGATTTCTCGAAAAATGTTTTAATGAATTGTAATATCAGTTTATTTAGCTTTTTTTTTAATGATATTCTTAGATAACAAAGATATATGAAAGAGCATACTTTTGCTGAAAAGGTACTTTCTGTGAGAAGTTGTCTTTTGAATTTGCACTTCTTGTGAAAAGATAGTTTTTTAATTTTTGTGAAAAGAACGTTTTGCAAAACGACACTTTTTATAAAAATTTTTCTTTTGGGGAAAAAAACATTTTTTGTAAAGTTAGTTTCTGTGAAAAGATACTTCTTGTGCAAAGGTACTTCTTTTGTGAAGAAAGTTTTTGTGAACACGTAGTTCTTGTGAAATCGAGCATTTTGCGAAAAGGTACGCTTCGTGAAAACTAATTTTTTGTAAAGGTAGTTTTTGTGAAAAGGTACTTCTTTTAAAAAAGTATTTCTTGTGAAATGATAGTTTTAGTGAAAAAGTAACTTTAGTAAACAGGTAATTTTTGTGAAAATGTACGTTTTGCAAAAATTTACTTTTTATAAAACTGTACTTTTTTTTTTAAAAATTTGCCCTTTATGAAAAGATACTTCTTGAGCAAACTACTTCTTCTGAGAATATAGTTTTTGAGAAATCGTGCCTTTTGTGAGGAGGTACGTTTTGTGAAAACAAATTTTCTGTGATAAAGTACTTTTTATGAAAAGATACTTTTTGTGCAGAGGTTTTTCTTGTTAAAAGATAGTACTTGTATTGTAAAGTACTTTTTGGGAAAAGTTGAAAGTATACTTCTTGAGAAAAAGTACGTTTTGTGAGAAGGTATTTCTTGTGAAGTGGCACTTTGGTGAAAAGATACTTTTTGCAAATATCTACATTTTGTGAAAACGTACGTTGTGTAAAATGGTGCTTCCTTCGCGTATCTAAGTTTTTGAAATGAACTTCTTCGCAAAGTTTTTGTGTATACACATTTATATCCACTATATTTAACAAAATTCTACCATTAAATCCAGTAAAATAGGAAAAACAGAAGGCGAATTTAATTTTTTCAATATATGTACCTATAAAAGTATATCTTATGTTTTTGCAGAAGTAAAGTTTTTAAACTTATGATTTTCTTATTTATTTTTCTTCCAATTTGGGTTTTTATTTCAAGAGTTTATTTCACTCAAAAGTCAATTGGACTTTTATTAAAATTTGGTGTATATAGTATGTAGATATACTCGTATGTAATGTATGTATTTTCATGTCTCCATACTTTGTGCCTTAAACAACAAATGTTTCTTTAGCTTTTTTGCTTGTTTTCCTTAAAACTAACACGTGCAAGAAGTGTGTCACGTCGACTTACATTTTACGTTAAATTTCTCTTTTTTTTTTCTTACATACACACTAAAATTTTATAAAAAAAAAAACTCAAAATAGTTTTCATTTATTTTTTATTTTTATACAATGCCATTTAGAGTCAATTTTATCGTAAAGCTCATAATTCATATTAAAGAAAACTCAACGAAGAAAAAAATTAAACTGTAAAAAAATCTGTCATGATTTTGTTGTAACAAAAAATCTTCACGGGAGCAAAATTTTTTAATCAATAAATAAAAAAGTGAAATTCCAAAGCACTTGAGCAAAGCAGCAGCAGTACCAGAATACTTTATGTTCGAGGATCGCAGGCGATATGACACGCACACAAACAATTAACCTAGCCAACATACGTGTGTCATAATTATGTTTTGATATTCATGACGACGTCATTGTGTTTGATTGCCCACTGTGTAAATTTCTTTTTCAAACACATTACAACTGTCAACAGAATAAACTTTTCCGTACATTGTGTGTATAATAGTTGAATGGTACCTTCTTTTAAGATATTTAAATTTTCTACTTTTGCATTAACATTATGCTGGAATGTTTGCTGGGAAATGCCCAAATGCATATTTTTTGGTTGCAACATAAATTCCATATTTATAAAAACATTAAATTTTACATATTGTTATTGAATGTTTTATTTCTTCATTTGCATTGAACTGTAAAAGCATCATCTTTGAAATGTGCGTGTGTGTGTGTGTGTGTGCAAACATTTATTAAAATGTTTATTTATAAGCGCTGTTATTAACATTAAGCAAGTGCACAGACAAATGAAGTGTTTACACTTAAAAAGTATTTTTTTTCGAATGTACATACATAAGGTTTTTAAAATAATATTGCTAATTTATCTTATTATTAAAGTATTATTAAGCTCGAGGTATTTATCCTTTTAAAATTATATGGTTTGTAATTTATTTTCGATATTTTATAAAAAGGTCAAATAAAATAGAAGATATAATATTCCTAATGATACCGATATACATATGTATGTAACAAGAAGCCTGTACTCTTGTGCAGTGATTTGCACAGCCTATAACGACGGTTCAAATATAAAAGTGCGAAAACAAAAATGCATCATGCTGCATTCAAACAAATAAGTCATATCACAGCACTCAGCGTTAAAAAGCTCTTTAGAGCAATACCCTGTTTTTGGACAAATTATTAAGGTGTCTTGCAACTAATTGAACTAACAATACGTACATATTCATATCTTAAAAGAGCAACCAAAACAAAATTGCGTTCAAGGTCGGCCACATTTATGTAAATCTCAAGTATGGTTAGATTGGCCGTAAATACTCGTAACATACATGAAATCCAAAGTATTTTATTTATAAATAGTTATTTTATATATAAATAGTGCAACAACAATTGAGAGAACTTCGTAAATTTAAAATTTATATTATTTTATTTATTCAATAATTTAATATGATTGGATTTTTAAAAACTAATTTTCATTAAGTCAACTCGTGCACATTTTCTCAATTTGTTTTATATGTTGTTTTTGTAATCTAAAGTGAATGAGAATTTGGATTAAATTCGAAATGAAATGAACGAAAAATTTTACCAAACTTGACAAACGCAGCGAAGAAGATTCTTTGTGTAAATTCGTCGACATCAACACAAGTAGGACGAGCAATAATAGCTGTATTAATTTATTTGTGTAAATGTTTTTTGTTTATATGTATCAGCATATTTCAGCAACAAAACCCAATTAGTAAGAAAAGCATAAGCATGAACAAAATATATTTCAAACAAAATTATATAAAAATATTTATTCAAAAATATGTGCTACAATAAGAAAAATTTTCGTTGCCAAAATAGTCATCGTTCATACCAGTTGTGTTCGTAACATCAGCAGCAATTTTACATTTGGAATTTAAGATTTCTATTATGCTGAAGACAAGATAAATATTTTCGTGAAAAGATAAAATTTAACAATGAAAATGTTAAGATAAAACTTTGTGATAAGTACTGTAGATTTTATTATTTTTTCCTTTAATTTCTATAAAATACATAAATGAGTATTTCTTAAATTCACGTATTAAATTAAAGTTTATTAAATATAAATTATGGGATTTAAATAAAATTAATGGCATTAAATAGACATGTTAAAAAAAAAGTGTTGTAATAAACAGAAAAATTACCATAGTTTCGTTAAAAAATATAAAATTAAAAATAACTGCGGGTGTATTGTGGCAAAGTCATATTAAATAAATTAATTTTTTGCAAAATGAAAAAGAGAATGAAAACCTTTTTGCAAGTGAATGCAAGGCATGCACATGCACGCACCCCAAAACAGCCAAGCAAAACGTTCTTTATTATTAAAGTTTTTAATTTTATTTTGTTGAAATTCTTTTTTTGCTCCTTCTTTTTTTCTTTTTTGATGATACTGCAACAGCTACTTCTGTAATTTAACGGTATATTGTTTTCATTATTTTGGATTTTAATTTTTATGAGCGCTATGCCCCTTAAGTTATGCTGTATGTTTTTTAATAAACAGTTTCATAGCCAACATGCATTAAAATGGAAACTCATTCACGTGCACATTTCTGCACACAAACAATAAGCTTTACCAGTTGTACACGTTTAGTACAAGTTTCCTCTTTAAATATATACATATATATTACATTTAATAATATGTACGTACATACATATGTATTTGTGCATTTAAGAAGACTAGCAAAATTCAAAGTGAATACTTTGTTAAGTGCCCAAGCAAACGGCGATTATATTTTTAATTTTACAAAATATATAAATCACATCTGAAATGACCTCATAAAAGTTTTTATAATGAGCAGTAAATGTTACAATAATAAACCCAACTCCCCCAAAAGAAGTAAACACCAGCACACAGACATACCACATCAACGAGTCACTCTTAAATATTTATGTAAAGTTTAAGGCAACTGGCAAATGGCTTTATGAATGCAACAAGCAGGATATACAAACAGATGTTGCATGCAACCTTTAATTATGAGCGAAACAACAGTTACTACCGCACACATAATAATAACAATGATAAAGATAATGATGTTGCCGACGATAAAGGACGATAAGAATGTTAAATATATTGCACCATCTTCCATTGCATCACACTGCGACATTGAGCACCCAAATACAATTGCTACACAAGAATATGTGCATTGCAAAAACTATAGACGTAATGGTTATTTCACATTTAACCAATTTCTTTTTTAATAAACTTTATGGTAATAATTTTGGAATTTTGTTTTGTTGAAATTGAGATCGTAAAAGATAATCGGAGAAATCAACAGATGGGCGCAGTAGGTAACAAAAAATCAAGAAAGCAGGAAAATATTTAAAAATATGATGGTAGCAATCAGGGTGGCGATGGTTTTGACTACAAAACGAAATGTTCTGGGTTCGAGCATTTTTCTGATGTGCATTTGTGCCAGTTGTTGTTGGAGTGCTTCAGTAGCAAAGGCATAGTCACTGGCCACTGAACAGTACTGGCTTCAGCTAATAGTAATCCACAAGTAATATTAGAGCGCATTCATTCCTCGATATTACATTATCGGCGACGTTTTGTACTTCTAAGACCATAATTTTTAAGGACATCGTTACTAAAATCTGCTCTCGTATTAAGTTTCTGTTTTGATGTAATTTTGCACAAGAAACGTATGTCGATCCACTCCTGTACAAACTTAATACAATAGAGTCACGATTTGCGTCCATGCTATTGCGTCGTTTCGGTTTGCGTAAATTTGCCGATTGCCGACAAAAATAATCATATATCGGCAGCGGTAATATTTACCAAAGAATACATACATAAAAGATCTGTATGGAAATGATTCACACTCTAATAAAAAGTAGGAAGAATTAGTACTCCCATCGAGAGTTGTCATAGTGGTGGTAACTCTTTAAAAACTTCAAAATGCCATATTGCCGTGTGTGCAAAACTCTTTGATCACCAAAAATTTAGACTTTTAGCCAAATCGCAACTTTCATAAAGCTTGCTAGAACAGACCATCGAAGTACAAAGCCACAGATATCTACATACGGCTACGACCAGCGTTTATATTGCTCATTTTGGTCCTATTCAAAGACCTGGTCATATCAGTGGTACAGTGTAAAGAAATCGACAACGACAATCGATCGAACACAGAGCACATTTGGTATTGATAGATTCATTCGATTATTCAAATCGAAAATAGAATTTTATTTCCAGCATGTTGAAATTATTGACAAAATCAATAAAAAGTCAAAACCATTCTCATAGAAAAAAGTGATTCAATTTGCATCGTTCCGGTTTGGGCAGCATTTCAGCAGTCGCCATTAACGACGCAATCCGGAGCTTTAGTGTACTGTATTTCAGAAAGTTCTACCAACTTGATTTCACGTACATGGAATTGGAATTATGATGTAAATTCAGAGATATAATAGTGGCCAGTAAAATGTCCATATTTAGTGATATATTTTACGTAGGAAACATATTTTTACATTGAGCGTCTTTACACATGTAAGAAAAGTTCTGGCCCGCCCACTGAAATTTTATGTTGCATTTCAATAATTTGCATCCAATCGTTTTCTTAAATATTATGTACACATATTTTTCAAATTTAACACAAAAAAAATTTATGCACTTCGGAATTTTTAAAATACCATCAGTTTTGCAAAACTTTAACAGGGCTTGCTTGTACATATTCGCTTCCATATGTATATACCCATACATAAATATGTATTTTTATATAGGAACACACACATAAGTATGTATGTGAAAACTGTAGAATTGTAAATAAAGTAAATAACTCTGTTTTATACATGAATGCCATGCTGCACTTTTAAACCGCACGAGTTGCCCAAACAAAATAAATTTGACTTAAAAACCATGCATAAAGAGAAGATGCCTTTTGTACTCCTGCATTCAGTTGAAAATGTAGAAATACTTTAATTTTTAATTACAAGATTTCATTACATGTACAAAATTGAGAAACATTAAATTTCTGTTGCCTCCTTTTGGATGTCGATCTTTTCGTACGTTTGTTTTTTTTTTGTTTTGACCTTTTGAAACGTTGAATAATGCCATCGATGTCTGCTTGAAAGCACAATAAAAATTTTTCCACTTGTCTGAGTTCAAGAGAGTTGACATTAAATTGACTATATTGAAAAATAATAAAAGGAGCAGAAGAAAAAAGTTGCAAACATACACAAACAACAACATTAAAAACAAGCAGAACGAAATAATCCTTGTTTAAAGGAGAAAGAGGAAAGTTTCAAATTTATTTCGACACAAGTACGAGTGTAATAAAAATCATTAAATTGTAAAGCGGAAATTTCGTTTATTTTTGTTTTATATTGATTATGTTGCTGAAATTAAAAAAAAATTAATTTTCATTAAATAAAGTATTAAATTATAGGAAAATCATTTACAGGTTTTTTTTCACATTTAATATTTTGGAAAAAAGAACGTTGACACTACACAGCCTGAACTACAGACAGAAAAAATTCCAACGTAAAATTAACATGTTGAATTCAGCAAAAATAATGATCCAATTTAAAATTAACATTGATTCACATTGATTTAAAACGAAAAACTTTCGATATTAATATAGAGCATATTGATTCAATATTTTTTTCGCACTTAAATTGAAATTGCATAATGTTAAATACGTAAAGTATCGATCTATTTTAAAATTAAAATTTTATCACATTAAAACAACGTCCATCTACTAAATCAATGCAACAAAATTCAGGATTTTCGTACAAAAAGATTAACATTGGTCAATGTTAAATAAACAAAAGACAAACTTAAATTATACTCGGCAATTCTCGAAGAGTTTTTGTGACTTTTTGTTTTGTACATGAGAGATTTCTTAGCTTTTTTTTTCAAGAATTTTGTTAAAGGTGCACAATAGTTTAACCATAGAACAAACATAAATAAATAATCGTAGATCATTTTGGCGCACGTTAAATAAACAAAAGAGAATAATTAAATAATTTAATTTTAAATTAATTTCATGTTGGTTGATAATTCAAATCATATCGATTCAACATGTACTTCACTTTGCTCCAACTTAAAGTGTATTTGAATTATCATGATTTGTAATGCTATTCCTATATAAATTAAACTCTGCTGTGCAAATTCACAAAAAAGAACACGCAGGTGTAGAGCTTTGCTGAAATTAAGTTCTCTATCCCAGTATCTCTTCACATCTTGCATCTTCTATAGACTATTCTTTTCCAACTAGTTAAGGTACATATATTGTAAACGTAGGGACCACAGCAGTAGCAGTTAACTGATGATGTTTTAAGAGAAATTGGACCTGAACATGGGTATATTCAGTACTCTAATATTGTTTTCACACCAAAAGTTAAAATCTGACTTTAACGTTAAAACCACAAACAGCTGATTTTGCGTTCTCACTACAAGGTTAACTAAGTCAAGTGCACAGTTTGTGTAATAAAATTTTATTTATTTTCCCCTACCACAACTCGAAGAAAGAATTTTCATTATGCTCTACCCAAAAGCTTTCTTTTATTTTGCACTTTTTTATTGTTGTTGCTGCTACGTCCATTGTTTTAAATTATTGTAGTGCTTTTATTTATAAAATTTATTTTTAATTTTTATTTTTTTTATTGAGCGCCATTTAAATTGTCAGCTGTTTTAAATTTTTTAACTTGGTAGCACTGGCTTTAGTACATGAAAATCAAAGTTGTATTTCGAAAAAGGTTTAAAGATGGTTTTAAGCAAATATTTTTCTATGGTAAAAACAGGTTTTAGTAGTTGGTTTTAACATAAAACCTACTTTTGCTTTAAAACCAGTCCGTGTGAAAGAGCTTGTCAAGAATTTGTTAGCATTTTGTCTTAAATGGCTTTGACAACCAGTCTCCTAGGCAGGCCGGTAATTTGCTACAAGAGTTTTTAAATAAGAAATAGCAAATTGAAGAGAAATTATATTTTGTGGAACTTTGTTTAAAGTTTCATGATTGTTAATGCATTCTCACTCATTTACATTTTCTGGTGTTCTTTTCTCCTTAAAGAAATAAAATAGTTTCAAACTGTCCGTTATTACATATTTCTTATTATATTGCCAACGCTAGATTTACTCATTGCCATTCACGCAAAAATAAAAATAATTTGTGTAATTTGATGACAACTACAACCTGTGTAAGCTGTGTAGTCAGTAGTCGGCTGTCGTGAATGTGTTTAATGTATCATACAAAATTCGATTACAATTTTTGTTATAAATAAAACTCTTTAGCAACAATTTACATATTTCATATTAAATTAAGATATTTCTAATATGATATTTAAAATGCAATAATACTAATCAGTTCTATCAAGGATTCTTTGAACAATTATTCTTCATTAGTTATAAAATGTTCAATTACACAAGATTTAATGTCAGCCAATTAATATAATTAACTTTGTGTCATTTAGTTTTACAGCAAATAAATATTCATTATATTCCCATAATGTAACTATGAATTCATAAATTCATACGTATGTAATATGTGCTATTTTTTTTATTAAATAACAAAAACGTTTTGTGTTAAAGGAAAAAGAGCTGTTGGCCAAACATTCGCAGTTAATTTTATTTATAGTCAGAAACTACTCTGCTGTTTTATCGATTATTCTGAATGTTTGTTTACACTTTGCATTTATCCCTGCTTTTATTATCCTTTACATAAGACAATGAATAACCACATTCGATTATATCGAGCGATAATCACCACAAAAACACCATTTTACAGGGGACGGTTTTTTCTTCAAATATTTATATATGTATGTAAAGGGTGTTTCAGTAAGAATGCACATTTTCATTTTAAAATTAAAACACGTATTTTTAGAGAAAGTTGTGAGTTTTTTTTATTGGATTGTAATTAAGAGATGTCCGATTAAGTATGGCCGCCACTGCTCTGATGACAGGCGATTACTATTTTCATGAAATTTTACATTACTTTTCCACAGCGATGTGACTGTATCTCATCGCTGATGCCTTCGATGTCAGATTTGGGCTCCGGGGTTGTCAGTGGTTTATTCGCATAAGCCCGAGATTTCACAAAACCCCAAATAAAAAAGCTAAACGATATTAAATCGCATGAGCTTAGTGGCCAGTTGACATCAGAATTTCTTGAGATAATGTGTTCTGGAATTCGTTTCATGTGCGGAGTTGCAGTTGGCGCCATCTTGCTACAACCACATGCCGTCCAGATGCATGATGTTTGTTTTCCATTTTCATGTTCCTGTAACGAATGCCGTTCACAGTCACTGCAATTTCGGCCCCATCTTCAAAAAAGTAAAGGCCAATCACACCAAATCCGGACAAAAATCCGCACCAGACAGTTGCTCGTTGTGAGTGCATGGATTGCATGAGGATTTCCAGAGCCCCAAATTCGACAATGCTGTGTATTCACGCAGCCATTCATTTTTACGATACATTTTTCTAATAAGTTTTCACAATTATGACGGTTGTTCTTCAGTAAAGCGTTCAATTTTACTAACCGGAAAAATATATGTGACAGCTGCCAAATTTCAGAGTTGCAACTTGCACTAAAAGAAAAAAATTACACTAAATTTAAAAAGAGAATTCTTACTGAGACACCCTGTACATAATATGCAATACATATGTCTAAATTGTTTTCGCTGTACAATCGTAACGTCACATTTCATTTCGGCGATATTCTGTAAAATCGGCCACTGATCGAGAACTGTAGATTTTCATAAAAAAAGAAAAATCAATAATTGATGGTTGTGCTCAATTGGGATATTATGCGCCAACAAAGTTTTGCTTACACTTTCCTCTGGTTGTTCATTAGCATTAAATACAGTCAGAGCCCGGTATAACAAATCAAAATCTCATATAACGAATGGTCATATTTTTCCATTATTTATTTATTATTATATAATATTATCTGTTTAATGAATATTGCAGGAGAAAGCGAAGCCAAATACCGTAATTTTTTTTTTTTTTAATCTTCTAAATATATTCTAAAAATAGTAATATAAATCGTGATAGCTGGTAGACTTAACAATAACAATATTCTTTTCTTATTATTAAATCAACATTAAAAAGGCATTTCTCTTTTTCGATCTAATATTTTACATCTTATGTCGAGTTTCCACACAGCACGTGAGTTTTTTAGAATGTGACTAGGCGTTGTAAAACTTATTTGTGCTGATAACGAATTTCCTAGTTTAACGCATTCATTCGTTATATCGGTCTTCGATTGTATAGTCGAGTAAAGAAGTAATTTTTGAATTGTTTATTTATTTTATTTCCAATTCTTTTTTCCTCTTTGTTTCTGTAATTACAAATATATTTAATTGAATGTGCAAATACTACTCGTTGTAACTGTTTCCACGAATATGCATTTTAGTAACGATTTTCGTTTATTTGCGAAACTGTTGCGTATACTTTATTAGTAAACCCAGCAAACATTTGCTGCTTTGTTTTTTTAACAAAAATATATTTTTACCTCAGAAATGTTGCGTTAATTGTACAATATTGCCATTAAATTAGGCATATGCCGAAAAATTTTTATGGTCACAAGCAGATTTAACAAAATGGTTCATCGGCAGAAATGTCAATCGGTATATTTTTTTTCCATAAAATAGAGCCGTTTTAATCATAATTTTCCACAATAAGAGCATATGCTTCTGCGCAAAATATGTCGAATCTTCTACGTACGTAAGTATGTATGTTTGTATGTACGTATATTAAGCTCATTTTAATGTTTTTATTTGTTAAATCAAATAAACCTTTATGTTGGTATTATTTAATTTCTGTTTTAGAGGAAAAGCAAATATCGGTAAGTATTTGTATGAAAAATGTATTTGTTTTGTGCCGAACGGTCGATTTCAGACGCCGCAAGATAAACACCATTTTGTATATAAAAACTGCGGCTCCAACACGTTGTTACCGGTCGTACAACTGACTTGAATAGGCTACTTCGTTCGCTGCAGAGGCTACACTTTTCCATAAAAATTTATTAAGATCTCCGAGTGGAGGTGTTCCAGTGACGGGTCACCACCATTCCTTACCTTGTCTAATATCACGGCGATAGTGGCTTGCAGCACTTTTAATTTTTTGTATTCCATTAATAATTTTTCACTTCTTTTTCTTGGAATATTGTTGTTCTTGTTCATCTATATATTGTCTACTTCTCACGATGTTGCTTACAAAACGTCAGAATGAAAATGAAGAACAATCGTCCATTGCATGAAAATCAAAGTTTTTTAAGTTTTTACTCAACATACCTGTAACGTAACAATTGGTTGTACTACTTTATTCAATTGTACAACAAGTTGCAACGTGTAGAGGCCGCATAAGAGCAAAATCGGTTCAAGCCGGCTTTTAGCCGCCTTCGGTAACATATTCCCTCAGGCGCCGTCGACGAATTGGATGCCTGATTGGAAATCAGTTGTATTGAAATACACGTGCAGGAAATTTGTGCTTGAATTTCATCGTTTCATTTTCGAAAATATTTTGTTGCAGTCGCATTTCCTCGTCTGCTCTTGGTCTTATTTGAAACTATGACAAATTTAAAAGAGAATGTGAAAAATGTCTGCCTTTCAATTTCTGTGCTGTAAAAAGGAACTTGCGATCGCAATTGTAAATATTCTGGGATATGCGAGTGTCCGAACATATCTGATATTTTCCATAAACAATTAATCCATATTTTGCACAACAACTGATACGACTCAGCTCTCAGATACGAGAATAAATGCTTGGGTTGAAATTGAAATATCAGCTTTCCAGAAGATAGGCATCATCAGGTCATCCTTTTGGGCTCAAATGTTTAGAGGGAATATATTTTTCCAAAAACAATTGCATTAATGTGCGCGTTGTGATTGTATGTTGCAACCACACATGCATACACATTTTAATTACTGTCTTTGTGTGGGAAATGAAAATATGTACATTTTGTTTTGTTGTGTTGTGTTGGGGTTGTTTTGACAAAATTTATGACCAACGATGATATGGTATCGATACTAAATTAATTTTTAATCGTAATACAAACAACACCAAAAACTCAATTAACTTTAGACAATTAATAAGTGATAAAAACAAATCACATGTTGTGGAGAAAAATTCAACATAATACGAGGGCTGTTTGATAACTACGTGACTATATGAAAAAAAAAATTTCTTTTCGGCAAATAAGTGTTTTATTTTTTGACATGATCTCTTTTTGGATCAATACATTTAGTACAGCGTTTTTCCATTTCCAATAGGTTTTCTCAGGGCGTTTTTTTCTGTTATGACACAAATCTCTTACTCCCCAATAACTACTGGCATACTAAATTTCAACTCTCTAACAATAATAGAAGTGTACCTTCGACTACAGCGCTACCTGTTGTATAAAAAAGTTTACTTCCTATTCGCAGACCTACAGAATATACACACAAATTTCATTAGAATCGGTGAAGACGTTTCGGAGGAGGTTTGATAGAAACACTGTGACAGAAGAATTTTATATACGAGATGTTCAGCAAAGAAAAAGAAAATATTTTTGCATCGATTTATATTTTTTGCTTCCATTAACTGTGATTATCTCTTATCTTATGTTTTTGAACTATCAAACATATTTCAATGAAACAAAAAAAGGTGAATTCCTTTGACTGCATGCGATTAGTTGGAAGCATGTTCGGTGTTTAATTTAGAAACTTGCAGATTAATGTTTGCCTTTGCAAAGACTATATATATATATATATGTTAGGGTGGGGCGATTTGAAAATATTAATGGGCGCTTCGCGTTTCTGATTCTTGGGATTGTACTAAGCGAAAAAGTCCACTAGACCATACGTCTACGGTGAAAATCGAGCTTCCCGATTTTGACTTGAAGTTTTTTCTCAGACTTTTGTCACGTTTTTTGGATATTTTGCCCTATAACAGCCGAACCATTGAGATTTTCGAACCAATACTAAGACAAAAATTGTAGCCAAGACAATATTTAAGAACTCTCTAGTACATCGCAAAAGCATTGGAACGCTCCTTCAGGCAGTTTTTGCCTTGTGAAAGTGCAAATTTTTCGTGAAAATATTGATAAATTACCATTTTTAGTTGTTCATAGCGCATTGTATGTGCATAAAATTTTGGAAAATTTTTCTTTATAAAGGGTGGTTAAATTTCAAGGGCCGATGTTGATTTTGAATAAAACACAAACTATTTAGGAAATTATTGTAATTTTATTTTATTATGATATATTGGTATTACTCAATTATGTATGGAACAAAATATCGGCCAAATGGGCGCCGCGACCACGGCGGCACACCTCCATCCGATGGTCCAAATTTTCGATGACCCTGAGGCATAATGGAGGTTCTATGCCGTTAATGTGCCGAATTATCTCATCCTTTAGCTCTTGAATTGTTGCTGGCTTATCGACGTACACCTTTTCTTTCAAATAACCCCAAAGAAAAAAGTCCAACGGTGTCAAATCACATGATCTTGGCGGCCAATTGACATCGCCATTACGTGAGATAACACGGCCATTGAATTTGTTGCGCAAAAGAGCCATTGTTTCGTTAGCTGTGTGGCAAGTGGCACCGTCCTGCTGAAACCACATATCGTCCACATCCATATCTTCCAATTCGGGCCATAAAAAGTTCGTTATCATCTCACGATAGCGAACACCATTCACAGTAACTGCCTGACCGGCCTCATTTTGGAAAAAATACGGCCCGATGATGCCGCCAGCCCATAAACCGCACCAAACAGTCACTCTTTGTGGGTGCATTGGTTTTTCGACAATCACTCTTGGATTCTCATTCGCCCAAATGCGGCAATTCTGTTTATTGACGAATCCACTGAGGTGAAAATGTGCCTCATCACTGAAGATGATTTTCTTCGAAAATTGATCATCCACTGTTGCCGTGGTCGCGGCGCCCATTTGGCCGATATTTTGTTCCATACATAATTGAGTAATACCAATATATCATAATAAAATAAAATTACAATAATTTCCTAAATAGTTTGTGTTTTATTCAAAATCAACATCGGCCCTTGAAATTTAACCACCCTTTATAAATATGTATCGATATAAAATAATAATGCTTTATAAATTATTAAAAATCAGTATTAAAAAAGTAACAAATTTATCTAGAATGCTCCTGGTCCCGACCATTACAGATATATTTATTTTTCCCACTATTTTATTTTTCAAATACCGGCGAAGTAGAAGAAAAATTTTTTGGATAACCGAGTCTTGAAGCAAAGATCTTCTGATTGCAAGGTAAACGCGCCAAGGTCTCAGCCAATAGCTCCCCAGTTGGAATCTCTTCTACGTATTCAGTAATTGCATTGTAAAGCAAAGAAAGGACATGGCAGACAAACTCTTTCAGAACACATTACATTCTCTAAGCACTTTAAGAATTCAAAAAAGCTTTAAAAGTTTTCGACACACTTTAGCATTTCATTTTTAATTTTAATCAGGGATGGCTCATGGTTAATGCTTTAACCAATCTTCCTCTACATGTTTATTTAAAGATTCATTGATTTGAATTCACACAAAACATTAATTAACTCATGATGCGGCCAACTGAATCAACATTTAAACATTTAAACACCCAATACGTAGAAACAACCGACCCTTCAATCATCATCATCATTGCTTTTCCCTACGCATTTATGAGGCCAATAATCACTTTCATACTTAATAACGCTTGAAAAGAAAAATCTTTTAAACTCTTTCACAATCACGAAGAATTAAAAGCAAAATCATAATAATAAGTCAAAGACAAATCACAACTGCGAGACGTTCAAGAAAATACGAATGAATGACAAAAAAAAATATGAGAGAAAACAAGAAAAGAAATTAAAAACCCTCTGGAAAAATCATGTTCAAGTTAACGCATGAGTTATTCGCTGAGTGAAATGTTGGCATGTCACATAATTTTATATAGCAACTAGTGAAGTAAGAACGAGTACTTTTCTTGTGACTGATGTGCAATTGGAATTTCCTTTAGTTGTCAATGTTTGTGTTTGCTGTTGTTGTTGTTGGCTTTTTGCTTTCAGTTAATGCTCTTCCTTGGTCTGCCTGGAATAATTTGATTGTTCAAGTAATAAATATTAAAATTCTCCGATAGATTTAGGATTTGTGTGAAGATAAACAAGAGATTTCCGGAGTGGAAATGTTGTAACTCAAATGCGAAGGAGTTAATTAACGCGTGTGATTGAAAATCGTGAGAAACCTCCATCGTAAGAATATAATACAACAACAACAAGCCCCCATAAATAAGTATTTTAAAGCTCACAAGAACATTTTCTTAAATCTTTTTTAGTGAAGACAAATTCTCACAGGTATTGAAGTCATAAATACTCATGTGATTATTACAACAAGATGTATTGCATTTATGAAAATATACATTAAGAATGAAAAAACAGCAACTTAAGTCTTGATGAGGTCGTAAATGGTTTTTATAAAAAGCAAAACATTTTCCGATAAGGGAAACAATGTTCACAATTATTGAATTTTAATTGTGGGTTTAGTGTCTCTGTGTGTGTTGTACAGAATGCCGAAGATCATTTTTAATGAGTTTTTAATTAATTCATAAAATCATTTCCCATAAACTGGAAGATGAAATTTGTCTACTTAAATTTTCCATGTTTTACTTTAACTTGAATTTTATCTTAATGTTTGAGTAGTTTTAAGTGGTTGTCATTAGATGCTGTAAATTTTACAGTACCCTGTTAGATTTGGAAAAAGTAGTTCTAAAACAACAGAAATATTTTATTGCGCATATGCAGACGCCAACATCTAGTCTTGACATAATTTAACAATTTGCTGCAAATGCAGTTTTATAATTAACTTAAATGAAACAAGAATTCAATGTTGCTCAATATTGTGTTTCTTCATAATTTTAGCAATAAATTTTGCTAATTAATGAATGAAAATGTGTGCATATTCCGCTGCTCATTGACAAGAATGTTTTAAACGTTGCTTTGCATAATTGTGATATGCTGTACATATTTGGGATACGCACAAAGCGCCATACGTCGTTTGTTTACAAATAACATATGAGTAAGTCATATTACTTTAGGACGTTTGTTTTGGGAAACAAACAACCCTCCAATTGCATTATTTCAGAACGATGGTCAAAAAACTAAAATTAAAGCAATAAACTGTGTACACACGATTGTCAGATTTTCTAATATTGTAGGATATGGCAATATTGTGGCAATGCACTCACGGTGAAAAATTGTCACCTACGTGTAAATTATCTGTTCAGACTATCTGACAGAAAACTGTACAATTTCATTTTCAGACAATTAATTTATCTGTCAGCAAAAATTGTCTGTTCACACGGTTTTCAGATTTTTGTATGACAAAAGTTGCCAGATGAGTTGTTTAACATTGTATCTACTTACTTATGGACAACGTTGCGAAAAGAAATATTTATCTGTCAATGGTGTTATTGTACGGTGCACTAAATTAAGCACATGTGACAATAACAAAATACTGAAAAATGTGTGGCAATTACGTGTCAATACAAATAAAAGGTGTTCTCACAATTGTTAAAATTGTTATAATATTATTATGGGCATACAATACATTTTGTGACAATGTTGCCACACAAAAATTGTGAGTTCACACAGTTGTTGAATATTTAATTACAATTTTTCTGTCAATATTGTCCATAAATATGACAATCGTGTATACACACCTTAACGCATTAAACATAATTTATTTCTCCTTTCTTCAGCTAAAGCGGTGGTTGTGTGACCGTCTATATTAAAAATAAATGCTTCATATCATGATGCAATAACAAGTACGACATTACAATAACAAAAGGGATTTTGGTGTGTGCAAAGACACGGTTGATGACAATTATCATGACTGCATTACCCAAAGAACGGACAATTCTTCTTCTTTTTGCAAACGACAACTTTAATAATCCATAATAAATAGAATTCACCACGTTTTGCTGTAAATTGTGTTTGCGGTTGCAAAAAGTTTCCTGAAATAATTTATATAAAAATATCATCGTGTAAATGATAGTTATAGAAACAGCAACAATAATTATAAAAAGTCACTTGAGGAGTTTGGAAGAATCTTTTTTTTTACTATTAAAATTCAGCAGTTAAATTTGTAATTTTTATGTTTTTTATTCGATTTTGGTAGAAAATCGTCTGGGTGTGTGTGTGTGAAATAAACTGTGTAAAGTGTTTAAGACTCATTTTTTTCTTCCAGTATTTTTGTTTGAGTTGTAATCTGATCTACTTGACATTTTGTCTCTCTGATGTCTTGCAGTCAATGTCATGCGTTAGTTTTGTTCACTATGTGTGTTTGATGTTTGACATGTTGTAAGTGTGTGTTGTTGTTGATTTCCTTCCAAGTGATTTTGGGTTAGTTAATGTTCTTTTAACTGAACGAGGGCAATCTGATAAGAGTTTATCAGAACACATGCATTTCCCAAAATAATAAACAGACCCTGCACGAAACACCAATTTTAAAACTGTACCGGTTTGCTACTGATGTACGCACCAGTACTGTTGAAATTTAACTAGTACGTGCCATTGTAAATCTACTACGTACTATTAGTCAACAAAAGTTCTTGTGGCATCATATGTATGTACACTTCCAGTACTGTTTAGTAATTCTAGTCTACACTTTTGGTACTTGAAGTAAATAAAATGGTGAAAGATGTTTTATTATATAAAACTTTTCACTTTGAATTTAACAAAATGCCAACCGCAAAATGCTGTTCCTTATAGGCTTTTGAAATCAATCATCAAAAGCAAATATTAATATGCCATGTGGACGCTTCATTAACAATGTTGCCAAAAATTCACGTAAATAGCTGACAAAAGTGGTGACTTGGAGACATTTGTCACCAGCTTCCTTCAGTCGAAATACATACGTAGACTGTTAAAGAAAGAAATTTTTGCAGAAAGTACATTTTGTAGAAAAGTATACAATCCACATAATGAAAAACAAATTCCGCCACATTTAAGGAGGATAAATAAATAATAATTGGGATGACATCTGGGACCGGACCTCGTTTAAAATAAGAAATTCTCTTCTCTGTTCAATATGTTGGTGTGTGTGCATGTTGTTGTTGTTTTTTTTTTGACATTATGTCAATTTTATTTGATTTAACAGCATTTAAAATTTTTGTAATTTCATAAATAGTGATGGGATGGTGAGTAATTTCTAGTCACGATATACAAATCTACATATTTTCCAAGAATTTCATGAAAAAATGTGCACATATTATGAATTTATGTTATTTAATGTTAGTAAAATTATTATCAATTTTTTTTTATTATACAAATTATTCGCTGTAGTATCTGTAGATAAAATCTCGAAATTATAAATTTATATCATATGTATAAGATCTTAATGAAGAAGAATTTAATAAACAAAAAACAAGTATATTTTATTAATATAATACGAAAAAATATGGACGAATGCTTTTGAAGATGATAAAATCATCATACATTCCGCATGAATTGCTTTTTTTGTGTTCTTAGTCTTTGCATCGTTTTAATTCATACGAAATGCATCGAATTTTTACTATAATGGAAGTTAAAGTAACTTTTTTTTTAAAGAAAACCTTTGTTTCTATTAGTTTTCTATTTGGGCTTTATAAGGCCACCATCTCACCGTGAATGCTATTGTTGGCAACAAAGTTCACTCGACATCAGCGCAATGCTGCCCATCTCCACTTTTAACATGCATATTTGAATAATGATGTTGTTGAATATATTGTATTTAAATTAGTTTTATATATGATAAATTAAAATTTATTTCGTTATAGACAGAATGTCTTCATTATCACAATAAAGTGAATGAACAAATTCCAAGAATTTAGTGATGGAAAATGTTGTCTCTTTTTACAAAAACACAGTTTATTTTAAGCAATTTTTTATACAGACGTATCAATTCCAATTGAAAATTGTTTAATTTCATCAAATATATCGGCTTTTATCTGCACACATGTAAATGAATATGTAAATATACGTATGTATGTACGAGTATGGAGGTTTCTTTTTGTTGAACAACACAAGCTCTACAAAGCTCTTACAGCTTGTCTGTAGAAACACCAAGGTTTAGGCGGGAATCGAACCCGAACGTCCATATTGGTAAGACTAATGCTCATGCACTAGACTACGGAGGGAGAAAAGGTACATATAACTATGTATAATTTAAATACAAACCCATGTATATATGCTTTCGAAAGTCTTGTGTATGATTTAATTAAACCAGGTGGCATTAATACTACAGGTGATTACTTTCTTTTCTGCTTAACACAGCAGTCACACATTCAAATTTTGATTTAAAATTTTTTACACACACAGCTTCTCAAAATTCATGCGTATTGATAGCTGTAACGCATGCAAGTTTTGAGCAATTTAGAAGCAAATTCAGTTATCAAGATGGCTTTGCTGTTCATAAGAATAGGTATCAGCTGTTTTCTTGCCCATAATTTGAAACAAAAGCAGCCCAGAGAATTTGAAAGCAAATTGATTTTAAATTTTATAATTTTGAAGGCAAAATTTTCACGGGTAACCCGCAGGAAAGTTTGTGAAATAAAATATCAAAAATCTACACATTTGTTTAAAAGTTTTTATTATTAACAAAACGAGATAAAAAATTTAATTTGTGTAATTTTATTGCAATCGCAATAAAGAGAAGTGGGAGAAAATATTTTTCCCACACTTTAAGGCACAAAGCACAAACGCAAGAATGCCTATTGAAGGTTTAGCGCTGCTACGTTAGTAAGTGCATATATCATGCCGACTGTCGCCAATTTTTTTTTAAAAATCTTCAAATCTAACAAAAGTAAAATTTTATTTTCTCATTAAAAATTTTTTTTTATAAGATTTTTTTGAAATAAAATTCAGTTAAAGTATTTATTAACATACATTATATACATTTGTAAATTTTTTATACTCGTAGTAACTTTATACATTTGTTTATTGAACTTTTTATTACTTATTCTCTTGACTGTTCAAACCATTGGTATCTGTGCATCAAAGGTTGTGCCATTACGATCAGATGCGCTTAAAATACCAACTAATTAATTTCTTATTGCTTGTTTGTATTAATATTGCTTGTGAATAAAATTCTTTCAACGTTAGCTATTCCTATTAGCATTGCTAATACTGCATAAAGTATTTTTTTAGAAAACGAAAAAATTCAGAGGCAATCGAAACGATTTGCATTCAAAATAATATCTTACAATACTTCAATATTTTCTTCACCCTTTAAATTATGTTCTTTAAACTTGAAGTGATGCAATTCTCGCCATTCGTCATCCATTTTTTCAATATTATTCCAATCACTGACATTAGGAAGAATTTTGCTAATTGGGAACGGGAACTTTAATAAATGAACTAACAGTACTAAATACTCGTAACATATTTAAAAAATTTTTTTTAAGCCAAAAAATTTTGACATCTCAAAAAACTTCGAAATTAAGAAAAATTTTGACACTGATCACGCCTAGTGCTTTATATTGACCATTTCTGTTAGGGTGGCCATGATAGATTTTTGTATTTGTTAAAAGTTCGAAAAAATAAGGCAACCCCCTGCAGAAATGTAAACACTTTTAACATGTAAACATTTTAAAAGTAATTCAGCACCATTTAAACAGCTCTTCAGTTCCTAGAAAACGTATTACAGTAAAAAAAATATGTGTGCACTTTAATTTGTTTTTGGTGTTAAGTTTTATTCCCGTCGTTCGTTTTTTGCATCTCTTCGTTCAAATTTGGCAAAACTTCAAAATATTTTTTATTGTTTCTTTAAAAGAGATAATAATTTTTCGTTCACTAGATTCATTCCAAAGTTGTTTTATCTTGATGACTAGGCCACGTATGAAAGAAATATGGTTGGTGATTTTTTTTCAATAAACTGTTGATTCTCGCACTCAGTTAATAAAAAGAAGGAAAATAAAAACTAAAATAGAAACAGTACAACCCAGCTAGCATTTTCAATAGTGGAAGAGTATCCTGCGAAACTCATGAAAAGTGTTTTCTATCGTCGACAAGCGCATTTTTTACCTTTGAAGATTCTTCGCACGGCAGAAACTCTTTGACGAGCTGATTATTCTCTGAAAAAATGTGTAATAAAGTAATAATTACAAGAAAAATATATGCTTTTGCTATTGCTATTCCTTAGATATTGTCAGAAGATTTTTCTAGGAGTTGCATATTATGGTGGCTACAACGATGCAACATGTTCTTGCAACCAGGCAAGTTTCGTTGTTGGTTGCATAGTCTGTAGTAATGTTTATGGTTTCAATTGGTGTTGCATTCCAGGTTTCAAACACATCAAACTATTTGGATATATTAATTTTAGTGCAAACTGTTAAAGTGTATTTTTTTAACCACCGAAATTCAATTCAGAATTCATGTTGCGTTTACTTGTTGGATGCAGGGTTTATGTCAAAATATGCTACATGAAAGTTATACGTGTTGCACAAACTTGTTGTATCTTCTGTAGCGTGCATTAAACACAATCGTTTAACAAACAGCCAATGCTAGATGGGAAAGTGCGTGTAAATTTTAGCACACAGCTATGCGATTTTCTGAGCGCACTATTTTGTTAGTGGTTAAAAATCTATTTTTTTAAAAGTTCATTTAGAAAACAAAATAGGGAATGATAAAAATTTTCTGTATTGACTCGATCCTTGCAGAGCATCTTATGAAAGAAACGTACTCGAATGATTGTGTGATTGTAAATATGGAAAAGATGTCAATATTTATTATTGAATTCACAGTTAACTAAATTGTTTTTAAGTGGACTTTCATAAACTACAGCGAATAAAAGTTGTTTTATTGCTATAAAATTAAAAATGTAGTCGGTTCTTGTGACATTTGAAGCGCTAGTCGAGTTGCTACTATACTTGCAATTATGAGTAACAGATACGCCATTTCATTTAGAGGTAACACTTCTTAAAGAAATACTTAAAAAAAAAAGTACGGATTTTCAAAAAGTACCTTCTTACAAAAGATACCATTTTGAAAAATTCCTTCCTAGTAAAACTACAATTGAAAAAATTTTCTTTTTGTTCAAAACAAATATCTTATTACAAAAAGTACTCTTTTACACAAAATTAATTTTTTACCAAAAAGTACTTTTTTACAAAACGCGTCTTCTTACAAAAAGCACTTTCAGAAAAAGAATTTATTTATTTACAATTATAGCTGGTGCTACTTTTCATTTCATTCATAAAGTGGAAATCTATTTTAATGAAACTTGCCTGATTTTTCGAAAACATGTTATAATCAAATTAAGTGTAGGTTGTCCCAAAAATGCTCTTGACCAACTACACTTGAACTTAAATAAAATGAATTTAAGAAGCAGTTCATTAACAATACCAAATACACTTTTAGTGTGGCTTCCAAGCATTTTTAAAGAAGTAACCAAAGCAAAGAGGCAAAAAAATCCCTGTAGTCATGATCTATTTTTGTAAATCTCTATGCATAACGTATTTACCTACATACATACATACATATGTATGTGCAGGCATACAATATACGAGTACAAGTTGAGTGAACTTGTTGTAAAGTACGAGTATGTATTTTATTGTTGTTTTAAAATTCATGCAATTGTAATATAAATTTGTTCTGACAGCTGTCTCTAATTTCTTGTGGTTTTCTTTTATATGCATTTCAGTAAAACTTTGTTTTCGGAGTTATTCTTTAAATATTTTCGTTCTTCTTAATTTATGAAATCTTTAAATCTATGATTTTCAAGTGCTGCATCAATTGTTGGTCTTTCAATTTAGTCATGCATATTTTTTTCTCTGGTACTTTACCTACTTAATTCAAACACAAAAATGGACTGGTTCTTGAAATGGGATTATGTGTGTTTAATTTTAGTATTAACATGTACTATGAAAAATTAACCATGACATTTGCTGACCTTTAAAGTGTTTTTGAATTTCAAAACTTTAAGCAGTTAAACAATTGAACAAGTGGAAATTCAGAAATACCAAACGTACACTATTATTAATTAATTGAACGGAAAAATTAATAATTTGTCATTGATAATACTCTTAAGCTGCCCATCCATTATAAAATATTTTTGTATATGTTAAACGTTATTATATTTCCAATTTGCCCTACATTATGCAATAAGTGACACAATATTTTCAAATACAATACGGAGCTACAGTCATACAATAAAAAGTAAACATAAGCTATACGCAAAACAAAAACCTACTCACTAAAAGCTCTTTCACACTACAACACTAGTCTTACGTCTTTCATAATACTTTTTTAGAGAGAAATCTAATAATCTAATTTGGTGCGACTGCCAAAAAAACTAAAGTAATATTATATTTTGCTTTCACACTATGAAAGGTTTAAGTAATTAGAATAAAACCAGTTTAGAAGCAAATGACTTTTCTGTTGTTTTGTTATTTTTTCTTTGGTTGCTTACGCAAAAATACATCCCTGATGAAGTGAAAAGTATAAGCTTTTTGAAAATTTTTAAAAAATAGTGAGACTGTCAAATTCCCATCCGTACTTTCCTCACATTTATAATATATTGCGTTTTCACTATTATACTCTCCCATTTGATTGAAGTTTTTGACATCTCGTATTACTCAGTATTACAATGTAATGTAGTTTTTATAAAATTTGCCATTAATTGAAAGTAAAAAAAAATATCGCTACTTAATTAAATCTAAAAATAAATAGAGAAACAGGAAAACAATATAGCACAATGTTGCCAACACAATTTATATTATATTGCACATGTTTCTTTTTTATTTTGGAATAGCACTCAGGGGATGACCCCTACACATGTGATGCATTATGCTGGAACTAGTGTAAATGGATAGTGAAGAGAGATGACAGATGTTGAAGGGAAGGACAGACGAAAGCTTCACCATCTTACAACTCTGCTTTTACACGTTTTTTGTTTTTATAGCAGTGTTTTATAAGCCGGTATGTGTTGTACCATAGAGGAGAAAACCCTTAAACCCGGCCGAAGGCCGGCTATGCACGAAACCTTTAGTTAGCGAAGCCGGTGTGTGTTATATCATAGCGGAGAAAATCCTTTAGCCCGGCCGAAGAAAACATTACATTTAATTTGTAAAACTAAAAAAAAGAAATTTATTAACTCTATACAAAATATGGCAAAATATTACTGCTTTTCTTAAACACTGTTTTGACATTGCATACGGATGTTTAGGAAGGCAGCCATACCCATATTGTTGCAATGAATCAAAAACTTATAATGAAAATGGCAAAATATATCGACGACTTTGTAGGTCCGTAACTCCCAAACTATGCGTTGCCGAAGAATTTTATACTAAACTTTTTTTCTTAGAATTTAATTTTCTATCACCTAAGATAATTTTTTTTTTAAATTTGGAGTGGCTTCCATAAACTAGATTTGTTCCAAAATGCGAAATGTTTTTATGTGTTACTCTGAAACTGGGGCCGAACTCAAAACGTGTTAACTACTTCAGCCATCGCCACCCTCAATAACAATCAAAAGCCCTTTAATATTTTCGAAAATATTTCGCCAACTTCGAAGATGTCATACATATTGGCGATATTATTGTACGAATACAAAAAATGGCACAATTATATTGCAAATGTGTGGGTCTCTTAATTGAGTTTTCTGATATTTTGCTTCTATTCTATACGTAAAGAAAAGGCGAAGTTATTACTGCTTTTCAAAATGTTTAAACAAATTCTGGTTAATCCAAACCATAATATTTTCTTAGAAACATAAATGTGTATATACACGATGAAATAATTTATTTTATGATGTTAAATTCCTCATTATAAACCAGATTTTGACCACAATGGCTGATCATTTGAATTGTCACCATCGAACGTGGTTGCTTTGAAAAAATTCGTTCTGAGGTCATATTAGCATATTTATATTTTAAATGTAACCATAAAGTATTACTAACTTGTTTCTTTGTAATCAATAAAAAAAACCGGAAATATGCCACTTTTTCTTACAACGTATGCAAACACGTACAATATCCGTTTGAGAACTTTTTTTTGTAGTTTTGTTAGTGCATATTTTTCTTAAGATATTGTGACATTGGGATTACTCCAGCTGAGACTCTTCAAAGATTTTTTTGAAGCCAACAAATAAACTGTTCCAAAATGTGGCAGCAAAAAAAAAGGAAAGAAAAAAGGAAAAAAGCACATTTTTATAATAAAAAAATATCAGTGCTGGTAATTAAGTATTCATTCAAATAGACAAAAACTGGATGAAACCATAGCACGTGAATTTAAAACTATAATTTTTCTATTGTTAAGTCAAACGTCGCCAGCCTTCAGTAACGTTAACGGAATTTGGGAATAAGTGGAAGGTATTTGTCATGCAATTTCTAATCAAGTAGGGAAAGACTACTGCATGAATATTGTAAGCCAAAGTTATTTGACTAAATTTAAAGAAAATGAGGAGGAAATAAAATTTTGTAGCAGCATATGACCATTTCCATTTATTAAAAAATTAGTTATTAAAAACATTTAAAAAAAATTGTTCCGCCATAAAGCCATTTTATGCCAATTTAAATATTTTTGACAAATTAAATCAAAAGTGCTCTACACCTTTCCGGATTGAAAAATACCAATAACGAATTATTTCCAAGTATTTTCAGGTTAATTGGAAATTAATGAAATAAATTCCACATTATTTAATATTGAAGTTATTAATAAAAAATAATTCTTTAACAAAATATTGGCTAAAACATTTCCACGCTGTTTCAGTTCAGAAAATTCTAAAAAAAATATCACATCTCTTAAAGATTTATAGATGTAGGCAGAAGTGTGTTTATAATGTCCTCATTTCTGCAATAAATAATTCTAAGAAAAACATGTTGATATGAAGATGACACTTTTAATAGAAAATATTTTTAATTAAAAACAACTTGCAGATTTTTTCCCCATAGAGCGCTATTAATGCTTTGAAAAATTGAATTTTTAGTCTCTTTTTAGCGCTAGTAGTACTGTAGTTATCTATAATTAATTCAAATTACATTACAGAAAATTCGTTACGTATGACAAAAAAAAATGACAATACAAGTCTTTCACAAGGGCATGCGTTGCCGCTATCAAGTTAGTACTGAAATTAAACCAAGTGAGAATTATTACGCAAGTTCCATTGCTAAGCGTTACCATTTATAGCAACTACCTCAACGAAACTGAAGTTCAATTGGCCAACGATTATTTAAATTCACACAGAGTTTTATTGAATTCATTTTTATCGCCATTACAATTCTCTCGAGAATCATTTTCTCTTGCGTATAAAAACTATAAAAAAAATTTTTAAAATTATATTTACAAAAGATTTATTACACATATCTACATCTAATCCTATTTGTACACAGTACAGACATACGTTCCACCGTACACAGTGTACGAAAATCGAGCAAAATCTGGCGCACTATTAGAATGTATTCGGTTGGTTCAATGTCCATCATTCACAGAACAAAATAATAATTTTTGGAAACTTACAAAAATTAAATTTTTTTCTTCTCACAGAGTTGCTTTTACGACTTTTATGAAATAAGAACACAAAAAAATATTCAGACTTTTTTTTGAAAAATTGTCAATATGTAATTTTCAGCATTACTTTCATCTCCATTCAGCATAAATTTTTGTACAGTTGTGTTCACACAGGGACAGGCAGATTATACTCATTAGTTAGAGTTATTGTCAGTATGAATATGCCAGATCAGTTGCATTTTCACTACGAGTAGCGAAAGCATGCCTCACTGCTGATCTCTGTTATAAATGCGACAAATATAAATATTAAAAGCCTATAGAACACACACTTTGGCTGCACCTGTGTACGTATAGAAAGATCTTGAAATGCAATTTTTTACGTTTATTACTCATCAACCGTATTATTTCCTAATCGTGCCAAACAAAAAATTCGTGCAGAAACAGGAATGGGTGTACTTATTTACGTAAATAAGATTTGATTTATTATTTTTAAAATTTTATTTATATAAAAGTGGTACACGTAAAGATTGCGAACCAATTATAAATACAGGGTGGTGCAATAGTAATATTCGAAATTTACAATTAAAATGATATTTTTGATTACAATTAATTTATTCTGTTATTTTTTACAATTTAAATTTCTATCGGAAGGAGATGACGATATTATTATTTTCATTTAATGCCATCAAATAAACTTTTTTATGAAGCAGTTTTTTGCTCTTATTACAAAATAAAAAGTCAATTCAAAGGAAGACATTATTTTTACACCAATTACACAGATTTTATTTACAATGTGTAAATCAAGAATTAATTGTTAATTTAGCTTAAATGCTGAGGAAACTTTTCCCATAATTTTTCTATTTGTCAGTCAAAAGATCTCAGTGTTGTCAGAACTCAATCCTTTTTTCTTTGGGGCGATCATTGATTGGGTTGTTTATTTTATTTCCAATATCCAGCAAAAATAAAAAAAAGAAACCAGCGACTAGTTTTCTAAATTGTTTTCCTTATGGAAATTTGGAAAATTTTCTAAACATTTTTATTTTCCTTCTCCAAATTTTTGAATTTAATTTAAAGTAGACATAAACACATCATCTACTGAACTCGCACCAAAATAATTGTTAAAAAAACAAAAAAAATGAAAAACAACTGTCCCTGAGAAAATTTCAATAAATGCGTGAAACATATGATTAAAACGGTGTTCGGAAGGGCGGGGGAGTATGTCATGTAGCCATAATGTAAACATTATGATTATTAGGTGCGAATGATGTTTTTGTGTGTGTTTGCTGATGTACATACTTATGTATGTGTGGTTGTTCATTTGGATATGTGTTTTTACATGCTGTTGTTGTTATTGTTTGATCATAGTTAATGCAATTATAGCGGTTGTTTCTTTTTTCTTGTTTGCTCATGCACTTACAATATTAGGGGAAATTTTCGTTCATGTGTGTATGTGTGTGTGTGTGTGCGCGCGTGCATGTATGTACATATAGACTCGTAAGTATAATTTGATATTGATAAATGTGTTTTAAACAAGTTGTTAAATGGAAATTTTTATGGTTTTAATTAAATTGTTGATTAATTTTATGATATTTTTTAGATTCTGCCCACAATAACGCTAAGTGGAATTGCATACTACCATGTATACACTTACATGTGTATGCATGTACAATACTCGTACAAAACATTGTGTCCAATATTATGTGACATGTAATGATAAGGAAATCAAAACATAATAACATGAATAGTCCAAGATGTCGGAGGATTCGAATGGAGTCGTAGTTTCGAACAGAACGACACAAATAAGAAGAAAAAAATAACAACAAATACACAGCGAAAATTAGTGGTGGAGTGGAAGCACCATTGCAAGGGAGAACTTTTTTAAAACTAAACGGCATCACTTGCCATTGCACTTGTAAAGGCTCTTCCAGCAGGGAATTCCGTGCAAGTAATAAAATTGTGTCATCAAAATGGGTGCGTTATTCATTTAAGGTACCACGCGAAAAATCATCTTCAGCGATGAGGACCATTTCTGGATGCATGTGAAAAATTAGTAAAAAATTTAATGCGTCTCCTTGACATCAGAGGCGCTTCAAAACTGCTATAAAACAAAGAACGTGCAAAAAGCACTTTTGTAAGATAGTGAAACTTCACCTCCTATCATTTCTCCTACCATCCCTTTCCGCTAGTTCCAGCACAATGCACCGCATGTGTAGGGGTAATCTCCTGAGTGCTGGTCCAAGATAAAAAAAGAAGTGCTTACGAAGTCATGAAAATACCAATTCATAGGGAATGCATTCAATTTTATTTTTGCTGGGGTATATACATACATATATGCATATACAAGTATATATGTATTTATATAAATAATCTTAATTCATTCTGGCTTGCGTTGAATAAATAAAAGAAGGGTAAGTTCACACAATTAATAGTGAAAAATTTTAAAAAAATATTATGAAAAATGAAACACATTACTTTGCAACGAAATTCAGAAGCATTTTTCAAGAACCTTACAACTGCCTCACACTTTTATAGGTGAAAGTGTATGAGTATAAGCCGCGATACACAGCACCGCATGATACGACCAGCCAGCCACCTTTCCTCTTGCACTTGCAGTTCTGTAATTTGTTTATTTTTGAAACAATCCAAAATTTCCGTAATTTAGTCAATGGATGTGTACTATTTCTGTTCTATAGAGACGATGCATGAGTGTTGTTGTTGATGGTGAAGCAAATCTTAATGATGTGAAGAACAATAATAATAAAATAATGGTGCTACTCTGCTAACTGTTGT
Source organism: Dexiosoma caninum (assembly GCA_963924685.1). Classification (NCBI taxonomy): domain Eukaryota; kingdom Metazoa; phylum Arthropoda; class Insecta; order Diptera; family Tachinidae; genus Dexiosoma; species Dexiosoma caninum. The sequence goes on along the minus strand of OZ004725.1, from coordinate 124,570,797 downwards.
CGATCTTTAGCCAAAAAGCAAGGCAAACAAGTGAAAGAAATAAACAAGAAACAAATTCAAACCTGTAAAATACAAAATAAAATACGACACTAAATTGTGTGTTTACTAATTTTAACAATGATGTAACTTGTCGAGAGCCACACCAACAATCGCACTCGCACAAATTTTTTTTTGTGGCAAGAGAATCATGTACACAACAACAGAAAAAGATTCATAAAATGAAAACAACTTTTTCGCTAAAACGGAAAAGCGTCACTATAAATTGGGCGCGTGGCCAAAACGGCATCATGTTTATAATAAAGTGGATTTGAGTTGTTGTAATTATTGTCGTTGTTGTTCAGCTACTGTTAAATGTTTTTCTGAATTAAGTTGCCTGTCACGACACGTTGCCTCACAATAGTGATACTTCAGGCAGACGTACGCCAAATTTAAGCGTTTGCCAAAAAAAAGAGAAAAATATTGTTTGTAGATGAAGAAAAAAATTAAATAAAATTAACACTTAAACACACATTCGTACAGTCAGTCATATAAACGTATTATATGACCATTTTACATACGCTCTTATTTACGCCGAAACTACAATAAAATAACACGAACCAAATAAGAGTTTGTGGAAAATAGAAATAAATGCGACAAGAAAAGCAGTGCCTTCCTTAAAAATTTTCCAACACCTGACTCATACATCCGAAATAAACATCCTCTATGTTGGGACTTCTTAGCAAAATAGTCAAACTCCATTTATAAGCACGAACACAGTGGTTCACTTAGTGCATCTTTTCCAGCTTCCACATTTATTTTTCAAAATCATGTTTTAATTATAATTTCTGATATTTTGTTTGCAGCCACGTTCAATGCGTACAGGTCGCCGTAAAAGTGATAATAAAAATAAAAAAGTTTTTTGAGTTGTTTTCTTTTAGTCTTTATGTCCAGCCAAAAACATTTTTTGTAATGTGTCTACGTTAACAGCGCTCCGCTTCTTCATTATTTGAGCATTAAAATATCATCGATGTAAAATGGGTCAGTATAACACGTAACGGCTCTGGTTTAAAAATTAAAAAAAAGGCCAATTGCAGAGTAATTGCCATAAATATAATACAATTTTTTCGTAGCATTTACTGTTACCGCAAGCCATAAACAGGTTTAATTTATCTCTCTTTGATTATTTCAAAAGTGAGAAAATATATGCGAATCAATTCAATTTACCTCTCGCTTTAAAAGTTATATAACTGAGGAACGGTAAGAGCAAATTCAAAAATTATTTCTTCGAAATTATTTGGAATTAATTTATATTTCAAACTGGCTTCATTAGTTTTTTTTTCATTTTCATAGAAATTTTAAAAGTTATAAAGCCTTATTTTTACAATTATAATTTATGGTACCTAAATGAGCAAAATTATTGCCAAAACTTATTGCCTGTTCATAGAAGCCGAGGTGAAAATAATAATTCGCCATTTATATTAAAAATAAAAACAATTTAATTTTTTTATTGTTGTGTTCAATATAAAAGTTACAGCAAAAACCTCAAAATATTCTAGTCTATTGCACATACGTGCTTTTCGGCCAAAAAACGAATGCGAAAACGTTGCGACGATGCTCAAGAGACTCAATAGAGTTGGCTACCCTACTTTCTCCAATGAGTTTCTTCACACTTTCCTGTACACGGTCGAGTAACTTCAAAATAGTCTTTAAAGCACCGGCCCTTACATGAGAGTTGTATTCCATTTTCGGTCCAATGTAATGAAAATAATCAAAAACCTTACTTTCATATTTCATTTCACAAAAACAAATGTTATAGAAGTAAAAAAGAAAAAGAATTGTTAGTTGACAAAGCGAACTAATTAAAAATGCCATATTCGCACATTTGAAACAGGGACTCAAATTTAAAAAATTAGAAAATCGTTTCTAATCACGCAGAGATGAACGTTATTTTTTTGGTAAGAAAAAATAAAACATTTATCGCAAAAATCTAATTACCATACTAGAGAGTATTAAAAACTGCACAAGAACAATTAAAAAACGTTCGCTTTTAGTTACGCGCTGATTTGGAGTTCACTTCAATTGAATAAGTAAATATAAATAGAACATTTATTGGAAAAGATGTATAGAGTCTGTTATATACGACTATCCGAGTATTAAAACTTCGGCAACTGGCTTTGATTGGCAAAGAAAAGGAAAAATATTAAAGTTTCCATGAAAAAATTTTAAAATTTTAATTAAAAGGAGATAAAAAATTATATACCGATAACATCACTGTTCATTCCTGCAGCATTAAGATATGCATGTTGCACGTTTTTGTGCAATTTTTAACGGAAAAACATGTTAACCCCTTCAATGATTCAACATTGAAATTTTCTTTAAAAAAAACCACACACACACATACACACACCACAACATTTTCCTCTTCATCTTGATAAGCAAAATCTATAAAATTGAAAATCCTTTTTGGAGAAAAACGATGCATACAAACGGGAAAGAAATAAAAAAATTCAAAAAAAATTTAAAATTAAAATAATACTGGTGTGGTACGCTGAAGTTCAGCAAGAAAACGGCAAGTCCAACAGAAACTAGTTCTTGCAAACAAGAAGTGTTGTTCCAAATTAAAAACATACTGTCATGTTTGTTATTTTTCATTACATTTCTAGGCAATATTGCATTAACACAACAACGCACTGAGATCAAGCAGCAACTTTAGATACTCCAACAGCAGCAACAGCAACAACAACACCAACCAGAACAAAAACGAACTCAAATTAAACTAAAAATATCCTGCTTTTCCTACAAAAAACACTCTACTCAATTTTAATTCTTTTCTTTTAATATTCTCTGCCCGTTTTTCATTTGAATATGACTTTTTTTTTTCGTTTATCACAAAAACTTATTTTGTAGCAACATGTTTTTGTTGTTGGCGGTGTTGGTGTTGGTGCCTGAGCTGGTGGCAGTAGTTTTGCTTGTTGTTTATTTTATAAAATTTTCCTATTTTATTTTTCGCCACATGTGTACTTTGGCGTTCATTAACTTTTTGCATATTAATAAATTGTTTTTACAGCAATAACAACTGAAAGTAAAGCCTGCTGAAAGTGCTGAATATATCCCTTTTACTATATTTATACAATATTGTATTTTCTATATGCTTACATACATATTACACATTTAACTATTCTTTAAAAGTTTTTATATAAAATTTGTCACAGAGTTGGAAAGGGATTCATTATTTGTGGACTTTGCACGTTTCTGGCGACCTGTCGCCGGTATAGCATATTGGTGACCATATGCTATATTAACGCAACGGCATGGGTATAGTATATCTCTTTCCTGAACCCATTGTGGGTTCCAAAGCTCTCCATAGTTTAGGATACAGACAAGTAGGTGGGTAGTGTCGTCAATACGTAATCTTGCAATTCTACTTGAGTTTTTGAGCTGCCATGCGAACCAAGCAACCAATTTTCACATTGCACGGAAAAGGTACTAAAACTCAAGCAATTTACATATCTTTGTTCAGATTTTCCGTCATAATACGTCAAATTTGACTGACAATCAAGATGGGCTGTAAAAACTGAAATCAGCAGCAACAATGCGTTTGCTATTGGGATAAGTTTCAAGGATTTTTGAGATGGAATCGGGAAGTTCTTCGAAGATATGTATAGTTTTATCCCTTCGGGGATTTGAACTTCTGCATAGAAACCTGATCTGGAATTTAGCCCAAAAGCAATCATTAAGCAATGATTGCCGGTACTAATACGCAACTCCATCGCATATATATAACCCATTGTCCCGATACAGATTAAATAGTGACAGCAGGTGATATCCAGATAAATAATAAACCTGTGGATCCACATTTTCAGATATTTGGCTCTCACATAAGGCGAAAATATGCGGTTGATACAGACCAAACGTTAATATACACAGAAAAAGAGTACGTGTATTGCAGAAATCAAATTTAAATTTCGCTGCCATAAAAATTTAAGAAAACTTCAAAATTTAATTTCAATGTCGCCTCTATTGGCTGTTTGTGAAACCTGTTTATTTTTATGTTATAGTGTTTTCACACTGACTGGTTTTACGTTAAAACCAACTATTAAAACCTGGTTTACCCATACAAAAAATTTTTCTTAAAATCATCTTAAAACCTTTTTTGAATTGGTTTTAAGTTCATTTAATGAAATACAACCTTGATTTTCATGTACTACAGACAGTGCTACCAAGTTAAAAAATTTAAAACAGGTGGCAATTTAAATGAAATTAAAAAAAAAATAGCGGATATATAGTAAATAAAATCACTAAAATAATTTACAACAATTGACGCAGCAGCTACAACAACAAAAACGTGCAACGTTATTGGGTTGAGCAGATTTTGGCAAGCTTGCCAAATAGCGAAGACCTCCCCCTGAAAGTTAGTGGAGGTATCCGGCAGTCGAAATTAGATTTTATTTATTTTCTTTGTATGTTACGATGTACAAAATAATTTCCTTAAAAGAGCAATACGTGTGCTTAGGCGTAGGCTAACCATGCTAACCTGAAATATCGAAAATATTCAGCTTTGATCAGTGAATTAGGACATCCTGGAAGCTGGTAACATGGCAGAACGAACTTTCTTCTCAGCCGACTAGGAGAGAGGAACTGAGTAACTTTTCATTGTGTAACGTTTTCAAATGGCCAAAGAAGACGAGACATATTCAACGAATATTCAGCAGCCGGTTAATTTTTACAGAAAAAAAAACTCTTTAAAAGAAATTCTATTTCGAATTTACGTTGCATAATGACGAGAACATTTAACGAATTAATCCATTAATTAAACTGATAATTCACATTTGCATAAATGGCCCTGATCTGCAGCAATAATATAACAAGTAAATAGTGCTAAAGTTCGACAGCATTAACGACACACAAACTCATTCTCACTCCCATGAAGATGAGTGCATCAACTGCAACAGCAATAAAATACGGCACAAAAAGAACAACACAAAAAAAGTACAACAAAAATATCGTCAACTACAATTATTTTTTTCGTGAAAGAATACAAAAAAAAAGGAATAAACACATGTACCATGTGTGCCAAGATCGCTTGCTGTCATTTGTTTAGCTAAACTGAGTGTTCGAGTACACGTTGTTTAATTTATATTGTTGATGTTGACGTTAAATTCGTGGTTATTGTTGTTGTTCTTCTCCTACTTATTTCAAGGGTCAATTGGAAAAAAAACTTATTTCTCTTGGAAACTGTTAAAATACTGATTGCATGCAGAGCATTTATAATTTATTTCCTTTTATTTGCCGTTCTTTGATTACGATATATAGAGGAAAACTGCTATACACTTGAGTCCCGATTTGCGTCATTAATCGGACTGGCGAAAAATGTGATGCAAAGCGGGAAAAAATGCAGTGACTTTTAGTTGATTGGGTAACACAATTTTTTTAGATTTAGCAAATAAAATTATATTTTTCATTAAAAATAAATTATGTGAATAATCAATTGAATCTATTAATACCCAATGAGATGTTTATTTTGGTGCCAATTAAATGAGTTCCTGAGTTCCAACATCGACTGGTATCGGGGCGATGAGGCCAAATATCGGAAGGGGGTCTCGAGAACAGGATCAATAATAAAGAACTCTAATTATGGGTGGTATAGATGTTGAGGAATCAGAAACTCTTGATGTTCTTGGAATAAAAATTTGATGAACGGTGCTCATTTTCCAGATATCAAAGGAACCATTCAAGTGCATCGGCTTTCTGAGAGGACCGTGTGCAGGAGAGGGCGAAAACACTCATTGGGGACGGTGGGGTAGCCAACTCTATTGGCTCTCTGGATCATCGTCGCTGTGGGGTGCCTTTCGTATTCTATCGTTACTATAATAAAATGTGTAGTAAGGAAATCAGGGAACTTGTTCCCGAAACCCGCTCATTCATACACACAACACGTTCATCTTTTAGAGCGAATCCATTTTTGGTCAAACAGTACGTATGTGTCGTTTTTGATGTGGGAAGATTCAAATCGAATGTCCATAAACACTACTTCCTCTACACCCCACCCAAAGCCTTACTTTTTATAGTTCCATCACAATGCACTGCATGTATATGGGTCATTACCTGAATTCCGATTAAAAGAAATGCCAAAATTGTACAAAAATCGATTTATTTTCTGCAACATTTTGCACGCACTCTTAAACGAGTTTAAAATAATTCATTCCACAAGTGAAGAAAAATACGCCGTCATTATGATAATTTCCAAAGGGGTCTAGAAAACTGAAAATGCAAGATACGATCGATACCAAAAAGAAAATAAAAAATTAAATAAAATCAAATGAACTTTTGAGAAAATTACTAAAATTTTGATGAGTTACAGTTAATAGCAAGAGCAACAATAACAACAATACGCACATTAAATAAAAAAAAATTATATACCGACTAATAAAAAATAAATAGTTTGAAAATATAAAAACAACAGCCAATAAAAGAAAGGAGCCAAAAAGAAAAAAAAAACTAAACGAAAAATAATAAAAATAAAAAAACATGCACATATACAAATGGAAAGAAAAGTGAGTGAATGCAACGCTACAACACGCACTCATGCACACAAAGCGAAAATCCATAAAGTAAACAGCAACTGCATTACAAGCCAAGTGCTACTGCCGGCTGAGAAATATAAAGGCGACTATTTAGCATAAACACCATAAAAATAAACTAAAATCTGATGACGTTGCCGCTAGAACAGCAGCAGCCGTAGCATTTGCGGTTCACAGGGGAGGAAGAGCCACAGCGTTGAATCAATTTACTTCTCTAGAGAATACAAAAATGATCCTTAGACGTGTGTTTAAATAATGTAAGTCTTTTGTAGAATATTTTATTCTAAAACGGAACGTGGTGCGATCAAGAACTCGTTATAAAAGAACGGTAAAAAAAATTAAAAGACGTGAATTTGAAAAATTGACGCACCTCTTTATCAAACGTTCGTTGTTAGACATGGTACATATTTAAATTTATTTCAAAATATCTGTACGTCGCTTGGGGTTTTCCCAACAAATAAACGAAAAGAAAAGCGACATTAGTTTTTGGCAAGTGGGCCAAGAAATCTTATTTTCATAAAAAAAAAATAAAAAACATTCACCAAAAAGTGAGCATATTAAAGCAAATAGTGTGGCTAACTGACATTATGCACGCGCATAGAATAAGTGGTTCAACATGTTGTATTATGACTGAATAAAATTGTTTTATAAGAAATTAAAAACGTATGCATTATGTACACATACACGCCCACATACACATGTGTGCGCAAATTAATGAAAAATTAAATGTTTTTACAAAATTACTAAAAACAAACGAAAACAAAGAAAGAAAAAAAAAAGGAAAAGAAATGAAAAATGTCTTCCACTTTAAGAATGAATACGACAATGAATAGTCAAAATTTAAGCATTCCCATACAAAAACCATCAACATTCGGTTGTTCGTACCACAATATGCAACAGCCCAATACGCCGCCTTACACACAATTTCCAAACTCTTCGAGTACGCATTGCCATGGACAGTTGGAAAATTACTCCACAATGACCGAACTAATAGCAGCCATGCCAACTTCAGCTACAACAGCCACAGTGGTAAATTGTAATTTAATGTCGCCACCATTGAGTGCAACACCGATAACTGAACATTTCCACGCTTCTCTCTGCAATTTGAAATCATTCAACAGTGGCAGTAATTATAACGACTTTACCACAGCCGATGCTCATTTTCCAGATTTTTCACAATTAACATTTGCAGCTGTTGAAACGCCAACTTCAATTTATGGAGGCATTGGGGCCATCAACTGTGGCAACACAGATATGGATGAAAGCGATGATTTTCTACACAAACGGCATTCTTTGTGTTATTCTGGCAGTGGCGAGGATGAAGAATATGCAAATTTATCGGATGACGATGTCAAATGTGAGGCAATGCATGTTCAGGAACAACAACAAACGCACCAAGACGTTTTTCGCTTTGAACCTGAAGACATAGCGCGCTTAACGGAGAGCTGCCAGTATGACAATATTAACAGTGTGACCGTATTACCGCATACCCCGTTTACACCTCAAGCGCCTTATTCCCCGCAAATTACCACATATATGTCACTCACCCCCATGGCTATACAACAGCCTACACACCAGCAGCAGCAGCAGCAGCAGAATAACGTCGGCATATCCTACAACAGCCAACCAGCGACACAAATGCCCACACCCATGCACGGGTGTCCATCAATGACTGACAATAGCAATGAGTGTATAAATTTAGGCATAGAATATTTTAATTATGATGAAATAAATTGTCAATCCAAGGAGCAATCACCTTGTTCCTCGCCTCCTTTGGATCCTTGGATGTCACTGACATTAAGTGATTCCCTGCAGCAGCCGCCCCAGAGAGAGGAATCACCAAAAATCATAAACAGCAGCTATGCTGGCTTTACACCACCCTATCAGGTCAACTATGAGCCGAACATAAAACAAGAAGATGTTGCGAAAACCAAACTGCCTTCAATGATGTCCACTTTTGGCAAATATGAGCCCTTAACTGCCTACTCGTATACTGATTTTGATGACTGCCAGCAAAGAAACCATTTCTACAGTCCACCCTCGCAAATATTAACAAACAATCCTGCCCCATACTCCCAGAACATAACTTCGTTTAATGTTCTGTCCGACGATTTTGATAATTCCAATTTGTTAAATTTAGACAAACCCAATAGGGAACACAAAATAATATGGACCATTGATGAACTGGACGAAATAAATGAAGAGATAATGAGTGAATTTTCCAAACAACCGTTTAAAACTCAAAGTGATTTTAATAATCAGCGGTATTATTGCAACAACGAAAACTCCGCCAATACCGATGAGGATGAAGCAACAAATTTGCCACAACCAGACGGTGCTGACAAACTTTCGGACGGCCTCCAAACTGAAGAGGATAATGATGAAGTTTTTCTAGTGGAGAAATCTAAAACAATTAAACAGCGACGAAAACGTTGTACATCGCAAACATCAAATGCTTCCGCTACACCAACAACAACTACAAGTCAATCAGTGGCCTTGTCCTCAGCGGGTGTTGAATTGTTCGAGGGACCCATGATTTGTCGCTGGACGGATTGTAATGAAAATTTTCCGAATCAAATCGAGTTTGTGGCGCACATTGAAAAGAAACATGTCGATGTTAAAAGAGGAGATGACTTTTCATGTTTCTGGCATGAATGCCCTAGACGCTATAAACCGTTTAATGCCCGCTACAAACTTTTAATACACATGCGAGTTCACAGCGGCGAAAAACCAAATAAATGTCCGGTAAGTGCAAAGTACAAAAAGTTTCACACAATATCGAAAATTATTAACAAACATTCGAACAAAATGCAACAAAAAAATCAAATTCCCTTAAAAAAATGGGTTTTCACGATGGTGGTTGTGCAAATTTGCTGTCCATACTACGGTAGTTGGTGAGCGTAACTTATGAAATACATTGCATTCCTGCGACCAAAAATATGGCAACTCAATAAATCATGTGACAGCCTTTTATCTAATTCAACGGGGCATATACGTACTTCTTTTTTTGCTCACGATTTTTTTAGTGCATACGGGGTAAAATTAAGCAAATTGCAAATATGTACGTACATTTTGTTGTTGTGTTGATAATAACGTTGCAATTTGGCACACGTTTGAATAGTTTGTACTACCCAGCGCGATAAGCCCTAATAACTAAATAAAAATGTTGACAAAAAAGTCTTATTTTTCGGTATTACAAATGGAGCTGCATTATATCGTTCGTTATACCGAGATTTGCCTGCATTTCGATTTTCTCATTTTAAAAACCAAGAAAATGAGCAAATTACAGTGAAAGCTCATATACAAACAAAGTTGACGTAATTTTTGTTTGCAGGTGGAACTGTCCGTTAAAAATAATGAAATGAAAAAAATGTTCTATGAACATTTTAAACTAGTGTGAGAAGTTTTGTGTGCCTTTGCGAGATGTTCGTTAGAAGAAAATGACGAATTTTCAAAGAATATTTTTGAAAGCTTTTAAATTTATTCGATTTGTCACATGAAATATGGTTTAAATATGATAACAATGAATACAAAGTAGTTCTTAGAAATAATTTTGCATTTTTAGAACAACCCACGCGCATTTAAAATTGAAAGAAATTTTCTTTCTGTTTTATTTATTCTAAATAAAAATTATTTCAATAGCAATTCTATAGAAAAACTAATTATAATTAAACGTGAATATGAAATTCAAAGAAATTTGTGAAAATTTATGTGGCGTACACAACGAGCGAGTCCCTCTAAACATTAGAAATGTTGTTGGTTATAGAAGTCGCGTACGACTGTCTATTGGAGGAGAGTGACATAAAATTTATGAATTTTATAAAGTGTAATAAATTTTAATTAAAACAAATTAAAGCCAAAGATCTTCACAAAAAATGTTTGTTTAATTGTCAATATTTCGGCAGTTTGTAATTTAGTGAATATGGAAAAAGGACTTTTATGAGAATTGTAAATTTATTAACAAAAAAAAAAATTAACCGACTTAAAAAAGAAACTAAAAAGTATAAAATAATCGGTTGTCCACGTTGACGTCATAACAAATGTAACCCCTGTTACATCGATATTCTGCGACTCTTTTTTTCAAATTTAAATTGGCATTTACAGAAATTCTTAATTTTCAGTAAATATCTAATAACATTTTTAAGTGAGAGCTAGGTTTGAGCGAGGTTGCATTTTGGTGTGTCGACGTCCATGTTGACAACCGCAATAAGGCCGATTCGGCATTATTATTGTATGCGTTGCTATTGCAATGGTTGCTAAGTAGTAGGCACACAGTTTATTGTCGTTATATATTTACTAGGCCTGGGGGAACTGAGGCCCTTAGTATAGTGTATTGATATCTCGATTTATCATATGTAATACGTTTTATGCATGTTCATGCATGCATTATATATATACGTAAATATATATTTATGTTCCCGGACACATTGTATTTCGAAATTGGAACTGTTCAATAGCAATGGATACAAAACTAAAATTTTACTATTTTTTAGTTTCTTTTTTAAATTGGTAGAATTTTTCTAATGAAAAATATTTGTTACATACTTTTTAGTGTCTCATCTTATTCTGTTCTGGATTCGCCTTTAATTTAACCTATTTAAAAAGTTAAACTTTTGTCTAGGAGAAGCTGTATTCCCGCGGTCAGTCTCCTACAAAATTTCATTAAATTAAATAAATATCGTTTGTATTATTTTTTCACGGCAATTAAGTGCCTCCTGCCTTTTAAAAAAGCGCTCTGTAATGTTGCACAATTGCTGCGCCTCCGGCGTGAGGTAGACTTACACATACAGTCAACTCATGATAATTTGTAACTCGTTAATTGAATCTCACAATAATTTGAATTGTTCAGGTACTTTAAAAAAATTAAATAAATTGGAAAGAAAGTCATGCAATTTCGTCCACTTGTTAATTTGAAATTTTTTGAATGACATCTTGGTTTCGGGCGCTACAGCCTACAATATAAATTATATAATAGATATAATAAATAAAATAAAAACAAAATAATGTTTCATATTCGGCAACGTTAGTGTTTGTTAAATCTGCTACCACGAGTGTCGGGAGCCCCAGAAACTATGATTTCTGCCAGGCAAATGAGAGGTGCCCCTTCTGGCAGCAACGTGGTGGTTGTGGTTAAAATCCAAATCTCGGAGAGAGCAAATTTTTGTTTATTGTGGAGTTGGTTTGCAACCGGGTGCCGTGACCCATAGATCGAAAGGAGTTTTTGATAGGCTGCGGTCCTCACCAAGGGTGATTAATTAAGCTAGCTGTGTGCTTTTAAATTATATTCAGCAGTCAAGAACTTTTCGCATAATAATTTAAAATTTTTCAATTATAAATTGTTGTTTTTTCGAATATAATAAACAACAAATAAAAAATGTTACACAAGAGGCTTTTATTTTTATGGGATAAACGTTTTTAAAGGAAATTAGTTGCCTTTCGCAATCATGAACAATCTCGCAAAAGTGAACTGGCTTTATTTTAATTAATTTCATATTATCGCCAGTTCACTGTATATATAAAAACAAATTGTGATCAGCGGTAAACCGAATCATAATGCTGTCACTATTTAGCGAGTTTACAATTAGAAAATGTTTGCTGGGTTTCCAAAAGCAACCTGTACAACATATGTACATACTTGTTCTTCAAACAAAATTATTTGTTTTTAATTTTAAAATGTAATTTGAGATGGAATCTACAAATACGTTTATTTCTTTTTGTTTTTATTCAGAATAAATAACACAAATTTATGCTTCTAAATGAAATAATTTTCAACGTTTTATTTTTATGTTTTCCTAAACATTCTCTCCTACTCATGCAATTGTGGATTCGTGTGTGTTGCCGGTGCGCCTTGTTTGTGCTACACGTGAGCAGCTGTCACAGATTGCATTTCATTACATTAGTCTTTCTCCTGTGTTAACTAAATGATGATGGAAATGATTTTAAAGTTTTTTTTTTATTTATTTTTTTCCATTTTGTTTATTTTAAATAAACATTTTAAAAAGTTGTTTAAGAAATATAAATAATTTCCGTGTAGAAAACACATCTACGTTGCTCATTATATTCATAATTATGGCAAAGAAAGGGTTAAGGTTATTTTTTATGTTTATCTCTTGGATACTGTACATACTTCTGCGTCCAAAAAGTAGCACGTGATGCCATTTAAAGTGGTTTAATAAAGATATTTTGAATACGGAATATACGAGTATGTAAGTACATGCACGCACACATACTCGTATGTATTTCCGTAATATTTTCTGTTGTTTAATATTTTATTGTTCGAAAAAAAATTCTCATTCCACATGTTTTTCTTAAAAAGTTTATGTTATTAATGTATTCCATCACTTGGAATTATGTTACTACCACATGTTGCATAACAATGAAAGAAATAAAAAAAAAGCGAAGTAAAAACTTGTACCAACAAGACAGACAAATTTGTGTTGTGAAAATTTTATTGGAATTGGGGAAGAATGTTTTCTTGAAATTATATAAAAATTTAAAAAAAAACAACAAATAGAACTGATTTAAAAAAGAAATTAAAAAGTAAAAAATAATAAAAATTTAGTTTTGTATGCCTTGCTTTTGCACTGTTTGAAGTCGGTGCTAAGAAGTGAAGTCGTTATTTAGTCACTAAGGCCTTGAGGAACTGAGGTCCTTAATATACTGTATTGAATTTATTTAATCTTGAAATTTTTTCACTCCATACGGGGCAGGGCAGACTTGGGAACATCTCGTGTTGTTCCAGTCTCCTCAATGCGAGTGGCCAAACGCCTTTGTATTTGTCGAGTTGGTATCGGACGGCCATACATTCTGCGACGAAATTCACGCTGCGGCAACGATACCGGCGAATTGTTGCGCAAAAAAAATTACAGCAATAATTCATGGCTTGTCGATTTGTATTCTGCGTTTGTTTACTTCACAAATGTCAAAACTTAATTAACATTTTACACCATTTGGAAAAGTTATGGCGTTTTCCAATAAGGTGATTGATTTTACCGTACCCTGTATATATGTACATACATATATGAATTAATTTTTAATAAATAAAACTTATTAAAATATTACCTTTTTGTATAGGAGGTGCTGTATTCCTCCGATCCGTCGCCATTGAAATGGGAACACACTGTATGCACGACCTTTCTAAAGAAAAAAATCTTCAAAACCGGTTTACCTTGTAAAAAGTTCTCAGGTGGGAGAGCTGTTTTTCCCGGCCCCGTCCACCATTAAAATAGAACCATACGGCAAGGACGAGCTTCCCAATGAAGAAAGAAACATCAAAATCGGTACACCCAGTAAATAGTTCCGGCTAAGGGAAGCTGTATTTCGCCGATCGTCTGCCTTTAAAATTGGGTTTCCAATGAAAAAAAAAGTCGTTATAATCGGTCCACCCAGTAAAAAGTTTTGAGTTGACACACATAAAGATACTGTGCTAAGGATTTTTTTCAGGGATGTGTTTTCATTGTCAAAAATTGTAAATGTCAATGTCTGATGTGCGTGTGGCTTTGTTTTAGTTGTTATCGGAAGGCATACTGACTGGCCACTGAAGAGTGACAGATTCAGCTGTTACTACGTCGAAGTAACATTAGAAAGCCCTCCTTCGTCGGTATTGTGTAGCAGAATCTACTCCGAAGTAAAATAATTAAAGAAAATGTCTATCAAATATAGCTTCAAAATTGAATGCGTCTCCTGGATGACAGAGGCGGTGCAACACTGCCATAAACAGAAAACGAGATAAAGCAGAATTGTTACGGCTCTATATTATTACCGTATCTTTCTTACAATCACGAAATATTGTTTTTTTGTTTTCTAATTTATTTTCCACCTCATCAGTTAGAAAAAGCTAAAAAATCCCACATTTTTATACAAAAAAAAAATTGTCAACCGACGTGTTGAATAAATTGTAAAAAAATTAGTAGACGGGAATCGCATAAAAAATACTTGTTGTATAACACAATTTTTGCAAAGGTTACTTAAGTTATTTTGTTTGTATTTAAGTAATTCTCAAACATATTTTGCGAGTTCTTTTTATAAACATGTGAGATTGTTTAATTTTTCAAAAATTTGGTTGAACATCAGCTGATGAGTAGGATCACAAAAGACATCTACATATAGACTACCTTAACCACACAACAACACTTTATACTCGTACAAATGAATTTACAATTGAACAGACAAATTTCGTATTGATTTTTTCTCTTATTCAATGTGTCCATATTTAGCTTCAATGTTTTACATGCAAACAGCACAGACATTAATTTGCATCTCAAAAGGTAAACTTTTCTATTATTTGATGTTGATGATGGCATCAACTTTCTTTTGGTTTCTTTCTTTCTGTATTTATTTATTTATTTATTTTGTTTTGCTTTTATTTTACAGTTTCCCAGCTGCAATAAGGCATTTTCACGTTTGGAAAATTTAAAAATCCATCAGCGTTCTCATACTGGAGAACGTCCGTATGGCTGTCAATACAAAGGATGCCTGAAAGCATTCAGCAACAGTTCTGATCGTGCCAAACATCAAAGAACCCACTACGATACGGTAAGTGACACCAAATATGATAATTCGATTATGTCTTGCAGTTGTAGATGTAAATTGAAAGCTTTAAATTAAAAGTCAACACAAACTCTGATGGAAAGTTTTCAATTTTCAGAATTTACATTCTTCTCTATTTGTTTGTTTAGGCAGAATTTACAGCCACAATTGTGCCTCCTCTAATTTGGAAAATTCTAATCGAAATTGAAAAACATTAAAGCTGCAGTGTCATAAAATAGGCGGAGGCCAGTTGTCATAGTTTTAGTTCAATGTACATTTTTTAAAGCATAAATATTACATGTGAGTGATTTATTGTTTGTGTTCGGAATGGCAAAACATAAAACGTGCATGTTGCATGGTGGATGGCTGCTCTAAACTCAAACCCATGCACGAATACACAAACACACACAGCAATGCAGGATATTGTTGTTAGCAAACCTTTTGGAAATGACTGCAAAATATGGTTATTTTGCAATTTGGTAAACTATTTTTTTTCGGTTTGAAAAATCCATAATAACAAAAATCTGTTTCTTTGATTCGTTTTGCTAGACAGCACCCTGCTGCACTTGACTTTTATGCATGTAAATGTATGTGACTACAAGGACCTGATGCATTACACACAAATTGAAAATACTTTCTGTTTTAAAATGCTTCTTTGTGTTGGCTGCTGGTGTTTTTCATGAATGCGTAACATGCATTTACTGTATTAACAATGACATTTGACTGCATTTGAAAGCTTCAATTTTAAATCTAGTATGTCCTCAATAATCAGCACTTTACCTGCTATGAATACGTTCATGTTGCTAACAGGCTTACAAATTTTTGTTTAACCACCAAACATTTCTGCAAACAAAAAAGAAATCAGCTTGTACGTAGTTAAAATTATGAATGACAGCATTACGTCGGTTTTACGCAGGAAGAAAAAAAATATATATTTACGAGTAAATCTGACTTCAATCGCCATCGGTTCTGACGTATCGGCTTTCCTGTGTAAATGCAAAAAATTATAAAATGCATAACAATAATTTTGCGTTAAGGTGACGTGTTCCACAATTTGACAAGGAATTTTTACTTATACGAGGGCTGTTTGATAACTCCGGAAATTTTTGAATTTCCCTGACAGTAACTTTAAATGCAACCTTCAAAGCAAATACTGCCTTCAACCACCATATATTAAAAGACTACTGTAAAATTATGAGCAAGCTGCATCAGTTACTGAACCACGTGAATTTTAACAAAAATTAAAAAAAAATTATTATTTGTGTGATATTCAAGCGAATCTGGACAAGTTTTTACGCTGTTATAGAACCGTAGACGAAACATGGATCCATAACAATATCCAAGAGACCTAGGAACGGTCAAAATAGCGGGTGAACGTGCACCAGAGAAGGCCAAGTAGAGTTTTTCAGTCAACAAGGTCATGGCCACAGGTTTTTGGGATGCAAGCAGTGTCATTCATATATATTACCTAGAAAAACGTAGAACGAAGACTGGCCAATATTACTCACAGTTTTTGGGCAGATTCAATATTGACTTTAAGCAAAAACGACCACATTTGGCGAAAAAAAGTGTTGTTACATCAAGACAATGCACGACTGAATACGTGTGTAGTCAGTATGGCAAAAATTCTTAAATTGGCGATACGAACTGCTGCCCCATCCAGCATATTCTCTAGATTTACCCCTGCGAATATTTTCTTTCTCGAAACCTGAAATGACTGGGTGGTAAGAGATTTCGGTCGAATGGAGAGGTCATAACAGAAACAAACTTATATTTGAGGGCATTGAGAAAACGTATTATTTGGAAGGAATACAAAATTGGAAAAAACTTGAACTAAATGTATCTAAAAGACGATCATGTTGAAAAATAAAACGCTTGTTTGCCGAAAAAAAATTTTTGTTCAAATATTCACTGAGTTATCAAACAGCCCTCGTATACTTACATAATTTAATTTTTTTTAACTTTTTGGTAAACGCCAATCCAAATGAAACCCAATTATTTATTTATTAAATTTTTGGTTGCTATTTTTTGGAGAGGATAATCTTATTGAAAGAAAACATTTTAAAGAAATATTTTAACAATTCCAGAAGCATTTGCTAATTTAAAATAAATATTTTTCCATTTTTTCCTCCCCATATTCATCTGACAATTTGCAATATGAAGTTATAATGTTCTTACAGCAAAAGGTCTTGGTCAGTGTTACCATATTTAAAGATTTCTCTTATGTTCGAAGTTTTTTGAAATGTGAAAAAGATTAAGATTTTTTAGTTTAAAAAAAATTGTTCTATCTCCAATCTCCATACACACAGTCTTTATTAAAAAAGGATGGTTTAAATAAACCAATTATATATTTTTATTATTAATCTTAACGTAATGTTAACTACAGACTGTGAACAAGGTCATTATACTAGTAACTGAAGTAGAATTTAACTAAACCTGCAAATATAAGTATTACCCGATTATATTAATAAATATTATATTAATCGAATATTAAATAAATGAATACCAAATATAATTTTGTGGATAAAGAAATCATTTTGAATGCAAATCGTTTCGATGCTTCTGAACCATTTCTTTTTAAAATAATTATTTCACAAAGCAATACCAATAAGAACAAATCAAGAAACAAATTAGATATATCAACATTGTGTGGTAGAAGCTATTTAGTTTATTTTGTTTGTATTTTTCGTAATTCTCAAACATTTTCAGGCCAGTTCTTGTATAAACATATGAAATTTCTTAGCTTTTTTCAAAGAATTTACGAACGATACATATGCACATATATAAAAAACGTTTTATTGTTCTAGTTTAAACAAAAGCACTAAAAAAGATTTTGTTGGTTGTTTTGAAGATTTTTGCAATAAAATTGCAACACTGGTCGCGGTATGAATTTAACCGTGAGAAATCTTTAGCTGCGTTCAATTACTTTCTCAGTGAAGTGAAAATTAATTTTCTAAATGCTCATTATGAGCAAAAAAGTAAATGAGCTCTTCGATTGTATGATGATGGCTTGACAACTAAATTCTAAAAAAAAAAAAAAAATTAAAGCTACCACAGTTCCAGTGAAATATCGAATAAATTATCGATGGAAATGTTTTTTTTATTTTTATTCTATTTTAGGAAAATAATTGCTATTGACAATAAAATATTATAAAAAATAAATGAAAAATTATTTTATTTTTGTTAAAAATTTCTTTTTTTTATACATTTTAAGAAACCTTATGCCTGCCAATTACCCGGCTGTACAAAACGTTACACCGACCCCTCTAGTTTGCGCAAACATGTGAAAAATCATGCACTACGCAACGCCAATGGCCATTTGGGTCGTCGAAAATCTTCGTCAACTGCCTCAACAACCGCAAACAAAAAATCTAATTCCAAAACTCGTCGACATTCAGAATCATCTTTATTGCAAGCAAACAAAAACATTATCAACAACCAAAATAATACCAGACAGCCACAAGGAATTATGATGCAAGCACAATACGACAACCACAATAAGCAACGCAGTAGCAGTGTCAGTGAAATTTCATCATCCAACATTACAATGGCAAATAACAGTTATGACAATAAACAGAAATTAACAAATGTGAATTATAATACTGCAAATAGTAAAAACCACCAGCAACAGCAGCATAATAGTAATCACAAGCATATGGCTGCAACAATGCCAGCAACATTATTATCCACAGCTAATCACAATTCAATGAACTTTAATGAGTTGTCAAATTGCATCGTTACCATTGAACAGTACAACAACACCAACAACAACAACAACAATAGCATAAGCACTAAAAATAGTCAACTGGAAAACAGTAGCAATAATATTATTGGCAAACGGCACAGTGATGAAAATTCACGCACTATAACCGCTGCTCTAGCCACATATAATTTGCATACAAATACAACAAAAACGACAGTGAGCAAGAACAGCAACAACAATTCGAATGGTAGCAAAGAAAATATTAAACAATTAAATGAATTTCAACAAACGGCATCAACAAAATTCCAGCAACAAACAAATGAGGCCGGTACAAAAAGTTTAGCAACAACGTTGAAATCAGATACTTTAAATTACAGCAACATCAACAGCAATAATAACAACAACAATACCAGTAATACGAAATATATAATGAACAATACAACTGCAATGAGTGCCACTACCACAACTTCGATTAGCGCCCAATGCCACAACAACATCAACAACAATACAGCCCACACGAACAACAGTCCAAACCCTGCTACGAATACAACTGACGATGAAAATAATACAAATGAATTTGTTTCATTCGAATATGTTAAAAAGTTGCTCTCCGAAACATTTGATTATATGGATGAGGTGGACGGTAGTTGTTGTGACAATGATGTCCCAAATATAAATTCCACAGGGTCTTGCTCAACAGCAACATCAGTTTTAACGTCGACTAAAGCAACATCATGTGCAGATGCAGTTACAGCCTCAGTGACTAACAGTGGCATTGGTATCATTTGTGCGAATGAACCTGCATCGGCAACAGTGGCACTATTGACAACATCATCGCAAACACCATCAACATTGCCAATGGCAATGACAATGACAAAAACAACACATAGCAGGCCAATATTGATGACAGCAAACGAAAATCTTCCTAATGCGCCCAATAAAATTTTACATAATGAAAACGTTGAACAACACAGCTTTGACAACAATTTCGACATGAACTATTTGGACAGTTTCATGTAGAGCAACAGACGAAAGGAGCACAAATTGTAGTAAATAATTTGTATTTCATTACAATCACGCCCAACATTTAAGTGAGATAAACAAACCAACCAAAGACATCACCAACAAAGAGAAATAATTAATTATCTTATGTTTAATTTAATTTAATTTTATTTACTATTTTTAACAATTTCTTCTTGATTTCATTAGAGTTTAACAAGCGATTCCACCAAAGACATTGAAACCTGAAATCAAATATTTTTGACGATCTCTAAACCCCCATAATTAGCCCCATTAGCTCGATTAATTAATAATTTTAATATTTTTCTTTCTTTTTTTTATATTGTTAAAAATAAGTGTATTTTTGCTTATTGTGTAAAAAAAATCGTTCCTAAAACAGAAATTCTCACGAGTTTTTGTTTTTTGTTTTATTAATACCCCCGCCTATTTAGTGATGTAACGTGTCTTCCCAAATCCCAGGTTTTAAAGAGAAAGTTTTCTTATCTTCTAAGTAGATTTATAATTATAGATTTAATGAGAAATGCAAAATCCAAAAAAAAAAACAGTCAATTAACTATTATAATTATTTATATGTTTTACATATGTATTTGACATAAAGTAGACTTTTAGCAAAAATTGTTAACAATTGATTTTTAAATTTTTATTATATGTAATATAATAAATTTTCATTTTGCTCGTAAACAAAATTTTCAATAGATATTAATTTGCATGTACTGTGACGTAATGTAACGAAACGTTTTCCCGCTGCTTGCTGTGATATGCTCAATGCGGTACTGCGTAGTTGGCGTTGTGGGTACAAATGAAGCACCAAGTGTTTCATTCGCTTAACATTTTATATATATTTTCCAATCTTCGAAAACGCCGTCGAATACTGTGAGACGGCTAGCAGTTGTTTTGAGCACTCGATAGACAGTGTGAGGCTACGAACTACAAACAAAATACTCTTTCTATAGTTCAGCATGCGATGACACACGAAGCGGCTACAATAATGACGCTGACAGCCGTAATAGGCTTTTTACACTGGCACACATCTCGATGAAATGCATGACAGTTGTTACTTTGAAAAAACAAGAAATTACTTTATTTATATTAAAATGAAAAAAAAAGAAGTCACATCATGCGAACTACGAACTGCAGATGAAATATTCCTTCTGTAGTTCGGTCTCTGATGATATACAAAACGAAGTAAAAAAAGTAAAGGTGATAGCCGCAAGAAGGGGGTGATGACGACGCAAGAAGATAAGTAAGCGGTTTTTCTTATAATTTAACATATTTCTATATTCACTTATTTATCTTTTTATTACAGTATAAAATGGACACAACTATTCGTATTAAATGTATTAAAAAAGTAAATACACAATGTATCAACTTGATGTTAATACTGTATTTTTTTTTTATCTTGGACCAGTACTCAGGAGATGACACGTATACATGCGATGCATTGTGCTGGAACTATAGGAAATGATTAGTTAGAGAAATGACAGGAGGTGAAGCTTCACTTTCTTACAACACTGCTTTTTGCACGTTATTTGTTTTTATAGCAGCGTTCTAGCGTCTCTGATGTCAAGGAGACGTATTAAATTTTGAAGCTTCGTTTTTAGTAGGAATTTTTTGCACTTCGCTGGTGCTACACAATACCGACGAAGGAGGGCGTTCTGATGTGCCTGTGGATTGAATACCGTTGAAGCCGTTACTTTTCAGTGACCAGTGACTATGCCTTCGCCACTGAAACCTTGCAACAACAACTGACACAAAGCCACACAAATGCCCATAAGAAAAAATGTGGGATGTTTTTATGGGCCTGAAACTGGCGTTGAACCCAGGAAAATTTTTCGTTTTGTAGTCAACGTGCAGACTACTTCGACCATTGTCACCCTCAATTGATACATTGTAAATATACGTTTAGGAAGTCAGCCTATATTTTGAATATTTCTCTGCCTTGTTCAACTCTAGATCGATCAATTTCATAAACTCCGGAAGTAAATCGTACTTTCTGTCAAAATACCAATATTTTTTGCTTGATACATTAAAAACAGTCAGTCGTTAAAATTTACAACATTAGATGGCACACCCTGTTATATGTACATATATAAATGATGTGGTTACATTAATTATATTTTTTCTTTGCTCTTGGTGCCTACTGTAGTATAGTCATTGATGTTTGTCACTGACTGACAGAAACGCCAATGTGTGGTTTAATTTAATTAAAAGTAATCAATTAATGAATGAATGTACAAGTATGCATTACATTGTGATTCCTTTCACATTCATTTTAACATAAGATAAATTCATAATATGGACATCCACAAAATTTATGAAAACTTCAATCTAAAAATAAATTACATTCAAACTAATTATTAAATTAAATTTTAAATAGAATGCAAGTTCTATTGAAGTATAATTTAAGCAATCGGGGTATGAAATGAATCAGAAACAGAGCAAAATGAACTACCTTTTTAATTTATCAACGAGTAATGCAGCAACGATGTACATATATTTGTACATATACTCGCAGATACTCATACATATGTATGTATCTCTACTTGTGCATATACAAGTATGTAAAGTATGCACACATATGAATGATGCTTTTGTATTCAATTCATTCGTTCTAACAGATTGCTTGTAATTTTTTTGTAATACTCCTGCTATACATGTATGTGTACACAGATTTATTGAATATGTAAAATATGGAGGATAATTGTAAAACACTGTTGCATGGCTAACAAACTACGATGCATTCAAACATATTCTCATATTACATTCATTCGTACATTCATATGTAAGTATGTGTGTATTTTGAAACATCCCAGTTGGCCAAATTTATTCGACTTTCTAGAAACACATTCAAGGCAGCAGACTAACGACTACAATCTGTAAACGTTAGAATATCTAAGTGTGTGCTTATGAAAATTATAATTTTAATGACAACACGGCTGCATGGCTATAATACCATCATTGTAGCGATGGCCAACTTAGGCTAATTTCCATTTATATGAGCGACATGAACAGATTTAGTGTTGCCAATGTAAAACAAAATACGAAATAATTGATAACATATAATTTATTTCAATTTGAGAAATGAGAAAACACCACCACAAATGGAAAAGTTTGTCAATAAATTAATAACCAACGAATTTTGAAACAAATAAATTGATTTGTTTTAGATAATCAGCTAATTTTGTTGTAGCCGCAGTGTGCAAAATATTTATGTAATCGACTACACGGTAAGGAATGTAGCCAACTACATTTGTAGTCTATGTAGCCCGCAGCTTGCTGTCTTGAATTTGTTTTTAGCTAGTGCTAGACCTTTCATTTGTCTTCTTTGGCTTAAATTTTACCAATACATTTATGCTAAGAATATAGGAGTTGTCTAAATATTGTCCTCTAGCAAAATCTTTTGTCGATATGGTAAAAGATAATGCCTGTTTTTTCATCTTCGACCAGTGCTTGGACTATAGAGATATGCCCCCTATGTATGCAATGCAGAACCAGCTAGAGAGAAGCAGAGTGGTAGAAGATAGCGCTTAATTCTTACGTGTTATTATAAAGCGGTATCACCGATATTAAATTTTGACGCTTTACCTTTAAGCTAAGGGGAGCAATTTTATTTATTATTTTACTTCGCCGATATTTAAATATTTTAATACTGCCGAAGGCGGGTGCTGTACAATAGAGAACTCAGAAAAACCTTCTTTTGGCTTAACTGGGCTTGGAATCGAACCCGGACCTTCTGACCTTCGCCATCAGCACAATCTTCTATGTTTTGTCGTATAAAGGAAATTGTTAAAGAAAAAGTCTAAAAAATAATCGTTTATATATTTAATGAAGTTAATCGAAAACCAGCCGTGAAAAAAGTGCCTTCAGCTGAACTCACTTTCCTAGGGACGACAATGTCTTCATTCTAGTTGGCCAGTTGTAGCTTACAAATGAAGAAACTGGCGTTTATCGTAGAGGATAAACTGCAGGAAATTATCGCTCGTGTGCTGTTGTGTGAATTATCCGCCATATGTCTTCAACGATTTTATATCTGTGACAAAACATGATAAGTGAAATTTTTAAAATTTTCAAGAGAGCGAAAAAACTTAGTCCTCTTTGTTTAATTTTTTTACCGTTGTTGTTTGCCGTTTAAAAAATTTATAAATTTAGTATAACTTTTCATCAAATTTTACTTTTTACTAAAATCTCCATTAAAATCAAGATTACAAATTAAAACAACAACAAGTCGAGATAAGTTGATAACTTTTTGTGCGATATCTCAAAAAATAAAATCCTTAGGAAGGCGCTGATTAGTGCAAACAAAGCGACTTGTGAAGCATCCTGTACTTTACGATTAAAATATGAAGAATTTTTCTTATGTCGACTTATGATGTTTCAAAAGTCAAAAGTCTGCAGATCAATATCTATAGTATTGTACCCGTCGTTAAATATGCCAGAAATGCTTGACCAACTGGGTGAATCAGTGTGCAAGCGAACATGCACCACAAATTACATACTAATGTGTAATAGTGTTATGTTGTTGTGGTTGTTGTTGTTGTTCTTTTTGCTGTTGTGATTATAGCACATGATTAAATTGTATGTAGGAATATGAATAAATGAAATTTACTTGTTCGTTTATATTCGATTGAATTCAATGCAATGTAAGTCAGTGCGACGTCGTTACGGTGCGATTTAACCCAAGTCAATTGAATTCGATTTGTTTGCTGCCTGGTTTTAATTTTCTGATTTCATATTTTTTCATCTTCTTTTTGTTTAAATCTTTGCTAACGCGTAATTTACTCTTATTATGTGGTATAGTGGTTTCGTTGTTCCAGCCATGTAATGATGATGATGAGGATGCTGATAAAGCAAGAAGCCAAAATGAATTTTACATATGTTTTAATAAGTTTTTATTTTCTGATTTTTGCAACTCTACGAGTATTCTTTAATTTGCCTGTGTTAATGCTTCCTTTTTCATTTTGCTTGTGGGTAGGCATGGGCGAGTGCGGATGTGTGTGTGTGTGTGTGTGCATGTGTTTAAATGCGTATTTCTCGGCTTTTGTTGCGACAGGTAATTTATGATATTTTGCTTTTAACTTAATTAAAGAAAACATTATTGGATTGGTTGCAATACACTCATTGTGCATTTGTTCAATTTATTCAATTATATTGGTATATTCAGAAACATTCACACATGCAATTGAACAAATCAATGTTTTTTCTTTTTATTCTTTTCTGTAATATGTACAATTTTAAATTATCACAACATCACAACTTTTATGTTCTGCACCAATACAGTGATGCTTGAAATTGAGGCAATCCAATGGTTTTTGCATTCCAAATCGGTTTATTCCGGAGGACAAATAACAAGAAAATTAAATGCTGCGTTTTTTTTTCAAATATAAATTAGCATTTTCAAAAAATATTCGACATTTCTAGTAAATATGAATTGAACTGCTTTTAAGTGAAAGCAATTCCATATCGCTTTTAGATAAGCTAGATTTTGGAGTCGACGTTTATAACAGGAAAGACATCTGCGAGTAGCTAATCCACATTCGCGGTGTTCGGCTAAAAGACGAGAGTTGTTTATGATTCAAATACAGTTAAAATGAAGAAATCAGCTGTTTTCTAATTTTTATTACAAATATAAATTCCACTAAAATTGTTTGAATACGGAGTCAAAATCTGTCCATTTGCTTATTTTCACACGGTTTTGTTTCTTACTGTACATACATATATTTTTACACTGACTACTTAAAAAAAAAGGGATTTAATTTACGAATGCATGAACGTATGTGTGTCATTATTAAATTATTTTCTTTTTTCAGGGATCAAGGATCAGAATCAAAAATTTCAAATAATATTATTCTGTTACAAAATAAGTTTCATTTGTTCAAGACAATGCTGTGAATGCATAAAGGAATAAATAAGCAGTTAAAGGTTTTTATCGTACAAGATGTAAATTTTAATTAAAGAGAAACAACAAAAAAAGAAGAAAATAAATAAATAAAATCAACATTATCGTGAGAGTTTATAAATTGTATAAAAATTATACGAGCTTTAAGCATATTAAATCCAAATTCAAAACTGTTCAGCTCAATTATTTTCACTCTATTTTTACAGACATTAATATAGTTTCTGTAGGAGATTATCTGTAAAATTATTGTGAATGATATTCACTGGCCGATGAAATCAGTCCATCGCGACGGCAATAAACACATGAAGAATGATAGCAAAATTTTTCACAGAATGTAGTCACAATAAGTTTACAGATATTGAAATTGATTGGGAGTGCTGATGGCGCGTAGTCAACGTTTGGCTCTGCAGCCAGAAGAACCCAGTTTCGATTTCCAACCCGGTCAAATCAGAGAAACCCCTTCGTTGGTATTTGATCAATAAAATGTCGCCAAAGTAGAATAATAAATAAAATGGTTCCCCTTGGCTTAAAAATAATGCGTCAAATATAAATCAAGACGCCGCAACTTTGCTTTATAATTAATATGGAACTGCAGAGTTGTGCAAGAATTAAGCTCCATCTTCCCACCACTTTCACCTCCTGTCTATTATCTATACTTTCCCTCTCTCTCTCTCTCTCTCTCTCTCTCTCTCTATCTAGTTACAGTGCAATGCAATGCATAATTAGGAGATATCCCTTGAGCACTGGTTCAAGAAAAAAAAATCCTATTGGAAATTATACATTTAATTGAAAATTGAAAGTGGCAACGGAGCAACGGAGCAATACAGAAAGGAAATACAAGACAAAGAGAGAAAGCTTAAATATAGTGAAATTTATTTGCAGACAATACTATTTTACGAGATACAATTTACTCTTACCAAAGTGCAAAATTTTAAGTTGTATTGAAACTATAGGCTCTGACTGTATGTCAAATCTGATATTGAAATAATAGAAGAATATAGCGCAGCTCACAATCTTGTGCAAATGGTCTTGCATCATTGCATTTCCAAACTTGTGTAGTAAATTTTTACTCCAAACTAAAAAAATAAACAATGGAGCATTCGCTACACTGGCGTAAATAAACTACAATGAAAATCATAGATTTTATTTACGAAACGTTTGCAATACTTATTTGCAAAGTGAAAGCAAACAACAACAAAAGAAAAAATAAATAAAATATGGAAATTAACGTATGAAAAGACAAAAGCGAAACAAAAGATGGACCGAAGAGGATACGAGTATAACGAAAACATTGAACACTCCAAGAAGCTCCGGAACTTGAGGTAAGACAAATCATTTTTATTTTATCTTGGACCAGCACTCGGGGATGACCCCAACACGTGCAATGCATGGTACTGGAACTACATGATATACAAACTAAACTCGTAGATTTCGATCCGAGTTTTGCCAACAATTTTTTATTGTAGAATATTAAATAGGAAACTAACTAAACACATCTGCCCACACAGTTACACGTGCATATTCCTATGCCTAGATGCACATCCATCCATACATACAAATGCGTGGTAAGAGAGCACTATTACGGATGTAATACGAGTGAATAAGCAAAGGCCAAAATGCTATCAAATAATTTGTTAAAATTTAATTAACCAGAAAAATAAACAGAAGAAAAAAATTAAACTTGAACAAAAGCACACATTCACGAGCACTCAAAAGTTGGAGACCGTCTAACAGCAATATATTGTAGCCATCATTATATACGAGTATGTATGTTTGTGTGCATTTTGTGCTGGATCGTAAAGTGATATAAAGTGGTTGGTGCAACAGTTTTTGCTGATTGTATTGTTTTGAAATAAACCATCAGCCAGGAATGGAAACTAAGTTTATTGAAATAGTACTGAATTTGAACATAAAAAGTATATCTATATAAAATGAAAACTGCTTGAAATATTGAAACAAAACTTTCATATCTGTATTCACAACAAACAAAATTGTATTTTATATAAAGAAAATTGTAATTATTAATATAAATTGTATGCTGTGTCTTAGGTCATTTTGAATTCTTGTGTTCTGAAAAAAATAATGAATCATCAATGTCAACCTGCGTAAAAAATTCTTTAAATAAAAATAATCAGAATCAAAAAGTGGGCTGAATAGGAAAGGGGGCCTTAATACATCCCAGCCTTTGATAAGAAATTTCAAACAAAATTTGGTTCGATATCGAATGTGGTAATTAAAGTTCTGAAATTATCAATTGCCTGTTCGACTGTTTAAGTCGTAAAGGAGGGCAGAATTTTTCCTTGGATTCCTTGAATTTTCTATTACGTTCTTCATTCTAAAAATGTATTTGAGTTTCAGAATGAAAAAGTTGTCTTGACATTTAATTTTATATCAACTTTCCCGCCAATTTAATTTCTATTTTATTCTATTCAATTCCTATGCACTCGTACTTTCATTCATTTCATTCTCAAATTGTGGTCTCCGATGAAATTGTCCAACATAATCAAAAGACTCTGATGTCAAATAATGATGAATATAATAAAATTTAAATTGATTCTACAAACTAAAGTATCTTGTAAAGTTTGTCCATTTCAAACTGTCAAAATTTTTCTTGTACGAACAGAATAAATTGCAAACTACTGAACTTTTCATCTCTGTCATAAAGTTTATTATTTATATGTATAAGCATGTGTTTATGTACATATGTATTCTCATAAATACACTAATTTATATATTTGCGATAGAGCGATTGCTACATTCAAAACACAACATACATACATACCGGTCCTATAATGTAGAAAGGCCCTAACCAATGTTTTTCTTATTGCAAAGGAGGAGGAATAAAATTCATAACAATTTAAATTGTGCAGTCGCGATTATTTTTCAAGGGAGTAAGAAATGGTGCGTCGGACCACTTCAGTTTTTCTCATCATTTGATTTGTTGTCGTATCCTATGCCGAAACATGGGAAAAAATTCGATTTGAAGGTAAATATGACTTAGGGCCTTTCTATATTAAAGTATCGCCACTCATTCATAAAATATAAACGAATTTGAAACAAAAAGTGTTGGTTGAAGTAGACATTGTTAGTTGCTGTTATTGTTGCTGCTGGGTGTTCTTGTTGCCTGTAATCGTCAGAGTCTCAATAAACCTAAACTAATATAAATATGCATTTTTCATTTGCAAATTAAGTTTAAAAGTGTTGCTTTTTGTTTTCTTTTCGGCTGCATCTGCAATGTTTGTCCTCTTTAAGTCGAGTAGTTTTTTGTAAGACACTGTGGTGTGCGCAAAATTTTTCATTTTTTTTGACAAATTGTCTCATAAGAATTTATTACAAAAAAAAATATAAATTCGACTGAATTTATTGATATATTTTCACTAATTGACACTGAACATCGAACATGTGTTATATGTTTATTGACCATATTATTCTTATAAAATGTAAATTAATTAAAATTTTCCATTTCGCTGTGGCAATCAAACGATGATATTTTTAAATATTCAAATTGCCATCATTAGCAATGTCATGCATATGTGCTTTAAAATAAAATTTATGTTTGAAATATAAATGCCCGCCCCACAGTGCAATGTATGAAAGTAAATATTGACCAAGGATGTTTATGCTCTTTTACTTCTAAGAAAATTTTATGATTTTTTTTTATAATCTATTTTATGGCAATACTTTTAGTATTTTTATCGGAAAATAGACAAATAAACAAACTTTTTATGGAAAAAAAACATATTTGCAAAAATCCCTTGCGGTTTATTGCTGCTGCTGCCACAATATTTTTTAATTGCTGCCACTTAAATGTTTGTTTAATTTTTTTGATTTTCTTTGCTTATATTTCAAAAATAATAACATGGCAGTTACTCCTGGCTGAATTGGTAACAAGTTTTAAAATTTATATGCTTTGTTGCACAATTTTAGGTCCTCGTGGCCATATATCCAAAAGAGACTTTCCTGTTTAATGTTTTTGTTAATTTTTTTTCTTGGTTTTCTTCATCTTGCCACTAGACACATCTGTTGTATGTATATGCATCTGCATGTGTTGCAGCATATACATATGTATATATATGCATGTGTATTGACCTTAGAAATTGTTGTTTGCTTATGAAGTAGACACATATTTAAATGTTGTGCTTATTCTTTGTATAAGTATGTGAGAAAGTGTCAGTGGCAGCCCCCAACATGTGCGGTTTACATTAATTTGTAACATTTTATACTTTAAGTTGATGCTGCTTTAGTTTGTGAGTAGGATTGTTGTATGGTCGGTGGCATGCATGCGCATGCATGTTGCCATTTTCTGTAGAATGCTATAATTGCTGTTGGTTTTACTTAACTCTCGCTACCTACAAACAATTTTACCATGAAATCTATGTTAATACGAGTATATGCAGTTGTGTGCTTGGCAGCACATGTGTTACAAAATAATGCGTACGGAATTAAGTAAGATTTTGAAAAACTTTGCTTCCTTCAAATCATTTGAAAATTTAAATATTTAAATGTATGCAACGTGGAGGAAAAAATAAAATTTAATATAATATTTTTTTTTCTAGAAACTGTTGTTGCAAAATTGTTTAAAAAACTAATAGTGCTATAAAATTTATACTAAATTTGTTTTTAAAAATAAAATGCAGAGAAAACCGGGTTTTTCTTCTTATAAAAAACCGTTCTAAAATATAAAATTTATTAACTCCAAAAACACTCGTAATACAGAGTAGTTGAGTTATAAAGTCAATTCCATATCAAGTGCAGTAATTTCAAGTATGGAAACGGTCTCTAAAGCGAATTTGAATTAGAAATATTTGTTATGAAATGAAACAATTGAAAAATTTAGTTAAAAAATACTACTTTTGCCTCAATTTGACTCATCTATAGAACTAGCTTCACAAAAACGTGACACTGTGACGTATACTGAATATGGATACAAAATTTGTACGTACAACATACGCACTCATAGTGCAGCATAATGCAGTCAGTCTCTGCCTTGAAAAATATTATCTTCGTACATATTTATACATGTATGTATGTATGTATGTATGACCATATCGCTGATTTACACAAACAATGTTATAACTCAAAATACACAACTTTTGAGTTAATAATGCAGAATAATTTTTCATATGACCTCCTGACAGAAGAATATTTTTTCATTTCCCCTTTAAGGGGTATGTAAATGGTAAACTTTAAGTACGTGTTTTACAAATCAAATTTTTAGGAGTTATGACGTTGTTTGAGTAAATTATTATTAAATTATATTGTGATATGGATAAGGAAATTTATTGAATTATAATGAAATACGCATTGTTTTAAAGATATATTCATCAAAAAAAAGGTAAACTTATAAAGTGTTTGATGACATATCAACGCCACTCAAGTGCCAACTCCGTTGGAGAGAATGCAATTCATACTGTAGCGCGCTCGAGATATAATAAAATATATTATTTTCTTAAATTAGGTAACCAAAAATTATGTAAATTAGTAAAAAAATCTGATACACTACGTTTAATACCATATTGCTATGTAATCCATTTTATGCCACTTTTAAGCATTTTTTTTTAAGCATTTACATAAAAACTAATAATTAGAAATACTGCAGGTATTGCTAGCTTCCAAAAGCCTCTTTCTCGGCTAACGGGTTTAAAATTTATATTTTTCAACCCAAATGGGTATACTTAAGGGTGGGGATTGGCGGACGCACGGTGACTACAAACCCAAAAATTTGGTGGGTTCTGCCCCAGTTTCAGGCTCATAAAAATATCTCGAATTTTATCTCATGCGCATTAGTGTGTCTTTGTGTCAGTTGTTGTCGGCTGGTTTCAAAGGCGAAGGCATATTCACTGGTCACTGAACATTACCGGCTTCAGCTGTAACCAATCCACAGGCATATCGGAACACCCACCTTCGTCGGTATTGTGTAATACCGCCGAAGTAAAATAACTACTAAAAATAGCTCCTCAACCGAAGGTTCAAAAATTTAATACGTTAATCAGACGCGCTTCAACAAAGAATGTGCAAAAGCAGAGTTGTAAGATAGTGAAACTTCACCTCCTGCCAGTTCTCTAAATATCCCATTCCTACAGTTCCAGCACAATGCATCGTTTGGATAGAGGTCATCTCCTGAGTGCTGGTCCCAGATAAAAAAAAACCAATGTTATCGAAACATATTCAATGGTCAATGCTCCACACCAGTCAACATATAATATCCTGGAGTACTCGTTGATCGCTGGAACTTTTCCTTATTTAATTTCCAGCATGTCAGTGCATCGGCGTCATTAGGTCCCCCGTTTTTTGCTAAATATTCCTCAATATTATTTCGAATTAAAGGACTAAGGAACTGAACAAAGGACTGGAAACTAAGCTGAGAAAAGTTCAGCAGTGACATTTAGGCGGGAAGTTGATAATCTCAAGTTCAGACATCGGCATATCATTGTTATTGACGCAAAGAATATATTTTTTCAATTAAATTTGAAATATCGACTGTCGCTAAATTACAGATTGAATACGGGTATTCGGCGAATATTGGCCGATATTCGTATACGTTTTCGTTAAACATTCGTAACAGCACTAACATTGCTTAACAGCTGTTATGTATTGACTGCTTTAACTAGAGTTTAAAAGCGCAAAGCATTTCAGTTAACCTGACATAAAACCAAAATAAACTACTTGTTAAAAACAGCATTTCAAGTTGAAACCCCATTCACATCAATTCACAAATCGTTGAACCACATTCCAAAAACTGGCTGTAAGGTACAACAATAGCGCTCTTTTCATTGAGCTTAGGGTATATTTTTCACTGACCTCTTCAGACTCCTATTAAAAAAAAAAAAACTATATTAAATTCTGCTCCAGTGTTTAAAATTTATTGGATAATGTTGATTCCATTTAATTTTCTGTTGTCAATTTCATTAAACATTTTTATTTCTTGAAGTACAAATAATGGAGTTCTCTTCTTTTTCGTCATTTTAAAATGGTTTTTTTTATATATGTATCAGCTGATTAAAAATGTTGCCATGTATACAGAGAGTGCAAAATTAACAATTTATGTAAATGGGCACATATTTTTATGTGTTCGTTATTATTAAAGGCAGAACAAAGTATGGAATTTATTTCGTGGGACCGTAAAAAGTACATCGTTTCAAAAGTTATGAAGGAGTTCGCTTCACAGAAGGATAATATTCCGTGTAGAAATACTTTAATCATACAAAATTAATTAAACAATTTAGTATATTAAAATTCATTACGAAAATAATCATAAATAATTTATTTTCCTCTTGATTTCTATTAAAGAATTTCAAATAAATAGTGAATAAAAATTAATTTCATTTCCATTGACCACAAGCAAATATTTGAACATAAATTATGCACCACGTAAACTGGCTTCGACTTTTATATTAAAACAGAAATAAAAAAGAAATTTGTTGCCTTCTAAAATAAAATAGCAAAAAAAAAAAAACAAAATAATAAAACGCTGTGCTCAAGCATAGTTAAACCGCACTTTGCAAACAAATCTCCATGTAATTTCAATACAAAATTAAAAACCAATAAAAATAAAAACACACACACACACACCCAAATACACACCAAATTAAACATTTGTTAAACATTATTGTTACACGTTTCCAATATGTTTTTCCGACACCTACTTCTATTACAAATTAGAAAGAAAATTTAGCAATTTTCATGAAAATTTCAATAAAAAACGTGGTTGAACGAAAACTTGTAAATTTGCACCCAAACTCACACACACACATATACAATATCGAATTCCAATACAATAACAATTAAATATACAAACTCACAAACCAAACGAACGAAGTGAAATACGAGCAAAATTTATACGCAGCCAGCAAACGGAAGTCATGTTTATAAAAAAAAAATTTAAATTCCATTGATTAGGAAATTGTTAATGCACTGAATTTTATTGTGGCAAAAGTTTGGTTGTAGTGAAACATGAATTTATTAACACACACACACAGTGATACAATTTTGCT
Source organism: Dexiosoma caninum (assembly GCA_963924685.1). Lineage (NCBI taxonomy): Eukaryota > Metazoa > Arthropoda > Insecta > Diptera > Tachinidae > Dexiosoma > Dexiosoma caninum. The sequence goes on along the minus strand of OZ004725.1, from coordinate 124,537,095 downwards.
AAAATATTTAACAGAATCGTACAAGAATGATTTGATTCAAATTTGTTTTTGTTGGATCCATGGTGAGGGGACGTCAACTAAGTCTACAATGCATCAGAACAATTAGGAAAATGATAGTTTGGAAATGAAACTGGTTGTGAAAAGATGTTGAAAGGAGCGAAGTTGTGAATTTAAAAGCACAGTTACTGCATCCTCTGATATTATTATACTGACGTATTAATTTTTAAGATAAAATAACTGATTAATAAATATATATAAATAACAATGATAAACAACAAAAAAATAATATTTATACATAATAATAAAAAGGTTAATTAGTAAATAGTTTAATTTAATTGACATGAGAAAATATTTCTATATTTGCTGGAAGTTAATTCCAGAGACGAATGCCATTCAGACATTTATTTTAGATATCGAATGGAATTTATGCTGTAGCCTCTATTTTAACTCGAGAATGTGATGCCTTTGTACAGATAATCAAGGTCTTTGTTATAGATTATTTTTTGTATGAACAGCTGTGTAGGACATTTAATAAAATTTTCAAATGATACGTTTGAATTGAATTTTGTATTTCGTAAGCAAACTGTGAAATTCGACTATTTCCGCTATGCCTTAAAATATGTCTTGCAACGTTATTAAATGTGCTATTGAGCTTCTGTTGTCATAATGAATCGCAACTATAAAATATTTCACAGCCATAAAGAAGAGGCAGTAGTAAATATGCTTTGGCAAGAAGGATGTAGTTACATGATTGGACCATGTTTGCTTATTGTTTATTACAATTCCAAGCTTGTTGGCGCTGTCAACCAGTTTAATTATAGATTGCCCAATGTATATTTGTTTTGCTCATTTAGATCTGAAATTGACTTCTGATTCAAAGGTATGAAGAATTCAAGTTCACTGCTTATTTGAGAAATTACACATTATTAACTGGAATTTGTATACCGCCCTCGTATAAACGTATTTCTTTACAACGTTCCAGATCTTCATCGACTGCTTTACAAATTCACAAAAATAAGCAGTGCAGAGTTGTGTTCTGAAGCTCTCTTTATCGTGCTGCCCACTTTACCACCCGTATCTTGTGTACACCATCACTGTTCAACAAGTTACGGTGCAGTCATTGAATACGTAGAAATAGAAAAAAGAAAATTCAAATTAATTGAAAACAAATTTTGAATTTTAATAGATTCTTTCACTGCATTTTTAATTTTATGAAAAGCTCTCGAAGTGTAAATGAAGAAATTAAATGATATCAAATGTTTGCAAATAAAACATTATGAAAAAAAAACGTTTTTTTTGTAAATTCATTCGAAATTGGATGCATTTGCTACAATAAATGACTTACAGCATTCCTTGTCTTTAAAATCATTCCTTAGCAGCTCTGATATGGACCATTTTGCCGGAGTTTGTATCGAAGAGGAACCACATTTTTGAAAATTAGTTAGAGAATATTACAAAGTTGAAAACAGTTTGTAAAGAAATTCTTTGCAAACTTACGAAAGAGTTAAATTGATGTACCGCAACAATTTACAGGAAGAAATGTTTGCTATTATTATTATTATTATTATTTCATGGGCTGGCTATTACAGTCTGCAGCCGCATAGAGTTCTTATAATTTAATTCGAATGGAAATCATGAACGAGACACTCTAATCTGTGCTGTTGTTATTTTGATTTAATTTTGAAATAATTTTTATTTGTCTTGACGAACTGTAAAGATTTAGATATTAGAAAATTGTTGCCACGTTTGCCAGGAAGGATGTTAAATTAAAAATATCTAAAGGCACCATCTCCAATTTGAATAAATTTGAAAAGAGAAGAGATGAAAATGTGGAATGGAAATGTGGTATTCATAAACGATTATTTCACTTAAGGCTGCCTTAAAGCAAGTGAACGATCCCTTCGGATACTGTTGGTTCTGGCCAACAATAACAAAAATTTTTCTGTGCCAGTTCAAAAGTGCAGTAACTACTTGAAAGTTGCACTTATTTTTAGTTGAACATCCACATTGTAGTCTGAAATTGGGCATTTCCATAGAGGGATCCATTTTCATTACATTCCGTCATCCAGATTTTTAAACGTTTACACAGAAATTACCAACAATGGTTGGCAATTGATTTCTTGGCTTTTACTTCAAGATCATTTAGTTGGCGTTGCCCACAAAAAATCACTCAACGAAGCTAATGAATGAATTACATAGTTCCAAAATCATTAGCGTGACGTTATGTGACACAAGAGCAATTATCTAGGCAATTGTCCATTAGATTTCTTAAAATACTGATTACAGTTATTTTACCAAATATTTGCTGTACCTGAGCATTAATGGCAGAATGTGAACAATGGATAAACGTTCATTATTATCAATATTCTGCTTCCGATAGGTAATCGTCTCTCTTTGACACTCTACATACATGTGTAGTGCGTTTAACTTATTCTGACATTGAGTACTTCTTTCCAAACATTTTGTTTAGAAGACAAGAGAGCACTTCACTTTATTTAATTTGAGGGTATTGCAAGACCATGTGCATACCCCAATGCTCTACAGCGATGACATAGCGTCACCGAGACTGGTTCTCTTCAGTCAACTCTATCAATTTTGAGCCGGAATCTCAGGTATGGTATACTGATAGAACAGGGGCGGCCCCTATTCAGAAAATCGATTCTGATGGCACAATTACATGCTATCGGAATATGTGTGGACGGGTGATAGATGATGAGGAGAGCCCACATCTGTATACTATCGGATAGTAAGGCAGCCCTTCAGACGAGGATGATAACCACAAGAATGGTTTGCTAGTGCCTGGACCTTATCAACACATTGGAAAACTTTAACGCTGTTGCATAAGGCCGCGTTCTTAGACATGAGGGTAATAAAATGACGGACTCTCTGGCAAAATTGGGGGCATATTCGGCCATAATTGGCTCCGAGACATTCTGTGAACTTACGAAGAGTTATAGGAATGAAAGTCTTAGAAACTGGGATGAAAGGAGATTCGCTGCTCACTGGATAAGCTGATTTGGCTGAATAAAGAGACCAATATATGTTGATTTTGTGAATGTGACACTGAGAGCTCTGAACATGTTCTGCACTGGGCAGGCAGCGGTTTCTACATCAGGGTGGCTTTGTTGTGCCTCTACACAAGCTGTGGAACACCAGATCCCAAATAGTGCTCAGATTCCTTACGATCCATATGATAGAACTCTAATTTAATGGGTTTTTCTGGCCCCAGTAATAATAATAATAATTTGTGCCTTGTCAGCGATCCCATTACACGATTTTTCATAAAGAAGACTTCTTCGATTTAGTATGGCTATTAGACCCAGCTCAATAGCATTCTTCTTCGAATCCCTTCTCAGATCTAGTCATGTTTTATTTCAATTTACCACCTTGGTTTCAAATTATCATAGAAAATTATTTAATTACTCCCCTTCAGTCCTTCGCAACGAACAAAAATTTAGTCATCAGTGAGTGTCCGCTGAAGACTTGCTTCACTGTACATGTAAGTCTTACAATAATCAAAAAAATTTACAAATCAATTTTCATAATTCACATCACTTTTTATAGCCGCCCTTGGCTGTTTTAAAAACTATTTCCCGTTCATGTTTAATTTTAAGAAATTAATTTGTTGGTAACTTAAGTTAACTCAACTATGCTCTCCTGCTTCATGCAATACAACACATTCAAAAAAGAAGATGAAAAAAAAAGAAAACTTTTCATTTAATTACTTAATTGAAGAACACTTTCACAACAATGGCGAACAACCTTGTTTGGCTCAATGAATCTTTATGTTTGAAGATTTATTTTGTTCATTTAACTGTTTGTTGTGCTTGTTCAACTTTATTCTGTTAGTTGGTGTTAACGAGTGTTCAAACCCTTCTCTTTTTTCTAAGCGAAAGTTTATAAATCCACGCAACATACGAGTACGTTCGCATGAAAGGAAAAGAAGTGAGAGAGAAACAAATAAACTGGAAAACTGCACACAACAATTTTTATTTAATGAAATGTAATGAAACATTGTTGAGCGAATAAAACAATAATAGAAGTCGCGTTAATGCAAGGAAGGGCAAGTACATTCAGTGGAAGAACAAGTAATCACAGATTCGCTGTTCACATTAAGCAAGGCTAACAGACCCAGCTTAACAACAGCGTTGAGTGTTGCGTTTTATTTCATTAACGGTGTCAGCGCCATGATAACAATGATGACAAATAAGTCTATTTATATGTATGTTATGATATGTTTATTGTTTTGAGAATCTGAAAGACTTTGGGGGAGTTTTTCATAAATATGTGAGATTTTTTTAACTTTTCCAGAAGAATTGGTTTAAAGTCTACTGATGAATGAGTTGGTATAAGCCCCAGCGAAACATGTGCTCGTATAAATAATCGCAACTCATAGTGATTCGCGTTCAATAAATAAAAATAATAAATACATACACGTACACAGGTAGACTTGTTAAGGCGCCGTCAAGATCGGATGTTCCAACCGGTCAGCGCTGATAGTGCTAATTTTTGACAGATAAACAACGCTTGAGGTTTTTGCTTAAGCTTGATGTTTGCTGGTAAGATTTTTGCAGTTTCATTCGCTTGAGTTCAGATTCGTCGCGACTAGACATACTTATGTGGGTCTATTTGATTTTGGCAGTTTAAAGAATGAAATTAAAAATTAAGTTCCCATGGAATAGAAAGAATAAGAAAAGAATGACAAGGGATACTTTCGACAACAAAAGAGATGTCCGTTTACTTTTTTTTTTGGCCACTTACACCAGTATAAATATTACGTGGCGCAAACGTCATTAACCTATCGGAAGACGCTTTAATTTTTGCAAATTTCACGGAAAATTGCAGTTCTGCTTTGTCGTTTGTCAAGTCAACAGATGCAAAATTAATTTCAATGTCTGTGGAGACGTGAATAAGAAGAATTCTAGCTTCCGAGACACGGAAAATCTCCGTATAAGACAAGAAAGACCATTACAATCGCTCAAAGTCACTGTATACTGTGCTGACCACCGTATAAGGCGAGCACATGCTGAACGACGAATTGCGACTGGAGAATAATGTGGTTCCAACAGGATGAAACAACGACGACCCACAACTGAAATTTGGAGATCTCCATTTCTAAGTCACCTAATCTCTCGTTTTGTTGATTTGCACTGGGCAGCAAGACCGCCAACTTTAAGCGCCGTAGACTTCTTTTTGTGGTGTTTCTTGAAGCGCCCAAAGAGAATATCCGCCAGGAATGCGGCAACTTATCACCGGAAATTCTGGCGGCGGCCAATTGACACAATCCTAAAATAAAACTTAAGTATCCTTAAAACAATACATCAGGTGACCTTGTGCTGTTAGCTGAGCAGTTAGCGTTTTGATTCTGTAACTGGAAGATTCACGATTGAAATCACAGTCACACTAAAAATTGCTCAATTGTGTCCGAGCTAAATGGGCCCTCTTTCGTCGCTATTTGAGCAATAAAACTTCCGCGAAATGAAATAATAAATAAAACGGCCTTCCTCTAAATTTGAAATCAAAGTGACAACATAACAGCTGAGACGCAGCAACTCTGCTCTCAGAAACACGCAACTGTCGAGCTGACTAAATGCATTGCATACACAAGGGACATCTCCTGAGCACTGGTCCAAGAAGAAAAGTCAGTCTTAAAAAAAAAACCCTGAAGCCAAGTAAAAACTTTTTGTCGCCCCTGGTGCAATATTTTTATTTATATTCGTATGTTTTGACATCTTTGCAACAAACATAATTCTAAACACAATAACAATTATTTATTTTTAATTTTAATAGTTTCTGCCATCGAAATCCTCTTGTCCTTTGAAACAAGCAACTACAGCTGCAGCTGACTGCATGCGTGTATTTAGCCATGTGCACTTAATTCGTTTGTTTGTTTGTTTGTTTGTTTTTTCATGTATAAGTGACCCACAAAAATGTTCATTGTTTTTAATGTTGAACTTTCATGAGAGCAACTGCAAAGCCAACGTCAACAATGAGAGCTTAAAAATATATTTATTGCATTTTATATTAATTTAACACATGTGAGGTAGATGTTGCTACTATGTGTTTGGGGGGGGAGCGCGGTGGGGTTCGTGTGGGAAGAGCAATGATTTCAGTGCCAGTATTATAATTTTTTTTTTGTCCTCCTTCATGTTTATTTATTGAAATGCAATTTGTGTTGTATTTTTGGTGTTAATTGCTTTGCTGTTATTATTGTTGTATTTATTGTTCTAGAAGGATATGGAGCGTGAGTGTGTGTGTGTGTGTATGGACAAGTGCAACGGTTTGCTAGTGCGTGTAATGAAGTTGCTTTATTATATTGCATTTGTTTGCTTGATAGGCAATAATACAAACATACACACACACACACACACACAAACACACACACACTCACACAATAACACAAAATAAATGTGTTTTTCACATAAAAATACCAACAAACTTTTCCCGTACAGCACATAAATACATTTGAATACTTGAACGGTTTTACATGTTGGCATTGCATTTATATGAATAAAGTGCAATACTAAATGAGTGCAAGCGTTTGTGCATATTTATTGGTTTTTATGACACTGCATGGGAATGGGAAGGCAGTTTGTGCAATTTATATGTCCAATTACGAGTTTAATCTCAAAATGCCTGTACCTTTATTGGAAAAAAGGTGTTTTTCTATTCATAACTAGTCTCTATTTCATTTATACCACTAAGCTGATGACAATTTTGAATATCTGTGGCAATATGCAAGCGTAGCTTAAGTCTAATTTACAAAAAAGCAATTATTATTTTTAAATTGAATTATACTGAAGGGTTTCATTTTCCTTAGTAGAATGCTATTATATTTATATTTTAGTAAATGACATTAAACGTTGTTCACATTAGCATAACAGCCATACCTAAACAAGAGCGGAAAGCGTTTTCTAGCTGTCAAAAATTCTCATGCCCATGCAATATGTATGTAGCATACCGAAATAATGCGGCGTCAACGCATCGGCAACGCTTTGCAATTGCAAAATCAGATTTTGATAGTGCGTTTAAGTTGCAAATAAAGAAGGTGAAGAAATAAACATAAAAAAATATTTGTTATTAGAAAATGGAGGAGAGTAAATCTTTAAAATTATAAACAGTATATAAATTTTTGTTTTATATTTCTTTTTTAATTTAGAATTTTAACGAACAAATTATAGAGCTGGTTCATCTGAATCCTTGCCTGTACGACAAAAGGGATGACAATTATAAAGAAGTTAATTACAATGAAAATGTTTGCAAAGCAGACAAATTTGTCAGGTAATAAAAGTCAACATTTGGTATCTTGAAAATAATGTATACGGTATATTCTAAACTTATTTAGTTAAAGAATGCGTAGTGAAGTGGAAAAGCTTACGCGATAGATACAGGAAGCAAAAAATTGCCGAAGATCTCATCACCATCATCCTTAAAACTAATAAGTTTTCTAAATCCTCCAAATCGTCCATATAACTCATTGTTTAAACTTTTTTTTTTATAAAATGCTTATTTAAAAATCGCAAACAGCAATAAATTTTTTTTTCCTATTATTCCTGATGATGTTAACAAGCTGTTAACGAAATATCGAATAATAAAACAAAATAAAATAAAAAAATACCTCAAGCTTAATAAATATATTTCAAAAAATATAATAAAAAAATTCAATTAATAATATAATCAAAAATAAACTTTATTGTTCAAATAATCAGGGTTGTTATATTAATTTTTTTGATAACGCTGTTTTTATCGTTTTGTCCTAGCGTTGTCGCTTTTATTTAGGTATGGCATTTCAGCGTAAAAGCTAAGCGGAAAAAACGTTTTGCTTTCCGCTTTTGTTTAGGTATGCCTGTAAGTCAACTTCAGAGCTACACTTTCATTTTGTCACAATTATAGAACAATATGTGTGGATATACCCGAAGTAGTTAGCATATTGAGCACTAAGCCAAAAGTTCTGAATTGGACCTCCGTGTTGGATTGAGTCATAAAAATACTTTGCATTTTTACTGATGTGCATTAGCGTGCCCATGTGCCAGTTGTTGTCGGAAGGTTTTAGCGGCGAAGGATAATCACTGACACAGTAGCGGCTTCCTTCGACGGTATTGTGTAGCATCAACGCGCGTAGTAAAATAACAAAAATAGCTACTTAAAACGCGGCTTCAAAAATTTAATGTGTCTTGTGACACCAGAGGAGCAGCAACGCTGCTATAAAAACAGAAATGTGCAAAAGGTGGCCTAAAGCGTCCAAAGCAGAAAATCTTTCTCCTTCGAATGAAAAACGCTCCATAGAGAGTGAATTAAAAATATTTGAAGATTAGGAACATTTAAGCGAGACTACACATCTTACTGTGACTGTAATATACCCCAGGGTAACCCACTTCACTTCCTTGTTGAGTGTCCGAAATTCAATAGAATACGCAATCAAGTTTTCCACAATTCCTGCCCAAAATCCTACTTGTCGAATCCATCTCCAAATAATATATCGCTAATCTCACAATATCTCAAGAAAATAGGCCTATATGGAAAAATTTGATCGTATCTTTATGTATTTTATTTAAGAAAATCTATATCAATATATACCCAAATGAAAGTACTATCCGATTTCAATATTTTACCCTAATCATTATTATCATATTACACTATTATCGAGCTGTAGGCCTACGATGTCATTGCTCGTTAAATATTAACATATAATTTGTAATTATTTTGTTAATAATAATAATAACAATAATAATAATAATACAGTCTGCTATTTGATTACATATTTTGATAGTAAAAATATTTGATTATCTTATCAAATTCCGATCATGGATACTTAAAGGACTTTCCCAATAAACTATAAGAATTTTTATAGTAAAACCAAATTTTAAAAACGAGTGATTCTGCCTATTGTGGCCATAAGCACTTTTTAAGACAATAAATATTAAAATGGTATTTGTTGCAACAATTTCATTTCCGTTTATATTTTGTCATTTCAATACGTGTACAAAACACTCATACTACCACCAACAACATATACACATGGTCAAACATATAAAGGAAATTTTATGCAAAAAAAAAAAAAAAACAAATGGATTAAAACCCGAGTGTTTGTAACACTTTCATATAGAAAATATATACAATGTATTCCTGTCTATCTTAATGCGCACACACTGGCGAACATACAAAAAAATTTAATGGCATACAAATTCTTTAAAAATATATTTTTCAGGTGATTCCAATGGTAGTCGTAAAGTCATATGTTTAAAAAAAAGACACTAGAAAATTCTGACTACTGGGGACAACCGATGATAATTTACTGTGCTTTTTCAACCTCAATTAGCTGATTAGAAAAAAAATAATTGGAAATATTTGATAGGAAAACCCCCCAAAAAAAAAGGTGAGAAGATACCTCAATACTAGCGAGTGCGTTTTATAAAAATTCGATTTTCAATTAAAATTATAAAATTGTTCTTGCGGCACACAAAATGGTTGAAATGAATATAAACAGCTGTTGCCGCTGATATGAGCTGAATTATTATTTTTGACGGCGGTTAGTGGAAAAACATTCAGCGGCTACCAGCCATTTAAGTTACACAGTCAAAACGTTTTCACTTGTATATTTTTAGAAGTCGTGATCTTTTCTTGCATAATTACTTTTTTTTAATCTTGGACCTGCAGTGAGGGGATGACGCCTACCAATGTGATGAACTGCATCAAAAATTGTGATTAATAATGATCACTAAAGTCTTTCAAACTCAAAACTTGCACTCGACTCGACCACACGATTGAATTCAATCTTATAAAAATTGCGACGAACAATAACAATTTATTTCTATTAAAAAATTTTTATTTGTAATAAACGCGACCGGCGGATACCTTGCAGCTTAAACGACATAAAATTACTTCTTATATAAAGTCCATTTAGTGGCCATTAAAAATTTCTTCTTTACGAACAATCAATCCTCATTTCACCATTAATAAAGATTTGAGAATATCTTTCGGACATGTCAAAAGTTTCACCTTCCTGAAGTATTTACATTTGGCTTCATACTACCAACCCCAAAGTAAATCTTAATTAAGAAACTAATCAAATTTGTTTAATTGATATTCATAAGTACAATCGTCCCACGATATAGAGAAATCACTATGTAATGAAATTTTCGTTCTCCAAATATATTCGGGTCTAACAGATTCGCGTAAGCTTGCGATGCCTGCCGACCATTCTTTAATGGTCTCTACTTCTAGCAAGCTTTCTGTAGTGACATATCGGCAGACATCACCCATCAATCCACTTTATACTTCTACTAAGACTCAGATAGAAGCAGGTAGATAACATACAAATAACTATTGTTCTAGTCAAAGAAATGGTCTGAGTCAATAGGGATTGATTAGACCCCAGCAAGTCTCCAGATGTTATAAAGGCGAATTCATACCAGGTAAACTTAGTAGTTCAACAACAACCAAAAATCATTGCACGTTGTCAAAATAATTCATACAATTTAGACATTGAACAGTGCTAAATAGTCGGCAGCTAGTACGTTCACCTTTTATGTATTTGCGTTAGATGTTACGTTATGTTTTGGAATTTTATTTGTTTTTTAAATAAAGTGAACATATAAAGAAAATTCCGTTATTGTGCAATCCGCAAAAAAATATATTCATAGAAACGAATCCCGTGAACAGATCGAAATGGGGTGAAATTTGAGGCAGGAATTTCTCCTCATCACATCTTATTTTCACAGGTCACTTTTTGGAAAGCAGCATGTAAAAAAGTTCTTCTTTTGCCAAATGCTGAGCCGTCTCCTAAACGGCTTGTGGAAGCTCACATCGAGGCAGCATACGTACTCTCATAACGTGCTTCATGAGTTGGGATTATGCAAAAGTTTCGTCGTGTATCGGAGTTTCCGATACTATAACTTACTATAACTAGTCTGTTAAGCACAATATCGTTCGTTATAGCGAATTTCCACTGTATCATCTAAGTTAATTTTGTATTTCTTTTAGCGTTCTTTTTCGTTTATTTTTGCCTTTCCTAACGATGATAAATAATTTACATTTATTTGTCGTATCATTAAATACTCATTTCGTAATATTAATTTATTATCTTGACTTTAATTAATATTAACCTTTGCAAAGTCTCTAATTCAACCACACTTAAAAGCGGCATCGCCATCAGCATCCGCAATCATCAGTGCCGTCCTTAAAGCAACCACACACACGCACACACAGATGCAATCAATGCAATGTCAATAGATCAATTAAAATTAAAATTAAATTAAAAGTAAATTTCATAAAAAAAAAATCCACGTTTGCAACCACATCTAAAATGAAGATGAATTAGGAATGGAAATGCATTTGCGTAATAATCAGGCGACGAAACCACAAAAGGGCGAAGATATCGAACCACAACAACAACAGTCACTACTTTCAGCGCCAAACTTGTGAATCCAGAAGCAACTACTACTCGGCCGAAGGGTAAAGCACTGATGAATAAATGAAAGTAATAAAGAATGCTTTGCATGACAAAGAGCACTTTTATTAAACAATGTGTAAATGGCAGTAGAAAAACGAAGTATTTTTCCATTAAACAAAAAGAAAAAAACTAAAAATTGCAGAAAGAAAATGGAAGAAAATTAATGGAAATGAAGAAAATGATTGTAACTGCACTGTGTGTTGCAACTGAAATAGTCAATATGAATTGTTGGAAATGTTGGTTACAATGACAAATCAATCTACCATGAACTATTAAGGCAGTTTCATTTGCCCACACACACACAGCTGCACTAACACAAACACAAACAGACAAACAAACAAACAAAGGCCAGCCAGTTGTATCGCAAACCGAAAGAGTTTTGAAAAGTGAAGGAAAAAATTATTGAGTTCGAATTTCATTAATACGTTTGTAAAAAACAAAGTGTTGAAATTAAAATTGACATTTCATTAAAACAGTATTTTTTTTTCTCTTTTTCAATTAAATTATTTTTAGATTGAAACTGCTGTTAAGTTGCTGACATGAAAATGAGTAGCATTTCCATCAACAACAACAACAACAACAACAAAAAAGGTAATTGTTGAAGATAAATAATGAATGAAGAAAAGTTGTTGTTGCTGCTACACGAATATTCGAAAGTAAAACCAAAAAGTTTGTGTTTTTAATATTTAATAGATGTCAAATTACGAATTACCAAGTGGGAACGGCTATTTTGAATATTCCATAGTAATATTCGATTCTAATATTGTAAGTGTCTGTTTTAATTGCAGCATTATTTATTAAACAAATTGAAAACAAAAATGTGTTTCATGTTGATAACACAGCACAACGATAACCCGGTCTATGATAGCTGACCTGTAAACAGACTATTCATGCTTAATTATCGTGTTTTTCTTTCTTTTTAAATATTCATGATTTTACTGCGGAAACTATGTAAATATTTGTCGGGTTAAGGTAAGTCATTTTTCGATTTAAGATTTCAGTATTAACAGTTGTTCGGAACAAACTGAAGATGCAATAAATAAAGCGAACATGCGGTGGCAAAATGAATATTCCAAAGCTAAAAAAATATCGAAATTTGGAAGCACTAAAAGGTATCGGATGCAATACATTGCATATTTAGGAACAACTGCTTTTAAAAATGCTGCTGAAATGGACTCAAGTGAAATACACTGTATATACGGGTATAAATGCTCTAAAAATTATATTCTAGTGCGTTTGGCTCTTTGGCTAGATAAAGTAAAGCTTCTAAGCGTCTCATTGCCAACAAAAATTTTGCAATCGCGAGTGATTTCTATTTGTTGTGTCCCGTAAAATGTTTGCTGCGTTGCTCTTTTTAAAATATTATCGACTATCGTCACGACCACTGACGTTTTAAGAAGCAGGGACACTACTGATCTGAGCGGAAGCATTAGGAACGATTGTCGAATTAAATTAATATACTCTTCGTTTTCAGGTGAAAATAAATGAAAATAAAAATGTTTATAGAAAGAAATAAAATAAATTGAAGATCGAATAAGAAAATGTTTGTTGTATAAAAGAATTTCTGCAAAGGATACTTCGTTTTTTCTTTTAGTATGCTTGGCAATTCTCAAAGGGTTTTTGAGAGTTTTCGAATAAACTTGTACATTTTTTGACTCTTCAAAAATTTTGTTGCATGTCTACGAAGTTGGCATTAGTAGCAACGAAATGTATGTATAGACTAACTGCCGTATTCATAAAATTTTTATGTTATTTACGAAAGGTTTATTACAGAAATTTTCATACATAATTCTCAAATCAATCTAAATCTAAAAGTTTTTATGAATACAGCATTAAATCAATACCCGGCAAATAAAAGGAATTTGTTCATCGATTAACCGTATTAACAGAGATATATCCAGGATTGTAAACATGGAAATGATAAAGCTTCAAACTACGGAGAGAAACAAATTCCAATTGAATTTTTTTAATATATCGCATGGTTTTCAGGAACTCGTGTAAACATTGAATAATATCAAGAGTTCAAATAAATAAGTTTCAAATTATGAATGTATCCGCTGTATATAAGTTTATTTTATTTCCTAATCGTTCAAGGTCATTTCGCTTTTAACGAAATAGGGAGAAAGGCGAAATAAATACAGTTTTCCATAATTGTTTGAGGTCGTTTTCACAACACTTGAGCTGACAGCACCACAAGCCCATAATACGATATCATTAATGCACCCACAAATTTAGCGATCGAAAGAAGTGGCAACAAGACGAAAGCATATTAATATAACAATAGATACATATCTATTAATCAGCGCGTTATTATTGTTGGAACTTTTAAGTGGCTGAAGCATACTCACTGGTCACTAAGCAGTATCCGGTTTCCCAACTGCGACAGAATGTATTGTGAGGGAGGCCCAACCGACCAGCTTTTTTGCCAATTGGCTAAAGGACCGTCAAAATCACAACCAGCCGTGAGATACTCCTCCAGTCCCTATTAATGATGTGTTGCGTGCGCTTATCGCCCAAGTGTGACTGCAAGTTTCTTGCGTTCCCACATTTGCCCAGCCCCTTCCACCTTTCCTCACCGTCCGAAGATAGTGTGCCATGATCGGGCTCCTTATATTGTTGAACGGCAATAGGTCTAGAATCGAGTCCGATGTTATTCCGCCTGACCGTTGCCGAAGAAGTTGCTATGTGTAAGAAGCCCAATGGGAGTGATGTCAGACTGGTATCTCAAACTGGATATGATATCCTTGCCTTGTCTCACCAACACCGAGGAAGTTCATTCAGCATTCTACCCGCTTCCATTACAGCCAAAATTTCTGCCTGAAATACACACGCCGCTTACGGAAGCCGGTAAGGTTTGCTGCACTCCAAATTTCCTTGGGAAGAATTCAAGTTCAACTCCGCAGACCATTTTCGATCCGTCAGTATCAAAGTCGTTCCCTATCTTGCCCCTTCTCCATCGTCCCCTGGACGCTCCTCAAGTTGGAAAGGACCCTATCCAAAATTCTCACATGTCCATAAGCCCTTCATATTCATAGTCCAGCTGTTGCTAGCCTTGCAGCAGTACTAGCAGAAATGGCCCGTACGTACAGATCTATGGCAGTCAAGTTCAGCGTAGCATTCAGAGCCTCTGAAAGACTAGCACGAAAACACATCGCATCCCCCCGGATCACTGAATTCTCTACAATTATCGGCGAAGAATATTTAATAAAACGGCTACCAAATACAGCTTTAAAAATGTTAATGCGTTTCCTTGACACCAGAAGCGATGCAACACTGCTATCAAAACAAACAAAAAAACGTGCAAAATCAGAGTTGTAAAAATAATGAATCTATCCTCTGTCTATCCCCTCACCACCTGTCATCTCTTTCACTATCCCTTCTCTATAGAAGGCAACACCTAATATTAGAACACTATTACTGCTTCTCTTTATAAAAAAAATCGAAAGACGATATCAGCGACATCAAAAGCAATAAGTTTCGATAAAAATGCTCCATGCTACAATCTGTGAAATGGTTTCGAAAAATCTACTTTCGCCAAAATGGTGAATGGATTGGCAGAATTATTCGGAGTGGAAGGACAATAAGTCACCCGTAGAGCGTTCTCTACGGAAGTCATATTGGCAGTGCTTAAATAAACTGTTGAACTAAGAATACTTCACGAATGGAAATTCACCATCCTTTCCATTATTTTGGAAATCACAGAACAATTTGCACATCTAAACTCAACACAACATATACTCGTACATAAATCAAATAATCGATGATTTATTATTTATTAAAAATAAAATTAACAACTTTTGAAATCCTTGATTTAAATAATTTTCCAAAATTAACTGAATAATAATAAAATTGTGCAACTCAATAGAAATTTTATTTAAATAATCTGCTTTTATAAATGTCATTTGAAATATTTGTTTTTAATTTCCCCAACATAATTTCGAGCTGTTTGTTAACTTTTAATGATGCTGCCTTTGTGGTTGCCGCCGTCTTGTTTAGTTTGAAAATATATTTGCCACACTCTCTTAGTTGTTATTGTCATCAAATTCATTTTCATCATGTCTGATAAAGACTTTGTAAACGGCTTTTATTCTTTGAAATTGTTGAATTTTTTTTTTCGTTTTCTTTTTTCCTTCCTTCAGCACTTTTAACTCCTCCTAGAAGATGTTGGCAATATTTAAGAACTGGTGTTTGCATTGCTGTCATCACTTAAGAATGCACAATTGACCTGGATGGCACAATAAGGATGGTGTGATGTTGTCATTGCGTTCGCTGGTTGCGCCTTGTATTTAAAACATGAAATTCATGGTCCACCCTGCGAACAGAAATGTGCAGAATTTTTTTTCTGCTTCTCGTTTATAGTCTTCGTTATTATTTGACGTTTGCATTTCCATTTCCGTGACAGCATCCATTACAGCTATTCTAACTACTTAATCGAATTTCCAACATGTAATCATCACTTTCAATATTTGATGCCAGTTGCAATGCAAATGCTGTTGGCGGACAGCGAGCAACAGACACTCCTACTTACACATTATTCGATAAGAGCCAGGAAGTGGAATAGAAAAAAAAATATAAAATATATTTTAAATAGAAAAAAATCACATTAAAAATAGCTGTTTTGGTTCAGTAACAAAAAAAAAAAAAATAAAAAATAAAGAATAGATGGCATAAAGAAAAGCATTTGTTAAGGCAGCCAAATGAATGTATCGGTTAGTGGAAGAGGTTAAATCGTGGAATATGAGAAATGGGAAAATATTTTCATAAAAAATATGAAAGTTAGGCGTCATTAAGTACGTTTGCAAAAATTAAACTTAAAAAAGGAAGACGACGACAGCCCAGCATTTTTAATTGTTGAAATCATAGTGTTCGTTTTACTTCGTACGCTCAAGCCAGCGTAAATTGTTCATCTCTTCATCATTTACAGAAACATTGTAGTTTCAATCATTATCGCTGTTAATACGAGTAGCCTGTCCACAGCAAACCTTTCTAATTGTAATCATTTTCAACAAAATTAATTGTAATAACTTCTTTCACGTTAAAGAGTTTTTCTTTCTACAGCAGCCATTCATTATGGGTTTCGTTTTCTTTATAAAATAATAGTCAATGTTCTTTCGAAGACCAATAACCAGTTGAAGAATAAGGTGAACTAAAAAAAATTTATTTCCAACATTTTCGCTGGGAACACATATCCAATCAATGAAAATTAATTTAAAAGTGCGCGATTTTTAAATGCAAAATGAAGTCTACTCGTGTTATTTTTTGGGTCTCGAACAAATTTTCCCCCAATATTTTTTTGTTTTATTTGGAACATTTCAACGGCTGACTGCAATATTTGGAAATATTATCATACTAAGCACGCACATTTCCAGAACCGATTACGGCAATAGATAACGTAAAAATAGCACAAGCATTCCCTTCTCTTTTCATGGCCGTGTCATAGACATAATAGAATAATATAACTGGTATTATAAGTGTCACAGTAATCGTTGCTTCCATATATCTACATGAAAACATCTCACATTTTTTCTGATGTGCATTTGTGTGGTTTTGTATCAGTTGTTGTCGGCAAGTTTCAGTGGCGAAGGCATAGTCACTGATCACTGAACAGTAATGGCTTCAGGTGTAACCACTCCACACTGCCATAGAAAAAAGAACGTATAAAGGCAGAGTTGTAAGGAAGTGAAGCTTCATCTCTTGTCACTTCTCTTACTATCCCTTTCCTCTACTTCCAGCACAATGCATCGCATGTGTTGGGCTCATCTCCTGAGTGCTGGTCGAAAAACAAAATGAATTTGATTCTTCATTTGGCTGATATTCGCTGGGCACCGGCGAATTTTCCAAGCTCTAAAGTCCACCATGAATATTGGCGGCTTGTTGTACACATGTTTCGATGGAAGTACTTCTAAAATTTGTGTGGGCACGGCACAGCCCACTTTTACTATATCTAAAGTAGAAACTTAATTTAGGCTCAAAGTTGTAAAGAATTATATGGAATATGGGCGATATGGGCGTGGTATTGGGCATGCAATCTTTTGCCGAGAAACTAAACGCAAGTTTGTTGTTGGAGTATTAAAACATTTTGTTTGCATTCTGGAATGATGAAAATGGAAGCGTTTTCATAATTCAGTGAATGGAATCAAAGAAGAAAAAACTTGACATAATTGCCGACCTACCGAATGGTTCCGAGTTAGATAATCATAAACAACTTAAGCAAAGCAAATCAATAAAATGAAAAAATTGAAAATAAATAAATAAAATAGAAATGAAAATAAAAATACAAACTTACCAGTTGCGTTAAATGATCAGCTCTTTCTGGAACCAATTGAAACGCTGAAATAATAATTAATTTTATATGACGCAGTGCTGTTTTGTTTTTTAGTTTGTGTGTGTGCAACGCTTCTTCTTTAAATAATGAAAAAATAAACGAAGATTGGCTTTGTGCTACAACCAGCAGCAATCTACTTCGTTAAAGAGATAAACAGCCAACAATAAGAAGCAACAGGTGCTGATGAAAATTAGTGAGTTTTACTTGCAGAAGAGAACCTTCTTCTACTGTTACTGCTGCTACTGCCGCAGACGATAATGATGGTGATTAAATTTGAAAGAAAGATGAAGTGCAAGAAGTCCCTTTACACGACTGCTGATGGAGAAAATTATGATGATGACATGGTTGGTGATGTTGATGCTGATGAAGATGCAGATGCAGATGCTGACAATGAAGACTGACAGCTATAATTTTCAAAAGAAACTGAAGAAGTTGAACAACATAAATTGTGAGGAGTAGCTGAACTTAAATTTAAAGATGTCATCGATGAACTGTGTGATTTAGGGGAAGTTATTGCTGTCTCTTTGTTGCCTGCCTTAACATCGAATTGACAACGTATCGTTTTCTTTTGCTCTTTCTTCTTTAAGTTTATGGCTCTGGGTATTGTGGCGTATAATGTTTCACATAGAAGGACTGGTGAGCAGGCTATTTTATTTTCATCATTCATAACTAAGGCAGGCGATTCCAAAAGACATGTTATATTTTCTTCATTTCGAGTTAAATCTCTGGCCCTTGATGATGAAGGAACACATTTCATTTGATTGTTCAGCATTTGTTTGCAACACAATTTTGAATTTATGTTCAAATCGATTTCCAAAGCATTAAGTTTGGGTTCCGATGTCAGGGAGTAGTGATGATTTCTTGCAACAATTGAGGCTAAATCGTTAAATTGATTTCTGTGTGTTACTGCTGATGTTTGTGTGTTCTGCAGTTGTGGTGCAAAGACTTTAAATGTTGTTAATTGCCCGGGTGCACCCATTTGGTTTTGTGAGGTTTTCTGATGTTGCCGTTGTGTTTGTTGTTGTGGCTTATCTAACAGTTCATGTTGAGTTAGTGCAGGCATTGTCACTGCATGGCAAGTGCTTAGAATGTTGTTAATTGTTGTTGTTGTTGCTGTTGTAGTGTTATTATGGCCATTTATTAGGTTTTCCATTGAATACGCTTTGGAGTTTGAACGTTTTGTTAGAAATTTATTGCAAGTTGCTTCCTTGTCAGTGCTGCTACATCGAGCACATTTGAACAACTTGTCTGCAACTATTCCATCACATTTCCTATTAATTGTTGTTGGTGTTGATGTTGATGTTGATGTTGATGTAGTTGCACCGTCAAGGGCTTTTATTGCTGTTGAAGGTGCTTCGACTTCCGATTCTGCTCCTTTTTTTCTTTGTTCGTACGCCTTCAAGGACTCATGCACTGGATGATGTGCTTGGTATTGTTTTTGCTGCAAGCATTCCAATGTTGTCTTGACCATCTGTCGTTGCCTGTTGTGTCGTCCAAAGATTTTCTGACGCACTTTATCTTCATTGCGACATAAATTAAAAGCACTTGTAATGCCCGACTGTATTTGTTCAGCAATTAAAGCCGGTCTTGGAAAATAACGATCCCGGCACACAGGACACTTTTCGGCACGTATGCGACAATTGACACATAGCAAATGACCATTTTGACACTGCATTGCGGGTGGTGTTATCGTGTCCAGGCAAACGGGACATTCGATTAAATTTAAAATCGTTTGTACAACCAACGACAATCTTTGCAGTGAACGTGGCATGGGTGCAGCACATAAACTCTAAAGAAAACATTTGATGTTATAAAAAAGATCTGATGTACGAGTTCATTTATAAATGTGTAAGTTTCTGTGCACATACTAAGTGTCTACATAACGGGTTTTTTTTCACAGGCGGGCAGCTGTGAGTTGAAACAAAATGTGGAAAACTACTTGTGAGATTTAAAAGACTTTCCAATGGTCAATGGTGAAGTTTGTCACAAGGTACTATTTTTTCAAACAAGCGTTATGGGTTCAATGCCTACTCAATACTCTGATGATCCTATCAACTGTCACTTGAATATTTAAACAACTTTCCTATGCTCAACGGTGTAGTGTGTGACAATGTGTGTGACTATACCATCGAAATGCCGTCATGCGTTCAATTCCTACCCAAGACTCTGACGATCCTATCCACTGTCTGCGCAATATCACTTAACTCACGTAATTCTTTTAGTAAACGGACGAATACCGTGTGTGCTACTATTTCACCATTTCTGCATCAAAATAAACTGCTTGTCTTACGGTGAGTGATTTAATCATATTTTAGAGATAAATGGGAATGTATTGAAAACGTTTGTCAGGATTGAGTGTATTCGAGAAAGTTTGATAATTCAAACCAAATCAAAAAAATCACTAAACAAAAATTATTTTAAGTACCCTCGCCTTCACCAGATTATTTTGCTCTGCTATTACTAAGTTAGTGTTGGCAATAAATATTATCTGTTCTATCTGCACAAGTGAAAAGAAATACATTGTAATTCTCCTTTCTCTCACATCTACAAAATCCAAGCAGTAGCAGTAAAACTTTTTTAATATTCGTGTATGTTGGATAAGTTGGATAACCAGGTTATAATAAACACATTAAAATGCCTTCTAAATATGATGACTTCAATTGCATTAATCGAGTGTTGGCCATTTAGAATTTCCTTTACGTACAATTAAAATTACTTCCAATCAAAAAATAACTTCTGAATTCCTCTTGGCTTATAAAATATTTCACTCTCGACAAAATCTACATAAAATTGTATAAATTCTAAAGGAAATGCCAGTTTTTTTTTTTATTTTTTTACATCAGCCCATATTTCTTCTTACCTCCTTGTCACATTCATTATTGCAGTTGGAACGCCAGAGTAATAACGTGACTTGATGTTGTGAGGATTTTACCAATTTTGCAATTTCCGTGATACGCAAGCCCAATACATCACAGCCATTAACCTGTCAAAGAAAAATGCACAAAGTACAAAAAGAAAAATTTAAAAAGGAAAAATTAAAAGGAAATCTCAAAAATAACAATGAGAAAAGAGTTCCATAAAAAAATATGGACACAGATTAAAGTGGGTAAATAGAAATATCGAACACATGTTGTCTTGCCAGAAGTAGAACTAGAATTTTGTTTTTCTTTCTTTAAGGTACGTAATGGGAAACACACAAGTGTCTACAGTTCTGTGCAATATAATAGCGGTGTGTCGACATTCACTCAACATTTTAGCAACTGCCACTCAAATGCCGTGCATTAGACTAAACTGAGCGCTCTTTTTAGTTCAGCTTTTTTTGGTGCGTTCAGTAGCTCAAGAGTACCAGTTGACTTTTGTAGCTCAGTTGATTTTGTTGCTCAAAATTTCAACTGTGACACATGAATACCAATTTCATTAAGAATATTAACCAAATAAAAATTAAAGTTGATGTTTTGAAATAATTTAAATAAAAGAAAACAGAATGTATCCTTCTGGTT
Source organism: Dexiosoma caninum (assembly GCA_963924685.1). NCBI lineage: Eukaryota > Metazoa > Arthropoda > Insecta > Diptera > Tachinidae > Dexiosoma > Dexiosoma caninum. Next base: position 124,515,818 of record OZ004725.1, on the reverse strand, counting down.
GCAGAGCCAGCCAACTCAGCCACCAGCACGACCTTGCGTGCGCTTTGATTGTAAATCTGGGATCGAGAAAACTTGAAACGGAATAAATTTCGTTATTATTCGAACATATAAAAAATTATTTGTATTTATCGGTTTCTAAAATAAAATGAAATAAAATAAATCACGTATACAGCTGTGATTTCGATGAAACTTTTATTTCATTATAATGCTTGAACTTTGCCACACTAGTTCCAGTGCTATGGATTGCATATGTGGCGGATTACCGCTGAGCACTGGTTCAGGATAAAAAAATTTAATTTTGTTCGAAATGCAATGTCATTTAAATGACCGAGCCTAGACTGGTTGCAGCAGGCGATCTTTTTGAGGTAGTTTTCAACCACTTTTTCGCACATTTCGCACAGAAAAAAATTCTACCGGCGTCAAATCGCATTGTGGTGGCCAATTGACGTCGTTAGAATATGAAATTACGTGTTCTGGAAACTTATCATGCATTAACCCGGTCGTCTTGTGTAGAAGATATTCCAATCGGAATTGATTTTAAAAATCCTGGGATTCGGGAAAAAAATCCCGTGATCCCAAGATTTTCGGGATTTCGAGATTTTTCGGGATTCGGGATTTCCCGTGTGGCATCCTTAATGCATAGTATAGAGTTGCCGTCCTGTTAATAATCCTACATTGGAAAAAGTTGACGATAATAAAGTTTTAAAGTTTCTTGATTTAACTTTTTTTTCGTTTCAAATAAGTGAAATACAATTTGAAATAATAAATAAGTTGAGCCTGTGAAGGCTGGTATTGATTGACATTCCCTTCGAATGCTGTCTCTTTCTTTCTGACTAAAAATGTTACGATATTTAGCCCAAATATACTAAAATATGACAAATTTAATTATTTTTTACTGATTATTTATTATTATTATGATTTTTTTTATTGAAACAAACGAGTATTTATTATAAAAGTACCGTGTAATTGTGCGTGATAAATGTAACATGTGCGTAACGATCTTAAAAATTAAGAAAATATTTTACATATTTATTTTCATCAACATAACATAAATATTATTATAATCTACAAATACTTCTAATAGCTGTAAAAAATATGAAAATTTTATCTGAAGTAAATTCGCTGAAATTTTAAACAGAAACGGACATTTAATTTTCAAAGGACAAGTTTCGCAGCGCGTGCGTATTGTGGGTTTTGCTTTAAATTACCGAAATTAAAAAACCGAATCACCTTTACTCCTTTTTTAAAGGGTATAAAATTAAATAATAAAACGACAAATCTGTTTAAGAAAAAATATTTTCTCAACAAAATTACAATTATTGGCGCGCTGTAACTGTGCGTTACATGGATTCCGTGATGTATTTATAAATTTGAAAAACAAAAAATATTATAATATAATAGAATAATATTTAAAGCATTTTATATTTACCCTAAAGTACCAGACTCCCGTACGACATTATTATTTAATTGCTTTAATTGCTTAAAACAAATATTTTTCTATCAAAAAGCTGCAATAACTTCCAATTTATTATTGGCTTTAAATTATTGAAATAAAAAAAAGAGTTCAATAGCTGCTTATCTGTAATTTTCTTTATAAAGTATTGCTTTACATATACAATGATAATTAATTAACGAATAACTTTATGTATAAATTAGCACTATGTAATAAACACAAATAAATAAATAATTAACAAAAAACTCAAAATACACCACCATTTTTGTTACTTGACCTGATTTATTATTCATTATTTTCTCGTCTTAATAATATCCCTGCAGGAAATGACAATAGTAAAAATGTATTGATTTGCAAGTGCCTTATGCAGGGAACACAATCGGGATGAACGACGAATTTCGTCTAGCACAACGAACTAGTCGCTGAAAGTTTGTTGTGGAAATTCATCGCCGGTGCTACCGACGAATGAGTTCGTTCTAATGTGCCTGTGGATTGGTTACAGTTGATGCCATGACCAGTGATTATGCCTTTGCCACTGAAACCTTCCGAGAACAACAGACACAAAGTCACACAAATGCACATCAGAAAAAACTAAAACTGGAGTTGAACCCAGGAAATTTTTGGCTTTGTAGTCAACATGCAGACTACTTCAGCCATCGCTGCACTCACTTAAATGCTGCATGTTAAAAATTAAACAATTATTAAAATAAAAATTAACTTCATTTACTAATATATTTGAAAATGAAAATGTAGAAAGCAACTCTGTACTAATTCGTCCTTCGTCGGCTTATGAAATAGAAACAAATCTATCGTCAAATTTCGCCCGACGACGGTGTGGTGTTAATTTTCATATGTACAATTGTGTTTCATTTCTGAAGACGAAAGTTCGCAACGAAAAGTTGGTGCAAAGCGAAAGATATATTCTCTTCTTATCAAAGACAAAAAAGTGTAGACAATCACCACCATCAATCGACAAAAGTGTTGACTTGGAGACACTTGGTCCCAGGTTTCCTACAGGGATATGACATATGTGCATATGTATGAATTAATATATGTGTGTGTGTGTAAATATAATTAAGAATTAAAAATAATTATCACTTTTACGCACACGCATATCAAATTAATTAATAAATATGTTAATTTTTCCTGTATGCATTGAAGAAAAACATTAACGTAGCAATAAGCAGTTTGTATGTACATATGAGATATATATGTATATATTATATGTATATGCACGCACCTATCCAAGGCTATAGATTGATTGGTTTCATATTGTATTTCATTGCATATACATACATACATACATACACACATACATACTCCTAACATTTTATAATGGCGACTGAGTGTTCAAGTGACATGCAATTTAATGATAGAAGTTTTAAATCGCACTCGGACATTTCCACCATACGCTCTCATTCATGAATAAATTCATCATCATGTGATTGGAAATTTTAGCACCACACGCATCATTGCTTTTAACACAATAATAATATTTTCGCCTTCCTATTCAAATTTATACATTTAATTATCATCACAACCATATGCGGCGGTAAAATTATACAAAAGGACAGTTCAGGCCTCATTTCCACGTCCCGTGAAATCAAGAGAAACTCATTAATCATTAACAGAGCATCCTGAATATCGACCGACTTGGGCAAAATATAAAATAATCTTTGCAAATCCCTTTAGGATTATGCAAATCACTTTACACAGTAATTTTTCGAAAGCCTTTCCAATGGAAATGAATATGAAAGGTGTGATTTATATGGAACACTTAATTTAGGAAAATATGTGTGCGGTGGTAAAGCAAAAAAATAAAGAGGCCCTCCGCGAGGCTTCATATTTTATAAAATTAGTTAATTGCATTACTCAACCATTAACACTCAAGCATTTAATATACATACATGCAACCATATGTACTCGTGTGTGTACATGAGCACAATGAACAATTTGTTTAAATATTCATAATTTTCTACATTAGCGAATTAAAACATAAATAATAAATATTTAGTTGCATATGACCGATGTGTCTCTGGTGATAAAGCAACATTTTATTCGAAATTTAATTGATTTTTCATTTCACAGAAATTATTACTTTTGGGCTGGACAAACACAACTCAACTGAGGTATAAAAGTTATTTACAACTTAATTTAGATATTATAGATTATTCGAAAATAAGGAAACTAAATAAATTATACAATTTATTATTAAATTCGTTATTGAAAAAAGTAATTATTAATAAAAACAATTTTTTAAGTAGTTTTATAAAAGAAAAATTTTTAAACAGTAAAAAAAATTCAACTTCAACTCACAGCTGAGCTGGGATTGCAAATTTTTGCTATACAACTCGGTAAAGTAGCCAATTAAATTCGATAGTACTATAGATTGTATCGATGGTAATTTTATTTTGTGACTATCGATATTTTGATATCAGCAATTGTGAACTAAAAATGAATCGTCGTTATAAATTTATTAAAAATTTATTTAAGTTCAATACAGAGATGTTTCTGTATTTCACCAATGACGCGTTTGATCTCTGATTTGAGCTCCCGAATTGTATTTGATTTATTAGCATAAACCCGAGATTTTACAAAAGTCCAAATAAAAAAATCGCTCGGCGTTAATTCGCATGATCTTGGTGGCCAGTTGACATTACAGGTTCTTGAGATAATTTATTCTGGAAGTCGTTGCTGTAATAAATTGTTTCATGCCACTTGTTTCATTGTCACATGTCGGCCAAATCCACGACGTTCGTTCTCAGTTCTCATGTTCCAGCACTGAATGCCGTTCACACTCACTGCAATTTTGGCCTCTTTATCAAAAATGTAAACGCTCATTTAGCCAATCGTAATGTTGATGTAGTCGGGCAAGACATGCAACGTTCTCTTGTTTGAAAAGAAAACGCCATAAGTTATTGACACTTTCAGTAACCACTTTGGTGGGACACAATAGCCTTCATTACCACATACATACGTATAGTGTGTGTATGTGTTTGAACACATCTGCACATTCAGCTGCTAAAGTATTTTCATTCTTAATTCCGATGTATTTTAAAAATATGTTTTCAACTACAATAAACTCGAAAATTCCAATTTTCATTTCTAATTTCAGTGAGTTTTAATGATGATTACGAAGGAAACATTTTCCAGAATCTATAAGTTCGAGTTTTCTGTTTGTGATTTTTTTTTTCAAATTCAAAATCTAAAATTACGTATAAATAAAGTAAGCAATTCTAAGAAATGTATTTGCTTTGTGAATTATTATTTCAAATTCCTAGAAATATGAGCCAATCGATAAAAGTGGAAATACATTTCCACGCGTCAATGCAACAAAATTAAAATTAAATTAAAACAAATAGAAATAAATTGCATTTGTTAAAGCTGCATATTTTTACATGTATGTATGTGTGTATATATATACATACATATATACCTGCATATACATACATACATTGTAATTTTTTTCTTGGACAAAAGCACACTGACCTCCAAAACACAGTCACCGGCTTTTAAATCACTTGTAGCTGCAGGTGTAAATTTATCCACAACACTGATCTAAAAAAAAACATTTCTTTAAATAAAATCTTTGGCAAATAAAAGTAGTGTTCTACCCAGGGATAGGGATCCCATTTGGTGCGTGTTAAATGAAAACCACATGTTCCATTCGGAGATTTATCGAGCGCCACAAATCGTACAACTGACTCATAGTGATCGTCATCGCTTTCTGCCTCTTCCTGGTCATGAGATTCACTTCGATTCGAAAAATTCTTATCACCTGCATTTGCAGTGAAAATATTCTTGAATGAATTTCCATTCTTATTTTCAGTTAAATTTATTTCATTGTCTACATCTTGTAAAGATTTTGTTCTAATCGATATTAACTCCACATCATCGTTATCAACTGTTTTCATTATTATGCATTTATTTTTTCTATTTTTATTATTTTTATTATTTAATTTACTTTACATCAGAAGCTACTATGCATGTATGTTTGTACGACTGTGTTTAATATAACCGAGATGGGTTTCACCGAATCAAGACATGTGTTTTTTTAACGCGATTTCAAATTATACTAACGTCTGTACAGCTTGAATTTGTTATCTATATGTTTCTTTATTTAGCTGCTCTTATAGATAAGTATATGCTTTATTAACTCTTTAACTTTTGATATGCAGTATTAACCGTGTTTATTTATTTATTTATTTATTTTTTTTCATTTTTATTTGGCATCAGTTTTGTAAAATTTATTGTTGCTCTGGGTACGCTACGCAATCAGAAGAGACATTGTGGTTTTACCAGTCTGTGAAGCAAATTAGCTGTAGATTTCAATATCTCAAATCTTTTGCTGGTTTGTGTTTCATGTGTTTGAGCGGTTTTTATGCAGCTGTTGGTTCACGTTTCTAATTTCGTTTCTTTATTTATTATTTTTGGATCGGCACTCAGGGGGGTGGGTTGCCCTGAGTGGTACATTGTACCGGAACTAAGAAATAATTGGCAAAAAGGGTAGAGGGAGTAGTGTAGTGACGTCTGTCAATTTTTTGTGAGAGTGACACTAAGAGCCTGGAACACATTCTATGCGATATTCCAGCACTCGGCAGACAAAGGTTTTAACATTTGGTGGCATTTTTGTGCATCCACACAAAATTTGGAACTCCAAATAGTGCTTAGATTCCTTTGCACAATAGATGTTCTTCGGTCGCTGTGCTTTCTGGCCCCAGTAATAATAAGTCACCATTCACGTGATTTCGATTTGGTTTGGAACATGCGTAGACAACGCAACTTCTTATAGTAATTGGTAGTCATAATAAAACATATATTTCTGTTTTCAGCAGCCTTTTAGATTTAAGCTGACGATATATATTTCTTATATCATGTTTAGTAATATTTATTTCGCAAATTATTAGTTAATTTTTGGTTTAGTTAAGTTTTCTGTTTAATTTAGAATTTTTCAATATTGAATGGTATTGAAATGTTGGATTGTTGGTCTAACTTTTGGTGTTTATTAAAAGTGCGTGAAAAATATTTTAGTTTTAGAAAACCAACATTTCCTTTGATTCCAATTATTACTGGTGCAATAAATAATTTATAAAAAAAACACACACAGAGGTCCCAGCCCACTTGGGTTCAATTTATTATGGTCTCATTGTTATACCTGTTGTGAAAACACTTTCATGTGTTGTAGTGATACAGACCAGAGTCTCTGCTAGGAATCGAACTTAGAACACCCATCTGATAAACCAACACACTACTCACTAGAAAAACGAGGCACACACACACACACACACACGTAACACAGCATTCAATTCATGAAAGTATGTCAATGTGTCAATTGTTTTTGACAACTGGCACAATTTTCTGCATGGAGAATTCAATTTGGAAAATTAAACATACATGTTGTTTTTGGATTGTTGCGCTTGGTGTAGTGACTCGATAAGTCGATATGAATTCGCTTTGCTTAACGATAGACATCTTAATTGCCTGACTGTTATTTCCCAACGTTCTTCTCTCTGTTATTTTCCAATAAAAAAAAAAACAACATTTACAACTTGGCCTGTACATTAATTCGCAGTAAGCTTGCGGGTTAAACTTTACAAGAATTGAATGCTTTGCTTGAGAGTCGCCCTAGACATAAGAAACATGACTTTATCTCTTATGTTTGCAACCGTAACGTAACGATTTCGTAACAAGACATGTTATTGTTTTCTTGTTCTTTTTTGGTGCTGTAGATTTGTTGTTTCTTTTGTTTTTTTTATTACGTAAATAAATGAATCACTTAAATTTATGCTTTCGTTACCACTTGGATAATCAATCGGTTATTCGATAGATTGAATGAAAATAAATGAAAGAGCTAAATGTGTAAATTACCATTCAATTTATGTGGGAGACAAAAAAATGTTCAAATATTTAAAAAATTAGCTTTTGTTTCTTATACTAATTTTAATATAATTGAAAGGTTCATCAACACCTGAATTTCTGTGCGTTTGTTCGCTGACAAATTTGTATGAAAAACAAAAACTTTTATTTAAAATTGATGTTTTATTTTGGACCTAAATTTTTCACATTTTTTTAGTACATCGTCAAGAATTTTAAAATGTTCACTTTTTGCTAATCAACCACCCTTTTTCTGTATCAGTATCGTTAATGTTTTTATATTCACAGTGCTAGAATAAAGCACTCAGATATGAAACTTAACTGAGCTGACAAAATTTCAAATTCACTTACCGACGTATTAATTATAGCATTAACACATATTTCATTCAATTACTATTGTAGATATTAAAATATTCTCACTGAACATACTTCATAAGGGTTGCATGCGAAATTTAATACAATTTGTGATACAGTTACATTCGAGTTCTTATAAGTTGAAATCAATGCAGGGCTTTAATCTCCTAATCAAGTGTCGCAATCAAGGTGCATGCCTCAATATATTTTAAGAATTTTCAAATTTATTATATTATTGTTTTTTTTTTTATTAATAAAATATAATAATTTAGGCATGGTAAAAATTCGCTTAACCGATTGGCACAAAATAAACCGATTAAATAAAGAACTCGATTATTTCCACACTCTACACAAAAAGAAAACGTTCGTACTAAATTTAAGTTTTTTCTACTTAATATTAGTACGAATCATACATAAAAATTCAAATACGAATAGTACTCATACGTACTTAGAACAAGCCGCAAATGACATCACAAGATCTTATCTTGGGAATTCTTAAAATGAGTACAAAATTCTTTTATCAATTCGGAATGCTCCAAGATTTTTTGGGAGTTTTTGTATAGACATTAGATATTCTTTAGCTTTTGCTTGAAGGTCCACTGATGAGGTCTACGAAATGCGCATAGAGATCTGGTTTAGAAAATTAAATAAAGTCTTTTAAAGAAATTCTTGAATGAAGCACATTTTATACTTGATTCGATTTGGGTTTTTGTTAAATCAATCTGTTTTTCGATATATTTCAAGAATAGATTCGGGATTAAATAATACGAGAAGTATTTAACGCTTGAAGAATCCGTACTTCAATTAAGTATTCTGTACTTTTGACACAGATTGGGATAGATTGATTTTTAGTTTGAGTGTACTTAGCAGCCGTTTAAGTCGTTTGATCGGATGCATATTTAAAATAAAATAGATACGTTTGCTTATTTAATTTAATATATTTGAAAATTGGCACAAATATAATTTTTATTCTAACAATTTTAGAAAATCCATAACAATTCCAAGTTAATTGTAGATTTATTTGCCCGGTGTAATGAACTTCTGTTCTCTGTTTTTTTTATGGCAATATTTTTCAGCAACTAAACATTATTTTGTTCTACATAAGCGTGTCTATTCGTATATGAAATAAATACTGTCTCTGTTTATTTTAGGTAGTTAAATTTATATTTATCTAAATTGATCACTTAGGCCTTTATATTTATACAGTTGATTTAATTAAAATATGTTGTCAATAGGAAGTTAAAAAGGTAAATTCTGCAAACAAAAAAAGAAGAAAAATATTGCCTAATTTAGGAATAATATTGAAGGTATCACATGGAATTAAATTGAATTTATTGGAAATATGTTTACTAAATGTTACATATGGACGTTGCATGCATGAACATGTCTGTGTATATCATCTCTATTTTATGTTACATTCGTATGCTGTGGATATCATTTCATTTTTAAATTGGCATTTAGTAAATGTCACTTAAACTTTAAATAAGTTTTGGTGTTGACATTGATGTACGAGTATGTATAGAACTGGAATAAGGGCCAATATACGTATTTTTAACTAAAACAAAAAGGAGGCATATGGTGAAATTTTGCAATCTAGCATATCATGCATGTATGAAGAAAAGCAGCGCCATTATGAAGATAACATGTTTAAATTCTTTTCATAATTAAACTAGATAACCCGGGGAGCTTCGCTACCCTTACACCCACTTATGTAGTTGTCCGTAATTTTGGGTCGTCCGCTATATTTTTTTATAGTGATTCCATTTGATTTGCAGTTAAAAAAAGGCATATAGTTCATTCCATAGTCCTAGTTAAATGCTGTGAAAATTTCAGGAAGATCGATCCAGAGGTCTAGTCTCCTATAAAGCACAAAAAAACAAACAAACAAGCAAACAAACAGACAAACAAACAAACAAACAAACAAACACACATTCCGTTTTATATATATAGATAGACCGATTAGTAGACTCAGCTGACAATAAAGAGTCAACATGCCGCCAATCATTCATTTAGTAGGTTTTTTCTTTCTTTTGCAAAACATAATAAAAAAAAATAAGTAAAATTTTTAAATAAAATTTTGTACAAAATAATTCATACATTTGTCTCGTGGTTATAAAAAGTGCTTGAAAAGATGCAGATACCTTAAAATAATTTTTTACAGTTTGTCTTTTAACAATGCTATCGCGGATATTTCAGTTTAAAATTTTTTATAAACTGCAAATAATTTTCTCTGTTTTCAAGCTTGTTGCTTTCTTCACATAATTATGCACTCATAATTTCTAATAGCTGTTCTTAGTGTCCTTATATGTATAAAAAAAGAAATTAAAAAGTTTCTAAAATTATGTCAATTGATTATATGTATAAAAATAATACGTTTGTGCGTATGTACATCTTAGTATGTACGAGTGTATATACCCAGTCAGCAAAATAATCCGACGTTATCTGTTTCAGACAATTCTGACAAATGTCAGACTTTATTAATACCAACTTTGGACAGATTTCTAGCAGACATATGTCTTGATATGACTTGCCTGGCCATTTTCTGATCGATTTCATTTGAATATGTCGGAGGAATTTTATTATCAGATTTCTATCAGAAATGTCGGCAAAACAACTCTGAATTTCACACGATATGTCTAACACTTCATATATTTTTCGGTTCGAAGCCGGACAGAAATCGTATACGATTCTGACTTTTTTGTCGAAATTTCTGTCAGATATTGAACAGACATCCGACTATTTTGCTGGCTGGGTATGCATGTGTGCTGGTAGTCTTTGTTTGTATTGATTATATGGCAAGTTGATTGCCAAATATTTTTTATGAATGGTACTCATTCTAAAATTGGCTTATGAAAAAGGATGATAGAAAGAAAAGCAAATAGAATAAAACAACCTTACAAAGTTCACTACTACCAGAAAGTATTGTTGACTTTCCGTTTCAATTGTCACTAACACATACATATATCGTACATGCATACATATGAAATACGTATGTGTTTTTTTTTTCTAATTATTAGCACTTGTTTGGCAAAAGATAAAACGAACAGTAAATATTTAGGAAATATTTTGTTACACTGGCAGAAAATACGAGTATTAAGAGACGAAAAAAAAGATACATGAAACAAAATAATAACGTTTAAATCATACATGTACACATTGATGTTATTATATTTTTTTCGATTTCCGTACAGTCCTAAAAAAATTATCGTTTTTTAGATTTTAGATTTTTAGATTGCACTGGTACTAGACAGATGGTGAAAGTGGTAGGAAGATAAAGCTAAATTCCTTCATAACTCTGTAAAGTTGCGGTGTCTCTGATGTATTTTGATGCATTATTTTTAAGGTAAGGAGAGCCATTTTATTTATTATTCTAATTCGCCGACGTTTTATTGGTTAAATAACGACCAAGGAGGTTGCTGTAGCACAGAAAATTACAAAAAGTCTTTTTTTTGACTTTAACGGGAAATACTCTGCTGTCAGCAGCTCCATTTCAATATAATCATTAAAAAATAACAAAAGCGCTAAGAAACAACAACATATAGAATTTCGGTACAATTGGCGTTATTTTGCTTATACTTTTATAAAATTTATGAAAAAAACTTTTTAAAATTACCGTACAAATATACACCTTCCCTGCCTACCGTTGTAGGATATAAATTACCCTGCAATAGTGTAATTACAGTACGGTTAACATCACTGCATGCACATGTTTTACCCCCTTAAAATTTCCAAAATTGCCGTCTTAGTGCGTCTACACGGCGCGAACCTAATGCAGTATTTTAGATATCACCTTTGTAATGAACCGCTTTGTAGCACGTACGTAGGTAGAAATATTGTTTTGCAAAAGAGTTATTTATTCAGCTCGCCGTTCATTTTCGGATAGGTTGGGAGTAAAAAACAAGACAAAAAAATAATAACAAAAATTAAGTTTGCGATTTTATTTGTCTATAACTCTTCCAATAAAAGGTTTACGTGATTAATCTACTGACGTGACTTTGAGCAATGACAACGTAACTAGCGATCTCTCGCATATTAAAAATTTTGCAAAGAAAATGTTCCTGTCTTTATTGTACAAAAAAAACTTATATAGAGAAGTTGTCAATCTTCTCCAGGTATTTCTTATATAATCTGGAAAAAAATAAAGAAAATATAAAAACGAAAAAGTTATAAAACCCTTGATGACTTTTCTCCCACCCTGTATTTATGTACATAGAATAATTTAAAAAAATTTTAATACGAACATTTTTGCAATATTTTTTTATGTGTATAATCGCCTTAAAAACAAACAATGCGACAAATTAATAGCAGATACAAAATTTTTCATGCGACTAAAAATTAAATATGCGAAAGAGAGAACATACAATATTTATCTACATACAATATTTACCCAACTATTAAAAGTTATTCAATTAATTGCATAAAATAAAACGAAAAAAAAAATCCATTTAAAAAGATATTCTCTACTAAACTCACAGTTAGTTCTACTACCCTGCAGATAACGTGAGTAGTCCATACACGCATGTAAAGTGTAGTCCATAGAGAACTAGGGTTAGTTCATAACTAACCCAATTGTATGAATAGAACATGGTTCATTTAACATTACGATGTCCTAGGGGTGGGACATATAAATGAGCTTTACAAATATTTGACAAAGTAATAGCAACTACCACCGTTGAAAACTACTTAACTTTAAAGGTTTACAATGTGAATTTAAGTTACGAAATGATATACCACGTGTTTTTTTTAACTCCGTGAGAACTAAAAATGTTAATACAAGGCGAAAATACTGATGGAATGAAATTTGTTTCATCGTAATCTGGGCATATGTCCGGCGATGCTAAGAGTTGTATGGTCCATTCGATCAGTCTAATTTTAACTATTTTTCCCATTAGTCTGATGTTTGTCGTCCATTGTGACGTGAATATTTGCTTTCACTGCCCCATAAACGAACGAGACTGCCAGTGCACAGGAACACTTCAGGAAATAAAGTTGACACCAAACTGATTTTACAATAAACCGATTTTCAAGCGCGCTGTATGACAAGTTACGCCGTCTCGTTGGAGCCAGACCAGCATTCATGCTTCGCTGATTAATTTTTGGCAACAAAAATTCAGTCAGCATGGCTCGATAGCACTCCCCATTGACGCGTCTTCTTTAATACTTCGCGCTACAGCATCAATATTCCCTTCGGTCAAACGATTAATAAGTACACGAATTGTACGCTCACAAATCAGATTATGTTGACCTTAAAATGAACTTCTCGAACAGATTTATTTTTTTCAAAGTAAATTTCTACAAATTTGAAACGTTGTTCTGGTTTTAAACATCATGATGACTTGCCAAACCTTATCAAACAGAAATGTCATCACAGTTTGATATTCTCAGCTGTCAGACCATGGTTGTCAATATCGATGGTTCTCATACAGGTAAAAAACAGTCGATTCAAACACTAACAAATAATGTTGGCTGAACGGCTTTCAGAAATTCTTGAACACCATTATTTTTCCACACCATTACCAACCAATTACCTATCAAGTTCAGAACCATCTACATTTTAAGTGCGAATTTTATTGCCATTAAAAATTTAATATCAGTTAAAATTTTTCTAGTGATCGATAACATACCGGCAGTTAAAAATACATATGATGGTTACTAAGGAACAAACTAATTTAAAGACAAAATTGTAAATTACACTGACAACACTAGCAGGACGGAACAACATGCTGTTTTCGAAGGCTGCTACACCTTCATCTTCAGCGTCTTCGTGCATGGTTATCAGTAGATGTAAATTATTAGATTTATATATCTATTATTTTGAAGTAGGCTTCGGCAAAAACTCGAAGAATTATTGCTAAATTTTTCGATATTGTACAGAAAGGCATTGTTTGCTGCATAAGTCAGCAACTTGTTGTATCGGTGAAGGACCAGTAGAGCCCTTAATAATTTTTGTAGTCTTTTTGCGGTTCATACCAATTTTCTTTGCGGTGTTCGAGTCAATAAATCATAAATCTCAAGATTTGTAATCAGTATTTCCAAATTATTTATCCAACAAATATGACAATTTTAGTGAAAAAAATTTTAAATTCCAAAAAAGGGCCATAAAATAAAAGGCGGTGCGCCATAGTGGCACATAACATGAATTTGTGCCACATTTCCCATCACTGCTCCCATTCCTTTTTTTGCATTCTCTCCTACAAAGTCAAAAATTTTCAAAGTAAACTTGCGTGGTTGTGCTTATTTCATCACATACTAACCCAATCTGACCGTACTTTTATAGTAAAATTTAAAACGACCTCTAATTATTCAATTATTATTAATTGATTGTATTCAAATGAAATAATTGTACATAAAAGTTTAATGACCAGTTCTAACACAAACAAACTGTGCTGAACGTTGAGATATTTTTTTGGCTTATTATAAGCAACAGTAACCGTCTTTCGTTTTTTCTTTTAATTTCTTGTTGAGTTCCTCAATTGAACAGCAACAAAGATCAAGAAAAAAGCTTAAATGTTGGCATGCAAAAGCTTTATTTGAATCTGTTGAAATGCTTTAAAGAAGTGGCGTGAAACAATAAAATAAATTTCCTAAAGACAACTTAGCAAACAGTTTAGATTTGTCTAGCTCTTGGCGAGGCGCGCATCGCTAAACTCATGCGCACGCGCTTTGTATGCGTTTTCAAAACGATATCAAATTGAAGTCGAAATAAATAAATAAGAAAAATAAAAACAAACGGAAGACGAACTGGTATTGCGAAAACTAAACTATGAAAAACTAATTTCGCGTGATGTTGTTTAACAAAAAATTTTCCAAATAATTGCGTTGAAATAAGAAAGAAAAAAAAATATTAACAAAAAATTAAGTGAAAAAAATACTTATTTGACATCAGCTTCTAAACTATTTATGACAAAAAGGTTTTAAATGAAAAACAAGGTGATAATTTTGTAACCAGTTGGAAATAAATTTTAAAAGTGAGTTAAAAATTTATATAACAAGATATTCGTGCAACATTCAGTTGCAACATTTTCTCTTTGCGTGTGATATTTTTTAATATCAGTTGTCTTTTATCTCTAATGACACAAGTACACATCAATATATCGTTATGGCATTTTTTGCGGAAAAGAAAACCTTATGCTGGGTACACACAACGGCAACTTTTGTGACAGCGCAAACAAACATTACAGTATGTACAAGTGTGAGAACGTATGTCTTTTCCGATAGGTATTGCACACATTTAACACATTTCAATAAAGGCGTTACAAAATTTCGACAACAAAAGAAATGCCATGTGTGTACCAGGCATTAGATTCAGTTTACTCAGTTAAAGAAGACAAAAAAATAAACCAAACAAAATAAGACTTTTATAACTAAAACAAGTTTGTGGTTTTAACGTCAATTACGCCAACATTAAGTAATTTTGCGATATGGCAAAGAAGTCATTCATTTTAAATAATCAAATAAATTAATTTATTTATTTATTCATTTGTCCTATTTCTGACCAAGAATGCGCTACATATTACTTGATTAGCAGCGTACAGTGGGTAGGAATTCATGATGGATGTGGAATTTTCAGTTTTCATTAGCAGCTGAAGTACAACGATTTCAATGTTCATAATGTACAACACTTCAGTAATGTTAGAATAAAGAAATGTTTATTTCATGTCTGTCATAGTGATAACGACGATAAGTTGTGTGGTGTAGAAACAAGAGAACTCGGGCAAGATATTAGTTTACTGTATGAGAGACAAAAAAAAAAACATTCGAGAATTTTAATTGCAAACAAAAATGATTTTTTCAATATTCTCGATAGAATTTTCTCCTTCATATAATAAAAACAGGAAGATAGTTTCACACAAAATCATTATTGACAGCCAAATTGTGGCCATAATTTAAAAAACGCCAACTTCTAAGTTGGTCACGGAATGCAAGGAAGGTTAGATTAGGTCGGCAGGTTGCTGGATGTAAAGGAGCCCATTTCGGTTCAATTTATTATGGTTGCATTGTGACACTTGTTGTGAAAAAAGGTTCACGTGCTGTAGTGATACAGAGCAGAGTCTCTGCTAGGAATCGAACGTAGAACCCCCAACTGATAAACTAGCGCACTACTCAATATAGACTGCCGGGGCACCCGTGCTGCAGAGAAACTATGATGCGAATCCACAGGCACGGTCAAATAATTTTGCTTTCCTGTGAATTAAAAAAAAAATAGTCGACAAATTTGCCCATGAAAGGACAGCATTATCCATCATACAATATACCTGGTCCAAATGCCAATGCATAATCTTAAGATCAGACGGATATTAAGGGTGCATAGATGGACATACATATATGATTACAAGCTCCATTTCGCGATATACTTGGCTGTAGCATGCAGAGGAACGACAAACTAATAAAACCTTCAAAGGAAAATATTTTTCCGCGTTGTGATAGTTTGCACATGGGACACTGGGACTTGGAAAAACACGAAAATCTCCTTGGCACAATTGGAAATACACTACACAGAAGCTGTTGTAAGCTCGAAAGCGCAGAACCGGCTTTTTATCAATGAAGGGAATGCCTGCACCTGTGTAAAGGTAGGCTAAGAATGCTGAGGGCTTTTAAAATTACAAACTTTTAGCGGTGTAGAAGATATAATAAACACTACAATTAACGTACACTCTTTCTTTCAAATATCCCCAAAGAAAACTGTCAGTAGCTGTTAAATCTGATGAACGTTGAGGACAGTTAAAATCGCTTGTGCGCGAAATAATGCGTTCACCGAATATGTCCCTTAACAAAACCATTCAGGCACCTGCAGTATATGCTGTGTTCGATCGTGTAATGATTCTTAATTAATTCCCCAAGTCTTCTTCACAAAATGCTGAATAAAGAACAAAGAAAAAATAATAATTCAAAAAGTTATAAAGAATTCAAACCATTCATTCTGCGCCACCCTGTACATCTAAAGAGTTATTTTCTTAAGCGAAATGTGTTTGAATTGCTTGCTTACACCCTACAGTAACAGTAATCCCCACACCGCTACATTCCCTTAGTCAACGGCATCATGGCGAGTAGTTAGCGTGCTGGCTCTGTAAGCAGAAGGACCTGGCTCGGTCATGTCAAAAAAGTTTTTTTCTGAGTTTTCTGTGCTACAGCACAATCCTTCGTCGGTAGTTGAGCAATAAAACGTCGGCGAAGTAAAATAATAAATGAAATGGATCCTCTTCTTCCTACTACTTTTACCACTTGTGTATCCTCTACACTATCCCTCTATCTATCTAGTTCCAGTGCAATGCTGGAAATAGGCAGGTGATTTTCTTCTAAGTTCTGGAACAAAACAAAAAAAAAAAAAACAGTACAGTAGTGAACTTTACGAAATTCACTCGAAAAATAGACATATTTTCCTGCACCGCCATGGGTCTGGGAAAAAAATATAATATGTTTTGTTGTGAATTTATTTTAACAAGTTTTATAAAACATCAAACGCACATTTAAGAATAATGGTTTTGCGAATTTTGCTAATTAACCGTTTATAAATCTGTTGTAAGTATTCATTTAAAAATTTTTTACTTTAAACCACTGTTACTTTGCAAAGCTGCCTGTTAACAGAAAACAGAGTAAGTAATGCGATGTGATTTTATATTTTTGTTGAAAGCGAAAGCTTTTAATTTTTTTTTAGTTAAATTTAAATCGCATTTACAACATCTTTGCGCAAAAAAATTATATCCAAATGCACAGTTAATAACGTTAACAATTGCATGTACATACATACATATGTATGTACATAAATACCGTTAAATGTTTATGTGCAATTTTGTGTTGCGTTCTCTGAACAACTTGAAATTGTTCCATTAAATAAACACAGTCAGTTGCATTTGAACGATTTAAGAAAACGGTTAAAACAAATTAGAAACACTAAGAACACATTAAATAATCGAGAAGATTTTCCAAACAATATTGCAAAAAAACCAAAAAAAAAAAAACGATTTCAATATCTTTTTTAAAAAACTGTTAAAGAATAATTGGAGCATAAATGCTTAAAATTTAACAAACCTTCAAATGCGTCGAGAAAAAGATAAAATAAAAAAATAATTTATAATTATTAACACAAAGGAATAAGCAAAAAAAGAATGCAAAATTATGATGATTAAAAGAATTTAAGGCGAAATGAAAAAACTTTTAAAAGTGCACTTTTATGCTGAAAGAAAAATGTCATTTATTTTTTTTGTTCGTTAATTAAACAAAGAAGAAAGATCTTGTGTAATTTTGAAATTTGCTTTCATTATTCTCACAGCAAAACTATTGACTTGCAATTATTTTAAACAAACAAATATAATTAATTGCAAATTTTCAAGTTTATGGTTCAATGATTTGTTTTGGTTTACAAAGACGAATTGACTCATTAATCCAATGCAAGAGAGTGAGTGAGTGATTGAGCGAGTGAGTGAACGGGTATTACAAAAGAACATCCGGTAAATGTATTTTAATTTATTTCAAAAGAATTGCAAGCGGTGGATTTTGTGTGTGTGTGTGTGTGTGTGCCTTTTTATTAAATACCCGCAGCTAAAATTATTTACAAGATCCCATAATCAATTGAAAGCAACTGCTAAAGCAATCGCTGCAGATTTACGAGTAGAAAACATTATTTTTCTACGAACACACACATCCACACACATTATTCATATTCATATGTTGCAAGTCTTTCAAGGCAAATAATACCAATTAACAGGTGTTATTTATTACTTAATGATTTCGCAGATTGAAACAGTTTTTTCTTAGTTTCGTTTAATTTAAAAATAATTATCGAGCCATCCAACCATTATTTTATGAAGTTTTACATTCAGTTTAAGTATCTCTTCCATTCTATTGCCAGCTATTGAGATTATGAAATACTCATTATAATTTACAAAATATTATGGTTTATGCATGTAAATGTAAAGCAATTTAAACGAAGTAAAGAAGACGTTTTAAAATTAAAGAGTTTTTGACAAGAAGTAGAAATTTAATAAATCCACTGCAGAATAATGCAACAGCAACTTTTTAATTAATAAAACCAATCGTGAGAAATGCATGGAATTTATGCAAGAAAAGGATGCTGGAAGCCAATTCTGAAGTAGTTACAGCTTTCAAGTCTCAAGGGGTTCAAACCCTACTCCAGTCATTAGGAATTCTTGTTATGTGTGATGTGATTAGTATACGGACTCCGAAGCGCTGCTTTGCAAATACTCAAAAACGCACAACTGCTGAAGTGCACCAGCGTGAAGCTCTGTTCCTTCCTATCACTTTATCAACCGTCTCTTTACTACAGCATCACTTTCCAATTAGTTCCGGTCCTGGGCTTTGCATA
This sequence comes from Dexiosoma caninum, assembly GCA_963924685.1. Classification (NCBI taxonomy): domain Eukaryota; kingdom Metazoa; phylum Arthropoda; class Insecta; order Diptera; family Tachinidae; genus Dexiosoma; species Dexiosoma caninum. Next base: position 124,496,814 of record OZ004725.1, on the reverse strand, counting down.
CGTACAGGACATCACCTAATCACCGACCCAAGAACAAAAGAAACAAAATGTTCATCAAATATTCCCTGACGTTGTTATATTCACATTAATTTCTTTCGTTGCTTCTATATCACGATTAAAACCACGTTTATTATCTGTCTTGCTACATACCAATATATTGTGGCCCATAATATAATTCGAGATAAAGCTACCCTTACGAACTTACGGCTTACGAGCGAATGATGTATACTGCAGGCAGAAGAGTGTGTCGTGCCGCAGAATTACTGAAGCATCTCCACTCGGATACCCATAGGGTGCATTGTGAAATACTTTGTGAAAAGAAGGGAAATAAGAAAGAATAGAAAACAGTAGAGTGGAGGAAGATCAAGAGGATGTCAGATTCTGCCTGCGCACAACATCACCTGTCCTACAGTTCACCAATCCCCACAATAAAGTCTCTGATATCCTCTATATGGCCTGCGATTAAAGAGCAGAGGAAAAGTTGGATTGTTATCGAATATCGAATAGAGATATTCGTTTCATAATTGACAGTGAGGTTTTTTTTTACGGGAAAGTATACTAAATCCAACCTTGTCAGCGAGTGATTTGTATCTCTCAACAGAGTGGTGATTCATTCCCATGTCATCGTGGAATGTGTGCGGGGAGATGGGACCAATGCTGGCAACATTCTAGCAGACGGTATGACATACAAAGGAAGAATGGCCTCTCATTGACGAATTCTTTTTCAAAAATTGTTCCTGAGATTCTCAAAGACATTCTAAAGTCCCAAGTGGGCCGAAGTGCCATGGATAAGCTGATGTCAAAAATACTTGAAGATGACAGCACAATATTGAGAATGAATTAACATTTTCTTCTTAAGACCCTGAGTTCAATTAATTCGTTATTTGAAATTTGAAATTTTGGACTAATAAAAGGCGTTTGATACTATAATGCAGATCATGAGACTTTGTGGGAGAGAAGAGATCTAAAGAGATTTGGTGCGACTGTAAAAAAATCTAAAGTAAAATGACATTTTGCTTTCAAATAAAATGAAAAGTGAATGTAGAAGGAAAACTCGGTTGAACAGTAAAAGATATTTATGTAACTTTGATATTTTCGTTATTTGATGGACAGAAAGATCTTAAAAAATAAAAACTTTCTAAAAACGAGGAAGTCTTATGCGATGTCAAATTATTTGTCATTTTCTGAGGCCATTGCATCACATTTGCATGTAATACTTGAATTTTTGACACGTCTTAACCCATACAAATTATTATAGTGTGAAGCGCCCTTAAGACAGTAGAGCAAAAAATATTCTCTACGGGAAAGTTACTTCAAATTCCTTCTGCGGCAACAATTCAAACATGTATTTAAGTCAAAAATTAAAATAAATATGCAAATTAAAGTTAATGTGTAAAAGAAAAATCTCAAATCAAATACCAAGTCAGTTATAAAACACACGGAAAATAAAAATCTTGCATAGGTTTACATAATTACAAGACCATGTACAGCACACATATTCATCTGGGGTCTAGTAAATTTGCTTTCAACAACTTTTTAAGCACGAATGAGTGAGCAAGCGAGTGAGTGATGATTATCTGTTTAAAAAGTCACAATTGAATAATTTCGTTATTCTGTTCAATCTGCAACAGTTAAAACGAGTAAAACGATTTATTTTCATGGTCAATGTCAAAAACTTTAAAACGCTTAGCTCAAGCCAAATGAATTAAATTCATGTATGTGTGTGAATGAATGTGTTAAAGAGCAATTTAAACAACGTGAAACGTCACACGTTTATGTATGTATTGTGTGTCTGTAAGTATGTAGGTATGTATGTGCGTCTACATGAATTCATTTGAAAACTGTGTGCAGTACGCACGTACGCGCAATGCTCGCAGCACAGAACACATTAACTCACATTGTAGGTAGTCGACCAAAAGTTTAACTTTAAACAGGTTTTCAATTTTTTCCCCATATTTGTGTGCATTTTTTTAACCGTTTTGTGTCTTTTAGGGTTTCGCATACAGGATATCTCGGCTAAAATGAGAAAAGAAAAATGTCGTCAATTTTCTTATTTTTCATACCGAAAATTAATTAAAATTTTTAATCTATTTGAGCTTATTTTTTTCGAAAATTTTAGTAAACAATATGTACATGTACCATTTGTATATACACAATTTGTTTATGTATATGTTCAAAATATAAACATCATTCTTGAGAATGCAATTGTTTACCCCCAATTCACAGGATGCCGAAACAGTGACGATTCATCGAAACCCTATATTTTTTAGAAAGTATAGATTATTTTGTGAAAAAAAACCGATACACTTCAAACAGGAACTATTTTTTTTGCAATTCATTAGTGGTTTGTTGTATGAGAGGTACTGCAATAAGAGGTTTCAGTTCGGTATGTAAAACGAGTACTTTAAGCGAAATCATTGCATGTTTATTTAATTGTATGCCATTTTAATAATGGAAAACACTATTAGCAAAATAACCTCCTTCGCTACTAAATATATTTGAGGTGTGTGGGCCATTGGTATAGACTACGTAGCCTAAGAAGAAAAAGTCGAAAGATGTTCAACCAGATGTTCTCGCACAACAATTGTGATCGCCACTTTCGGGAATTAACACTCAATAGATCGACAGTAATCTCACTTATGTATTTGGCATATAGCGCACGTGCTCATCAATATCTCTACATTGCGGATATACAAAATCATTACACAGAAAGAAATAAAACAAAATTTTAATTAAAAATTAATTAGATATTCACCTGCAAAGAAATTAACATTGTTGGCTTAATTGAATTAATTTTTAATTAAACTTTTAATAATAACAATTAAAATAGAATAAAAACTTCATTGTGTTAAAGTTTATAGTTAATTCATCACAATACTCGTATAATAAAAATTACTTTTGATTTTAGAATAAAGAAAAAAGAACAATTAATCTCCAAGGAAAGACAGTTAAAAGTTGTAAAAAGCAAATTTCGTTCACACCTGCACTAAAAACAGTGCTTTGAGCTTTTGGGCATATATAGATTGTGGCCTATACTGAAACAGAAAGAACAAAGTTTTGAGCATTTGTTAATAGAGTATCTCGATAATAACAAGGTTTTCTCGTATACATTTTCTTCCACTCTGTCGTGTTAAATAGGTGATATTAATGACTTTACAACGAACTCCCCGTTGACACAAGAAGTGCAGATGATGTGTGTAGTGGCATACAAAATATTTATACGAGTATATGTTTTCTACTCAACTGGTCCTGAAGATTAATTATTATTTTAGTTTTTTATTCTAAAATCAAAGGTAATTTTCACATTATTTTGATGAATTAACTATGAATGACAAATATGCATTTAATAATATTTAATAATTGTAGCTCGAATAAATATCACTAATTCTAAATAGTTAAAAATTTACTTAAATCTTTGATAAATTTAAAAAGAAATATTTAACAGCAAAAAAATATTTGAATTCAATGCGATTACTTCTTGGGTATTAATTTCTATTTGTATAAAAAAAAATGTTTCAAATATGAAATAATCCAATCAGATGGCGATGGCTGAAGTAGTCTGCATGTTGACTACAAAACCAAAACAGGCCAGGGTTCAACCTCAGTTTCAGACTAAAATTATAAAAAAAAAACATCTCGCCATTTTTCTGATGTTCATTAGTGTGTCTTTGTGTGTCAGTTGTTGTCAGAAGGTTTCAGTGGCGAAGGCATAGTCACTGGTCACTGACCAAAACCGGCTTCAGCTGATAGCAATCCACAATCACATCAGAACGCCCTCCTTCGTCAGTATTGTGCAGCATCGGTGAAGTAAAATAATAATAAAAATGGCTACTAAACCGAAGCTTCAGCACTGCTACGAGTATAAACAAAGAACGTGCGAAAGCAGAGCTGTAAAATAATTAATTAAGCTTCACCTCCTGTCGTTTCTCCTACTATCCCTTTTCTATAGTTCCAGCACAATGCTTCGCATGTGTAGGAGTCATCTCCTGAGTGCTGGTCCCAGATAAAAAAATATCAGAAATAAAACAATAAGATTAAAATAGAAATAAACAGAGTACCAATATTTTCTCTCACCGTTCGCATATGCACACGAAGAACAACGTTTTAGATTTTATTGCTTCTTCGCAGGAAACATTTTGATTTTGTCGCTTATCTATGCGTAGATTTACTTTATGCAATGCTATTCACATGTGAGAAAATGCAAACAAAATCTTCTTTTTTCATTTATGAGTATTCCGATATGAGAATTTACGAATTTTCTGATTATTCATAAGGGAACTTATCTTATGAAAAATTTTATGCATGCTCACACTTTGTTATATGAAACTGTCAATGTGTTAGTTGTATACATGCTAAGAGCATGTTCGTGCTATTGCAGGGGAAAAAATTCCTGGGCATAGCATAATTCCGACGTTGATGTGGTTTATATTGGTTTTGTATGAATGTTAATAAAACAAAACTTAAAAATAATTTTTTTTTCTCATTTATATTGGTGACGGTGACCAAAGTGAAATATTTCTTACGACAATATGGTTAAAAATAATCTTAATTTGAATTCATCGATTTCAATGGTTAAATATAACATTTTCGTCAATTCTCTAACTCTTACGTGCCGGCTTTTAATGGGAATAAGGTAATTCTTCTCATCTCTTACATACATACAATGTACATACTCGTATATGCCCAATAAAATTATTTTTTAATTTCTCACTCTTCATGTATGAACAACCAAAAAATTTTTTTGCGCATTTATAAAACTTCGAAAAAAATAAGATGTGCGCTACAAAATAAATAACCAAATGTATATTCTCATTCTTGATAAATCTGATAAATATTTGAACCCTGGAAATAAGTCGACATATTTCATAAAGAAAAAATATCAATTATTTATTTTTCAAATTATTTATGGCTCAAAAATTAATTAAAAATTCAATTGGAAAAGCACTGAGAACGTTTGGGCAATGCCAAATTCCAACGATCGAGTAGGAATGGACAAACCTGTCTTTTCCTCAAGACTTACAACTTTACTCCAAATAGTTCTTGTTCACATGACTAACTTCTCGTCAACAGCTGTAAATTTTCTCCCAATATCACAACTGCTGGCTGCTAGAATTAAAAATGCCTTTGGTGAGCGAATTGGAATCGTGAAATTTTCACTATTTTTGTAGCGAATTTTATTAAGTTCAATACGTCGTTGAAGCGTAGTATATCGTTCCATTTTTATTAATTGAGTAGTTTTTACTTGTCGTTATTTGAAATGGCGGGGTAAGTATCTTATTGAAACACCCAATACTTGTCAGACGTACTTACAAACCCACACAATATGTTCTCTATATTTTATGAGTTGTGACAGAAGTTATGCATAAATTTTAGTTCGATGAATTGTGCAAAAATAATTTTTCTTATTCCTTTCTACTATAGAGTACTCAATTACTTTTCTTTCCCATTAAATCGGTTAATGATTTCATTAGTTAATCAAGCCTTCGATTAAATCATTAGTTTTGAATGAGTCGGCCCATATTTTTTGGTAATTAAAAGGCAAGTAATAATTTCTTCTTTTATATGGAATATATATTTCAAGAAACCAGGTCAAAGCCAAATATTCTGATTGGATTTTCGCAGTGTTGTGTTTTTATCACCAAAAATTTTAAATCTGCCAACAATTGTTTGAGACATAAATTTCTCTAAGTGCAATGAATTTAATCTTTGAAGCGGGTTATTTCTTGCTGTTATAAAAGCGCAATTACAAGCGGAACACCCTTGAACAAAAATCATGAGAATTACAGAAAAATAATAAGCAGTTAGCACATAATACGACGATACTATAATTTCTGGTATATCATTAAATTCACTTTTTAGAGTTTTTACTTGTAATTCACATGAATATTTATAATGTTTTCACACTTAACACTGCATCAAGTCGTCCATACATGTTTTGTTATCTCTTTCAATTACGAAATATTTAAATTTATTTTAATAATTTATTCACTAAGTCTTAACAAATTATCTGCAATAAAAATTAAGTTTGAAAGATTCACAACACTTGGGTGCTAAATTTTGTATAAAACAATTTAATTAAATTAAATACTTTTGAAGTTATGAAGCATGCAGCTTCTGAGAGGCATGTGTTTGGGCGAATGAACGATATTTTGGTTCCGGGTTGTAAGATTTATTCTTTTTTTTTTTTTTGTTGTAAAAAGAGGTAAGAAAGCATTAAATTATTAAATAAAATTAATTAAATTCCATGAGTATTATCCCAGCAAAAAAAGGCATGCAAAAGAAATAGTTAATGCATGGATTCTACTACAAATGAACTTGTTCAACTGAACTGAGTAACACATCAGTTTAACATTGGTGTGTCAGCATGTGTTCACATTGGCATGAGCGCTTAGGACCAATGAATGTTCCATCGTTTCGTTAGCGTTAGGTTAATTAGTTTCTGTAACACATTTAAAAATATATTTAAACTAGATTAACCCAGTGCGCTTCGCCACCCCCACCCCACTAACTTATCGGTAATTTTTTAGCAGGTGCTTTGCCTTTCCACCACAATTTAAAACAAATGTTATGGAAATTTTTTCATATGGAAAAATAATATTGAGGAATGGTCCACAAACGATAATGTTATTTGACGCGGACTTATCGCCCTACCCCGTCCCCCAAACAATTACCATATATAAAAAATTTTGAAAATTGGTCCACAAATGACAAAGTTATTTAATAGGCACTTTGCCTCCTCCCACAATTTCAAAAAAAAAAAAAAATTACTGGACCATTCCATATGCAAAATGAATTTTGAAAATTGCTTCATAAATGACGAAGTTATTTGATAATCAATTATTTGGGGGAGCAATTAATTAATTACATTCCGCTCCCCATAAGCAAATCTTACCAGTATAACTAAATAGAAACTGGCAAATATTTTTCCAAATTACCAAAAGGGTATATACGACAAAATGTATTTTTTTTTTGAAAACAATATATGGGACGCGCAAAATAGAAAGGGACCTAAGGGTAAAAACCGGTTTTGTTCAGGAGAGCCATTTTAAAGATTTAAATACGTGTATCTTTGGTGTACCATCACTTTCATAAAACGCGCATATCTCTGGGAGGGAACACTTTTGGGGCATGGGATCGGTCTCATTCGATGCTCAGATGTTGACCACATCAAAAAAAAACAAAAGTGAAAATTGCTTTCTTTTACCCTTAGGTCCCTTTCTCTATGCGCTGTCACATATATAAAATATAAAACGCAGGTTCATAAAGTCACATAGAATAAAAATAATAGAATGAAGCTGAGCCAAAGGAATACATTGCCGGGTCTGCTACAACGTATATAAAAATAAAGAGTTGCAGCAACTGATAATCACACGCACACTGGACCAAGCATAAGAACGCTGATTATGAAAGTGTAGGGGGCATTCTGCTGGTGTCAATCAATGTAATTACAACTTTCTTTTGTTTAATTTCTTCCTTAGGAATCATCACATGAAATTTGGTTTCCTAGAATTTTCCAACCGTTGCCCAAATACAAATAAATCAATTAATTTCTCATTTGAAATTTCATTCGCACAAGCTAATAAAATTTGTTATATAACAAAATCACATTAACTTTTCACTGACTGTTGAACGATTTTCAATGAAAACTTTATTTCATTTTTTTTCATTTTACAAAAATCTTTTTCAATTTCTATGAAGCATATCTCGTTAAAAGCAGCCTACATAATGTTTTGCACTTCTTTAGCATTCTCAACCATTTCTCACATTCTGATTACGATATTATTTTTCATGGATAATGACTTCTTATAGCACTGCTATTTGCAAATGCCATGGTACATTGAAGACAATTCTCACTTTAAAAGTGTAAAAATTTAACAACGAGTTTACCTTTAAAATATGGATTGGATGTATTGAAACACAAAAATAACTTTAAAATTCTACTTTGGTTTCCGATTATTATTTCTTTTTTATGAGAAAAATGTCATGAATTCCAATGAAATGAAATAATTCATACGAGACGTAATCAATTTTCACGGAAAACTCATAATATAATAAAAAAAAAATGTGTGAATGTGAAGGCAACTTTTCGCTGCCTGTTCCGTAACAGTTGAGAACGTTGCTCTTAAAAATTTAAAAAAATACGAGTTTTTGTCTTACAAGTTTATAAAGTAATCAGAAAACTTTACACCTGAACATCTTTCTTTTCGAAAATGTTGGGTTTTGGGAGACTGATAATTAAACAAGTAGAAACAAAACAACAAAGTCAAACACATTTAAAATGTTATAAAAAGGAGATTTATTAACAATACGCCAGCCAATATGACAAGGACAGAGATCAGTGGCAGCAGAACAAACAATTTAGCGAAGAAGCTTTTTCGGGAGTTGAGCACAAGTTTTGAATAGCATTTTGTTTTTAAATTAAAATAAATCTTTAATTTTATTTCAAGAAAACTACGAAATACCAATTCGTCAAATCTCCCCCCTACCCCCTCCTTAAAAAGCGTTTGTGTTATATGCTGGCTTAAGATTGTTAAAAGTTTTAAAATATAAAACGCAACCACCTACAAATGTTTTCACAGATTTATACAATATATACATGCATACATATACATATGTATATGTATGTGATCACTTGGATAATATATGGGCATTTCCATAGTCACGTTTCCATAGACGTCGTACGCTTGAATTATTAGGTGAAACAAGAGGAAAACTTTCATGGTTTTGTTAATTATCTGTGTTTAAGCGTAGAGCTTAGAAAGCTTTATAATTAGCAAAAGAAAAGAAATTAATCGAACTTCGAGCTTTTATGATATAAACAATGAAATGGGGGTGACGTAACGTGACAAAAATAAAGTGGTTCTTTTCTTTATTCAAAGAAACACAAAACTTTGCGAATTTAGCCACTTTCTACTTCAGCTGCATTTTGAGAAATGATTTTGAATATTCACAGATTGTTACACAAGAATTATGTGTGATTTTCTTTTATAACCGATAGTTTGATACGGTGCGTGACATAGCGTAACGTAACGTAAATTTCATTCATGTATGTTTAGTACACTTTCGCATAAACGAAAGATTTTTTGCCGATTACGAATCAAAAAACATGTCAAAAAATTGCTTTCCATATACTTTAGACTTTTAGACGTTAGACTTTTCTGTGGAAATGCCCATACATATGTATGTAGATATGTTTGTGCGAATATTGTAGATATTAGACAAAAGTTCAATAACGTTGTGCTACTTACTTGCCAGCAACGATGAGATGCTGTCGATGGTTTGTTGTCGACGGCGTTAATGCATTTAAAATGCGTACACAACACCAAAGACGTGACATGTTTTCGTTTAAAACAAACTACGAAAAATGTTTGGTAAATATATATGTACATGATTTAGCCAAAAAAAAAAAATGTATACACACACAGTAGCAAATTTAAACGAGAAACCCCAAAAATATTGCTGACTCAAGTCAAAGAAAGAAGAAAAAAAATCCAAACAATGACTAAACGACTAACCACCTGACTATGGATGGGACTAAGAGACTTCTTACAAATTTCTATGTTATATTGAAGGTAGAATTTGACTTGACATAAAAAGGTAAAGTCTTGTGACGACAGATTCCTTAAGAACATTAAAAAAAAACAAACCGAACAAAAAAGTAACAAAAATAAAAAGTCGGTAAAAGATACGAAAAAGGGTACAAATACTCGTAGTGCAATGGAAGTAAAACTGATTCACAGCACGCGATCGTTAAAATAACACTTAAAGCGTTTGTATGTGATTTAAAGAAATTTATGTATCTCAGTTAATTTTTTTTTTGTTCTTTTTGTTGGGTTGTTTTGTGGGGGCGCATAATAAGAAGTCTTACCAAAAACAAAATTCAATTTTATGTTAAAAAAAAAAACAAAAAAAAAGGAAAATGACAATAAAGGAATTTTTTTGTAGCTTCAGATTGAAGCCAGTATTTAATAGACGTAATCAAAACACCTTTAAGTCTAATATTTGAAAAAGGTGCCGATGGATGAGGACTACCAAACCGTTGGACCTGGCTTCGAGACGAGTTTCGGCCTAAATAATAAAAACAATTTGGCAATTTTCTGATGTGTAGTAGTGTGCCTTTGTACATATCAGTTGTTGTCGGAAGTTTTCAGTGGGGAAGGCAATCAGCGGCTGCGGCCTTCTTCGTCTTTGGTCGTCGTTGGTTTTTGTTTTTGTTTTCAATATAAATGTACGAACGAACGAGGGAATATCGATAAACTATTGTTTACATAAACTATTGTATGTATATACCAGAAAAAATATTAGAATCGATTGAACTCGCAAGGCATCCGTGAAATTTCCATCAGCGTTTAACCCATTCAAAGAAAATTTACAGCATTCGACTCAGTTTTTAAGTATAGAAAAATTATTGCGTATCGAAAATAGACTTGATAGGAAATTAAAAACAAAACATTTTCGGTTCGCAAATCGTCGATATCTATATCTTTCGAACCACTTTACAGAGTTTTGTCAAATTTGTGGCATTCGATATATTTTTTAAGTCTATAATAATCGGTGATTATCTTAACTCGATTTGACATAGACATTTTTCGAACGTTTGTCGTTTAATCGTCAATGTTGTATTTCGAACGGATCACCCGATTTTGGCCAGCAATCGACATTTATTTTTGAGGTTGCGAACTGACTGATTCTAATAAACTTAGTAGTTTCAACTTTATTTTGGAAAAACAATTTTTCGAACATTTTATTTAGGAAATTGTTCAAGATTTGCCGCAGCGAAATCACCACAGCGGTTGTTTTTCTCCCGACATCTAAGTGAGCAGCTTATCTTTCGAATGCGGCACATATCGTTCCGACCTGTTGACGCGTTCTTAAATTAAATTATGAAATGTTTATATACAAACACAGCCACGCACAAACACACATATAAACACTCATGCATATATATGTACATGCATACATACCTACTGACATCATCGCGAAAATAGTCAGAATCGACTCCCAAGACCTCAAAACGTCACAATGTAAAGAAAACTCAATTTTCGATGATCAACAACTTCAAATAGCGGAAAGTGAAAAAAAATTATTTAAAAACGATAAAATTGCATATAAAATATTGCTTTGTGCCTTTTAAAGAAAATTAACATTTCAATTCAACGAAAGGAACGACCAGCGAGGGAGGTTGTGCAATGCTACACCAATGTTGCACTGTTATGGGAGTTATTTTGTTCCCCTGTAGGTGCGCATACACGAAATATTTTTATTACGAAGACGAAAATTAATCAATATTTTAATTAATTAACTATTGAATTAAAAAGCTAACTAATTAATAACTAAAATACATATATGTGTCGCAATGCGTACTTAGCACTGGAAAGAAGGATTCGCTTGTCGCAAATCTTCCAATAATTTTCTTTAATAATTTTGTCCAAAAATGTGGCAACGAAAAATCAACAATTTGTATATTCAGTTTTGATTACGCAAATACCAGATGCAATTAATTTTATTGTCAGCGTACATACAACGAACGCCAAAATTTGCTTATTTAATTTCAAGACTGCAAATATTTAGTTATTCAGAATGTGTTTTTAATCCACAAATAAAAATTGTTCAACTTTAATATTTCATTTAATTTCATATTTAATTTTCTATTGTATGCACAAGTAATTGATTTTATTACGAAATTAATATTACTTGGAATCAACTTATATTTTTGTTAAGCCTCTCTTGTTGCATATTTAAAAAAAATGTTTTTTGTGCGTCTATAGGAGTTTTCAGGTGAAGGATTTAACAACACCAACACGAATACAGACTGTGCAAATACACGTCATGTGCGATTAAAACGAATAACTTTGTGACTTGTGTTGGGTTTGATGTTCAAACAAATCCGCTGAATTTGAAATTTATAACGTATGAACGGTTTTATGATTTCCACGTTTTGCCCGTAAAAATTAAAACTTTTCTCTTTGAAATCCATGAAGCAACTCCACGAAATTTAATACTTTACAGCAAGAAAGAATATATCTACATTTGGGGGAATTAAAAAGTGTCATAAAGTCATATATTTTAAAATAAAAATTAGATTGCAATTAAATTAGAGTGTTTTATCAAAGACAAGAATTAAAAAAGTGAATTTCTTTTTAAAATTTCCACTCAAGTGACTTCGGGCAGCCACGCGAACGAAAAAAAATTTAATTTCTCTTTTTCCTGATTGGTTACGACCAACCAACAAATAAGTTACTGTAAGTCTTGTTAATTTAGAGCGCTTTTTATTTTAAAACCAACAATAAAGTGTTTGAGGTAAAATATTACAATATTATGACATGATAGCATACCTTGTGAATCGCCCAGTTATGCACATACATACAGGCATATATTAGCTCCATTCGTTTACCGCAAAACATTCGTTTACAAAAAAATTTACAAACGAGAACACCATTTGATAGAGAGAAATGACAGTTCTTTTCTGAGAGCCTGCAAATTTTTACTGAACGAATTTTTCGCAGTAGAACAATCCACTGGAAATAAAAAACATATGGTTCGAAAATAAACAAACAAAATTAAGAAAGCAAAAGTTTACAATTTTGCATAAAAATATTGAACAAAAGGAAAAGCTGAATTTAATCTGTAGCGAAAAATAAAAATAATAGTTTCCAACGTGAAGCAAATTGTAGATGAGCATGAGATATCCAGTTTTCTTCATTTAGCTTCCATGGCAAAACTTTGCTTATAATTGTTTTATTTACATTAATTTCTTAAAGGTTTAAAACTAGTATATATTTGAGTACTTATTACGGCATAATATTTAGGGTATCAAATACCAAAAATTTAGTACTGATGTATTTTCGTATGGCTTTTAACAATAAACAAATTAAAAAATCTTATAGCAAATGAAAATGTTTAAAACCTTATGCAGTATTTCTATTTAAATACATTTCTATGCGAATTTATGATTACAGAAACGGAATATATCAAATACCAAAAACTTGTTTATACTGAGAAGTCAACACATCGTATATTTTTACAAAACTAGGATTTTTATTGATCAGCTGTTTTGAATAATCTACAAATTTTTGGCAATTTTTTCATTCGTTTACTTTTTTCGTGTTAAGAGACATTTTTGAGAGTAATTTTTTTAAATTAAATAAATCGATTTTACTGGGAAAGTAAACGAATAGATCTATTCTTGACTTATTTTTATTGATTTTGGCGACGTGAGTTATTGAAGGTGATGTTATATTTTTAATTTGTTTTCAAATTGCAGTTGCGCCAATATCAACATGTTGAAATCCTATAAAATATACACTTGTACTAATGGTACCTTGGGTTTGCATTTAAGTCGTGCCCCCTGGGATCCTTATCCGTGGGTGAGCAGTATACAAAAAGATTCAAATTCTTATCAGGCCGGCTTGCGTATAGGAGACTGTTTGCTCGAATTAAATGGCCAAGATGTTTTGGGCATGAAAATCTCTCAGATTGCGGCCCTCTTGAAAAATCATTGGTTGAATGAGAGCAGCAATTATGTCACCGTCGTTATATGGCGTAACAAGTGCAACAGCAATGGCAACAATGAAAATGCAACACATGGAAATCTTAACGAAGCGCCCGATAACGATAATGATTATGATCATGATGACGATAATGATGATGATGATGATGAGGCAGATGAGGAAAACAATGCAGTAAGTAATTGTTAAGTCTATTTAAAATTTTCTTTCATATGACTGTCTGCTTACCTATCTAATTAAAAATTGCATGTCTTGTTGCTAATTAAGTTTCAAATGAGTAATTAAAAGGTATACAAATTTATTGCCTGAAACTTTGTACCGATGTGTGTAGATATTTAAACTGTTAATGTTGTTTGCCGCCAATTTTCGTTTGTCTGTAATTCGCCGTATGTGTGATATTGTTTATTTATTTTTCTTTATTGTTGTTATTTTCATTTTTTTTTTTTATTTTTATTTTTAAGTATATTTTTTTGTTTAATAATTATTACGCTACGAAATGTAGGTCATTGTAATACTGTGTCTTGTTTCTTAACTATTTAACTGATTATAATTGCAGTCGTATCGTAAAGCATGTAAATGGCAATAAAACGAAGAAAAAAGCTTTCGAATACAAGTTGACAATAAGTTTTGCATTGCAAGTAAGTCAAGGTTTGAAAAGGGTTAAGCCTTTAAATATATAAACGTTTTTTAATTGTGTAATTCTCATCGTCAATAAAATTGCTACAATGCAAAATACAATTAAAAGTTAGAAAATTAAGGGGCTTCTAAGTTAAAATTCATTAAGTGACTGTGTTGTGCCACCATATTAATGAAGTTGAAAAAAAGGTGAAAGACCATCAATAAATCGGGACGGCTTTCGACCCCCTTCATGACCAAATGATTGTCGGTTCATCCAACAAGTGGCACACCCATTAACTATTGAGATATGCGCCGCACCTAACATTTCCTCTAGGCTCTATCGACCTCCAACCTCATCACTGAGTCCTGTTTAACGTTGTCGTGAAAAATACTAGTCTCTATGGTAGGAATCGAACCTAGAACCCCATAATTATAGGAAATCGCACTACTCGCTCAACTACCGAGTCACCCAAAATAAGAGACTAGCTCTTAATGCAGAAGTTTTTAGCAATCGTGCGAATTTTATATCAAGAAAATCATGTAACGCATTGTTACAGCGTTCGAATAATTGTAACTGATTTTATTGAGAAAATATTGTTGTTCTAAACAGATTTACCATTTCTATTATTCAATTTTATACTGTTTTCAAAATGTGTAAGGTTTTTATTAATTGGTTAATTTCGGCGATATAATGCAAAATGCATCGTACGCACGCGTTACCAAATTTATCCTTTGAAAATTAAATGTCTGTTTCTATTTACAATTTCAGTAAATTTACTTTAGATAAAATTTTCACATTTTTTAGAGCTATTAGAAGCTTTCGTAGGGCTTAGAAATAGTTATGTTATCTTTATTTACATATATAAAATATATTTTTTTAATTTTAACATCGTCACGCACATATTACATATGTCACGCACTGTTACAATTTTGATTATTAAATTTTACTACTACTATTACGAAAATTACCGTTATTTTGACAACTTCATGTTAAAAAACGCCATTGTAAATCGAGAGATTATATTTTACATAATTCCGTTTCTTTCTAAAATTTTATTTTTTTTTAACCATACGGATGAATTTTCATCACAGAGAATTCGTGATATATTACAAATGTCGAACGCTCTATTTCATATTTGTACTGTCAAGCATTTCGATTTCTTTGTGGGTGTCCCAATTATAAAAAAAAGTGTTAAATAGATTGAATAAAATTATACATATAAAAAAAGTAAATAAAAAAAAAATAAATAACAAAGAGTACTGATGACATGTGTAGTGGCATAGAAAATGCGTATTATACTCAACTGGTGCTGGAGATTAATTCTTCTTTTTTCCCTTATTCTAATCAAAAATGCAATTTCTTCACAATATTGTTATAAATTTAACTGTGAACTTGAACACGACAGAAAATGTTCATTGATTTGTAATAAATGTAGTTCGATTAAATTCTTAACATTCTGAATATAAAATATGTTTGGACATTCTAATTCATAGAAACATTTCGAGAATTCTCAAACAATGTGTATTAAGTATCTTGTATTAAAATACACCTTTTGTTTATTTGGTTCTCAACATCTAGTGTACTCGTACGTATATTGTATCAATATAGTTGGTATTTTAAATGTCGTGAAATATGAAACATAGAATGAGAAGTTAATTATTCACAAATATACGTAAAAATATAATATACTTTTTAATTATTTCTTATAAAAAAATAGAAAAATTTGTTTCCCCTCAATAATTGGCATTTATATTATTTTGATAACTCGCAAGCCCATATAACTTCTTAAAAACATAAGAAATAAAAGCGTATTGCATTTTTTTACGATAATTATCTACATCTCGTTTAGAGTATGTATTGCATTTAATACAATCGATACAAAGATATACAGAGCATATGAATTCCACAATTAGCCCAGAAGAATTGTCAAAAACTTAAAAGATGTAGAAGTACAAAACAGGTAATTTATATTAAAAACAAATATACGTAAATAATCACTAAACAAATTTACCTCCAAAAAAAACTATGTCCGTGTCACTCTGCATCAAGGTTCTTATATGACAAAATGTCAAAATGTTTAAAATGTTTGTAGGAAATTTTTTATTCTTTTCCACATGATATTTCTAGCTTTTCATATGAGAAAATGTTTGCGTTTTAAAAATAAAAACACAAAAATCTGTCAATAGTTGCAATGCACACACACACACACACATACATTCATACATTTATTTCGTTATTAATGCAGATTACTTCAAACATGTATGTATGTGCGAGTATGTGTATTGGAAAAGGAATTTTATTGTAACATTAAAATATCCTTCAAAGTGTGTTAGGGGAATTAAAAAGGAAGCAATTCTTTTAAGAGCATTCGAAAACTACAACACATTACTTACTACGGTGTTGACATATTTTGTTTTTCCAAAATCGTCGTATCGACGCAAATAAATTGTATTTTCCTATTGAAAATATTTTCTTTATTGAAATAAATATTTATATATACATATATGTTTTCTAAATCAAATTCAGTCAAAATATTTACAATGAATTTGTAAATTTTTTTTATTCGGAGTATCATTACATATCCTGGGTGAGTTGAATTTTGTACGTGTGTAGGCCCAAGCCACGACCCTTAAGACCGCGTTGTTATGAGTGACGCGAAATTCACTGCCTCGGATGCTCCTTTCGCAGATCTTGTACATATAGACCAGCTAAACCATATAACAAACATAGACAAACATCTTGGTTAATTTTGACTCACGTTGAATAAATGAAAAAATAGTTACATAATCTCTTTAAGCTAAATCATTTTGACATCTCAAAAGCCAGCGAAGATAAATCTTCACATATGGCAACACTGTGCATGTATCTATTTAATGTTTTCATTTATATGTGTTTCTATGCTGTGTGTAGTTGTGCTTGATTCAACATCTATATATTTATGTATATATGTATGTATGTACATAATTTAATTGACCCAAATCCAAAGTCAAAGACATCCTGCTTTAAAAGAAAATTTAAATTGAATTTAAATAAAGTGGAAAGTGACCTTTTAAAACTTGCCAAATGGACTTAAGTAAATGAGTTGTAAATTTTTAAAGAAATGGGACTATCAATTTTGATATTCAATTAAGAAAGTGTTTTATTGGTCATTCTTTCTTGTTTTGCTTTTAAGAATTTCATTGAAATATTCCACAATAAAATTATTGATAGTTCTTAATTAAGTTATTCAAAAGTTTTGCACAAATATATTGTTAATAAACTAGAATTACATTTTTATGAAGAGCTACAAAATATTATACGAGTATATTAAATTCAAGCAAATTTTAAGAAAAACACAGACTACTTGACCATAAGCAGTCGGCTGGTGTACATATGTCTATGCATACATTTGATGACAGTTTCATACAGACAATTAAGAACGGCAATAAAATCTGCTTATTCATGAATTTTATTAAGGGCCTGATCGTAAATGCATCACTGCGCTGAATCTTATGTTAATCATGTTAGTGAATGTAAATAGCGGCACAACTGCGGCTGTCAGAAGGTCAAAAATGCAAATGCGCAGTATATGTTGCGTCAATGCATGCAAATAAAAATCGTTAAAATGTGTGGTGCAATGGAAGAGTGAGTTTTTAATTTATTAATTTTTTTGTTTTCAAACTTTGCTTTTATATAATTGAACATTCTTTATTGTATCATCTAATTCGCAAATCGAATTTATTATAAATTTTTCCATTTTTTCACTTCATATCGTTGCATCAGCAACATATGATTAGAAGTTGCAGTGCAAAATAATCATTTTAACATATATATACTGGTTATATGTATGACAAACTTATTTATTATTACTTATATTACAAGATTTCATGTACATATATAATGTCGTTGTTCGTTGTATTAACAAAAACTTTTAATGAAGAACGTTTAATGAAACCCTTTCATTATATTAATGAAGGATTTTTTTAGTGTAAATTCCTTGAGCTCTTTCTACCAAATACACTACCACTACATGCACAGTAGAAGATAAATTCCTATAGTGTAACATTCTCTCCCTGCAGATGACTTTCATGGTGCATTTTCTCTATCCGCACTCTTAAAAACTTATTTCCTAGTTTCAGCACAATGCATTGCATGTGTAGGGGCCATCTGCTCAGAGTCGGTCCAAGCCAAAGAAAGCGGTTTAGTTAGAGAAACCTAGCCAATGGCTACAAAATGACACGAATGCATTTGGAACGTTAACGCAACAACTGGGCATCAATTAAGATATTTAACGTAACAATCAGGTATGTGATGAAAATCGTTTTCGGCGTTAAAACGTTTTGAAATCGACAAATAGTGTGATGAATTTGTATGTGACGATTTGTTGTGACGATTTCATATTCCATCTTGTTTCTTTGAAAAAAAGACGTTTTTAACATGTGACGCATTTCGATAATGTCAGTTTAAATTCGTTTTCAAATCGTTTAATTTTACTTGAAGAAAATGTAAGGAAATATTCAACAAATCTATTTAAATAAATACTAGTTAATATAGAAGTGAAATTTAAAAATTTAAATACCCATATTTCATCTAGCAAATTTAAGGGATCCGATTTATCTCCTAAACGTTTTTTTAGAATATTTTCGCTATTCATCCTATTATTTTCTTCCAAGAGAATTAGCGAAACCGCAGCAAAAAAGGCATTTTATAAATAAAAATGATAAAATATGTTGATACAAATTTTATTTTGTTATTTTGTTTAAATATTTTACAAACGTCATTCACATACACATATGTTCACATATTTTACAGTTGTATTATTAGATTTTATACAGTTGTATTTAGAGAATATGTAATATGAAATCGATCAAAATTCATCACACTACTGTCGATTTCAAAACACGATTTACTTTTCAAATCGATCGATTTCCATCACATACCTGAATATCATCATCAAAATAAATAAAAAGATGGGGTACTTCTGGCTGCTGTAGTTGACTTTACAGCCGGCGGAAAAAAGTTTTGGGCCAGTCCTGAATGTTTGTCCCCTACGTATGCCTGCAACTGACTGAAACGGCATAGTGAATAAGGTGAAGCATGTTGCTTGACTCATGATTGGAGTGTGTGGCAAATTAATTTCGTGCGAACGAGTCTTAAGTATATTTTAATTTAAATTTCCGCACTCTTTGTATTTATCAAAAACATTTGTTAATACTTTTTTCTATTTCCTTATTGAAGCTTAATAATTATTAATAATTGTGTCAAGAGAAAGAAAACCAAAAAATGATTAAGTTGATTCCGAATTTGATCAATAATGTTTGACATTAAACGAGATTAAACGCCAGCAATTCCATGTAATTTTCTTAAAGGTCAATTTTATTAGCTGTTACTGTTGGCAGAAGCATACTTGTCAAATAAATAAAAAAAACAAGTACTAGACATATCCCAGCGAAAGCACGAACGTTTTTTTGTACACCGCATGGAAAAAAAATTAATAAGAAAAAAGTTCAAGTTTTATAAATTATCAAAGGCCAAGGCATTTTGATGCCCATCATCCTTTCATTAGCTTGTAATTTACACACTACGACTTTTCCATTTCCCCAATGGCAGCTGCAAGTGATGGTCTAAATTTTTTAATAATAGAAAGATGAAAATTTTAAATGTTCTTGTGCTGGCTTAGGGCTATTTATTAGGTCTATGCAGAGCTCTACACAGTGAACAACACAAAAAACGACAGGCAATTTGTTTGTGTAAATTAACTTTGAGTTGTCAAAAAAGAGACTACTGCTCTCTAAAAAGGAAACACACACAGGCTACAGTAGCACTAAAATCATTAATTTCGTTTATATATGCCTTAACCCTCTCTCAAAATAAATAAATGAGTAAAATTGTTAATTGCGCGCTCTCTCAAATTAAACAAATGAGTAAAATGTAAACAAATTTTGACAGTCAAGTATAAAATACTTGTAAAACACATGGCGAGTTGCACAAACCTAATAAATAGAATTAAAGAAATATCTATTTTTATAAATTTTTCAAAATGCTTTCTGGTCTCGTTATACAGTTAAATATATTTTCCAGGGAATGTTTACGAAAGAAGGGCATTTAAAAAGCATCTGCAAACACTTATTAAGCTCTTCATAGGGAAGAGTTACTATACGTCCACCCAATAAGCTTGGCTCAAGTTATTATTAGTAATTGATTTTTTTTTTGTTGGAAAAACAATTCATTTATATCTGCAACATTTAATGCTGGGCAATTCTATTTATGTATATAAAACATTAGCTGCTGCCGCCAGTTACTTGTTACGAAAGCTAATTAAAATTGTTCTAAATTTGTTGTTACCAATTGTTTGTAAAATTTTTTCTCTATTTCTTTTTTCGCCAAACTTGCAGCACAACATTAATCAGCAGTCGTTGCAAAAGTTTGCAACTTGCCTGCAACATATTGCCCAATTATTGGAATGTCCTGTTTGCCTAGAGGTAAGTTTTGATTTTGTTCACTTTTTATTTTTTTTTATTTTTAATAGTTGCAGTGATGCGACATTGTATGTGTGCATGTGTGTCTATAGATACGTATAAATAGATATAAAGTTTATAAAAATTTCTTCGAACACGGACATCAAGTGGAAAAGTTGAGAATCGTATGCATATGCGACCGTGTGAGACACTCTACAAAAATAATTCCAAATTAAAATGTACAAAAAGAAAGATATATTTTGTGATAATAAATTACTTTATTTAACAAGGAAATATGAGAATATGAGAAATATGATTAAGCTAAAGACTAGTACTCCGATCGATTTCATACGGGGATTAAACCCTCTGCAGAAGTCTGCTGTGTCAAATGCAGTGCCGGAAAGTTGTAGTTCAATGTTCGCAAACACTACTCCTTCTAAACCCCTCCAGTAACAGTAACGGCTTCAACTGATACTAATCCACAAGTAACATCGGTATTGTGTAGCACCAGCGAAGTAAGATAATTAGTAATAATAGCTGCCAAAATAAAGCTTCAAAATTGAATGCGTAAAGTTATTTCGGAGCACTCTATTCATTATTTTATAAAAGCGTCACCAAAGGCACTATAAGCCTGCTACAATCTTCCCACCAGTTATACCGGCATATAAAAATATATTCATTTGATTAAAAAGTAATAAAACAAAAACTTCAACTTAATTTTTTTTTTAAACTTGCCAGGAATATCGATGAGTTCCTAGAGAATTGAAAGCACAAACTATGAGAGAATAGTGTGTGCATGTTTGTGTCCATAAGAGATGTTATTAGAAGAGTTAAAAATAAAAGAACTTTTAGTAGAATATGGCACACATAATTAGAAAAAAAAACAACATTAGTTTCGTAGTTTAAGTTTATTTCCAGCAAGTTTTCGTTTTTTATTTATTGTAGCTTCCGTGACGAGATTTTCAGGCATAAAGCAAACAAAGAAATGGGCATAAAACATGCTTGAAAAACATTTAATATGCACTAAAATTATAATTTAAATAATTATCGAGTTGTAAAGGCGAATGTACGTAACAATGACAAAGAATGGAACCTGAAATAATATTCAGATGAAATTAAAATTTTAACAAAAGAGAATTACAACCTGCATAGAAGACTATAAAATTAAAGAGCGTTCATGAGCGTTATTCTCGTAGCTGATTTATGTTTGCGTCTGTGTATATGAAGCGAACATTTTTATTTCACAAAATCCCAAATAAAATTTATAGCACGCAAGCTGTTCCATTTGCTAATATGCGATACAGTGAATCGAAATATTTATTAAAATCTGCTTACTTAGCAAACAGCCGTTGCATGCTAAAAATTTCATTTGGAAAAGTCATCGTATAAATCCAGCCTTGTTCAAATAAATATGATTTTCTTTTTTTAAATAATTTAATTTGTGTTTGCAGTGAATTTAAGTCTTGCAACATTTCAGAAATAAATAAAAATTTTAAAGAAAAAAAATTCAATTGTAACAAAGGAACGTAAAATTCGTATAAAAAAACGATTAGAAAAAACCACGCTGCGACAGTTGGCTGATGTCAAGGAGACGTACTTAATTTTGAAGCTTCGTTTTTAGTAGACATTTTTCGTAATTATTTTACTTCGCCGGTAGCCGTTACTGTTCAGTAACCAGTGACTATGCTTCCGGCACTGAAACTTGCCGACAACAACAGACACAAAGGCACACAAATGCTTATCAGAAAAAATGTTAGAAGTTTTTTTTTATAAATTTGTCTAAAACTGGGGTCTAACTCAGGACATTTTTGGTCTTTTAGTCAACGTGAAGACTATTTCAGCCATCGCCACCCTCTACTGCCGGTACTCGGTTATTTAATTTTGTTCTCTCATTTGCTTTTGCAGTATTTTAATAATTGGCATTTTCTCTCATAGTTGCTTCTCTTTTTTCGTATAAATTAATTTAAATCAGTAAAAAACGAAGAATAAATGATATTCGTGAGAAAAAAAGCAACAATTTTTAAAAAATATTCAAAAGCGTTAATAAAACAAGACAGACATTTAAGTTTTAATAATTTCCATTTATTATTCAATTCAAGGAAGAAAATTAAATGTAAAGAGAATACGAAAATTGCTTAAAAAAATGAGCAAATTCAAAAGCAAATTGAGAGAAAAATTGCGCAACTATAATTGTGCAATGTGAACCCAGTCTTGACAAACCTGTATATGTCTGTAGATGTTTCCGTTCCAGTGTGCTGTTGTTTACAGATTTTATTTTGTTTGATCTTTTGCACTTCATATCAAAATATCTGCACAAAAAATATGAATTAAAAACAAAAAACTGTTGCCCGAATATTGGAAACTACTTTCGCCAGTATATTTCAGAAAATTATATTCATATGCATCGTATGCCTTATCAAAGCAATTTCTCCTCAAATTTGGGAGTTATTCTCAACGTAAAATTGTTGCGTGTGGTTATTCTGGCCTTCGGTGATGTTGCATACGGAGCACAATTAGTGAGTGTGAAGCAGAATAAGCAATTTTAAATGCACTACTGCCGCAATAGACATTTTCTGAAAATAGTACAAAATATACAGCATGTAACATAATTCGTCGTGCGATTGAATATTTTCTTCAGTATTTTGCAAAAATTTCTTTCCAAATTTTAAATTGAATGCAAAATTTTAAAGGAATATTCGCAAAAAAAGTTGTGTTTGGCATTTAGTGGAACTGGTTGCATTATAATGGAAAATTTTCAATCGTATGTACGGTTTTGTTACATGCTGTATCTGATGCAGCCATTCACAGTCTTGCGACAACTTTTTGCGAATTTTCCATCTCCCTCTCCAACATCTGTCAATATATGAAGTGGCACAAACTCACTACTTCAACAAAGTTTGTTGCCAGAGAAAAGAAAGGCAAACTTGGTTAGTTAAATAGTTGCCGAAATAAAAATATCTTTCAGAAACGTGTTGTCAACATAAAACAGTCTACTAAAATCCCTACAATATTCTAAAATAACGAAACTCAAACTAAGTATTCACTGGCAAAAAACTGAAAAAAACAAATTTTTAAAAACAACTTGAGAAATCGTGGAACGTTCTTCCCTGAATAGAACACAAAGTCAGGCAAGCATAAAACAGTTGTTTAAAAGCACTCAAACAAAAAAAACTTATTCATATCAGGTAAATCTTCGCTGTGCCTGCACAAAGTTCTTTGTATTTTCTAAGATTTTGAGCATCTCACAGAAATGAACGGGCAACGATTTGCAATTCCCGGCAAAACCATGCAGAGTTGAATTTCCATGAAGTTGTTTAATAAGAAAACTAATTTGTGTTTTAATAAATATAAAATATAAAATGGCATATAGTTGGTTCCGAATGCTTAGCGACAACAAATTTTGTGTATTTAATAACTACTCGTATTGTTTTTCACTTTATAAAACTGGAAACTTGGAAAAAAGAAATTGTCAACAACATTTTAGTGCGTCTAACATTTTGTTTGTACAGCAGTACAGCATATACAGACTAATAATCATAATTTGCAGTATTTAAAGAGCTGGTGCCTACAACGCAACGGAAACGGAAACGTTTGCTTAATAAGAGAGCATTTCATGTGTGCGTATAGACAATGTTTCATTTGGAGTGGCTTTGGCAGCATTTAACAATCACATCAGTTGTACACAGAATATATTTTTACTTAAATATTTTCAACCAAAGCATTGTTTGATTGATTTCTTTCACGTTTTATTTATTAATTTATTTATTTTCTTCTTGGACCGGCACTCAGGGGTTGACCCCAATACATGCGCTGCATTGTGCCGGAACTTTATTTTTTTTAGCACAGGCAGTAACTTGGGGGGTTGCACGATCACTTTTTGCCTTTAAAATTTCAATACAGAAAAACACAGCCGATATTAATTTTAAAGAGCAAATTTTTAGTTTTTCTTATCGAATGTTTTGCCATCAGAATTTTTGTGTTTATTGTTTCTTTTATTAGAAATATTTTTATATTCTGTCGAAAATAATTTCAGTTGTTTGCTTGACGGCGACATTTTAAATTTAAAATTGCTTTTAAATTGACTAAAACTTGCGTACAGCCTACGTCACACCTGTAAATACAGATGAATTCTAACAAACAGTATGTGTAGAAAATTTTAAAGCAAAAAACTGAACGTGTGGCAGCAGCGTAAAAGTAAAAACCGTTCGCCTGCTGAATGTGGTTTCCGGGACTCAATTGTTTAACGTCTTTTACACGTTTATGACTCCATATGCGCCCTACCAAAAACACCTTTCAAGTCTTAAACAAACTGTTGTAAATGTATTGGTGATTTATTTAACGATGTGTATGATTTGATTTGAATAAAATAAATTCAACTAGTTGTGAATTAAGTTCAAAGCCAAAGAAAAAAATATGAAAATTTATATTAAATTTACCATGTTTCACATTATTTTTGTTACAATTTTAATTGTAAACAAAAGTCCGCAAAACTGTATTATTCATTGAAATAATTGCAAGACTGGTTAGAACAATTTACATACATACTACCCCTTTTGAAAGGATAAAATATTTCGACACGAAATTTCCCATAAATACTTACCGAAGACCAAATAAACTTGTGTGTTTTGTTAGTCATGTCTGGTTCCTATTATTGCACATACATGGTGGGGCAAAAGTATTCACCCTATTGGAAAACGCTATAACTTTTGCAAATGGCGCCAAATGTCAAGTCGGTTTTGACATTTGTGAAGAATAAAAATCGAGAAGCCATAAATCGGTTTACCGATGAAGCCATCGGTTTACTCCGCAAGAACGCGCAACATTTTGTCGGTCGTGTTGGTGGACCGTGAATTTCGTCGCAGATTTCCTGGCCGTTCGTCACCAATTGGAAGAACATTACGGCGTTTTGCTAGTTGCCTTCAAGACACTGGAACAACAAGAAATGTTCCTAAGCAAGATGCCCTGTAGCAGCCGTACTCCTGAGGATATGGCATCTGTTGCCGAAGATGTCGAAGAGGAGCCGGGAGCATCGACCAGAGAACGTGCCACGCAATTGGCGCGTGTGTCCCTACACAGTATTTTCATTTTTATTTTTATAATGATTACTTTTGCCACACCTTGTATAAGCATACGAATTTGCACTGGTGCACGCATTTAAAGTCTCTAGCATAAATGTGCCCCCAAATCGATAGAAAATCTAGTTAAAAATTTAATTTGCTTAAATGTTTAAGTTCTCATGTGCTTGTTCAGCACAGCGCCAATAATTAGTAGGCTTAAAATATCATTCTGATTCCAAAAAATTACTCGTACGATGCAACTGTAATCGTAATATTTTAATTTATTCTAAAGTGAAAATAATAATTATGAACATCCACCCCACCCTCCTTTAAATTATACCTAGACGTACATTTTTAAAACTTTGTTTGGCGTATATTTTCAAAATTCACTGAATGTGCGTGCAACAATGATGACGAATGGAAAACCAAGAAATTTTGATTTTTCTTCCAGCATCGTCGTTGTGTACATCCCCAAAAATTGTTTAACTACTATCACCATTCTCTTTTTAATAATAATAATATAAATAATAGTATAAATGAATAAATAGAACATATAAGTATGTCTGTAATCTTATTATACACTGCCCCATATTCGAGGTCTCTAATATTATTAGAAATTTCTTATATGCATTTGTATTTTTAATATACAATATGTTTTTATGTGTAACTATATATATTTATTATATAAGAAACTACTATCAGCTTTAATGCATAACATCTTCTGCCTGGCCCACTGTGTCACACGATATCGTGGAATTGCATTGCAAATAAAAAAAAAAAACATTTTAAATTTTCTTGTTGTTTTGAATATATTCAAGCGAAGGATCGATATCGGGTAACATTGCATGCCAGGCATTGTCTTTAACCCGCAATCCCAGCTATCATTCGAGCCTATGTGAAGAATGACACTACGTTACTGTGTCTTCTAACGGTGGCCGCCAGATAGAGTGCGCCTTCTGGTTCTAATTACCCGTACCTTGACACCGGTCCACTATC
Organism: Dexiosoma caninum; assembly: GCA_963924685.1. Taxonomy (NCBI): domain Eukaryota; kingdom Metazoa; phylum Arthropoda; class Insecta; order Diptera; family Tachinidae; genus Dexiosoma; species Dexiosoma caninum. The sequence continues at coordinate 124,470,197 of OZ004725.1, read as the reverse complement.
TCGGTTGGACCAAACCCTCCCCTTTACTTTCCTTATGAAAAGGAAAACGAAATAAAAGCAATAAAAAGAGACAGCAGTGTCTAACAAAAACCAGGTGGAAGTATATGCTGAAAAAACAACAACATCCTCTCAAGTGGCCAGAAGGGTGACGATGGCTGAAGTAGTCTGCACGTTGACTACAAAACGAAAATTATTTCCTGGGTTCGACACCAGTTTTAGACTAAATCATAAAAGAAAAACATTTCTCATTTTTCTGATGTGCATTAGTCTGTCTTTGTGTCTGTTGTTGATGTCGGAAGGTTTCAATGGCGAAGGCATAGTCAGTCACTGGTCTCTGATCATTACCACCTTCAGCTGTAACCAATCCACAGGCAAATCAGCACGCCCTCCTATAGTGTAAAAAAGCTACTAAAGTACGAATTTAATACGTCTCCTTGACATGAGAGGCGCTTCAACACTGCTATAAACAGAGAACGTGCAAAAGCACAGTTGTAAGAAATTAAAGCTTTACCACCTGTCATCGGTCTCACTATCTCTTTCTAGTTCCAGCGCAATGCATCCCATAGGAATCATCTCCTGAGTGCTGGTCCAAGATAAAAGAAAATAAAGATAAACTTGTCAGCTCTCCTGTTCGTGGCTCAGGAACTAAGAACGAGAAAGTTCGACTCAGTGGGGCCGCTAGAAAGCGGCTAAAATACTTCTTGGATAAAGGACATGAGATTGAGGAATCATGGCATCTTGCTCAACATCCGGCTGCTATGGAGCGGCAATGCACTAGGAGCACAACACCGAATCAGAATTCTCTAGGAGACCGACGTCCGTTGATTTTGTGAAAGTGACACATTGTCCTGCACTCGGCAGACGGAGGTTTCTCCACTTGGGTGGAACTGTATTGCCTCCACACAAACTGTGGAACGCCAGACCCCAAATAGTGCCTGGATTCTATAGAAGCCTTAGGAAGGACGTCTAATATGATGGAATTTTTTCAGTTTCTTAAAAGTTCGCAATTTTTTAATTACGCTGAGAAATTGTGATCACAAACTGTTGTATCTTTATTTTCTATATAAGTTCACTTAAAAATGGAATACTTATAGCGTTGCGTTGAAAAACTGATATCGGTCAAATGACCAAACTCTGACTCTGAGTCATCCGAATTTCATTTTCTAAATCTCACATTCATCTTTCACGTTTCTTTCGTTAACTACCTGCATACAGAGAGTCACAAAATTACTGCTTGTTAATAAAAAAAAAAACACATTTTCTTCCATAATTAAGAAATATTTTTGTTCTCTTCATCACTGTTTTCTTGCCATCACTGTAAAATATTTGCATGTGTTTTTAAGGGATTTTGGTTGCTGTTATTGTCGATTGTTGTCGGTTGTATTATTCGTGTGTTTGCTGGCATTTATTATGCCCTGCATAGATGTTCTTCTTTCATTCGTATTATATTTGAATTAAATGTTAACAATAAATGGTGTTAAAAACAGAAATGAAAATTATTTCATAAAATAAACCAAAATAGTTGTATGTTGGCAAAATATTCATACGATTCATATGAGTTCAAAGTGAAATGCTCGCATAGATGTTGCAAAATTATGCACAAACGAACACACGTACATAAATGTTTTACAATAAAACCACAGTTGGGAAATGCAATTGTAAGTATTAAATATTTGCATTGTACAAGTGTATTTGTGAGCAGCAAATGTGTGTTTTAGTTGTAGTTGTACGTAGTTACGTATGTATGGACGAGTAGGAATATGATTTTAATTTATGTTTTACTATTTACCGACACAAACACCCAAACAAAGAGAAACAAAACAAACACACCCACACACACACACACTTATAAGAACAACAAAAGAAATCATCACACCAACGTAGTAAAACATAATCTGGACAACTAAAGAGACATGCATGCAGGCAGATAAAGGGAGAGGTGTAAAGTTGAAGAAAATGCCTTTAAAAATTTATTTATTAAATTTATGGAAGTAGTGCACATGCACAGGCATTTTATGGAATGTGGGTTTACAAAAATATTTCCTGTGTTTTAGCCAGAAATACGAAATACCAAAAGCAATTATTTTAACATGCATTGCATAATTATATAATAACAGATCTTCATATTAAGTGCTGGCACAAAAAGTATTCAAGAAAATTGACCACGAAGAAGACATTAAAGCACAAAGGTTTTTAATCTTGTCGGGAATTTAAATAGGAATTTGTTGAGAAATTTTGTAATCCGGAAAGGATGGTCGTCTACGTGTTTACACTGAGCCAGTATATTTTTCTAAGGCACGATCAACAAAAGCTTCAAAAAGTTCCTCCAATAAAGTCTCGTATTGTTTAACATTGTTGTTAAATATTAATTGTTAGATACATATGTACATGTGTATGCAGTGCATTCGTTCGAAACCCTGTTCATGCGTTAGTTAAAATTTTTAAATTTTAAATAGGCTAGTGATCGATAACATACAAGTCCAAATTACAGTGTAACAGTTACTAAGAGACAAATTAAATCAAAATCAAAAAAGACAAAATTACAAACTACACTGACAAACACTAGCAGAACGGAATGGAATATGCTGTTTTCGAAGGCTGCTACACCTTCATCTTCAGCGTTCTTCGTGTTTTAACCACTGTATGTGCTTATCAGTAGATGTAAATTATTTGCTTTATATATTTATTATTTTTTACGAATAGAAAACGAGAAATGTCCCTGCAAATAATGTGACTAGTTCACACATGCATGGATAGTTGAGTCCACAGAGTACTGACTAGGACTAATCCAAAAATAACCCAAATGTATGGAGAAAACATGGTTTATTTAACATTATGATGTCATACGAGTGGACAATATAAACCATCGGACTAACCCAAAACCTACTCCATGTAACCACTCCATGCAGCACCTCAGAGAGTAATTTAATCAGACGGAGTAATCGTAAATACGAAGAAAAGCACAAACACTTGTCGTACAACAACAAGCTATTGTTTTCAATGACATGGTGCATGGTTGCATTACATAGGACCATGTTGTAACCAGTCCATTTCAGCTAAAATGGACCACGTAGTTTAATATTATTTGCAGGGCTATTCCCCGTTATTTTGCGTGTGTATTAATAATGTGTTTTCAGGTATATCCTCATACCAATCACTTGTGAAAGTTTTTTTTATTTATTGTATTTTTAAAAGGAGCAGCAACACTCAGAAAATTAAAACAACCAGTAACATGGAGAGTAACATTATATGTTGCCTTCTTTTTCGAATGGCATAGCTGAGAGTAGAGAGAGATATGCGATCCATAAATGACTGGGACTAATCGACGACTAACTCTAATGTAGTGAAAGAACATGGACATTACGATATCGTAGGGGTAGGCTATATAAGCCAGCTTTGCATTGCATACAGCGTTGCCTATAAATAAAAAAATCTCCATTTAAATACATTTTTTTTTTATATCTTTATGAAGAAGCAGTAAAAAATAAAATAACATCTCATATCCATAGTGTATTAATTTATGCGGAGAGCAATATAGACACAATTTATGATCATATACGAGTATCTTCACATATTGCACTTGTGCAGCAATAGAACATTAGATTTTTTGTTCAGATTTAAGTCCGTTAAATGAATTGAAAAAAAACCATTTCCTTTTCATTCATTTTATTTGCATGAATTTCTTCAGGGGATATTTTATCAGGTAAATAAATTTTTAATAAGACGATCAGTGACGGAACAACATAATTTTTTTTTCATTTTCATTTTTCATTTTCATTTTTCATTCCATGTCTATTTCTTGTGTCATTGTTAGAAACGTAGGTTAAAATAATTAATTAATTTCAGTATTTTTAAAGAAAGTTGCTTGCTCCGCCATCACAAGAAACGCTCGGCAAATCCATTCGTGGTTTTTTTGTATTTTTTATCTTGGACCAGCACATACGATGCCTTGCGCTGAAACTAGAGGAAAGGGAGATTTAAAGAAATGACAGGCGGCTATTAGCCGTCGCCACTGGAACTTTCCGACAACAACTTACACAAAGACACACCAATACACATCCGAAAAAATGTGAGATGATTTCACGATTTAGTCTGAAACTTGGGTCGAACTCAGGACTTTTTTGGTTCTGTAGGCAACGTGCTGACTACTTCAGCCATCGCCATCTTCAATTGCCTCTGCACTCGATTGATTTTGTAAGAATTAACCTCTACCTATCCTTCTTATCATTTAACTATTATAGCATTGGTCTATTCTCTACACTATCCCTCTCCCTATCTAGGTCCAGTGCAATGCATTGCGTACGTAGGTGAGACACCCTGGGCCAAGAAAAAAAAACATTGGGTTATAAATCACTAAAATTATTTATATTTAATTATTTATTAAATTGCTTTTCACTTTCCACTACAATTAATTTTCCAACATAAAGAATTTAAAATTCAATTAATTTTATTGCAACATTTAAAGGCAGAGAAAAATTGTTTTATTTAATCGAATAAAATAAATAATAAAAAGAAAACTATTTAATTTTCAATCATTTTAAAAACTTTCTGTTTTAAGGTTTCTAAAAGAAAGTTTCATTAGTTATACAAAGTTGTGCAATCTGTGTAATAAATATAAATTTTGGTTTAATTTCAAAATGTGTTATTGTGACCGAAACAAAAATGTGAAACCATTTATTGAGGCTTTTAGAATATTTATGCACAACAATTATTGTTATTGAGAAAATAATCCAACTGAAAAATCTTTAAGCTATTTGGCAAAATTTATTACAAAGACAAATTTAAAAAAGCAATTCTATAATTTAAGGAGGAAATTTATATAAAAATATATCGTATCGTACACAATGTACAAACAAAAGTTGTGCATTAATTTTTTATTGCAACTGCAACTTGCAATACAAACAAAAGAAAAACTAAACAAAATGCAAATGCAAGTAAATATTTGTATGCTTCAGAAAGAGTCTTTAAGTAACACTGTATAGGTCTGTCCATAACCTGCATACAATATTGGACTACGTGGTCCACTGTAGCTGCAATGGACTGGTCACAAACATGGTCGTAAGCGTATGCACCCTGCAGATAACGTGACTAGTTCGTACAAGCAGTAGGGCTAATACAAGACTAGCCCATCACGATGTCCTATGGGTGCGCCATATAACCCAGCTTATCACTACATCGGACTAACTGAAAAACTACTCCATGGAGCACTTCAGAGAGTTAATTTTAATGCGGCGGTGTAATCGCGAAGATGGAAAAAATGTCGAACAGTTGTCGTATATTTTAGGTTAAGTTAGGTTAGGTTAGGTTGGGTAGGCAGGTTGCTGCTGAACATAAGAGACCATCCCACATGGTTCCATTGTAATACCTGTGAAGAAGAAGGGAGATAGAACAGAATATGCTAGTTAGGAAGCATGCATCGCTGAATGATGAGTGGAAGGAAAACCCAGTAAGAACCGACGAGACCGACGGTGTGACGAAGGCGAAGATGCTAACGCGGCAAACTACCGCTGCCTCTAAGAAACGCGCTCATCTCCCGGGCCCCATCTCCGGGAGATCCGATAGACTGCCGAACAATGCGGCCGCCAGGACGCGAAGGATCAGGTCCCCGAATGCAGGCCAACCGCAGAGGAAATGAGCGACACTCTCCTCCTCCTTGTCGTTGCACCTAGAGCAAAAGTCGTTGAACGGCAGACTCATGCGCCGCAGCCTCGGAAGCTCCAGTAATACTTTTTTGCTATTTAAATTTTGAGTAAACAAAAATGATTAGTAAAACGTGGGCAATTCCCAAATACACCATTTCAACATGAATAAACTAACAAACATACAACGCTTGCAAATCATTGAATTTTATTATCAAAATTCGTGCTGTATGAGAAATGTGTTTTGTAAAATACGACCATTTTATGGTCATAATCGAACCACCAAACATGTTATTCAAGGTCTTGTGACCACTTCACTTTATTTGACATTCAATAAACTTCTCTCTTCATCACATTTCTGAAAATATATACAATTTGTATTTTCAGAAATTGATACTAAAGAAATTAAATACGGAATGACAAACTTAAATTGAAGGGTATACAAAATGCCATAAAATTATCTGCCAGATTACGTCAAGAAAGCTTTTCATTCCACGACTGTTTTTTGCATCTGCAAGTTCTCATGCAGCCAAAAAAAAAAACACCTGCTGTATTTATAGTATCTGTGTTGCTTGTACGCATTTAATTTAAAAAAAAAAACCAAAATTTTTTAAATAAACAATTTATGGTTTCTTCACGGTCTCTGCAAAACCGCAAACAACAGAAAACCAAACATTTTATGGAAAAAAAAGCGAAAAAGTGTCTTGATATTTTTTTCGGTTGTATGTAAAATATGCTTGATGCCTTGCAAAACTCACTTTAAAGTTATAAAAATATTTTTCTTAATTAATCAGATTTCCACAACTTACAAACGTACTTAAATTTTGTTCTCATTTACTTATTCATTTTATTTTTAAATCTTCTAAAACCAGGTTATAAAACCACCAGGTTGGCAGTGTTGCAATGGTCATGTCCTCTGTAATAATTGTCGCAGTCGTTCAGAAAAATGTCCTGTATGTCGTGTACCTCTGGGCCCACGTGGTAGATGTTTACTGTCGGATAAATTATTTACTTTGTTGGCTGATAGTTTTCCCTGCGATGGCGGTAAGTAATGACGAAAAAGGGTGACATTTTTTTCAGGCTTTTGGTATTTAATGTATATTGGTGTGTGTGTTTGTCTGTGTATGTGTGTGTTTGTACTTATATAATTTACTATGGGATTAAATTCTTTTTAAGATGGTTTTGGGTTTTCTGTGAGCTCTGTGCTGTGGTAAATGATGTAATACATTCATTTATCTCATTAAATTAGATTAATATTTTATGTTTTATAATGAGTTTATTTTAGTTAATGACGGAACAGCAATCAGGCTTGTTATGAGGGGAAAAGGAAAATGAAACTTTTGCCAAAAGTTTGCTTAAAGCTTAAAGTTGCCTGAATTAATCACAATAATTCCTAGACTTTTGCTATAAAAATTCTCTATCGTTTAATGAGGGTATTATTATATCATTGCGTGTAATTTATGACTTTCTTAACGTTTAAAAATATGTTTTTTTTTTTTTTTTTTTTTTTTTGCAATATATTTATTAAGCTTGAGGTCTTTTTCTTTTATTTTATTTGGTTTTATTATTCGATATTTCGTTAACAGCTTGTTAACATTAAAAAAAAAAAAAAAAAAAATTATAATTTCCTATTATTCCTGATGATGTTAACAAGCTGTTAACGAAATATCGAAAAGACCTCAAGCTTAATAAATATATTGCAAAAAAAAAAAAAAAAAAAAAAAAAAGGTCAATTAATAATATAATTAAAGTTTAAAAATATGTATATAAAATTTACAATTAAAAAAGAAAACATTTTTACTAAATGAATTCACAATGTTGGTGTAAATCATAGATTTACTTCACATTGGATGCACCCGCAATCATTGGGACATGAAGGGTAGCGGAAATAAAACCCGATTTAATTGTGGTCTGCTTCGACTACCTTCATATATATATATATATATACAGGTAAAAAATCCCACGTTTATCGACAGCAGTATAGTAGTGGCAGTTCATCGGTCTGGCAATCTCTGTTATTCATACTCAGTGCATACGACTTGCTAAAGCTAATTAAATTAGCAGTTATTTTGCTTCAAAATATTTCATATTTGTCATTTTATGGTCTTTTAAAAATACAAAAATAAAGAGTCATAAATGCAAAGAAAATATTCCGTCAATACAATGAAATATTCTTCATATAAAAAAAATAAATTTACTACCGTTTGTACTTGTGTTTGTTTATCCCTTTAAATATGCTGTAATTCTCAAAAGCTTTTTGGAAGTTTTTATATAACCATGTCCTATTTTATAGCTGATGAGTTGGCATTAACACCAACGAAATTTATACAGGGTGGGCCAAAAGTAGTCACCCGGGGCATAAGTAATCACCCGATGTTCTTTTGCAGTAATTTTTTTTAAACAAATTTTAGCACTGCTTATGATATGGGCTAAGTGACCGCCGCCAGAGTTAATGACCATACATGCAGATCCAAAGGTTTTTATTAAATAAAATGACAGCAAAAAGACATCGGGTGATTACTTATGCCCCGGGTGATTACGTTTGCCTCACCGTGTATATATGTAGATTAGCTTAACGAAGCAACAAACATACAATCACACACATACTCTTATGTATGTAAATTATTTATTATATATGAAAAATATTCCATTAAGGCCAAGTCACATAGAATCCGTCATCCGTCATACTTTGACTTTTTCAACTGACAGCTAAGTTAAAATACATGTTTTCTTATGTGACTTGTCACAATCAGTACGTCTCCGTCAAAGCAAAGTACGAAAGTTGGCCAACTTTTAACTTTTATCGTACGTTGAGTACTTTAACAGCTATGAACAGCGTTGCCGTTGTAGGTTATTTTCAACATAAATTGGTTGATTTTTTTTTTAAGTTGGAGATGTGAATATTGTTTACTACTAAAGTTTTAAAATCAGGTTTTAAATTAAATAAAAATTCAATACTGCTGCAGCAGAAACAAAAATAAAAGAACACAGTATTTAAATTCAAAATAGAAATAAGAAATTATTTGCACGGGTTTGATGTCTTAAATTGAAATGGTGTATTTACGTAATGCTTTTATATAATTTCTTTTTAAATTTGCGACCAGTATAAAAGAAATTGAAGACTTATTTTTATAAAGTAAAACATATTCTGGTATTTTTTTTTTATTTTTTAACTTTTTAACGTGGTAACGCCACTCTCTTCCGTCGGTACGTCAATGTCATTTGAAAAAGTCAAAGTATGACGGATGACGGATTCTATGTGCCCCGGCCTTTAGATCGATGAAATACGTTCATTGCATTTATGACAACAATATTATTATTTCATATATGAAAGTTTTCTTCAAGTTTATGAATTATTTTCGCTTTTGCGTTACGTAATGACATCATTATATCAATAAAATATTTACATTTTCTATATGAAAATGTTCCGTTAAACTAAACAAATAGTTTCATTACATTTATGAAACAAACACATAAGGTTGTTCATAAATGCAGAGATACATTTTTCATTGATCCAATGAAGGGTATGAAAATTTCATTGTATTAATGTAAAAATTCATTGTATGAATGACGAGTTTTTCTTGCAGTCCTAATATTTTATAAATAGTGGGAATCATTCTGTCTGTGTTTAATCAATCAATATTAACAAGTTAGTTTAGTTGGACACTCCTGGAATAGTGCGCGTTCTGCAGCAAATAAAACATTTGAGCAAATTTGCAGAAAAATCTCTTTGATAAAATGACAAATTTAAATTTTAAATTATTTTAAAATGTTCTCACAACATTTGCAATGCATTATTCATTGAAAACCGCCTCCACATGAGCACTACTCGCCCCTTGCCACGCATTTAATGTTACAAAATCTACACGAAAATATACTTTTCTCGTTGGCTTTTTTCATGGTTAGTTTGTTGTCGTTATTGTTCATCTTTATATTGTTGCCGGTTTTATATTTTATGACTTAATTATGTAACATAAATTACTAAAGTTTCGCCAATGTTGTCGCTGTTATACGCATAATTTTTCATATTTTCCTTTCCTTCTTAGACATTTCTTTATTAATATTTTTTTCTTTCTTAAAGAATTTAGCTTTGCTGAGATTAAGTTTTTCCTTTGGGTTGGTTTGGAAGTTAAGAAAGAATTTCTACTGCTTGTGTTATTTTTCAATCTGTGTTGTAGTCATAATCTTAAATGATGTTGCGCTTTTCACTTTCAACTTCCGGTGTTTGTTTAAGTGTAGTGGAATAAAAATGAAAGAGAATGGCTACCACGAATAAATGAAATTTTCTTTTATTTCCGACATACATAAATTAAAGTAGAACTTGCAATTATTCTTTACGTGAAATTAATAGATTTTTGCCGTTTCTTGATAATTAATAATGGTGTGCTGCAAAACGATATCTGGAAAGCGTTTTCGGGATACCTTCCCATATTTACAATGCTTTTGCTTTATTGTTTAATAATACGATTTCGCCTCTCAACGATATCAACTTCGACATCCAACAACAGACTTATAAAGTACTCCTCATGCAGTAACATTCATCTTCCATTTTTTTGTTTTTCAATTTTCCAGCTTCTATTACCAACTTGTTACAAATAATGTACTCAAGCAACAGTAAAATTTTAAACAAAAACAATACAACCGAGTAGTAGGGAAAGGACAATTTGTAAAACAGAAAAAAAAAAATAAAAAATTCGAAGGAGATGCTCAGATATTAAAGAGAAAAAAAAGCCAACACAAAAACACAACTAAAACAACAGTAATAAAGTTTAAATTGTGTAAACATTTGCTCCCTTTTAGTTTTCGTTCTGTTCTATTCTTCATTTGATTTTGTTCCTGCAGCTTTTTCTAAGTTATGTTTGTTGTAATTTAAACAATATCCGTTACATTATGAAAACTAAAAAAAATCAAAACAAATTGTAAAGTAATAAATAAAAAAATGTTGTAAATTTTAAATATCTAAAAGCTCTTTAAACTCACTCAACATGAAAATAAAGTGCAATATTTGGGGTATTCACCATGTATCGTAAAATAATAAGTTTTAAAATAATATGACTGCTATGAGCGACGTGTTTTTAAATTTAAGCCAATTGATAAAAAAAACAAAACTATTTAAAAATGAATATTTCTTCACAAAATGCGAAATGTTTTTATGACAGTTTGACATTGGGCTCGAACCAGGGACTTTTTGGTTTTGTAGCCACTTCATTTGCAAACGAACCCATGCATTCGCTATTTCTTTTGCAAGTCTTTGCTTGCTGGATTGGTAGGGATGTAGGATTACAGACAGATCGAAATCAGTAAAAGGTGCAGTTTTTATTCCCGATACGGGTGTAGGGCCAGTTTCAAGCTGTACGAGATTCCAATGATTATAAGGGCGGTTAACTGGTTGAATAACTACAAGGATGTGCATTAACAGTACGGCTGCGATCAAATCTCTATCGCGTGTATTTACGACATCGATTTTGGTTCCTGAATGCCGGCCATGTCGGAATGAGATGGCATGCAATGCGAACCTGGAGAGGGCCCGTGCACCGGGTTACAGGGGTGTACTTCGGTACAGGCTGGCCGGTGAGGGTGACGCCTGGCGGACTGACATACGGTTCGATTGGTTGGAATCCCACTGGGATTTCATTTGACGTGACCTTAAGGTTGCTTTTGATGCTGTATGATCTCAAGGAGTACCGATTATCTTGGCATTATTGAAGGATCATTGTCATATACGGTTCCATACAAGGAGATCGGATCTCCAGTGTTTTAGATGAGCAGGAAAAGACAATTGAGCATTCGCTCTGTCGCTGTCTAGCTCTCACCGTTAAGAAGGCCTCTCTCATGGGCTTCACATTTCTGCATTTCAGAATGCGATACGAGCGGTCTAAGTTTATTTATGCGGCACTCGGGATGGTTTGGTAGTGAACAGATTCTTATGGCATTAGCAGCCTATTAACCTAACCTGACTAATAAAAAATATTAAGACATTGTAGCGCACCTCCAAATGGAGTTTACTTTAAGGCAATATCTACTGCTGTAATAGTCGCTACCACCATATAGGTTATATTTTAGGTGTAATAGACCGCAGTAAAATGATAGGCTATAAGCATATTATTATTATTATTATTATTGTATGTCTTAAATTTGATTTTAGTTCATTGACCAGCTTTTGTGAACGTGTTATTACATGGCACATACGAGTACATACTTCTTTCTCTATGTGTATATGAGATTCTTCTTCTAAATTAAACTGAGCTGAAAGATAGTGGAGCTTCACCTTCTGTCATTTCTCCTACTATCCCTTTCCACTAGTTCCAGCACAATACATCGCATGTGTAGGGGTCATTTCCTGAGTTCAGGTATTATTTTGTAATTATTTATTTTAAACTTGAAAGCTTTGGGTTCAGAAAATATAACTGCAGTATATGAATTCAATTAAGTGTGAATACTTCTTAAAAATATAAAATAACAACCTTAACTGCTCAGATATCTGCTCCGACTAACCATCATCATAAAATCTTATCATCATCAAATTTAACCTGAACAGACACTTTAATATTGTCTTATAAATAAACAATTCCTTTCCTAGTCGCTTTCATTTTGTACACTACAATTTCTTATTTTTTAAAGGAACTAAAAAGTATTTTTTTTGTTGTTTTTTATTACAATACATGTACTCGTACTACCACATACACATATTGGCGCGGGATATGGATGACGCCAGGGGGAAGCTGAACCGGGTCATGATAAGGACCCGGATGTGGCTTGAGGACCACGGCTTGGAATTGGCCGGGGAGAAGACCGAGGTGATGTTGATGACGCGGGCACACATACCACTCGATGTCGGCATGCAGATAGGGGATGTGTCTCTGGTTACCCAGAGTGCCATAAGGTATTTGGGCGTCAGACTCGACTGTAGGCTGACTTACTGGGCCCAAATACGGCATGTGGCGACTAAGGCGGCGAAGATGACTGGCATGCTGAGCAGACTCATGGCGAATGTCGGAGGTCCGACACAGAGCAAGAGGAGGCTGATTATGGCGGTCACGAAGTCGATCTTGCTGCATGGGAGCGAGATTTGGGGAAATGTACTGGGTGAGAGAACCAAACGCAGGGTACTCGAGGCGGTACAGCGGACGGCGGCCCTTAGGGTTGCTTCGGCTTACCGCACGGTCTCGGGCGCTGCGGTCCTGGTGATATGTGGGGAAATACCCATAGACCTCTTGGCGCGCGAGCGGTGGGAGGCTTGGAACTCGAGGGGGGAGGACCCTGGTGTTGGTGCTATTGGTCTGAGACCCCAAACTGTCCGGCGATGGCAGGACAGGTGGACCGCGGACACGGTCGGCAGGTGGACGGCAAGGCTCATTCCCTGCGTGGAAGTATGGATTCGGAGGAAATTTGGGGAAGTTAACTACTTCCTGACACAATTCCTCTCGGGCCACGGATACTTTCGAAAGTACCTGTACCGGATGGGAAGGGCAGATGGTCCCGACTGCATTTACTGTAGTATTACGGATGATGATGCAGAACACACTTTCTTCGACTGCCCCAGGTGGCATGCTGAGAGAGCTGCAATGGCGCAGCGGGTTGGCGGGTTCGCTCCTGCCACCGTGATAGGGAGGATGCTCGATTGTGAAGACAATTGGGACGCTGTGGCACAGTACGTGGGATACGTTCTGCGGAGGAAGAAGAGGGACCTCGATGCGCTGCTGCATATCGGGGCCCCCTCTGACAGGGACCAGGCGATACGGGCCGGGGCCATGGCGCCGGCTGCAAACTTGGCGGACCCAGACGTGGGTGATTGAGAGTGGTCCTAATTGGGACGTGGCTCTGGGCCTTCCCGAAGTAATGCGGAAAGCGGTTCCGGGGAGGAATCTACCCAGAGGAGGAGGAGGGAATTTTTTAGTGGCAACACCACTCGACGCAGAAGACGACGGTCTCTGTAAGTGCGAAGGCATTTTCAACCCTACCTCACACGCCAAAAAAAAAAAAAAAAAAAAAAAAAAAAAAAAAAAAAAAAACCACATACACATACAGATACATAAAGCCATTTTTGTGTTACTTTTAAGTCAGCTTCCAGCTGAGGAAATGAATGAACGAATGTCCGTATGCCTGTAAGAAGACTAATTTTCTATAATTTTGCAAATTATTACGGAAATTTATTAACGAAATATCTTTATTTAAATAAAAAGATTGTGTTTTTTTTTCTCTTTATTTCTTTCTTTTATATGAAACAACTTTATTAAATCAAATAAAAAAAATTCTGCATGTCTACAACAAATAGTGCGCAGTAACAAAAATTCACCAAAAGATAGACGGAAATGTAATACGGAATTTCATAATGAGGCAAAAGTAAGCAGTGCACAAAAGCACCAGCAGCTCCACCTGCAGCAGCAACAGGAAAACTATGAATACCCAGGAGTCAAGAAAGCCAAAGATTCTCTATTAACATCCCTAAGACAGCGTAGGAGAAAACTTTCCAACTCGAAGACATACAATGAACGCCATGACGCTGAAGGCGAAACAGGTGAAACGAATGAAGAACAGGACCAAGCATCAATGCAAAAGCAGGCCATGTACAATACCAATGATATTGTTGTTGTTTGTAACAATTTTAAAAGAAATGGCAGCAACCGGAAATCAGCACAAGAATGCAATAGTGAAGCTGTTGTTGCAGCCCGTGACCCCATTAGTGAGGGCGCTGCAACAACCTTTCACTACAATGAGTTACAGGAACAAACATCAGCAATACAACAATGTCATTGTGTAACATGTTTTAAGTCAGATGGATTTGCTACTGTAAATAACGTAGCAACAATGTCAACTACATCAGCAACACTAAATAAATATATATTACGTTTGCCAAGTCGGGAGCAACTGGGAGGAGAAAACATTGTTCAGCAGCAGGAAAATGAAAAAAAATATCAAAATTATCAGTGTCCAACTGGGAAATTATGTTGCTTGAATCTGTACGTGATACCCCATGCCACCAGCACCAGCACGAGCACGAACAGCCCAACATTTACAGTAACAAATAATAACAATGAAACTACTGCCGCCAACAACAACTGTGAAACAGCCTTCCGTGAACCAATGACTAATAACAACTTGTCTACATGCACTATGGCAGCAACAACAGCAACAGTAGCAGTAGTAGCAGCAGCAGCAGCAACTGAACAAACAAATGCCAAGTTGACACAAACTACATTAATGCCAGTACAGCAACGCCAATGCCAACACCACCAGCATCTGCAAAATCATCAGATTAAGTTCCATAAGATGCTCAAAAATGAATGGGCGATACTGACTCATCTTACCGAAGACCATAAATTGCCAGTTAATCAGTATTATGCCGAATATGGTCAACGTCTAACGGTGCCAGCACTCAGCCAGCCACGCTCGCTAACGTGCCTAAATCTCAGGGGATCTGATGACAATGATGCCAAAGTAGAAAAATTTTTCATTGCCTGCATTCCTTTACAAGTGTTGTCTTCCGTAACAGCAGCCACAACAACAAACCTAACTGTGGCCATATTTCTATATCATATGAATGCTCCAGCCATTGATAACAGTACGACAACAATCACACCAACACCAACAACAACAACTACTACTAAGTTATGCTTCAATGATGAGGTCAGCAATTTTGAAACGATTATAGAAAATCCCTCAACGGGTATTAAATGGTTCGGACGCGCTCATCCCCTAACCACCCCTTGGTCGTACATACATGAAAAACAACACTTCCTTTGCCACAACGTGTCGCAAAATCATTTGGTTGCTGTCAGTATGAACGAAACTCCGGCGCCAGTGAACACTGTTGATGATGCATTTGTCATTGTTGTCAAAAGAAAATTAGAAATAAAAACAACAAACTAACTTGTCAGCCACAAAACTATCAAAAACCATTCCAATATTTTTGTATAATTAATTTCTAATCCCATTCGGATCACAGATACTGATGTGCATGAGAGAACCTTAAAAATACAGTTTTCGCTGGAGAGAAGAAAAGGCGTAACAAACAGTTTGAAAGTATATTGTGATCGAGATATGTTGTCACTAACTGAGTGTTAGTAAAGTGATCAATGAAGAACAGTCTCTAATTCTATTACATGTTGCTACAACTTCAATGTGCAAAAAAACACATTTCTGAAAAAAGCTTCTGCCAAAAGAATTTATCCCATTTTCAGAGCCTTCCATTTATAAATGGAACTAATGGCGAATTTTAATGAGAAGTGTCAATTACTTCAGCTAATTGCCGAAGAGATTCAAAGAAGTCTGAACTTAAACTGCCAATTCAATTACTAAGGGATGTTTAACTGGGTTCACAACCGTATTATTCAAATTTATATTTTATAAAAATCTGATTCTTATTACAAAATTGTGATTTTTCCCGTAAAAAGTATATGACATGAATTCTCAAATACCTTAAGTTATTCTCACAAAGTATGTTTTTACAAAATAAACTGAATAAATTTGATTATTGAGGAGGAAAACATATCAATATAGAACTATTTTGCTAATGCCGACTACAAATTTATCATTCCTATACTCAAATTAAAACTAACCAATTGAGAATTATATAGTTGCATATCGAACACAAAATGAAAAATTCAAACAAACACCATAACAACACACATAGTGATTTTTTTTTGGGAAAAGCATAATTTTGAAATTTAATAAAAATCTTTTTCATTAAATTAGTTACAATTGATTTGTCTCTATTGTTTGGAATTAATTACATGCATAAATCGATTTATTTTTATTACGTATATTTACATATTTACTTATTGTAAAGTCTGATTGTATAAAATATTATTTTAAAATTAAATAAATGTATATTAAATGTTCATATTTATTATAAATAAATAAAGTCATTTTCTATTCAATTTTAAACATTATGCGCACAAACCATTAAAAATTAAAAATTATTTTAAAATTATAAAATGTCTATGAATAACTTTTATTAAATAAATTATTTAAATATGTTTGTTATATGGTTTAGCACAGGCATACTCAACCTGCTTCCCTCACATGTTCCGTTAGTGAACTACTTTAAATTTCGGGCTGATCAAGAGAAACAGTGCGACCACTTAGTTAAATAGCACCATTAAAATATATTTTCTATTACCAAAAAAGTTAAACTGCCACTAACAAATTTAATTAATAAAAATTTCGACGCTAACGGCGGAATCTTGCTCGATTGTTATTTTCATTTCGTGGTTGATTTTGTAATTTTTAAATATGCCCGGAGAGTCATCAAGTCATAAAAGAAAACTATGTGATGAAAATCAAAAGAGAATATTTTGTTGTGCCTAGCAAAAATAATACAGCAACTTCTTTAATATGCCGTCTTATATTCAGGAAATATAATGCTTCTCGCCATTTTACTATAAAACACAAATCCTTCGACGAAGCTTTTCCTCCACAATCACGCTGAAGAAGTGAGAATTTGATTTCTTTTAAAAGATCATTGCAACAGCAACAATTTGTTATGACCGTGGCACTTTCACAAGACTCCACTGTAACTAAAGCATCTTATAAAATTTGTTACATTCTTTCAAACCGTGCGGCCCACTGCACCAAAATTAAAACGTCTTTGTGGTCCATATAAGAGAAGGTTGACTATGACTGGTTTAGTTGATCTATATAATATAAAATATTATAATATAAAATATTATATATATTATATAATGTATAATATAAAAACATTTTCATGAATAAGGGGTTAAATAAAAGCATTAAACCCATACATTGCAGCAGGCTACACAGCTGCACGGCTGCATGCGTCGCCTTTTAATTGGCTTCTTATTCATTTTGAAGACGACAGCTACCAGTGCTACCAGGAGTTGGAAGAAAAAACTTAAATCGGGTTTCTTAAAAAGCTAGAAAAAGCAAAATCAACAAAAAAAAAAGTTTAAAAATTTTTTATTCTTAATTGAACGTTTTATTTACTATTAATAACAAATGCATAAAACATGTTACAAATTATTATAAAAGAAGAGCCTATCTAAGCATAGAAACAAAAAAAAAATTTAAATAAAATAAATATAATCACTTTCATAAATAAAAAATTGTTCAAATAAATTTTAACTTGGAACACGTATAACGTCATCTTGCTGTCAAACTCGACATAAAGCACTTATGTTCACTATAAAAGCATATGCTAATGCTGTTGGCTAACGAAAGTGCCATTATTTCGTTGCTGTAGTTCAGTTTCTATTGTGAATGCAAAAAGCATTACGTGATGCCAGATTAATTTCTTAACATGTTTCAAAATGATTCTAGGGGTTGAGCAGAACATTTGTAAAAAAGAACTTTGCCATTTTGAGGCTAACAAAGCCATGAAGCTAAATCGTAAATTTTGTGGCTGGAAGAAAAAAAAATGTTTAATATAACCTCAGAAAGGCTAAACTGGCATCACTACACTACTTGTAGAATCATACCAAAACTGTTTGCTCAAAAACAAACATGTGTGCACAGTTATTAATGAAAACAAAACCAAAAAATTTATTAGAGCTTCGTTATGGAGAAAACTAACGGGCATAATTCCCGTATTCTATTAATAAAAATCGTAAATATAAAAATCCAATAAATTACATTTACTGCTAAAAAGCCTTTTAGTTTAAAAGGTTTAAAAAAATTAAATATACTTAAATCTAATAATAAAATATTTGTTGTATAAAAAAAATTTCTAAAGAAACTATTTGGTTGTTTTGGTACATATGAACAAGATAAACCATATAACAAACATGGATAAATAACTCTGAACATAATTTAATTAATTTTCACTTCGACAACATTTTTTAATTGACAATAACAATGTATGTTGTCCCAGGCGTCCGTAACACTCGCAAACATCAACTTATTTGATGATCATTTTCTCCATATTTAATATATTCATTTGGTTTTGTTTGTTTATTATGGCCATCATCATTCAATATCTTATCAACCAGCAATAACAATTTAAAGCCACAAAAATATTTACACGGGCAAAGCACATACCTATGCTTTTATATGTACAAATTTGCACACATACCCACATGACCACTACACTCGACACACTCCGCATCATGACGTCATTCTGCTTATAATATGGCGAAACAACTATTTTGGATATGGGTATCAACGGAAAGCTTTTGTTGAGCTGGATGATAAAAACAACATGACGAGACTCTACATTCAAGATGGGATACCAACTGCTTTTATGTGCTTTCTTGACATGGATATCAAAGGCATTTCCCTGAAGAGTACGAAAAATAAAATTACGTCACTACGGATATAAAATGGCGGAAGGCCAATAATGGCGGACAAACTAAGTTTTTAAATTTCCGAAAGTCAAAGTTTCTTTATCTTTCGACGTCTTGAAATCTTTGGGGTCGACTCTGACTATTTTCGGATCGGAACGATCGTGAGATACTGAACCGACTAGAAAAATTATTTTTTCAAATAAATTTTAAACTAGTAATCCGCTCAATAAATAATCCGCTCTGAATCACCGAAAGAAGCGTCGATTGCTGCTAATTTTCCTCTCTCTCTCTCTTTCTTTTTCGAATGTTATAACTTAAGAACGGATAAATGGGTCGGAACTATATATGTGGTGTTCAAAGATATTGAGATCACTTACATGACGCGAGATAATGAACCGATTCGGTTTACAAGATTTTCGGAAAATAGTTTTTTCCAAATAATTTTCGAACTACTAAACCGATCAACTTTTAAATTTAATTAGCTCGTAAACTCCAGAGGAAATATCGAGTGCTGCCAATTTAACTATTCCGTAATTCCTTCGAGAGATATTCGTTAACGAAAAATTTCAAAAAAAAATCCGAAAGGTTGCTTCAAATCGACTTGAGATATTCACGAATTCCAATAGACTAACACTTTATTGGATGCCTCAAATTTGACTAAAATTGGTATTTCGATTAGACAGATATCGACTTCGAAAATTTGCGCAAAATGTTAAATCCTTTTCGATACGCATTAAGTGTTCCGCACTTAAAAACTATGTCGAAAGTTGAATTTCCTTTGAATGGGTTAAACTTAGCGGAAGGTTTCAAGGATGACCACCAAGGTCAGCGGATTCCAATATTATTTTTTTTAGAAAAATCACAATAAAAAGATATTAAAAATTGTATAAAAAGTAGCTTTTATTAATCTGTATTAAAATTAAAATAATAATTGTGTACAGGAGCAGTGCATAAAGCGACCCATACATTTTTTTATGTTGGTCCAACATTCAGGGGATGACTTTTACACGTGCGATGCTAGACGTGGGAAATTAATTTATCGGGAAGAAGCAGTAGTGCTTATGGACATTTGATTTGAATCTACCCACGCCAATAGTAACAGGAAAGACTTCTGCAGGGAGTTTGTTTCAAAAAGGCGCTGTTCGGTCGAAAATGTATTTCTCTTTGTAATGCGTAATGCGATTCGCAGCTAAATCAACTACAAATAGGTGCGTCCTCTTTGAAGAACGTGTTGTGTATAGAAATGAGCGGGTTACATATACAAATTCTACCTTCCCTAATGCGTTTCTTCACCCTCTCTTGTACGCTGTCGAGTAACTTCAAAATAGTCCTTGAAACAGTCTTTTTGAAGGATGTACGCGGTATGAAGAGGACTCGCTCATGACCCAATCTTATGACTTAATAGTGCTTGATTTTAAATGCAATAACAAATTGTACAGCAGAGACTATACCAGTAAATACGATTAGGAAAGAGTCCAAAAAGCATATAAACTAACCAAAAAAAGAATCATAACCGTCTCGTCGAGAAGAAAAGAGAAAAGTATCTGTTATGATCGTAAAAAACCGCATTTTTCGCTTATTTAAAGAAATTTTATTAATAATTTAAAAAAATGTTTGCTGGGTATGTATGTGTGTATGGATGTATGAACTGTGTATGGATGTACGACACATATTTAATTGAAAATTTTTTCAACACCATCACCAATATCTGCGTGCGTGTGATTAATAAGTGAATGGAAGAAATGTTTAATAAAATTGTCTTTCATGATTTTTTTTATATTTTTCTACCAGGAAAAAGCATTTTGTGCTGAAACTGCAAACATTTTTCTTCAAAAGTCCAGCTCTGAAAAAATGGTCTATATGTGCGGCCACAGAATAAAGCTTAAGTAAAAATGGAAAAATATGTTCACGCTTATCCACACAGAATAAATATTTAAAAATGTGCAACATCGAATATAAAGCGTTTAACTGACCTCAGCAGAATGGCGGCGAAGTGCCCAAAAGAAAATACCACTTTTTTTCTGCTAGAAATAAAATTATAACGAAAATAGGTAGAAAAAAATAAAAGCAGAATCCCTGGCATTGCATAAATTAAAAGAATGTTTTACAGCGAATTCCAGTGCACAAAAATTCGCCACTTCCTTCATCCCTACATCCGAAATAACATTGACTAAGAAATGATTGTCGACTGAAGTTTCAAATTCCTCCGTAAAAATGTTTCGTATTGCATTGGCGGAATAACTTTATTCAACGAATTGTCTGGATTTTAGATGGTACCTTGGAGTTTTAAACTCCATTTATGTTAGCCAATGGCGAAAACATTTAACAGAAGGATTTCTCATAAAAAAATTAATTTTTGCTGGAATTTTAAATTTAGAATTTCTCTAGAAGATGAAGACGAAAAATTCTTCTGTTAAATGCTTTGGCCATTGGATATTATAAAGAGCCACAACAGACATAAATTCCATGAATTTCTATATGACTATCTTTTATTACGTTTTCCTGGAATACTATGGACCTTCCAAAATAATTTATCATTTTTTATTTGTAAAAATAACAAGATTTCCTTGCATATTGGGAATAGAAGTTTATAGAGGATGCCCCTAAAGAAACGAAGGTATTTGAATTCTTTATAACTTATGTTTCTTTTCTGTTCAGTATATTGTAAAGAAGACTTGGGGAATTTAAAATGGAACACTACACAATAGAACAATGTGCCAAATCGTTCAAATTTCTTTCAGAAGTAAATTATGATTTTATTCATAATTTAATTATGAGTGACGAAGCCCATTTCCAATTGAATGGGTTCGTTTATAGGCTACGGAAAATGCAAGAGGAGTTCAACAGCGAGAATTACATCCACTTAAGTGTACCGCTTGATGCGGTGCCAATTATGGCGCATAACTTTTTTGAAAATGAAAACAGTGTCGCCGTTTCCATCACTGGTGTTAGATATCGGACAATGTTGGAAAATGTTTTAAGGGCAGATGTTTTAAGGAAAACCATTCGCAAGTATGGTTCCAACAGGGTGCAGAAACAGCGCTTACTGCGAGGGACACAATGGCTCTTTGAACTCAAGCCTATTCAGTAATTTTTGTGAAAGGCATTGGATGGCAAGCTTGCTTCTTCAATTTGTGTCAATTTGGTCCAAAAATACAAGCACAGTGCGTTAGCTTACCTCTCGATTTTTCCTGTTTAACAGAGCTCTGTTATAACGTTTTAACGAGCTCCTCTTAAGGCAATTGGTTTGTGTCTAGACTTTAAATTTCAAAAGTTGTAATTTAATGGATAAAGCGGGCAAAAAAAAAATTAAGTTTAATAGATCTCGTTGCAACTTAACATCTGCAAAAGTATTGCACATGTGTTTTCCTACCTTTTCGAATTTAGAGCACATGAGGTTAAAATTGTGGCCTTGGTACTTTTATGCCATTTAATTGGCGGACAACTAGTTTGTATACACCGTGTGGAATGAGCATCAAATTGAAGGAATTTTTCAGAATGGAACTCCAAATGAAATGGAATCACTATAAACACGATATGGCAGAAGCCGCAAAACGGCGTCCAGCTACATAAGTGTGGGGTGGCGAAGTGCGCCGGTTTAATCTCCGATATTATATTTGCTTGCAAGAGAACACAAAAAAAACACAATAATACAGTTTGTTTATTAAACAGGCACGCGAGCGTGCGGCTATATTGAAAAAATAAAATATTTCCCAACAGTGTATTTTACTGCTCTTCCATATAAATACTTGAATTGTTTTTTCGTTAGAAAAATCGTAACTGAAAAACCATAAAAAATAATTAAAATGTTGCATTTTTTAAATTATGCAAATTGAATTTGTTGCCAGTGTTGTGTTACTGGGTAAAATTGTACTGAGTTTGTTGCTGTTTTATTGATTAATTTGTTTGCATGCATGTACGTATGTACTCGTATGTGTGTTGTGCATTAAAAATGTGTGAGTGGATTTGTTAACATCATATTTAAAAACATATTGAATAAATGATGCTGATGCTTTTAAATTCATACACGCAAACTTATGCAAAACTTTCATATGAAAGAACGATACAGTAGTGTTGAAAAAGAGAGCACATTGTGTAAAATGTTTTTTTTTGTGGAAATAAAATAATTTTCCGTTAGAAAATGCAAATTAATAAAGATTTGTTAGGCTTCAAATGAAACACAAACAAAATTAATCAATCAAACAATTTGTAAATTGAAACATGGAAATAATTTCCCCTGCCATTGGTAACTTTTATTTTCAAAATAATTCCATCAGCCAAATAAATTAAATTAAATTCAAATCACCAGACAGCCAAACTCCCAAGTTGTCTGTAAAAAATCTCACCAGCAACATGTTCGTTAATATTCGAAAACCATTTAAACAATTTTTGTACAAAAGTGCCATTTACTGATGATACACTCCTGTCATATGGATATTAAATGTCAATTATCTTATAATGCAAATATATTGCAATAATTTGTGTTAATTGGAAAAAATAAATTTAAAAAAGAAAAGGAAAAAAGAGAATAAAATTAAACGCCGCAGGCACGACAGCAGCATTAACGTATAAAAAAACATGTTGATATTTAATTAATTTTATATGATTTAATAAATTTGTATTGATAGAAATAAAAGGAAAAAACGAAAATTTAAATCACATTAACAACAACATGCATGTACTTGTTTTAAATCATTTTGAAAATCATTATTATTTCAGTAACAAATATTTTTATTAACTGCATATTTAAATGGCATTTTTAAAAGTTTACTTTCATTTATTAATTTGTTTGTCGATAAATACAATAATTAAATTCAATCTCAGTGAATCTCAGTGCTAAGAGGTCTTTCATAAAGTGAAATTTGTATTCATATAAATGACTGCAATTACACAAACATATACACATTCATACGCTGCTTGACATCAGATGCAGGTAAAAAGGATGCAGAATTATATATCCATAATTAAATCAAACTGAAAATTTAATTATGCTCAGCAAAAATTGTAAGAAAAATTTTCAGCGCCTTTCTTAGAAATATTTTTAAGAAAATGTTTGCTTAACTTGCTGATTACACGATCAAGTTTAAATTTCATAAAAATCGTTTGGATGGTTTAGGTGAGTGGTCGTATTTTATATCGTCGGTCTGGTCTTCTAGACACAAATCTATATATGGTTTCAATAGAAATGAAATTTGTATGAACGTCTCGAAAAGGCAGAAATTTTCCCCTATCACCCTCCTAAACCAACTTTTCTTTCTCTAAAAATCATCAGCGGGCTATTCAAAAGAATAAACAGAAAATATTATCGAAATCGATTCAGAAGTTCTCCGGTGATTCGCTCAGCTTATTTAATTTTTATTTATGTACAATATAATGATAAGTGCTTCTTTCACATTGCCAAAAAAAAACATCATGGAATTCATTTGTAAAAATTAGAAAAAAAAATTTTAAATTCATTTAAATAGCAGCACATGAATTTTTTCATATTAGCAAAAAAATATTTAACTTGTTTTGCATTTCATGCAAGATTTACAGCCTAAGTTTTTGTGGTCACCACAGAGGGCTGTATCACATTTGTCGCATGCTATTTCGGATATTCGACGAATTGTCGATGTGCGGAAAGTGCAGTACCGTTTTTTTTTCTGAAGTGATTTACCTGAATGTTTTACTGTGATTGCGGAAAGATTTCGATAACGGTGGTGTTTCGGTACTTTGTTCCAACCATTGCGTTGTTAGAGACTAAAAAAGAAATTGCTTGTATTCTCTACGGTTGAACGGCAATTGAATAATGGAAATAATATTATGGAAATTATGCTAGAAACACAATTGCGACGAACGACGAACTTGGTCGTGCTTAGCTTAGAATTGGAAATTTAAGTATTAACAGAAACTAATTTCATGATAAATAATTGCGTATATTTAAATTAAACTATTTATTTTAAAAACTAAACAACTATTAAAATAAAAATTAACTTTATTTATTAATATATTTGACACTAAAATGAGCAACGGCAACTCTGTACTAATTTGTTCGCGTTCGTTGGCGTATGAAATAGAAATAAATCTATCTCAGAGTTCGTCGCGCACGACGAATTTCGTCGACGGCAGTGTGGTGGTAATTTTCATATGCACAATTGTGTTTTATTTCTGATGTAGAAAGTTCGCGACGAATAATTCGTCGTTCGTCGTTCTATAATTATCCGTACACATCATTTAAGTTAAATTTATTATTTACCATAAAATGGCTTTTTAATTGTTTTTTGTTAATGTTTAATTTTTTCGAGTATTTTTTTTATATGGGAACACAAACAGCAAACAAATTTGCTTATTATCACGGATGAAATTTTGTCGCCGTAATTGTGCGCCTCACTTCGCAACAAATTTTTACCGACGACTTCGTTGAGCACGACGAAGTACACCGTTTGTGCCAATTGTGTTCCCAGCATAACTCTAAAGATGCTTCAACTCCCTTTTACAAATTAACTCAACGCGCAACAGAAGAATTGTGTAGGAATTAAGCCCTTTCAGCACTTCTTGCTTTCCTTGAAAAAATATTTTCGTACATTTTGCAACAGCATACGAATAATGCCCAATACTTAATTGAATTCAATGGTTATGAGCCTTAAATATATTTGTTCTAAAGGATAACAAAAAATATACATATGTATATACATATTTATATACATATATGTATGTATGTATGTACATACATAGTATACATACGTATGTGTATGTACATATATTCCAGCTACACTATTATTCTTGTGGGAATTGTATTGTTAACAGAGCACGGTATATTGTTCACTGTATACCATGAAATACTCGTGATTGTGACGTGAAACAAATATTTATGGAAATATTGCATTGCATAAAAATTCAAATAAAATTAATTTAAAAATCTGCTAACGACAGGTTATTTTAAAATATTAAATGCACAAAGAGTGCGAAAATATAAACAATTTAATCAATAAAAAATAGAGAGACAAAATTAAAAACTAAACAAAATGCTATAAAAAAAAAAAGAACTTAAATAAAATTCTTAAATTGTATTTAAAAATAATTCTGTAAATAGTAATTTACCGCCTAAAGGTATGCTTCTTTTGTAGTCATACGAGACGTCTTCACAATGTAAATAGTCTCAACTGGTCTAGAAAATTTAGACGAAAAGCACTCAATTATTTTTAATCAAGAGCAAAATTTAGTTTTTTTTTTCCCCCAC
The DNA here is from genome assembly GCA_963924685.1 of Dexiosoma caninum. Lineage (NCBI taxonomy): Eukaryota > Metazoa > Arthropoda > Insecta > Diptera > Tachinidae > Dexiosoma > Dexiosoma caninum. The sequence goes on along the minus strand of OZ004725.1, from coordinate 124,444,098 downwards.
AATTTTCTAATCAGTTATTAGAAAGAGCAGTATGGCCAACTTGCTTGTTTTTTTTGGCGACTTTTATTGCTTATGTTTTGAACATTATCTTTGAAATTTTCTAATAAAGGTCACGTTTTATCACATTGTTATTTTCATTCAGTATTTTCGAATGAGTGTGAAAAATGTTGATTGATACGAAATTTTAAAATCTCAATAATTTAATTTTTTATATAAAATATGAGGCAGATGTATTTATTTTTTTTTCAGAAAATGTTGCCTTGAACATTTCAGATGTGTTTGGAAATAACGGGAAAGCATGCTGCTTTCAATTGTAAGTTATTGATGATAAATTTTGGGCTCCATTGTGAGAGAAAAAAATAACGGGGAATAATATTCTCGTATTCTGTTTATAAAAATAATACATATAAAATGTTAATAATTAATATCTACTGATAACCAGTGGGCAAAATATAAAGAACAGCGTAGCCTACACTACTGTTGTGTAGATTTATCTTATACTGGAAGTTTTTTTGAGATTTGAAAAATATTAAAATATTTTTCAGCTTAAAAAAATGGTGCTCAAAAATTATACTTAATAGTAATAAAAAAGATGGTTTAAGTAAAATAATTACACATTTTTACTTGGTTAAATTCATAATATAACTCCAGACTGTGAATATGGGCATTGTACTATTAACTGAAGTTCCTGTTAACTAAACTTACAAATAAAAGTTTTTCACAATTTGCGTATTTCTTCTCAATCGAATATTCAACAAATAGAAAACGAATATAATTTAGCGTATGAAAAAATTTTTAATCGGTTTTAAAAATTATTTTGAATGCAAATGGTTTCGATGCTTCTAAAACTTTTCCTTATAATAAATGATGGTTAAAAAAACTGTGCAAATTTGAACAGCTCAGCCATTGGTTAACATTTTGAGACTTCGGCTGTGGTTGCAATTCATCAATGAAATTCAAATTCATCACGCAACACTGCCTGCCAGACACAGTGCTCCCAGGCAAATTCATCTCAGGCAATCTCGTCGCTATAACAACAGCATTTTTTTTATTTACAACGACAACTCGCCGTGCAGAATTTTATTCGAGTTCTCAACTCGTTAACGAGCTTTGTGCTTTTGTGTTCAACACAACTTTGACACTTGAACACAAATCAGCTGATGAGAATTTTAACAAAAGCGGCCACATGGTATGAAATTGCCTTGCATTGCTCAAATATTGACAAAGGAGCGCGTAAACCTTATTCAACACGCTAACATCACCTTTACTTTTCACTGCAGCAATATGAAGAAAAATTATAAATAAAAATTTTAATTGACAAGAACTTTTTCTGTATTGTGAATTAAAAAAAAAAAAAAAATATTTTTTCATTATAAAGAAAAACCAATTTTCCTGAAGAAGCTACACAAAGGAGTAGCGAAATATCGAATAAAATTAAATATTACATATATAAAAAGGACATACAGCTTAAATAATTAGTGTAATTAATAAAAATTTTAAATTAGTGCTTTTTGCAAATATGCGTTTTTTTTTAATTTTAAAGTTGACAACATTCTGCTAAAGAGCAAATATTTTTAAAACAATTTTAATAACAACAAAACATGTGCCAAAGTAAAGAAAAAATATCGAAAACCAAGAAAACACAAAGAACGAATAATTTTATTTAACAAATTGTAGAAAAAGTATTTACAATACGAGTGCACATGGTTTTTGTTTTATTTCCCTCAACAATTAGTTTCAACAAAATGCGGACGGCTTTGCATTAAAAATAAATAGTAAAAAAAAAACACAAGCTTCAAGACAAGACACAAGAGTATCGTAGATGTCACGCGGTAAATTATTAAAATTAATGAAAATAAATTTTCAAGCCAATAAAAAGTGAATACGAAATATAGTGCATATTTTGCAAATTGTTTAATGCATTAAAAAATATATTTCTCTTAAATATTATAGAAAAGTGTTAGAGATGGGTATCGCCTGAATGATGAGCGTGACTCACAAGAGACTGCATATGACTGATAACGTGTTAACTTCAAAAAAATGCCAGTGATTGAGCTTGCCTGAATAGAATAAAATAAATATATAAAACTCACAATTTCAGCGAATCTTCAGATTTACCGTGACACCAAGAATCAAAACAGTGTCCTTTAACCGATCCCAAGAAATGTGTTTATTACTTAAAATATTAAAAATAACAAAAAATTCATAACTTTTTGCTTCTATTTTATTTTTAATATTCAAACTTTCCCTTAATGTGATTATTTGCACGTAAACACAATCTCATCTTCAATAAAAAAAATATCTGCCATGAATGACAAATCAGCTGTTTTTCTCTTAATTCCATACAAGTACTCTTCGCTAAAGTGATTCAATTGAAATGTGTATGCATGTCATTATTCGTTTTGGAGAGTGTTTAAATAAATTAAGTTGGTTGTCAAAAAACAAATTTAATAAATAAAACAAAAATGAGAAATTGTAAGTATGTTGTTTGTGTATATTAAGCAATAAACGAATAGAACAACTGCAGGCTACACAGCTACACGACTACAAATGTTGCTGGCTGTGCATGCATCGCGTTGTAGTCGGTTAGTTATTTGATTTGAAGACGTCAGCTACAGCTGACAGTGGTTTGGTGCAAAAATATTTAAATATTTTAGCTACATTGCAATACTATACTTTTATAAAATTAAATTATTAATTCAACACGCAAAAATGAGATAACGATGTTACAAACCGTATTGAAAAAGCCCGACACGTATGTATAGGCAAACTTACACAAGTAGCAATGCATATTTACAATGCATAGATTTCCTAAACGCATACAAAAAATTTCTGGCAATGCTTAATGTTCGTAATCAATTGGCAGCTCAGTTCGATGAGCATCAGATCAATGAAATACTTTTATTGCATTTACGACAACAAAATTTGTCAATATATGAAAGATTTCATAAATTTTATGATTTATTTACGTTTATGTTATAAAGGGTGTCTGGTAGCAGATTTATATTTTAAAACTTAAATAAAAAACGTAATAATTGACACAAAGTTTTATTAAGAGCATTGAACGATAGAATGGAAATGCGGATTTTATTTTTTAAAGAGTATGTCATCCAGATCTTTTAGATCCTTTTATAAAATTTCATGAATAATCGCTCTTAGAGGTCCCAGTGAGGCTGCTCTTTTCCGTATTAAAAGTCGCGGATTTTCACGTAAACTGCTTTCAACCAGTTCAATGTTTTCGGATCAGCTGGGCCCTGGCCGTGGGGCATTCATAGCCGAAGCAGTTGCGCGGAATCTCTGCACCCACGAACGAATTAAATTTACACTCGGTCCATCAGTTATTCGCCGAATACCGAACTTTGAACAAAATTGTCGACGAGCATTTACGTAAGAAATGTCTCCACAGCGACCGCGCGATGCTCACTCGACCTCTGCGACATCGCGACTGACAAATCCGCCACAATCGATAATTCCAACGGCGCCACCCTCCCTCCGCACCGCTTATTACTTTTTGAAATAATCGTATTTAAAAATATAAATTTGGCACCAGACACCCTGTACTTATGCCATTTCCATTCATACTTAAAAATGTGAACTACTTATCATACTGATACTTAAAGGTACACTTCGTACCCTTACTTCTTAGTGTGATAGTATTTTGTGGGTCGATTATGAATTGCAACGGAACTTCAGTTGCGTTGCCAGGCGGCAAACACTGCAAGCATTCCCATTTTCAGCAACCGGCAACTGAACAACAGTTCGGTTGCAATGCATAATCGAGCCAGTAATTTCAGTGAATATGTATAACAGCATCGATATATCAATGAATCATTTACATTTTATATACATATGAAAATGTTTCGTTAAACTAAAGAAATAGTTTCATTACATTTATGAAACACGCACCCAAATGATGTTCATAAATATTTATAATGAAATATTTTTCATTGATCCAATGTAGCACAGCTTTGGGTGACTTTTTTTCTTTGTATTAATGTAAAAATTTATTGTATGAAAGACGATTTCTTTTTCATGAAGCATGGTAACAAATCTGTTATGGTACCCAAAATGTTGTTGGTTCCATCCAGTAAGCAGTGTGTGCTGCAGGTAAACTAAAATATTAAATACGGGTTTTCCACACCATGAAAATTGAAATCATAAAAGAAAAAATTCATCACATAGAAAAAACCTTTAGCACTTTTAAAAACAGTTTAACTTAAATGACATGCATAAGCAAATTGGCAACTGAAGATAAACCTGTTTAACGAAACTAATTTGTTCACCTATTTACTTCTTTCTCTATCTCTCTCCCTCTCTCTCGCACTGGATATTTCTCTTAAACCCTTAAACTGGAAGAAACTGCACACTGCTTTGCTGTAATTACAGAAGACTTTTTTTCTCCCTTCTTGCCAAGTACAATTTTTTTTATTTTTGCTCAAACTTATTAATTTAATCTATTAAGTAATAAACTGTTCTTGAAATTCTTCTTTTAAATCAAATACTCGTACTTGGAACAACGTCTTACTTTAGCAACGTCATTTTCAGGCAATTAGTTAGTCAGTAAAGTCATTACTCATACGAAATTCTTTTTTTTATTATTAATATTATTTCAGCTTTAGACACACCACCAACAGCAGCCACTGCATCTCTGGATGCGGCAAATGAAAGAGAATTAAATTGGCAAACGGCCTACCAAACGCAAAGAGCAACAACACAGTGGGATGTACAGAACGACAAGAATGTTGAAGCTGATGGTGAAGATGATGATGATGATGAGTACTTGAAAGCTCAACAAGCACATAGAATTACACTCCAGCAAATTAAGAATGAAAATCCAACCATGCAACGGCAGCAACAAGCAAGAACAAAAGCGGCGGCAAAGAACTGGCATCAAGATGCAGATGATGCAGTGAGTGAAGATGTTGTGGAATCAAACGAAAATGAACACCTGCTTGGCGGTCAAGAGCAACAACAAGCATCAACAAAGAATACTTGTAGTGCAACAGTAGCACGTGTCAATTTAAACGAAACATCAACTTCTGATGCCCGTTTTAGTGAAGGAGGTGAGTGCAAAATAATGATTGCCACGCCATGAAAGTGCGGTTTTCTGGTTGAGGAACATACAAAACAAAAACAACAATTCAAAACTTAAAGATTTTCAAGACACAAATTACAGAACGCTAGAAACAGGAATGTGCGTGCGTGTGTGCATTCACTTAAACTCAGTGGGAGGGTTTTCCTTTTTTTCATCTTTTTTTCTTTTATTTTTCTTGTTGGCAGTTAAACAACCATAAACTTTATTATTTATTTTTGGTTTTTAATTTTGAGTTTTTGACTCGAGAAGTTCTTTTACGTGGTCTACAATTGAAAACTAACATAATAACAGTATGGGCATATACAGTAGACTCTCGATAATGTGAAATTCAAGTGACCAAAACAACAAACAAAAGTTTAATTGAGAGCAAAGCGCATGGTGCAAACAAGCATTGCGATATTATAGCAAACCTTTTCTTGTTTTTTTTTTTTTAATACAATCACCTTCACATTACGAGTTCAAATTATAGAGTGCAGAAAAGCCAAACTTTAAATTATAGAACGTCGGCGAGCAAGATGACATTTTTATATATAGAACAATGATCCCAACACCGTAGAAAAATTAAAACTAGCTCTGTTGGTGATAGAGCTACCCAGCATACATAACGTCGAACATTTGAAAAATTATGGTGAATTATAAATGTTTTCTTATGCAATATTTTCGACTTTCAAACAAATAATAAAATTTTTTTTAAAACGACATCAAAAACATTATGATTTCCTTATATTATTATAATTATTAAAAAATCCTTTTTGAAAATATTTAAACTTTGTATGAAATGGAAAATAGTGTAAAACGTAAACAATTAGAAATTCAATCAACAGTAGTTCGAATTGAATATAAAGCTTCAAATAAAATATCTGTATAAAATTTAAAATGCACTGAACATCACCAAAAGCATTGCTTAACATACAGTAGCTTCAGCATGTCATTTTGTTTACTTTATATTTTAATAGAATTATAAACAAAGCCCTATTAATATATGTATGTACTCATCCCTGACTTAATGAAATACAATAACAATGTGTGTGATTGTGGTTACGTTCTAAACAGAAACACCTTGTTACTTTGCTTTGTTGTTGAAACGAAATGCGCGTTTACGCTGGCCAAGAAAGAATTCCTGAAAAAAATCAACAATCATCCGCTTCATGTGTTTTGTCGCTATCTAGACGACGACGACCGCATGAAAGAGCATAAGCATTCGTGTAAAATCATTTTGCTATGCCGCGGGCATCACTGTTATAGAACAATCTATAGAAACTAAAAGTAATGATTATTTTATATAAAACACAGCACATTAAAATGATTAAACTCAGATTAGATGGCAGAGCCGATCAAATTCAAGTGTCAAGCGTGTCGGCGATCAAGATGGCATTCAAATAATTTCAAATTAACGAGGGGACCGAATTACGTGAATTTGTTAAATTTATTGAATGTTTCTCAAGGGAGCTGGAAATTAATTCAAATTATCCCGTGATTCAAATTAACGAGTTTCAAATTATCAAGAGTCGACAGTATGTATGTATATGTATGTAGGGCATGCAAGTGCATGTCGCACGAGTTTAAATGAACTTAGAAAAGTAAAGAAAAGTACTCTTGCCTTCGTTACTGACAATCAAAACACTTTGAAAAATGAAAAGTTGCTACTGGCAGACAGACACTCTATTTGACTTCAAATAATCTGTGCTTGTGTTGCACGCAACACTCGTTTAATTTTGCTAAATTTATTTTTATGGCTTCATCTAAGGGGCTGAGGAAAAAAAAAATTCAAGTAATATCTAAAGTAAAAATTAAAAAAATTTACGCTTTAATTTATGCAACACAAAGAACATCAACAACAGAATCAAGAGCAAGACCAGCAGCAGCAGCAGTAGCCAAAACCATTACTGTCCAAAACAATATAACAACATAAACTTCTACGAAGAATGTTGTTTTGCCTTTTGTACGCATTCTATATCAGCCAAAAATAACGAGAAAGTTGGTGTAATTTTTTTTCTTCTTCCTTTTATTTTATAACTCTTTATGCTACCAACAGCATTCAAAATAATGCAGAAAATTAAGTTACAGTGGTTGTAAAAAGCTTTCAAAATACTACGATTTAAAACGGTCTCTTTTCCTTAGGCCAGTGATCAGGACATGTCAGGAGACGCTTGCAATACATTGCTGCCGAACTGGTTGGAAAGGGATAGTGTAGAGAGGAGACATGTTGTGAGGGAGAGATACGAATATACAGCTTAATTCTAGCACAACTCTGCCTTAAAACAACAACAACAAGAAAAGCATCTAAAGATAAATTTCTTACAAAGGGTTTTATCAGACCTCAACATAAATAAGTCTCCTGGCCCGGATGGAATTCCGGCACTGGTCTTGAAGCAGTGCTCTTCGACGTTATCGCGTCCTCTGGCAATCCTTTTCAGCACCCTCTATCATGCAGGTGAATTTCCGTCGTGCTGGAAAGTTGCAAATGTTACGCCGATCCCCAAGAAGGGAGAGGCAAGCAACCCTGAAAATTATCGCCAAATCGCAATATGCTCTACCATTTCTAAAGTAATGGAGAGTATGCTAAATTTCCATCTTATGAAATATCTGGAGTCCAATAGCTTACTCAGCGACCGACAATATGGCTTCCGTGGAGGACGTTCCACGGGTGATTTATTAGCCTTCCTGTCGGAAAAATGGTGTCGATCCATCCACCATTTTGGCGAAAGTAAGGTAGTGGCTCTAGATATTTCAAAAGCATTCGACAGAGTGTGGCATGGAGCACTCTTGTCCAAACTTATTGCTTTTGGTGTCGGTGATATCTTCTCTCGATTTATATCGAGCTTTCTCAGGGATCGCGCTATAAGAGTTGTTATAGACGGGATCTCATCAAACGAGTTCAAAATCAATTCAGGGGTACCCCAAGGCTCCATTCTTTCTCCTACCCTATTTCTTATTTTTCTTAATGACCTCCTATGTCATACTTCAAACCCTATCCACTCTTTCGCAGATGACAGCAGCATCTGCCATTCATATTCATTCGATCGTAGGCCGACATCAACTACGATCGCGGCGACGCGGCAGAATATGAATGATTCGCTAACAGGTGACCTCACGAGAATATTGGAATGGGGTCACGCGAACAGGGTCGATTTCAATTCCCAAAAGACCCAATGCTGCATGCTAACACACCGCCGTATGCACGATCACGCTGCCTCATCTGTAAAAATGGGTGGCATAAACATTGAGGAATCAGAAGCTCTTGATGTTCTTGGCATGAAAATTCAGTGTGATGTCCGATGGACTGAGCACATTTTTCAGGTCTCAAAGGAAGCATTCAAGTGCCTAGGCTTTTTAAGGCGGTGTAAGACATACTTCACCCCATCTGATCTCCTCACTATTTATACCGCCTACATCCGACCGAAAATGGAATACAACTCTCATGTATGGGCCGGTGCTCCAAAGACTATTTTGAAGTTACTCGACCGTGTACAAGAAAGGGCGAAGAAACTCATAGGAGACAGTAGGGTAGCCAACTCTATTGACTCTCTTGAGCATCGTCGCAACGTGGGGTGCGTTTCGTTGTTCTATCGTTACTATAATGGGATGTGTTCTAATGAAATCAGGGAACTTGTTCCCGAAACCCGGTTATTCGCGCGCACGACGCGATCATCATTAAGAGCGCATCCATTTGTGGTCGATTTGAGGGCGACTCGCACTACGCATTACAGGGAAAATTCGTTTTTTGGCCGAACGGCACGTATGTGGAATAGACTACCCGCAGAGGTGTTTCCTGTCACTTTTAGCATGGGAAGATTTAAATCAAATGTCAATAAACACTACTCCCTCTATCCTCCTTCCCATAACCTAATTTCCTAGTTCCAGCACAATGCATCGCATGTGTAGGGGTCATCCCCTGAGTGCCGGTCCAAGACAAAAAAAAAAAAAAAAAAAAAAAAAAATAAAAAAAAAAATACAAAATTTACCCAAAATTTGCCAACTGAAATAATCGAAATTTTATCACAATTTAAGCGCTGATACTGAAACTAAATAGTAAAAATCGGATCGTTACAATACTATAACAGTATTAGCTTGATAAGCCAGATAATTTTGCAATCAATTACCGAATAAAAATTAAAAAAAAACCCTGTTCTTGTACAAGGTGGTCCAAAAGGACCGAAGGGGTTTGAGTTCATTATAACTTTATATTTAAGACATTATTATCAAATTTTTTAATGGATAATATTTTTAATTTAATTATGAAAATTTATATCTCTCAAGTGGTGGCCTTTTTCTGCTTCGCATATTCGTGATCTTTACAAAATATTTTCCATAACCTTTCACAAAACCTCAGGTGTTATGTTGTTGATTACGTCGCGTATATTATTTTTTAATTGCTGTATGGTTCTAGCATTATTAATATAGACGTTTCCTTTCAAATAACCCCAAATGAAACAGTCTAGAGCGGTTAAATCCAGTGAATGCGGAGGCCAATAAAAATCGCTTGTACGGGAAATTATTCGTTAAGCAAAGGAATGTGTATCATTGTCGTTATCGTTACTATAGTCGAATGTGTTCTAATGCAATCAGAAAGCTGTTCGTGTCGGCACAGAAAGCGTTCATCATTAAGAGCGTATCCATTTATGGTAAATTAAGCAGCGAATGCCAATACCCATTAAAGAGAACACTAAATTTTCTCCCTGCAGACGTCTTTCCCGTTATTTTTGAGTTGGGAAAATTGATATCAAATGTCCATAAACTCCGCTCTATCTATCCTCCTTCACATATCCTTATTTTCCAGTTCCAGTACAATGCATCGCATCGCATCGTATGGGCCATACTCTGAGTGCTGATCCAAGATGAAAAAAAGTGATTTTAAATCATGTGATTTTCACAACAGGCCTGAAACTTTCTCTGTCTTAATCTCTGTCGTATCACTGTCTTAAATTATTGTTATTGAATTCTTTTCTCTTTTGTTATTGTTGTTGTTTTGTTATATAACCACACATGCATATTGTAATTGAAGTTGCAAAAGTATCTTTGCCTGAAAATATGCAACACAACAAGACCAATCAGTGTGGTATAACAACTGCCGGCGTGGCAGCATAAATTTTTACTGTTACTGTGTAACAAGGAGCAACAAAAAGAAACAATAAGAAACAAAACAACAACAAAAATATTGAATTGAATTTTATTTTTCTTGCAAGTTGCAACAGTCGACATGGTACATTTCACTTCCGTTTGCTTTTTTTTATCGCTCGACTTTATTTCTATTTTTACGAATTCCTTGCAAGAACTTGTACAATTATTTTTATTATTTCTATTTAATTTTTATATCTGTGTGCTCAAATAGTTGCATGCATTATATAAAATTGCAAGCTGTCTGTTGCAATGTTAACAACTTGTTGTTATGGGACATACATACAACAGTACATGATCAGTTGGTTGGCATTTGGACGATATCAATTCTTGTCCTCTTCTTAAAGAAAATACTTGAGAATTTATTTTTTATATGATTAATAACACAAAATTTACACCATTAATAGTTTATTAAATAGTTTAAGAGCGATTTTGTCACTATTCGCACGTTTTATTGGTTAATTTATGAATGACATGTGACAAAGAGAAGGTTTTGCGTTTCTTCGCTCCCAGCAAAGTAACGATCCTGGCCAAATTGCCCACGACCGCGGAAACGTGGCGTTACAATGGCATTACGTATCAGGTATGTGTATTTAAATAAATTAAATATAATAATTATATATAATAAATTAAAATATTGTCCATCTTTTTTTGTTTAAATTTATGCTGCACTGCAAGAGAGTATATTTATCCAAAGGCAGCTTTACGCCCGTCATCATATTAAGAGAGGAAACAAGCAAAAACAAAAAAAACAATTGGGGCTATTGAGTTTTAGCGGAAATTTTAAATAAAAAGAACATTTTAGAAATAACAATGCAAGTCTGCTGGGAAAATCAGGCGCCAACGAAAATAAGCCAAACACATTTCAACATACAACGTTTTAAGCATCAGTTCAAATGCAACGAGACTGGTATTAAAATTTTTTTATATAAATTTTTTTTCATTCAACTCATACGAGTTTTGTAACTTTAACACTGCATGAGCAAGCAAAGAAAGTTGATCCAGCAAAGAGAGGCAATGTCAATGCTCCAAAATGCTCAAAGGAATCGTTTTTCAGACCCACAAAAATGCCACCCATATTACAGTTTTCATGTAGCGACCATTCACAGCTTATTTCTATTATTTTCTAATTTGTTCTTGAAGAAACTACAAAAGAAAAATTCTTGAAAAACAAACTAAATATACGTTCTCGTATGTTGTTCTGATGAGGACAGAAATTAAAAGAATTTTTGAATACCACTAACAAGAGCAGCAACAACATCTAAAATATATAATAAAATCCCAGTGCAACAAGATTATTAATGCTTCAATAGAAGCAGACACATTTCAGTTTTTTTTCTACTCTGTTTTGTTTTACTTGGCAAACGAAAAAAAACACACACACACACACAAACAAGTTTTATAAATGATTAAAAAAAAAAGAAGAAAAAAATAGTTACAGAAGGAATGTAAGAAATGTTACACATACCCAATGAAATTCTCACATACACATGCACGCGTGCATGCATACGCATGCAAAAATGCCAAATATGTACTTTTAAATACTTCTTTCTCTGTTGTTGGTTTTATTTTTTTTCAATATTTCAGTGGATATATTTCATTACATATGTGTAAGTGTGTGTAACATATACAAATACACTTATAAGTTACACTTTATACAATTATTTGAGCGTGAAGTCAAGAAAGGAAAATAATAATCGTACAGAAATAAAGATGTGATTTAACATTTTACTTTGTAACTCCGATTTCTAGATTTTTTTTCTTATATTTTTTGTTGTTGTTGTTTTCTTTTTCTAAAAGCAAGAAAGTAAAAAAGGGGAAAAAATAGGAATGAAAATATGTTTGAAATGCATTAAAGAAGAAACGGATATACTCATGCATGTGTATCCAAAAAAGTTGTATCATTTTTACAATGTTTTTTTTTTGTTCAATAAAGATGGTTGAAAAACCAAGTTTAAGTTTATGTAAATTTAATAACTAAAAATTGTTTTAATTAGAAAAAGAAAAGATATTGAAACTGCCACTTCCTCTCTTTTCATGCACGTATAAAGTGAAACTTTCTACAAGAAATTATCTATATTATCTAAAAACTCTTAAAGAAAGCAAAGAATATCCTTTATTAGCATTAGAATTTTTACATTGATTTAAATATAACAGATTTCTCATCCAAAACACAATCAACAAATGGAAATAATTTGATTTTCCAGCCATTCTTGGTAGTTCTTTAATTAGGAGTGGCGAGGTTTTTAAAAGGGCGTTCTTTTTTGGTGGCCGCGCTATCCCAATTTTACCAAAAAGCATTTCCGTACACAAAAACTGAGTAAAATACCGACATTTTGGGAGAGTGATGTTCTTGTACTTATTTAAGACATTGTTATTAAATTTTTTTTGCTTTATATATATAATATACTGAATATTTTTAATTTAATTATGAAAAATTATATCTCGCAAGTGGTGGGCATTTTCTGCTTCGCATATTCGTGCTCTTTCCAAAACATTTTCAATAACCTTTCGCAAAACATCAGGTGTTATGTTGTTGATTTCGTCGGGAATATTATTTTTTAATTGCTGTATCGTTCTAGGCTTATTAATATAATCTTTTCCTTTCAAATAACCCCAAAGGAACCGTTTGGAGCGGTTAAATCCGGTGAATGCGGGGGCCAATTAAAATCGGTTGTACGGAAAATAATTCGTTCACCAAAGATGTCGCGTAAAAGAGCCACAGTGTAAATTTTGTATGCAAAATACTCTGCAGCGATCCTCGTTAGAGGCCAAGTTGTGTCGAACGTATCATGGTTGATGTTTCTCCACCTTCTCGAATAATCCCCTGTACGCGTTCAATATTGTCATCCGTGTGCACTGTTCGTTGTCTGCCGGCACAAGGAAGGTTCCTTACCGCTCCTTGGTGTCAAAAATTTGATACCAGAAGGTTTATTGTTGTCTCTGAGGGCCCAAACCGCACATTAAAATAACGTCGATATGCATGCTGAGTCAAAACCATGGATCGTTGATTTGAGAAATAAAGTTCTACGATTTTGGCACGCTGTTCAATTGTGTATTGTTCTATTCTAAATTCCCCAAAATACGGATGAAAATTTGACAGTCGTATGGCTCTCTTGATTTTTTAAAATTTTTCAATAACCAACACACACCATTAGATCAGGGATGCATTTTTATGTAAACAAATGTGAGAAAGCCAGTGAGGGAAAACTGGTTTCATAAATTTATACCAATTATAAAATCAAAATGTACATTTTAGACCACGACAGCACAATTTTATAAAAATATACGTATATTTTCTAAAAGTGCACTAAAAATTTTGACCACGAAATTAACATATTCGAAAGTTATAAAAATATTTTTCAAGGTTATTAAAAAAAAAAATTCAATTGCACAAGAATTCCATCCCTGGGGAAAACAAGCAAACAGCTGTAGGTAAATTAAATGAGTATGTTTTCATCTTACTTGATTTTATCCATACCAATGGTGTAAACGCCAGAAAACAACCATCCGATTTCTACTCTCTTTTTTTGAAATACGGATGGAATTTCATTTTATTTTCTCTCACATTTTACGTTTAAAGCGGCCTTTACAAAAAAAAAAAAACCAAATTGTCAGTGCATCAGGGAATAAAATTAATTAAATGTTAAACTTTTTTCACCGTTGGCAGAAATTTGCTCTTACTTCGTTTTTGTTTATTTATGAAACAGCTGATTCGGACCAAAATAGCTCAAAGAAAAAAGTATGGAATGTTTCGTGCAGGAATAAAACGATTATTACTCTCTCAAAATGCCTCTCATTTACCCAATTTTCGAGCATGGAATGGTCTTCGGTTACGATTGGGAACCAGCGGGCGCCCAATTTTGACTAAGGAAACACACCTATTATTTAGAAAGGAGCAAATCACTTATTTCCAACATCCAATCAGAATTACTTCACAACCTCTGTAACGTCCCTTTGAGTTTATTTTGTTAGGGTTTGCTCCAATATTGTAGCATAAATACTAGACTTGGAGATCTCCAAGTCATGAAACGATTTTTTTTTTCAAAACATAAGTTGATTTTCGCTAACAAGAGGAGAACTAATTCATATAAGAGAAGTATATAAAAATGTAAATACTTTTGCAAATTCGTGTAGTTGTCTATAATATTCTACATAAATATGCATTTCGAAGTTGATTTTTCATAATTTATATTCACATTTCAACAAACGAAAAAAAAACATTCGTTTACCTCGAATGAAATACCACTGCAGACAGGAGTTTGATAAAAAAAAAAAAACTCTTTTTTTGTGTAAATGATTTCCGTTTACATGAAGTCATGAAAGTTATGAATATTTTAGAAGTTTTACGGCATTAAATAATCAAACACATACAACCGTAATGTTACAGTGTGTTAAATCTTGTAAACGTCAACCAACTTCAAAATAATATAGTCGACTATTAATCCAAAATGTATCTGGACAAAGTTGCAAAGACTGCAAAAATATATTTTCTTTATAACACCTGGGGTATTCACTAGGTGTGCTATTATTAAATCATATTTTTTTTAATCTTGGACAACCACTCAGGAGGTGACCCGTACACATGCGATGCATTGTGCTGCAACTAGAGGAAAGGGATAGTAGCAGAAATGGCAGGAGGAGAAGATACACTATCTTACAACTCTGCTTTTACATCTTCTTTGTTTTTAAAGCAGTATTGTCGCGCCTCTGATGTCAAGGAAACATATTACATTTTGAAGCTTCGTGCCGGTGCTACACAATACCGACCACCACGCCACGCTTTATTGCTACCAAATCATCTCAGTTAATAGAAACAGTAATTTTATATTCTCAAACTAAAATCTGTGCGGCTTTTGTTGTGACAGCGACATCAAATTCCACTGTTTCTTTATAATTTTTTTCCATTCTGTTTTTGGTCATAAATACGAGAATGTTTTTTTTTTCTTATTTCGCATCAAGTTTTTTTTCCTGAATTACAAATAAAATATAAAATTAGTTATTTAACAATGTATTGTATGTAAATTGAACATCTACTCCATGCGATTATAATAATGATGATGAAATTGGTTGAAGTTGTTTTTGATGACTGGAAGGCATGTGGATTTATTTCAGTGCATAATTTAACAAAAACAAAAAAAAAAATAAAATACATACATATGTAAATGTGCATATGTGTGTATAGGAAAGTTTCTCACATTCAAACGAATGGAATATTTGAATAAAATGTGCAGCAAGAATTTGCATGAAAAAAATTCACCCATATAAAATGAGTTTTTCCCAACAATAAGTTGGTAAAATAATATTTACATTTGATTTGCAATTATTTTGATATTAAAACGAGATTGTTTTAGGGGGAGAAAATCTAGAGAAAAAAAAGTTTTAAAGGGGCACTAGGGTTGGATCGCAACACAGAACAGCAGAGTTTTCTCCTCAAGACCAATTCAGAAAAATTTCTCGATTGCAGTTGTGGCTCGTTCAAATAGTAAAGCATCAAACAGAGCAAAATATGGTCTTTCTATTGAAGACATAATTGTTTTTATTTTGCTTTTATTATGACTATCGCAAAAACATAGATACCGATTAAATTGTTGTTTGAAATATATGACCTCTATTAAGAGTTCTTCTTTTCTATTATACGTGCTAATCGAGGTTAAACTGCAATAATATTTTTTTCTGATTCACATCACAAACTTTCAATTGAAGAAAATTCTCATTTCTTTCCATGTCAATGCTGACAGAGATTTGAATAAAGAATTGACCTCTTTGCAGTAAATAAATAGTTAGAAAAGGATGTAGTTTGAATCGAAAAAGCTCTCCCATTATTTCTAATGAATTCGCCAGTAATGTCAGCAATTATGTGTGCGTTTACCTTTTGGTTTGAAAATCCTTTAAAGAGAAAATCTGCTTCAATTAGTTTTGCATCCTTTTGGTATTCTTTTTCTTTCTCCGCATGTTGTTTAGTATTTATTTATTCAACATTTGTATTGCTTTCACAAAAGCCCCTTAACAATTTCCTTTCGGTATTTAACATGGCAAGTTTTCCATTAATTTTCGCATTTCAAATGCATATGTGTGTGAGATTGTAATTTTTTACCATTCTTTCCTTGTACAGATGTGAGACTTTTTAAATGCACTATTAGCGCAAAATGTTTGTATGCTTGCTTTTAGATGTCATAAATATTTGATTAGATTTGTAATTATAAAAAAAAAGAAAATGAAGGGGGAAAAGGGCATTTTGAGTTTTTCACGATTTTTCAGCATTTTTCCTCTTTTAAACTAACCGTTTACTTGTGAAAAAGAGTGATCGTAGAAGTTTTCATTGCCTGTAATGATATTTTTTTAGATCCGCTATAAAGCTTTTCAAAAACAGGGGAAATGTCCCCTAAAAATCTATCACGAATGAAGAAAATAATTGTTTTTGTCATAATAATTGGACTTCCAGGTATGACCCCTACATATGCAACACATTATGCTAGAACTAGGACGTTTGGAGAGTTTGTGATAGATGAAAAATTAGATTTCTTTGTAGGATTGAGCGTACATCAAGAACAAGTTCCCTGAATCCCTTAGAGCACATCCCATTATAGTGACGATAGAATAGCGAAGCACACCCCACATTGCGACTATAGTCAAGAGATTCATTATAGTTGGCTACTCTACGGTCCCCAATAAGTTTCTTCGCTCTCTTCTGTACACGGTCAGGTAACATCGAAATATTTTCTAAGACATGAGAGTTATATTCCATTACCCGTCAGCTGTAAGCCGTTTAAATAGTAAGAGGAACACTTGGAGTGATGTCTGTCTTGCATCGCCTTAGAAAAGTGAGACTCGTGAATACTTCTTTAGAGACGTGCAATGTCTATGCCAAGAACATCGAGAGCTTCTGATTCCTCAACACTTCTACCCGCCATAACGCCGTTTCATCGGCATGATCGGTGTGTACGCATGCAGAATTAGGTCTTTTGAGGGTTGAAATCCAACCTGTTAGTATGGCCCCATTCCGATATTCTCGTCGAAAAGTAACCTTTCCAGAAATCTTTCATATTCTGCCTCATCGTTTGTTTTTTTTATGGTTCCGACAGCTTTTAGTGCTTCTAAATTTCGCAATTTTACCGCCAGCATCTATTAGCCAACGGAAACACACATTTGAAAGCCGGTGTCTTTCAGCGTTTTTAAAATATAAATTATCTGGAAATATAAATAATTTTTCAAGTCACTGAATCACTACCAAATGAAACAAGATTATCGATAAACTGAACGCTTAATTTGTAAAAGAAAGGAAGACAAGTGGACGAAATGTTGCGCCTGAGACGTATTTTTTGCTGACTACTTCTACATTTTCTATGGCACATGCTTCTGCTTGTTAATGCTAAAGCTTGATAAGTCTACAAGGCTCTTTTGTCACTAGCGCGGTGAGGCGATCGTATTACACTGGTTGCATGCTTCTGGTTTAACCCGTATCACATTTTTATTTCATAATATTTTCTAAATTTAACTTGAAATCTTCACAGTAAAGGAAATGTTTTCTAAAAATTGATTTCAAAATAATTTGCTGCAATTTTTATTTCGTACAAGTTTTTTATGTTTGAATTATGACGATACTGAAAAAAAATTAAAATATAATTTCTTGAGCAATACAAACTCGTAATTTATTTCCACAGAACTGACAATGTTTGAGAAATTCCACTTAAACAATTTTCCACTAATAAAAATAAAAATTAAAACCAATTTCAGTCAGTAACTCATAATGAAAATTATTCTATTCTGTGTAATAAGAAATAAAAGCAAAAATAAAACTCAAGCTGGAAAAATATGTTTCTAACATTTTTATGGTTTGTAAATGCATATTAACTCCAGCTCCTATTGACTTCAAATTCCTTTAAAAACAAGTTAAGTTCTCTTGCACATTCATGTTCGTTCCCCAACAAATGTTGTATTTTTTATTTAGATTTTCTGTCATCATACGAGTTAAAGAAATGCATTTCAAATAAACTAAGAATTCTTTAGAAAGTAAAGACCTTGCCTTTTTTAAATGCACAACAAATAATAAATTCCTTTGAAATTAAAAAAAAATTTTTATTACCGAACAAAAAAAACACGATAAGCAAAAAGCAAAAAGCAAAACAGAACAGAACTAAAAATAAATACTCGCAAGACAAAATGTATTTCAAATGAGTTGGTTAATGATTAATGATTTAATGATGTCAATGAGGCAACAGTTGATGACAAAAGTGCAATTGAGATGAGTGTGTTTATTTAGAAAAACTACCCTTCACCACAGGTGCGAGAACGTATTTAACGTGGTATAAATTTGCCATTATTAGTGATTGTAATTTTCACAAATTTTGCGAGCTCAAGCCTTATTTAACAATATTTCTTTCTTCTTCAATATTTCGCCACCCCTCTGTGTAGCTTCTTCAGGATAAAGATATTTTTTATAATTTGAAAAGACGTCAAGAAAGTAGAAAGATTAACTTCCTTATAAGTGTCTACATTATCGCTGACATTCGTTTTTATCTGTTCTAATCCCTAGAAAACAAATGAGCATCTGTTATCACCTGCAAAGCTGTGTTTAAGTTAATATAGGAAGTCCTGGCTTTCCTGTTGGTTTGTCTAGAGAACATTTGCAGAACACCAACAAAATTGGCAAAGCAAAAGCTTCAAAGTGTGAACACGCAAGCAGTTTCAAAGTTAAATATAAGAACGTTTCTGCAGAAAATGTTTCACAGTATGGCCGGTTACTTATTAATTAAATTTACATAACACCCAGTTCAGACTGTGAAACATTTTAAGTCTAGAGAGGGAAGAAAAAAAAGGAAAAAGGTACAAAGATTTATGTACTTGAAAATATATAAAAATCGAGAAGAATAAAAAATTTGTTATGCGTAAAACTGAAAAAACTGCAAAACAAAAACTCCATTGTGTGGACACGAATGCAGTTTCAACAGAGAATATAAAATAGTTCCTGCAACAAATGTTTCACAGAATGGACGAAGTGTTACAGTGTTCTGTTAGATAAAATTTATGTACACGGTTAAAATAAAATAGTGGTTTGTGTCCTCGCTAATTTAACTTAACGTTAGGCTTCTAAGTATTTTTTCTTTCAGTACATTGTACGTCTGTACATTCTACTCTTAACCAGTTTGCATGAATTTCTACTGCATGGATTGTGAAACAGCTATCGGTGCATATCTACTACTACATGGACAAATATATTCAACGTATATTTTCTATAATAAAACATACACACATATGAATTCATACCAACAAAGATTTAAATACCCAATAGGACGTTTGGGACCAAGTGTCTCCAAGTCAACGCTTTTGTCGATTGGATATTTGAGGACACTGTCTAAACTTTAATTTTTGATAAGAGCAGAGAACGTAAATTTCCCGTTACAGCTGCAAAACGAGCTTTTATTGTCTCATTTTGTTGTGGTGAAAATAGATGCGGTTGCTCTCAGTGTCTCACAAGAACTACCTACCACCCTATTGACTACATAGAACCAACGTCAATGACACGCACATGTTAAACGTCTAAAGGATCAATTATGGATAGCAACCAAATTTCAGTTGTGTTGCCACTGATATTTACGCAACTGGAGTTTCGATTTGCATTATCTCCATTATTCTTAATCGATCCATAATTAAATTACATTGCCTGCGATATAAGAAGTCAATAGTGCTGATGACAAAGTCAGCAGCAAATTCACTACTGTCATTTCCTGCAGGGCAGCTACACGTGATGAATGTTTGCATTTAATTTATGATTTTTAGAAAAGAAAATTGAAAAACAAAATATGAAGTGCATCCATCAATCAGCTTCAACAAACACAATATTTTTGTTTATCGGTGCATGTGTGTGTGTGTGTGTGTGTGTGTGGGTCTGTATTTATTTTAATTTTTATTTGTTTGGCTAAACTTACGTAACGTTCTAATGAAAGAATTTTTCCCCAACGAGTGTTATTTAAACAAAATCGAAAATGTTACCTGCACACAAACTAAAAAAAAATCAATAAAAAGATAAAATTTAAGAGCCATCCATAACGTTGGTCCGAAAATTAAATGAAATTTTCTTTTTGATACTGTTGAAAATTATTATGAATCATATCAATTTACGGGTTTATTTTAGATTTTATTAATTGACTCTGTCTGGTTTAATTAGTCGCATAAAATGTTCATATAAAAATAAAACTAAATTTTTTTTAATGCTTTTTTGACACATAGACTTTTGGAAAACACATTTATTTCTGCAGTTTTATTATAAACTTGTGATAAAACAGATAGGAAAGTATGTTATACATTGAATATACTATTGGACGTTATAGGTTCAAACCCTATAACAGGCATGCAAATGTTTTCTGATGTGAATTATGATGACTGAATTTAACAGGTTGCACGTTCATCGGTTTTTATGTCAAATAATAAAAGAAAAAGAAACTTAACAACGCATGTACTGCAGTTCTGCTCCCAACAACGGTGTTGTGCATGAATTAAGATCTACTCTATTATGTCCAACCAACTGTCACTTCTCTACATTACTTCTTTCCAAATAATCGCTGTTGTTAAAGACCGATAGAATTTACGAAAGTGTTAATTGTAGGGTTGCCAGATAACACAAGTTAAATAACTGGACGGTGCAAAAAATTCACCTGCATTTTAAAAAAATAACTGGACAACTAAAAAAAACATAAAATTGTTTTTTTCAATTCACTGGTAGTTACTTTCAATAGAGTGACATAATTTTAAAATCAGCCATGCTAAAATCAGTGATGCCTATTTAGCCTTTTCGAGGCTAGATGTAGCATTTTTGTTTGCCTTTTAGCCTCTTTACACAGAAAAAAATGTTTTTGATATTTAAATACGAAAATCATTGATTCAATAAAAAATGTTTTTGAATTTTCTGTGATGACTGTTTTTGCATAATTGATAAACAAAATTGTAGGGTCGTTTATTGAAAATATTTCCATTTTAATTCAATAAAGAAATATTTTAAACCAATGAAAAAAATTGTTGATTTAAATTTTATTTCCAACAACGATTTTTGTTGTTTTGTATATTTTTTTTAATAAAAGTTATGTGGAAATTCGATGTTCTGCCTTTTTAAGTTGCAATTTTGATAAAGATTGTCTTTGAATGTAATACTAAGTGTTGTTGACTTTTTGTGCCATATTCAACAACACAGATCTTTGAAAAAAATTCTAGTATAATTTTGTCTGTGTAAATCATCATCTTAATTTTCTTAATAAGGATATCTCCTTGATTATATTAGCTTGCTTGTTATTTTATATATGTATGACGAAACCAAGAAGAATATCTAATAAAAATAATAAGAATTCCTTTTTGAAAAGAAACCATAGAAATATCTTTTTAATTTTGTTCTGTTTTATTAGGTTTGTTCTTTATTTATTTAGACACTTTTCATCTGAGTGGCCACACTGCTCAAAATATGTGTCGTCTTTGGCAGAAATTGGCCATATTTCGGGCATATTATTTTCGAATGTCAATGCTCTGTATTGATCTTTTAAATAAAAACAATTTTTTTTTCAATAAAATATAATTTTATATGTTATTTTTTGCCATTTAAAGTATTATCGCACATAAAAAAAAACATATATGTAACAAATTTAAATTGCAAAATCATACATGATTATTTTTGTTGTAGTAATTTTATTTGCCTACGAGTCCTTTGAAAGCAGCCGCGAAATATTGAAATAAACAATTTGATATTTTGTATAAAATTCATGTTTGATTCATGTACACATGTATGTATCCATTTAATAACATTAAATTTTAAAATATGTTTCTACACACTGTATAAAGAAATTTTCTTAGCAAGAAGTTTTATAATTTGCTTCCAAGCAACTTTGACTGTGGGAGTCATAAAAATCAAGAATTATTTCATTTAGTTCGTTTATTAAAAAAGAAAAAAAAAATAAACCAAGTAGTAGAAAATATATTTCTTCTTAGAAACTAATTTCATCTGCTATTAGACACGTTTCTCTTTCGCATTATTTAACAAAGTTTAAATTTTTCTTCTTTAATATTCTTGCGATCTTATTACCAATTTTAGTACCTAATAAATTATTATGTATCACTTTAAAAATAATAACAAAATTACTGAAGGAAAGAGAAAATGTTGAAAAACTCTTGCAGGATACTTAAGGATTTGTTGCATTCATTTTTCATTTCACCTTCATGTTGCAACTATCGTCCTCTTATGCACAGGAAAAATAAAATCAAAATGAGCCAAAAAAAAGACAACGTGGCACCGAGAAAAAGGAATAATAACTACATGCAGTGGATGGAAATAAGATTTTAAAAGTAGAGTGACTTTAATGAATTTAAGAAAGTTTTACTCTCATTCATAGGAAAACTAGACTACGGACTAATTAAGAAATTTAGTAACGTAATTTTTCAATATAAAACACCCACTAAGAAAAAAGATTAATAAAATTAGACAGGTCGCAGAAAAAGGCGAAACTTGAAAGCTTTTTACTTGTAATTATTGAGAAATGCGCCCCAGAACTGCAGGGTACTACTAAGAGTAACTTCATTAGTATTAGTAGATGCGTGTGTATACCCAGCTAGCATTTTAAATCGTGGAAGACTCTCCTGGGAATCTCATAAAGAGTGTTTTTGATCTTCGAGCAGAGCATTTCTTAAGCTGACACATCAATATTCGCGTCGATATTTGTATTTGTGTGCATTTTTTTTACAAAAAATTGTCACAAATATACACACACAAATAGAAATATTGATGGCAATATTGATGCGTGTAGCATTCATTTTAATCGTAGAACAGTGATGCCCGCCGCAGAGTACAATTGTGCAAAATGATTTTACATGAATGCTTATGCTCTTTCATGCGGCTGATGTCTAGATAGCGACGAAAACACATGATGCTGATGATTGTTAATTTTTTTCAGAAATTCTTTCTTGTCCAGCGTACACGCGCGTTTCGTTTCAAATTGCACAACAAAGTAGAGTAACAAAGTGTTTCTGTTTAGAACGTAACCACAATCACACACATTCTTATTGGATTTCATTAAGTCTGCGATGATTCACACATATCGAGTTTGACTCGTCAAGTTGTGAGTATTTGATTGAACGGGGTAGACAGAATGGAAAGTAGTACATATTTGACGGTACTCGTCATGTTTCTTTCTTTCTCTCTTTTTTTTGTTGCTTTCTCACTTCTTTCCTTAAGCGTAGTATTGTCAAATAAGCGAAACTTGAAGGCAAATTGTTTTCGTTTATGAACGTAATTGTTTATAATTCTTTTAAAATATAAAGTAAACAAAATGACTCTGTCTCCAACAGAGCTAGTTTTAGTTTCTCTTGGGTTTTGATTATTCTCCGAGAAAATTTGTAAAAAAAAAACGAATAATAATTAAGAGGAAAAAAGCAGTAGCTTTTGTTGTTGGTGCTCGTCAGATCATCGACAGGCATATTCTTTTAGGAGTTGTATATTGAACACAATCCTCCAACAACAAACAGCCAATGCCAGCTGGGTAAGTACATCAGTATTTGTCTCTGAATATGATGAACTGCAGTTATAGTTGAGGTAAAAATATTTTATCTATGATACTCATACGCACAGTTGAACTTGTAAGCAAAATAAAGTCAACGTTTACGGCTGCAGTGAAACTGGCAGAAAAAATATAATGCATGTTTCTATTTTGTACCAATAAAACACTCATACGAATGGGAATAAAAGGAAAATAAAACATAAAAATTAAATAAAATACAATGTTGGTGAAAAGAGAAAAACTTAAACTTTATTCAAGTTGTGCAACTTGTATTACTTGCAGGTGCCTGAGAAGATGCAACCTATAGGGGCAACTCGCATATGAAAACGACATAAAGATGCAGAAGTTGCACTGAGTTTATTTAAAGGTAGAAATAAGTCATAAACATTAACAGCACCAGGGTTGTTTGTGTCGAAACTTATTTAATCTTAATGTGGCAATAAGAGAAAAAGAAATTAATGCTGAATTGAAAAAAAGGACGCATTTTTAAAGTAAATAAATGCAACTGCATTCGGTATAAAAAAATTTATAGAAATTACAATGTTGTGTTTGTTTATTTAGCTGTTTTTGTTTTTTGTTTGTTTGGGAGCTGGACTCAAAAATAGTGTCGTTGAGTGTTACTTTCTAATGTGGGTGCCAGACACGGGAATTTTCAGCTTCAATATTTGTCTTTCTGTTAGTAAAACAAGGCTCTGATAGACGAGCTCAATGTAGTTCCTATCAATATGGATTCTACGAAGCTCTTACAGCTTGTCTGTAGAAACACCCAGGGTCTAAGCGGGAATCGAAAGCGCATCTCCATATTGATAAGATTAATGCTCATGCACTAGACTACGAAGGCAGAAACAAATTTGGTAAAGTCCAAGTATTACAGTGAAATAAAGTTTCATTGAAATCATAGCTTTATGTGTATTTTATTTAGCATAGTATTTTATTTGAAAACGAAAAATGGATGGCCCTGTATTTCTTAATTCTCACACAAAAATTATCCAAAGAAGTCAAAGAAAATTAAATGAGATGGGAACATGTTTTAAAGCTGTAGGCATATGTTGATTTTTAGCCCTGTATAATTCTTAATCATGGCAATAGATATTAAATATTGCTCAGTACAAAATGCCTGTTGAGTAAAGGAGAAATGTGATTAGATAGTCACGATTCTTACAAAGCATAAATACACACTTTTGCTCATTAGCTGCATTCTTGCAGTTGTCTAATTGGTAGCCATATTAATTGTCTGAGTGTAACTGCTCTTCAAAAGAGAAAATAAAAGTCGATTCTTCCTTCTGATCATACCTTTGTCTTGATAAGTACATTCTACCTTGGCCTCTAACCATCGCTTTCAATTTCCATTTCTATTTCAATTTTCTTACGGCTAAAAAAAGCCGAATATTTCCACTCTTATCAAAGCCGGCCAAAAAATTGTTATTAAAAACTTACTTTTGTCTAACCAACATTATTTCGTAGTTTTTGAACAATTTATCTTTTCCTTAAATGACTCATTCATTTTAAAATAAAAATGAAAAAAATAAATAAATATAATCATGAAAAAAAACTATGACTATAATTTATTGACAAACTTTGTTGACTTTATTCGCATCAAAAGGAAAAAATAAGAAAAGCACAAGAACTATACTTTAAAATTATGAAGTAAAACAAAACTTTGTTAATTTTTTCATTCAAAAATATTGGTATGATAAGTGCAAAATGCCACACATAATTTATTAAATTAACACCTGCAACCAACCATATCAAATAAGTTTTCCTTTATAAATGGACTTTTTTTCTTTTGAGGTTGAAGTTGAAGTTAAGTTTTTTTTTTTTTTTCAATTCGCAGGTACAACTACTTCAAGTTTATTGGCTAAAACTATTTTGCCGAAATTGTTGGATTCTTATAATTTTTTTCTCTTCGCATTTCTTCATTTTTATTCATGGCAGTTGCATAAGTTCAATTTACTACACATAAAGTTTTGTTTGCAAACGAAAATTATTAAGGAAAATGTAACAGAAATAAAAAAAAAAATTAAATTGGAGGGCAATGCGCTCAATTGAATTGTAGATGAAGAAATGTGCTACACCAGCTACAACAGCCAGGAAGTAACTTAAAAAAATAAAAATAAAAAATAATATGAATGTTGTATATGACTCCGAATAAAAACTCTGGTCATTTATTTCTTTTTATTTTGTAAATTTCTTTTGCTGTTGAAACCACCATCTTGTAGGAAAAACTTTTGCAATTTACACAACATGCAAAAGTGTGTACTGAAGCAAGAAATCTATTCTTTTCCTTCGTTTTTGTTTTCTTTTTGTTGCTGCAACCAACCCACAAAAAACTGCATGCACACACACACACCAAACAACATAATAAGGAGAGGAAAAAAAGTCAGCCAACTGAAAGTTAGAAGAACAGCAAGAAAATATTAATATGACATGACAAAGTAAATTTTCGCCTGCTCTGCTTGGTTATTCAGGAAGAAAAGTTTTAGGAAAACGCAATATCAACTGTGTTATTTAGAATATGATATATTTATTTGAATATATGTATGTATCTTGCAGGATTCCATTTTGTACTTCCTTATTTATTCACATAATTGAAATTTAGTGCTTGAGTGCATAATGCATTGCATGATAATGTCCGTGTATTTGTGCCGCATCATTACCCTTTCGATTGTTTGATATGGCAACGAGATACTTAAGGCTAAGAGATACTTTCGCTAAGACCAGCCTTAACAAATGTGATGATTTATCGTATTTGTAAAGTTATTGAGGAACGAACACACATTAAGAGTGTAGAGCGATTATGTCATACGAGCAATTAACTAATTGCATACCGGTCATAGGGTGGCGATACCGCATTATAGTTTATCAGCAAAGTCACGATTAACATGTGCACATATGTTACTAGTTGAAATTTGTAGAATTAATTATGGCAATTGCAGCCACAGTGGCTGGCTAACTGAGCTAATTGCTTTGTATTTGTTGGGACCACGGTCTAAACTAAATGCGTTACCCTGCTTTTAAATACTAAATATATTTTTTACAGATTATTTAATTTCTTTTCCACTTCGTTCAAAAAACATTTGAATGCTTTTTACGGTGCAGCAAAGACAGTGTCAAGTTTAAGAATGTCAATTCTATAGCAATTGCTGCAGCTCTACAACTGCTTTTACTCAACGATTTTGAGTGATATTTTGCTCGATTTAAAGCGTGAGAGTGCCGAGAGAACCAACCTACAGTAGTTGAGTTGAAAGGCTTATAGACAAGCAAAACGCTGAAGTAATAAAAAAGTTATATTTGCAAAATATAATTAAAATCGGTAACAATGCTTTAAGCTTAAACAATCTGACTATAAGGAGGTCTAAAACCTTAAACTTTATTTTATTTATAAAAGTTTTATTAGACAAATTTTCATATAAAATTCAATTAATTTATTTATAGAGAGTATAAATGCAAACAAATATAGAGAGAACACGTTTGACCACAGCATATGAAAGTAATATCCCAATCGAACAATTAGCAAATTTTTCTGCGATAAAATATTCGAGAACGGCGGCTATTGCTAGTGAAACGAAAAATAACTCATAGATTTCACTCGTCGCTCAGTATGAGGCAGCCAATGTTTCGTTTTCGAAGGTTCGATTGTACATATCAATAACGAATCTTAAGCAATATCGAAAACGAACATTGTTAACGATATTCGCTAAAATTAAAAAGAGACTATTTAATTTTTTGGTTTTTATTTTTTATAAAATATCTTAATGGAACTTTGTGTCAATTATTACGTTTTTATTTAAGTTTGAAAATATAAATTTGCCACCAGATACCCTGTATCATGTTGATATTTTTTTTTTAATTTCGGACACGCACTACGCACTACGGGCGCACTTTAATAAAAATGTTTTTTATGCACCATTGGCATTTAAAAAATCTTTGAAAATTTAGAGAATATTTCTATATCGAGAATTTTTCGCTTTAGAGAACATTCAATTAAAAACGAATCTATCGGGTGAGCACGAATACCAACATTCACCTTCGCGATTTTTGAGTGGGTCTTAGAACTGCAACAAACAAAGCTTTCATTCACTTTTATTTAATGAGGGAATACACACGTAATTACGTGGTTTTTAAAGCAGAGCAGAAGATGGTAAATATTTTTTCGTATGTATCATCATCAATTTGATGAAGTGTTTTTAAGAAGGAAAATAATACCGACATTTCAGGTGCGCACTCAACAACTTTTGAATTTCAAATTAATAATTTTTCAAGCGACAGAGTAAGAACATGTGTAAGCAGCTTCAAATCTGAAGTTCGACACAATTGCTTCATTGAATGTACACTAACGATTTATTTCTTTGCTGTGTATTATGCATGTATTATACATGAATTTCGTATGGGTATTTAAGCAAATGGCACATTTTTATGTGTTTCTTTCATTATTATCATTTGCCTATATTGTGTATGTTGTGTAATAGTGAATGGTCTTCTGCAGGTCTCTATAGCAGATCTCTCTTGCAGGTCTCTATGCATTGTATGTTTCCTCCTTTGTAAAGAAACAGTGACAGATGAAGAAGTGATAGAGTTGTACTTAATTCTTAAATACTGGAGGGGTTAAATACAAGTCCTTCGAACTATAGAACCAGTATACCAATTAAGTTTTTTAACTGATAATCTGGAGCCTGATTAAGTAAATTCCACTTAAAAGAAACGTTCTTTTGAGAAAAATTCAATAAGAAAAACTTCTGATAAAATGCAATTTAAATTCCTTTTGATCCGAAGTTATTCTTCGAATATGAAATTCATCATCCAGGTAACCCATTAATGTACAACAATGTTTCAAAGAACAGCGAAAACTTCTACCTCACAGAACTGAACATTGATTTATTTTGTTTAAGGTTTTAAATAATTTCCGGTTTAAAACCAACAGGAAAACAATATTTATTTGTGTTATTTCTTTTACTAATTAAAGAGAAATTTATGTGAACAAAATATTCGTGCCGCCTTTTACGAACGAAATTGGTTTTTAATTTCTTAACAAATATCTATAAACAAATATTTCGATTACATTTTTTTTTTATATTCAAGCAATAAAAGAAAATCTTCTAGTACAACAATACAATTTTCAAGACTTAATTAATTGCTTCAGACATAAATCCACCTTCATTGTGAGATAAGAAAGCAGAGCGAAAAAATAATTCATGAAGGTTACATTTGACAAAATCCTAACAGCGGTGTTCATTAAAAAATAATATTTTTTTTTCAAATACATTTTAGTTAAAAAACATTTTTAGCTTAAAAAAGGTTTTATTCCAGTTGTCGACGTCGACATAAAAATTTAGCCTCTATTAACTTAATTGACGTTCAGTAGAAATGTGGAATTTTTCTTAATGTGAATGTGAGGTGTTAACCGTAGCATATCGACTTAACAGATTCAAAGTTTTGGTGTCGGCGTCGATATTGACAACTGGAATAATACGAAATGCATCCCAACTATTATATAAAAAAAAAAAACAGTGGATACCGAAACTTTGGTAAAAGTGTTATTTATATGAATATTTTATAGACGAGTAAAAAGTACTCGAATAATGACTTTAATTTTATTCGTTTTGATTGTTTCAACAGCACTAACACATTCTGTACAATTATCATTTTATGAATGTTTATTTACGCAAAAATGATTAACGAAATAGTATTACAGTTTCAAAATAAATATTAAAAATTTCTGTAAATATTTAAGGGTTGTGGTATGCATAGTTTTTATCCCAAAAGCATTGTTAAACCACATTCGGGGTTTTCCAACCGGGACTTCATAACTTTAACAGTGTAACGAATTTTTTGGTATTACGAATGGGCCTGATATTATATCGTTCGTTATATCGGTATTTGCCTGTACTATGTACCTGAGGGTGGCGATGGCATAAGTAGTCTGCAGGTTGACTATGAAACCAAAGCAGACCTGGCTTCAAACACAGTTTCATACAAAAATTATAAAAAAAAACCATCTCGCATTTTTCTGATGTGCATTAGTGTGTGTTTGTGTGTCAGTTGTTGTCGGAAGGTTTCAGTGGCGAAGGCATAGTCACTGGTCACTGAACAATACCGGCTTCAGCTGATAGCAATCAGCACGCCCTCCTTCGTCGGTATTGTATAGCACCGGCGAAGTCAAATAATAATAAAAATGTCTACTAAACCGAAGGTTCAGCACTGCTATAAACAAAGAACGTGCAAAAGTAGAGCTGTAAAATAATTAATTAAACTTCACCTCCTGTCGTTTCTCTAACTTTCCCTTTTCTATAGTTCCAGCACAATGCATCGCATATGTAGGGGTCATCTCCTGATTGCTGGTCCCAGAAAAAAAAAAAACACTTTTGTGGTCAGATTCAAATCGAAATGATTCAGATGATATACATAATTTTTATAGAACAAAATAATAATTTTTTCTAATAATTGAACAAGTTTTTTTTATATTTATTTTAGTACAATTGTGCTTGTTAGAGCTTTTTGGCCCGAAAAAGTTGGCATCATTGCCCCCTGAATATTATTGTTAAATAAAAGTTTTCTCTTTTAAAAAGAGACCACAAATAAAAAGCTCCAGTCTTTAATGTATTTTTTTCTTTTGGTTTTTGTTTATATTTGTTATCATGGCGTTATAATTAACATGCGAAACGATCTCGTGCTTTTATTAACCCATTTTTGCCGAACAGTTACAATGTCAATGTCAATGTCAATATAAAATTTCAGACAATTTGTTGCAACTTATTTCATTCCAATTTTACATCAAACGTTATAAAGAAATTTCATGACAAAACAATTATAATCTGATGACAATAATCACATACGTTGACTGCAGATGCCCACTAAGAATGCGCAATTTTCTTTCGATACTGAAAATGTGTTCGCCCATCAGATATGAATGTTTTTCTAACTGTCGGCGTGGGGAGAAGTTTTTTTACGTACAGTTGGGTATCGATTATACGGTATGGTGCACTAAACACTTTTGAAATCTGTTTGGGGATTTAATTTATCAATATTTATTTTTTAACTTCAGCACATTTTCAAAATTTGTAGCCGATTTTATTACATTTCAAACGCAAATAAATAACAGAGGAAAGGAACCCCCCCTTTACAAGCATATTGACTTTAGTGCCACTCACACATTTAAAATCAATCTTGCAACCTCATCAGCTGTTTTGCAGGCCCAAAGAGCTGATATATTCACTGATTAAACAA
This sequence comes from Dexiosoma caninum, assembly GCA_963924685.1. NCBI lineage: Eukaryota > Metazoa > Arthropoda > Insecta > Diptera > Tachinidae > Dexiosoma > Dexiosoma caninum. Next base: position 124,413,126 of record OZ004725.1, on the reverse strand, counting down.
AACAAAAAGGCTGCGTTGATATTCCCTAGTAGAAATACGTTTTATTAACTTTATGTTGGATCAAGTACAATTTAAGATTTAAATCAAAATTATTTCGTTATTTCTAAGCGGGAAAATTTATTTTCTTAAAAATTTTCCATTCGATATCTTTACGATTTACACTGAAATTTTTACTTTTATATATTTATAGCACAGATTTGGAAGTAAATTCTTAATGAAAGGTATTGGAATTTCTGTCAATATTGTATGTCCGAGTTTAGACAGGCGAAGATTTGGCAGAAAAATATCTGGAATTCTCTTTTGTTTTTTTTTGCATGCGCGTTCACATAGACGAAAATGTTGCCGCCGACATTCCATTATTATTGTTGTTATTTGCTTTTTTTAAGCAAAGAAATTGTGAACAAAGCGTATCGCCGAGTACCGAACACAAACTAAATGTTTCCCTTCCAAATGATCGCCCGTCTAAACTCAGACTATGGGATTATTTTCTGTTTTGGGTATGAAATACATTTGGGCGAAATACTTTTAATAATTATATAATTTTATTATTTAACGCCAGTAATGGGTTAATTCGTAAACCGTGTATTTGTTTGTTAAAAATATTAACAAAAATGTTTCATACATATTTTTGTTGACATCTTAACCAGAGAATATAACCATGTGAATAAAAAATTCTACTCAAGCAAATTATTTTGGTATAATTACAGAAAAATTATATCAGTTCTGTGGGAGCGATAAAAGATTTAACATCAAAACAACGTACGTAACTCAGAAGTAAGCAAATGGTTTTTCACCAACGTCTTTCTTAGTTCGGTTAACAAGTGATAAATTTCAAGTTAAAAGTAAAATAAGAATGTAACCGTAATCAGTACTTTGGTCCTACACAAATGTTCTTGTAACAGACAAAGATCATGTCGTAATTAAATAAATAGATAACAGACCTGAACTTACACAAACAATGCAGCTGAAGTGGGAAATCTGTAAAGAAAAAAAATTAAATAAATAAAAATTAATTATTAGTTGATTATTACGAATGAATGCGCGCATTTCTCAGAGTATGATATACCGGTTGGCGCAAAAATAGTGCTCATAATGTGAATTGGCAGCCATTGCTTGAGCGCCATCCTGTGTAATATCAAATAAGTTTTTTACATACGGGAAGTTCCATTGGAACAACTAACAGGTTTATTTATAAAAGGCAACACTACGAGAGACGTTCTTTCAGAAATTTATTAAATTTCCAATAAATTTGTATAGGGTTGCCCAAAATGATGGAAGGGGTTTGAGTCCAAATTGCCGTTGTTTCCATCGCCGTGTGTGCTATAGCTCCATCCTGTTGGAACCATGCTTGCGCATGGTTTTCCATGGTTTCCCAACATTGTCCGATATCTAACACCAGTGATGGAAACGGCGACAACGTGTTAATTTTAAACAAAAATATTATCCTTTCCGACGAAACACCGCTCCAAACGGTAAAATTAAGTGCGTGTAATTCTCGCTGTTGATCTGCTCTTGGATTTTCCATAGCACTTTTTGCCTATTAACGAACCCATTCAATTGGAAATGGGTTTCATTCATTCAGAATTAAATTATGAATAAAATCATGATTTTCCTCTCAAATAAAGCTCAACGATTTTGGCACGTTGTTCAATTGTGCACTGTTCCATTTTAAATTCCCCAAGTCTTCTTTACAAATTACGGAAAATAAAAAAAAATCATTAGAAAAAAGTTATAAGGAATTCAAAAACCTACGCTCCTTTTGGGCCACCCTGTATTATTAATATTTTATTGTGCACGTTTGTACATATTATATTATTGAATATTTTTTTTAATATTACAAATCTGGTGGGGCAAAAGTAATCACCCTATTGGAAAACGCTGGAACTTTTGCAAATGGCGCCAAATGTCAATTCGCTTTTGACATTTGTTTGCGCAATAATTCGTCAGCTTTGTAGGCGCAGCGTTAAATGCGTCACAGATTTCACGGCCGTCCGACACACTGAGGAGTTTGCCGCTCGCCTTGAGGAGCGTCCAAGGCTGGACGGAAGAACTGTTCTTTGAAAAATGTGCGAGTTCTGAAAAACATATAAAATGAAAGTGTATTTCACTTCTATATCAATGTTACACTGTTGAATTTTATTCAAGCGATACAATGATACAGCGAGTCTTTGAATTCGACAAAATATGAAAATAATTTATGATTTCATTTATTCACTTACAAATTTTCTCTGTCAAATGGAATTGTTAAACATTTTCCTATGAACTTTTCTCACTGCATAATTTATTGGTCTATATTTTGTTCAATTTAATTCCGATATACTATATTTAAATTATCAATATTAACAAAAATAAAGTGAAATAATAATTGTTTTGTTTTTAATATTTATTTATTTTTTCTACTTGTCAACTGTCAATTATTTATTGTTTGCTTTTGCATTTAAAGGTGATAATTTTTCACAAATATATCTTAATCGTTTTCAATATGATAATTGGAGCTCAATATGCGGTTGTATTTGCATATTTAATTTAAAAAAAAAAAATACTTGCAAAGATTTTTCTTCTCAAGTACAGAGAAACACTGAATTTATTGTTATTTGCTTTCGATGATAAGTTCCAGCTATAGTCGCACATACAAAGTGTACGTCCCACTACGGATGGGCCAAAAATATCGATATTTAAGAGAAAAACCAGGGTTTAACGCTCGCCTGATCATGGAACGACACAAACAATACGGGTGCAAGAAAACTGAACATTCATCAATTTGTCATGGGCATGAAAAGTTATAATCGCTGTCGTCAACAACTATATCTGAGGTTGCGATGTCTGACTCTGTGCCCAACGAGCTTAAACAAGACCTACATCAGCCTATACTAATTAGGAGAAAAGCTGATCCTATAAAATTTTGGATAAATTGTCGGCATTTGACGCCAGTTTTCTCAGAAGTTAACCTCAAATACTTAATTTGCCACGGATCTTCGGTGTCTTCCAAAAGAGTTGCATCTGACCGAACAGAGGGTGCTTCTCCTGTCAATATTGGACGAATACTAGGTTGGCTCGAACTGTTTTGTCCCGAAAAGTCCTTCCATGGAAGAATGAAATAAATTCGTGCGAATACTGTGGATATCTGCTCATGAAGGTATAGTAGGCAACGAGGAGTCTAATAGGTTTATCAGGATGGACAACTTTGGATACCACAACACTGCAGAATGTCAGACATTTTCAGAGGATCAAGACCAAACTCAAGCAATGGGCGAATGGGGAACATAGTAGGTTTTGGCAAAATACCACCTTAGGTAGAGTGACCTGAATACTTTAGGTCGAACCGAATTAGAAGAAGTCAAGGCAGGTAGTAAGGCTGAAGAGGACAACACTCAGGACACTGGTTGCTATAAAAACTGGTTACGCGGAGATGGTACTCATGGAACTGGCAGCGGACACTACATGCAGGACATTCGAATAATAATAAAGAACGACACCGTCAAACACTACTTGTATCACTATCAGCATTTAGTCGTACTAGGGACAGATTTTCCTAACGACCAATATACCGGAACTGGAATGTCTAACGGACTCGGATTGGGCACACCTAAGAGACTGACTTTTTGGAATGAGGTTGAGGTACCGCAAATCTTCGGTAGAGCACACAACAAGCATGTTTTGGGCATAAGTGTAATTCCGTATGGGATTGGGTCGACGCAACTTAACCTAACTTTTTCAACCTAACCTAACATTACTGGAATTAGTAAAAATCAATGTTTCATTTTTTCCGTTTTATTTTTACGAATTTTCGGGATTATGTGTGAATAATTATGATTGCAAAAAATATCGCTACTTCATATATCAGCCAATATAATTTATAAAATGTTCACTATTTTTACTGATATTTTATTGAAAATTAGATAAGTATTTACTTTTTCATTTTAAGTTTTGCTTTAGCTTTTCTAAACAACAGCAATGCACATTTTCTACATTTTATTTCTTTCGATTCTTGCCACAAACAATAATTTCACTTCATATAACAAAAAAAAAGTAAATAAAATAAATAATAATAAAAATTTAATTTGCATCGCCATTGTTCAGAGTTGCGAAACAATAGATTTAATTAGTAACTCGTTCTCTGCTTTTCATAATCTCATAAACGTTTACACAGCCAAAACCAAGTCAGGCCAATCTATTCATTTTCCTTTTTTCATAGCCAAAGGCAAATCCATTCTAATTTAGTTTCATTAGAAATTGCAACAGAGAACAATTCGAACAATAAGAACTAACGGCATGAGCATAATCGTTGTCAGCCTTATTCAGAGCGCAAGCAGCAGCCGCAGCACAATCATCAACACCATCAATGTCAGCAGCACAAAAACAATTTAACGCAATAACAAACGACTATTTTCAAAAGGATGCAATGCTGTTCATTTATATCCTTTTGCTATCTGCTGCCAGGATTATTACTTGCATATTTATAAAGCCAAGGAGCACCAGAAAACACTGTGGTTAATTTTTTATTTCTGACTTTCCAATGCCAACAAGTGGGACGGACAGAGGGCGCTTCAATGAGTGCCAGCGGCTGCATTACGCTAAACATGCACAACAGAGTTTTTAATATATAAAATTGAGACTTTTCAACAATGTCCAACAATGTTGCATCTGCATCTGAGCAGCAGCAATATTTATCATCTAAATTGGTGACATCTTTTAACTGGTAATATTGCTACATTGTGAGATTGACTATAAAAGTCAAAATGCCATTAAGTGTTTACGGATTAACTGCTTATATTTATACATACATACAAACATATGCACATTCGTACATAATTAACAATAATAATAACGTTTGTGCATTTGGTGACTCATAATATGATGTTTAAAATACGGCAAGAAACACATTGGCCCACTTTTATTTGCGATAAGAAAGGTCTCTTCAGGTCGTATCTACCCCTGGAACCAAACTTAACCTAATCGAGAGTGTTGTTGATTTGTTTCCATGTGAGTTGGTAATGCAGGTACCCATACCAAAGAATACTATACTGATGTAAGGAGTGCGTCATCTAGAGCGTTCTCCCTTACTAATTATGTCAGTTTTACTTTATTAGTTGACAAACCCCAGGTTGGCCTTCTTTAGAAACGATTCCCCACAAGAAATGTACAGTTTTTGACTGTTGTTTGATCGCTGTTGTGTTGTGGTGGATCCACTTTTAGGGCACGGTTACGAAACAGCGCAAGAACTCAATTATTTTATTTTCTGGGAGCACAATAGAATTCCTAATTAAGAGAACGAATTCCCGGGTGAAAAACTAGTAAAAATGAGGAGCAACAATTTGTTAATTGCAAAATAGTTTTGAAATATATAATTAGCACCTACGAAATGTATATACATGAGCATAAATATATAGGCTAGATTAACCATACAACAAAAAACTGTTGTGTATTTTGGAATCAAAAACTCCCGTATTCATTTTCGTCAAAGAATTTGTATATAAGTTTCAAATTTACTTACAACAAAAGCTAACTGACAATTGATGAAATGTATAAAAAACACTAAGATGACTGATAATGGAAGTCTGGCGACTTTCGCAAAAGCGTTCTGTTTAGACTGGGTACGATGGTGGTATGGAAGGACGTTGTTTCTTCCCTTCACCCCTTGGAATGCTGTCTCATGCCTTTACAAACTTTAGCCTAATTTGGATGGAATAATAAACCAAAAACATACTAATATCCTGAAAATATACATATACAGGATGTCTGATGACAAATTTATATTTTTAAATACGATTATTTCAAAAAGTACAAACGGTGCGGAGAGAGGGTGGCGCCGTTGGAATTATCGAATGTGAGGATTTGTCAGTCACGATGTCGGAGTGGTCGAGTGAGCATCGCGCGTTCGGTGTGGAGACATTTTTTAAGAGTGATGATTCTTACGTAATTGCTCGTCGACAATTTGGTTCAAAGTTCGGTTTTCGGCGAATAAGTGATGAACCGAGTGTAAATTTAATTCGTTCGTGGGTGCAGAGATTCCGCGCAACTGCTTCGGCTATGAATAACCCACGGCCAGAGCCCAGTCGATCTTCAAGGACTCCCGCAAAAATTGAAAGCAGTTTACGTGAAAATCCGCGACTTTCAATACGGAAAAGAGCAGCCTCACTGAGACTTCCAAGAGCTATTATTCATGAAATTTTCAAAATTTCAATGCTCTTAATAAACACTTGTGTCAATTATTACGTTTTTTATTTAAGTTTGAAAATATAAATCTGCTACCAGACACCCTGTATTATATTACGATAAATAAATAACACTTTTTTACATTTTAATACACAGAGTATTCAGCGAATTATCTTCAAAATGTTATACATTTCATACCTTCATTTTTATATAAAAAAATTTTAAATTTTAAATTATTAGTTTTTTCTACTTTATTTCCACTCATTTTTGTCTTTGCAGCTGGTAACGCCACCAAATATCCTGTAAAGCTTTTAGGCAGCAACCAAAGCTTCGTTTATACCACAAAGACGAATGCTGATTTTGCTACCACAAGCACTAGTGCCTTAGAAAAAGACATAGATTTGAAAACTGATTGCAAATTAGAATTGCACGAATTCCCCAGGGAGATGACGCAATCTCAAAACAACAATAATGAACAGAACGTTTCAACTATAATTCTAACTCCGACACTATTAACTTCAGGCACACATGGTCAAACTGCTGCGAATGCTGATGCTGCCGAGTGTGGTGGAGGGGATAATGGTGCTGCTGCAGCACATGTTGCAGCATTTAATGATGCCGTTTATAGAGGACCAAAAATGTAAGTTATTAAGTTCTAGGTTTTTTTTTTTCTTTCTTTCAAAACAAAATGTGTTTTCGTTATGTCCATATGAAAAAGGGGCGAACGGTTTTCAAAATGTTGGGGCATTTCTATGTTAGAATGAGCATTGTTGCTGCAGAAGTAACATATTATTTTACTATGAATGATAAATTTTCTGCTAATTTTAAATACTTTTGTAGTATTGAATTTCAGGGACATTCGCGGAGGGGCCGCCACTTCACGTATGACTTTTGTAGGTTCACAATCAGCATTGAAATAAGTTTTTGCTGAAAATGCCAGTTACGCTGTTCAATATTCCGCGTGAAGTCCTGTCAAAATGTATCTAACTTGGGGGTTACACGACTTAATTTTGCCTTTAAAAACGTTAATACACTAACACGTCTTCACTAACACATTCATACTTTTAAAAGTTGATGAGAATTTGCTTTAAAATGCTCTTTTTTTAATTGTGGGTTTCAAATTACGAGCAAGAAAACAGCTGGCCGCTAATCTTATGAATATTTTTGTTGTTGCTCTCTGGATGATGACATTTGAGAAATGAAATTGCTCTTAAATTGCTTAAAGCTTGTGTGCAGCCTACGTCACAGCAGTCAATTTAAATAATTTATGGCAACTAGTATGTGTTGAAAATCTTAAAGACAAACTTGACTACAAGCAAAAGTTTACACGAAATATTCATATAAACATGTTGCTAAAGTAGTTCTCTATTCAATTTCTCTAAAATACTTGAAATGTATCTGGGAACATTCAAACGACACATCACTGTGCAATAATATGAAATTACCTGACTACACCTGACATTTCTTTTGTCGTCATTTTGTGATGCCATTATTGAAATTTGTGCACTGCGTGCAATACGTATCGGAAATGACAAACGTTAGCACAAGTACACACCATAATGTTTGCTTGTAATATCACAAAACACCATATCGTGAACCCAGCATAAGACGTAAAATAGACTTCATTCGTTAAATGCAATAATAAATGTTGCGGAGTATTTTTCACCAATTCGCACAGAGTATCATCATATTTAATTTAATGGTGTATTTGGTTTTCTAAAAGAAAAGTGTTACTTGCGATTTGGCAATATTATTTTATGTGCACCTGATTTTTAAGAAATGTTGCATATTTTATGTTTACAAAAGAACACATGTTTCGGCATATAAAAATAAAGTGCATCTATTCCGTAACAATATATTTAAAATCCAAAACGTGATACGAACTAAAAAATAATTAATTTTTGTAGAAACCATGACAAAACAAGCCTTTAATATAGTGCAGCACTCAAGTCCCTTTAATTAAAATGAGTGTAGTACATGTAGCATTTTCCTTGCCTTTTTAAGGGGAACATCGTCTGTAAATTAGGCGTTGCACTTTTAAAATGACGCATATTTTTCAGAAAAGAACATAAAGAAATATAAAAGGGAGAATAAATGCAGAATATTTCTCAAAAAAGAAAACACCATAAAATTCATTAGTAAAAATTGGACATATTTAAATAAATTTGAATTATGCAAAACTCCAAAGTAATAAAAATTAGAGAAAATTTGCAAGAAAGAAATAATTCTTATTCTAATCAAAAGTAATTTTCACATTATTCTAATAAATTAACAATGAACTTAAACCCAACTAAATATTAATTCTTTCATTTGTAATAATCCTTGATTTATGTTAAAAACAGTTCCCGTTTTAATTTATTTAATTTGGATTGATGTACGGAATACCCCCCATTACGAGATGAGAACTGTGCCCACTGCACACACTCAATTGTAGGGGTTCATTTAGGGATGGATGTTTGTGTTGTAATTATGTTGGTGCTTCAAAAACATTCGTACTTAAACTTATGGAAACATGTTGTTTGTGGTTTTATAACGTTGTTTAACAACCCAGAAAACATTTCGATGTGCTCTCATCATTTGAAATCAATCTGGCATTTAAATAGCAAATATTTCAAAATATTTTCAATTCACATGTCTATCGGAACGTACATATGTGAAGCTATTTTTTTAATCTTGGACCAGCACATACACATGCGATGCATTGTGCTGGAACTAAAGGAAAGGGATAGTGAGAGAGGGATGGCAGGTGGTGAAGCCTCACCAGCTAACAGCTCTGCTTTTGCTACAGAATACCGACGAAGGGGGGCAGTGCGATGTGCCTGTGAATTGGTATCAGCTGAATTCGCTACTTTTCAGTGACCAGTCGCTCTGCCTTCGCCACTGAAAGTTTCCGACTACAGAAAAAATTAAAAGTGTTTGTATTGCTGGGCTCGAACCCAGGACTTTTTGCTTTTGTAGTCAAAGTGCCAACAAAATACTGCCCATAAGAGGCCTACACAAAATGCAATTACTCCTTTTTGTATTTAAATCTTTAAAAAATTATGGCCATAACACGATAAGATTTCACAGGAACAAACCGTCTTCAACACAAGAAACAGCTCAAATTTAAGTGTATCAAGATGTCGTCTTGAAACTACAAAACAAAAAATTCAATATATTGGAGGTTTAGAATTAAAAAATTTACCTCAAAATTTAAAAAGTATAAATACAATTTCTACTTTCAAGTTCTCTCTGAAAGAATTGTTGTACAGTAACATTGAAGCTTTATTAAATTAAAAATTATAAAATATATTTTATTTATTTAGAATACTTATGTATAAAAATATAAATACGAATACACCTCAGAAACGAATATTTTTGTCAACTCACCTCAATAATGTCCAAAGAACGCTGAACGTACCTGAATTTGTGAGTAAAGTTTATTAAAGAAAAAAAAAAAAAAAAAACTTTATTCATCGCCACCCTCATAGTTTTGTTAGCTGAGTTCTGGCACATTCTTACTACTCATACTAGCAAACAATCAGCCACTGGCAGGCTGGCTTCTACGACTTGATCTCTCAATTAAGTACGTCACAATAAGAAACACATATTTGTTATCTTTTCATTTAAATTTTATAAAGCTTTTTTTCAATTAAAATCTTGAAAATCATTAAAGGTCGTAGGTGGTGTGATTAATTTTATAAACTTTTTATTGCATACAGCATGCTCATGCCTGTTAGGGCATGTTTAGCACAGGAACACATTAAACCCCATCATTATACTTGGAAAACGGATGAACCAGCCAGTGAAACCACAAAATAACTCAACTTCAGTAAAGCAATGTTGTAGAAACAGAACAACAAATTAAATAAAATCTTAAATCTACACACACACACGCACTAAAACTCCAATACTACAACACCGAAAAGTGTATGAAATGTGTCGGTGTGATTAAAAACAAGTGGAAAATTAAAACGTGCAGTTCGTTACAGTGCACAGCACAGCCAGAGCGCAGAAAAACAATTAACAGCCCCATAATGAACAATCTGGTTCACTTTTTCCATTTGCTATTATTCTTTGTTATTGTTGTTGTTGCGTTCTCATTTCAAATTTCAGCTTAAAATAGGCAACAGCAACAACAACAAACAGTTCCTTTCCGGTTAAATATGCAGAATGTTCGCGATTGCGGTAGATTTAAATTCTCCACTAACATTTGCCGTGCAACAGATGAATCTGAATTACAGTGCTGTATGTTCTTTCAAAGAAACAAGCCTGACAAAATTTCAGTAATTAGAAGAGCTTAATTAAACCTGCAAAAATCTGTAGCGCACAGTTAAAGAAAAATTGCTTTATATTTCAGTTTTTAGAGCTTTTGACGAAATCTTCATATGCATGTCCGAACTTAAGCTTAAGTCACCTTAAGCTGACAGGTTAATCAGCTTTTTAGCAAAAATTAAAACAACATTTTTGTGTGTGGAAGATGTATGGCCACACCGAGCTGTTCCTTTGGGCTCCTATTCTTTCAATCATATCTTTACCAAAGAGAGATAGACAGATAGACAGACAGAGAGTGAGAGTGAGGGAGTTTTGTGGTCAACAAAAGAAATGCTAGTCAGACTCAGAAGAGCGTTTGCTATAGGATGGCTGCATCAAAACTTATTAGTCCAGGAAATTTATCTGGCAGATCATCAAAGAATTTAGTGACAGATATGGACCGCCATCTATGCTAATCAGTTCCGGTTGTATAGAGAGCAGTAGATATCAGATCGATTAGATATGGTTAAGCAGCACAAAATTTGACATCGGCTTTCCACCACGATGTTTTTATTTTGTAAAATTACATTGCGTCTTCGGCATTTTCGGTTCTGCTTCCAGCAAACATTCACCTCCTCCTTCAATGACTAATCGAACCGACTGAGGAGCATCTCTAACAACGAATTTTCCCAAACAAAATTTGGGCTACGACCTATAGGCGTTCCCTATCTATTTCAGAGTCTATTCTGACGAATCGACATAGGTCTGCGGAGTTGGATCTGGGATCTCCTCAGATGGCCATGACGTGCAGCATCCATGTCGGACTCCGAATGGGCGCTGGGGAAAACACTACTTCTGTGACCACGCTTTGGTGGTAAACACACATAGTGAATGAAGACCGAAGAAGCATATCACAGCTGATCGCGGTATTGATAGACGGGTGGACATTCTGTCGCATCTGTCGAGAAGAGGATAATGAGGAGACGGTTTTCCAGCTGATCTACGTTTTGGGCAAATATATACTAGTCGGCCTATCGCAGGTGGCTATAGGTGATCTAATAGGATACCTCAACGCAACGGGCTGGCTTTAGTACATCTCTTCGATGGATCTATTACATGGCTTAGTTAGGACTCGGATGAGTTTGTGGTATCTTCGAAACGAAAACTCGCGATTCTACTCTATATTGTTGTCGTACACTTTAAACAATTTTTGCTGTTTTCTTCCTTTTGACAAATGACAAACGGCATTGCAAAGTGCCTTCTTTCAGATGTTTTACTAATTTTCTAATCAGTACAACTTTTTCCACGAACGACGAATTGCAGAACTGTCCACACACCAATAACGTTACCAGAAATGCCTCATTTCAAAAATGTGTTCTTTTGAAAAATAATTAAGAAATAAAGAATTGATGCGAAATCTGCACAAGCTGATAATGAAATCTGCGGGACAATGCGATTTCCCGCATTTTTTATTTGTAGGTGACTCACAAATTGTGGTTGAACATTTTGCACTTTTAAACACTTTATTTTCCTGAGGTTTCTTTTTTTTAAATACCGCTTTTTCCAACATTATCTTCTTTGAGGATTTTATACTCCTTTCAATTATTTGCTTTTATTTAGCAGATCTTTTTCAGTTACGACTGACTTGGAAAACAACACTTAATGAACAACACTTAATGCCTGTAGTGTTGCATTTGTTAACAAGGAGTATTTGTTGGTCTTGCGTTTTAGAGAATTTTTTTCTTCTATATTAAATTAAATATATGTACATACATACATACATACATGCATACACTTGAGTTAAACTAAGCACCACTAGAAGGACTAGAAGAGACTTTTTGTGTCACGCAGTCTTGTTGCTTAATTATTTATACCCCCTGGCCAATCTGAGGACGTTTCATAAGCAGCAGTGCTTGCAAAATAGTTGGGTGGGCGGCAGTGTTAATGTAAGTAAGATTTTAATGAATAAATGAAAGAAGGAGGCAAATGTTCTTTAATTAAATTTCAAACACTTGAAATTCTTTGGGCGTATCTATGTGTTTCGTGATAAACTATGCGCAAAATGTATATAAAAGCAGCTGTGAACAAGAATTTATTTCAACATAAACTCTGTATTCAAGCTATATATGAATAAAACATTTAACAGGGACCTCTTGAATGAAATATAGGCTACTTTTTTAACCACGCCCCTTTTTTTAAATTATGTTACTCCTCCCTCCATACTTTTTCACAGATTTTATAATATTTATAAACGAGCACAACTTCGCCATTTGTGGAACAATTTTCTAAATGCTTTTGCATATGAAAGAATTCCACTAAATTTTTTTTTAAAAGTATGGGGGGCCGAAATGTGCCCACCAAAAAAATTCGATTATCAAATAATTTTGTCGTTTGTGGACCAATTTCCAAAAATTCTTTTGTTGGCATATGGAAAAGGTTCATTAAAAGGAGGTTTTTCGAAAAAGAAGGGGGGGGGGGGGGGGGGGAGAGCGGTGCAAAATAGCCGCCCCTAAAATTGATTATCCAATATTTTTCCCATTACAAAATTAATTTTCCAGGTTCACTAAAATATTTTTTGTTCTTTGGTGGCTAAGTGCCCGACTTAAAAAAAAATCATTTTCATATGGCAAAGTGCCCCGCCCCACCCATCATCATCGGTTGAAATTCGGTCTGTCATGTTTAGATTCACTAAGAAGCCATTTTTGGATATTTTAATGTTAAAGGGGTAAAAAAAGGGTAAAAACGGCTAAAAGCGATAACCTAATATCGCAGAAACTAGGACAGATGGAAGAAAAATTACAAAATCTTTATATGCTGCTGAAAAATAAACGGTCATGTTACATTGTTACTCTCTCCATATACAACAAACAAAATTCATTTTGGTATCTCTCTTTGCAACCATATATGTATCTCGAACAGTATTGAACATAGATTGAACAAAGATTTTCGCCGTAATCTTTTCTTCTACAAAAAATCTTGCGTGTGTTGTCTCACTTTTATATATGGAGTAAAATTTTATCTTCGTATTTTTTTTTGCATTAAATAGTGCTTATGATGTAAATTTTATACTATTGTTTTACCCATGATATGGGTACCAAATTAAAGGGATTTTTAAAGGGAGCATAAACTATTATGAAATCTCTGCAAAGAGTACAATATGACGGACAACTATTTTTCACCCATTTCCATGATATGGGTATCAAATAAAAAAAATGTTTGAGAAAAAACCAAAAATAAAGTGAACAGTTTTCGGCAAAACTGCGTTTTGAAAAGAGTACCTTTTTTTGGAAAAGGGACTTTTGATATAACAATAAAAGTATACAAATTTAATGCAGATGGCTTGGAAACCGTAACAATATCTATACAAAAGTGGGCGAGATTAGATAAGCTGGTGTGGGGTAGCGCAGCGCACCGTGTTAATCCAGTACTGAGTGCTGTCTTTCTATTTTATTAATTTTCTTTTTACATCTTAAAGCACTGTGCACATTCCTATTCAAACCGTTCGAAATTAGTTTTATATCTTAGAAATCAACAACGTTTTTGACATATTTTATTTAATACAGTCGAACCACGATAAGTGGTACCTGTTAATTTGAAAACCTCTACAATTCGAAATAAACGGCTGGTCCCTTGAGAAACACTCTTTAATTCGTAAACATTCTATACATTTGGGTCTCCTCGTTAATGGAGTATTTTTTTTTAACAGTTCAAAGACTAAGGAAACCCCTATAAATCGCACTTAATTGCTAAAAACCTCTTATAATTCGCAATAAAATTTAATGTTAAAAAAAATAAAATTACAAAAGCAATATTTTTCAACAGCTATTGTAACAATAACCGGAATTTTTGGTATTTCTTTAGCTTAGCAATTGATAATGGACAAAAAAAAAACTGAAGATGCAAAATAAAAATATGGTATCGCTTCTTCAACACTTTCAACAGTTTTTGAAGAAAGAAACTTCATTGTGGAAACACCTTTATAATGTAAAGTAAAATGACAAGAAGAAGCTGAATAAGTAGAACTATAGAAGCGTGTAATTTTATGGTTTACGCAGTGTTGACCGTCCAAACCCCTGTAAATCCTTTTTTTTCCATTATTTTAACCTCGCTTAATCGAAGTTCTTTTATTTCGAAAGCTACTGTAATTCGTAAAAAAATAACTGGCCGCTTCGATTACGATTAAGGGGATTCTACTGTAATACAAGTCTTATGAAAAAGCTTTTTTTAATCTACTACTCATGATTGTTCAACATTCATTATGAGCGCCAGAAAGAAATATGCATTATTTATCACTTAAAATTTAGAAGAAAAAATATATAAATAAAAATCGCCACTATGTATTTTAATCAATAATTTATCAAACAAGCAAAAGCCATTTAACAAACAAACCTTTGAAACTATTGGTAAGGCCAACATCAAAAGAATTAACAGCCTTAACTTTTTTTTCGGTTTCTTAAGAAACTCCATGCAAAAAGAAACTACTTTACGCGTGTGTACGGAAAACTGCACCCACTCTGAATTGTAAAGTTTTAGTCGCAGTTCTGTATAGTTTCAAGTTATCATTACGATAAAAAATTGTGTCACCAAGAAAAATTTTTCCAGATTATCCAAAATGTTCATCTAAGAAATTTAAAATGATAAAAAGAAAACCGCACAGTCATTTATAGAACGTTAAAGGCAGCTTTTAATAACATTTTGTATTCGATAACCACAGAAGCATAAAATGAAAGCACTTAAAATAATTTGCAGCGAAAGATGAGATGATAACAACGTCTCACGTTCATGGTTCATTCCAAAAAAAAAAGATTATAAAACTCCATTTTAATTTTTAACTGCAGATGTTTGTATGAATGTGCAAAAGTAACGTTCATCTATAAAAATAATGTTCTTAGAACATTAACAATTTTATTATGAAATAAAAGTTATTAAATTTATTTAGCATATAAAATATTTGTTAATTTCCAAATGGATTTATTCCACTTTCAAATAAAAACATTTGTGGAACGTTCAGGGTGGCACAAAAGCTATAACTTTTTTAATTATTCACGTGATGAAAATCGTTTTCGGTGTTAAAACGTTTTGAAATCGACAAATAGTGTGATGTATTTGTATGGGACGATTTGTTGTAACGATTTCATATTCCATTTTGTTTCATTGAAAAAAAGTTGTTTTTAACATGTGACGCATTTCGATAATGCCAATTTAAATTCGTTTTCAAATCGTTTAATTTTACTTGAACATAATGTAAAGAAATATGCAAAAAAAGTAAAAAAATAAATAAAAAATTATTATAAATCCGTCCTTATTGAAACGAAAATATTGAACAAATCTATTTAAATAAATACTAGTTAATATAGAAGTGAAATTTAAAAATTTAAATACCCACATTTCATCTGACAAATTTAAGGGATCCGATTTATTTATCTCTTAAACGTTTTCTTAGAATATTTTCGCTATTCATCTTATTATTTTCTTCCAAGAGAATTAGCGAAACCGCAGCAAAAAAAGGCATTTTATAAATAAAAATTATATGTTGATACAAATTTTATTTTGTTTAAATATTTTACAAACGTCACTCACATACACATATGTTTACATATTTTACAGTTGTATTATTAGATTTTATACAGGTGTATTTAGAGAAGATATGCGGAAACCAAACAAATATGGAATATGATAAGATTTTTGAAAATTTTTAAAAAAATGGTGAGAGCCATCCCATCCCATCCGTATTTTGGCCAGATTCATAAAATAATATTTTTTTATTATTATACTTTCCCAATTGATTTAAGTTTTTGACATGTCGTATTACTTACTATTACAATGTTAAAGGGCCTTTAACGACATTGAATCTCAATTATGTCTCAGAGTTATTGAAAATATCGATCATCGGATAGAGGTATGCAACCGAAGCTGTGGCGTGCATTTGGCCGATATTTTGCTTCACACATAATTGTCATAGATACTTCTATCATAATAAAAAAATATTAAGATAATTTTATGAAAACTTCTTGTTTTATTTACAATTGACATCGTGCGTTTTGGTTGGACAACCCTTCATTTATTTAATATTAAAAATTTAAAAACTGATGTTAACCGATGGTTAAGGAAATATCGAAAAAAAAGAAAAATAAAAATATAAATCAACCTTTAAACTTAAAAGAAAATACAGAAATATTTATGAAAAGAAATAAAGTTAAAGAAAAAGCATTAAAAAACTATAAATAACTTTATTCTACTTAGTTTTTTTAATTCTCTTTGTATAATTATATTTTAAAATATTTCTGCAGGAATTATCGGAGTACTTTCAACAGTGTATTGGTTTTTGAAAGCCTCAATTTTCTGACATTAGGCCGGTTTAGTAGTTGGGCTTCCCGATATATTATATTGATATATTATACTTTAAGATCCGACCGCAAATGCCAAAGATATAAAGAAAAGTCTAAAAAGGCGACCTGAACCTGCTGCAAAGAAAACCACATTTTTCTTTTTTAATTTTTCTAAAATGCCGTTCTAAAATACTTTATATTAGGAAGGAAGTGTTGTTCATGATATTTCGCAGATGAAAAAAAAATCATGCCAGATAAATTTTGCAAAGAAAAACATGCTAAGCGATACATTTTACGTGTTTTTCGTTATAAGAACGGTTTACTATTCTTGCAACATTATTAAACAAACATTTCATATTGATTTTTGGTAATATTTCGCATGGAATATGAAACTGAACACCAGGCCGAATGAAATTTTTTTTTTTACTTTGTTAACTGATACTTTTGAATTCCATCAAAGCGAATTTTTAACGCCAACTTTTCGATCGTAACGTGTTTGTGAAATTGGAATATTTTTCTTATTTCTTTTAAAATATTTTTCTCTGCCACTGTCTGCAAGTGCAGCAAACGTAATTCTAAAAACTCATACACGGGAGCTGTATGTAATAGAAAACAGCTCGCAATCACATCCATACAGACATGCGTTACAGGGGTCATTGTAATGCCAAACACGTTGCACACGTATGCAATCCAATAATTTCTCTTATTTGCATGACACTCAAAGGGAACCCAATAACCAAATGGCAATTGATATCCATCACTCAGTAGCACAATCAGCGAAGCGGAAAAAATTGTGAAGATGCTGCCGCCGGTTAGAAAAATTATAATTAGATTGCGAAATTGTTTCTGTTTGCGTTGCCACAGTTCAAACTCTTCGAGATTAATTAAGTTGAAGATTTTTCCATTGACCAATTTCATTAATAAAATTCCAGGCTTTTTTTCAAATAAAACCAAATATTGAGGCAGCGAATGAGAATCTCAGCGGCTTGATCTAAATTTGGTAATAGCAATGCTTGTGGGCACATTTAAACGATGGAGATGAATGTTTAGGACACGTGTATGTAAAATCTTTGGTAACTTCGGAATTCGTTTCCATTATGGCATTCTGTTTCCCATTGGCAAATGCCAATGATTTTCATTACTTGAAGCAAAACACGGACAGCTGAAATTCTGTCACATTGGCTTAGTGTTCTTCTTTTGAAGGAGATCTGCACTTTTTAAACATGTTTGTTAATTTTCTTTGTATTTGTGTTTTTTTTTTTTGTTGAATCAACTGGGAAATAGATGGTGATTACGATGGATTATAAATTAATGTTGGGAGTGTGTGCGTGTTGATTTCCCAATACGTTTCCATTTCAGAGATTCAAATCGTTTGAGATTGTTGCATGATTTGAATTTATTTGCTTGCAAGTAGGTGGTTTTTATAGTTTAACTTTCGCTTTATTACGTGATTTATTTCGCTATTAATTTGATAAATGGGTTAATTATCAAAAATTATGAATATTTTATGATTATTAAATGACCAGACGAACTTTAACAAAAACAAAAAAGAAAAGGTTAAGAAAAGGATTGAAGGAAGTAAGTAGGTTTGCACGCAACTACAAATAAATAAAACTTGTAGTCATTTAAGTTCAAATTTTATAACAAAAAAAGGAAGTTGGAGTCAAGAATAAAAAAAAAAAAAAAACTATATTTATTTATGTATACGGTAATTTTTTTTTAGTTTTGTAAATTTTATCGGAACATTAATTTTACTACCCAGCAAACAAAAAGTGAATGCGTTCACTAGGAATTGGTATTTTCATGACTTCTTAGGTACTTTTTTCTCTTCATTTCGAATGACATCTTAGATGTTAACAAGAATATCACTTTTGAACTCATGAAAAACACATTTTAATCTGCCTATTAATTCATGTGAATAACTGAGCAGTTGGAATTTCTGAATGTGTTATAGGAACTCATAGATTACATTAACAATTTATTTTGCATGGCTTTTTTTCTGGGTATTTTTAAATAGAATTTGCTTACAAAATACAGTTTTTTATTTCTTTAGTGTTTTTTAGGAATTTTCTAAAAAACAATAATTTAACGCACTACTTTTCACAAAAAAAAAATATTCTTTATTCAGTAAAATATTCACTACAGGGATATATATGGGCCTTGAAACTGATTTAAAAGGAGTTACGGATAGAAAAAAAATTCTAATATAAAATTGACATGACAAAATGCTGATTAAATTAAAATGTGTTAAATTTTTATAAAAATAAATTAATATTTAAGTAAACAAATGACAAATTTTAAATCAATCTTAAATCAGTTTGAAACAACTTTAAAAAGATTTTTTCTGTTTGTATACACGGTAATTCTCAAAGGCTATTCATGAGTTTTTATAAAGACATGTGAAATTTCTTAGCTTTTTTAAGAATTTGATTGAATGCCTGCTGATGAGCTGGATTTACTAGCCACTGTTGACCTGATAGCTTTTCATCTCTGATAAAAGTCGAACGCCCACTTGATAACAACCTTCAGTACAAATTTACAGAGAATGTATATTTTTTATTTATTATAAATATAATATTTGTTTTAAAAGTTAAGCTTTGGTTTTTAAATAAATCTTTTAATATATATGATTCTAATTGTATGAGAATATCATAAGGTATGTAATAATAAATTTCACATATAATTTTTAAATGGAAAAAAGCACAATTAGAATCATATATGTATATAAAGAGATATTCCCAAAATAAATTCAGTTAATATAAATCTTTTAAAATAATTTTTTTTAAAATAATATTTTTAATCGAAAAACAGGCATATAATTTTTAGATTCAGTTTTGCCAACAAGTCAGTATTCGCAACAGCCCAAAAATTTCTATTGTTTGCGTTAACCGAGGTTACACTGTAACACTAGTAGTAGGCAATGTTTGGTTGAGTGTTGCTTATCTTTATTTAAAAAAATGTGAATCGGCAACTTCTTTAATATTGAATAAAAAAATTTAAATACTTAAAGCTTTACAAGGTACTGAACGAATATTAAGCGAAATTAAGCAAAGTAAATGTTGGGAAGAAAATACATACACAAACGCTTTTTAGTTTAATTCTGCTGGAGATTGCTGTGGATAAAAAGCAGCCATACAGTTTCTTATATTGCATTACTCCACACACACACACACACACAGAGACATAATACTGTCTTAACTCTAATTTCTTGTTTGAATTATATCAAATTACCCAAAATCAGGGAATAATTTTACAGACTTTTCATCTCCGGCCAAAAGTCTTTACCACACAAACAAATCAGCATTGCCCAAGCCATTTAAGAGAATGGCGTGCTTGCGAAAGTCTGTACTTGAAATGTGTGAGAGCCAAAAATGTTTACTGGGTAGTTTACTAATGCTAAGTATACACACATACATACATACATACATATATGTACATAACTTCCATTTAAATGATTTAAGGTTTGTTGCCGACAACGGTTGTTGTTATTGTTGTAACATTGTATGAAATACTCTTGACTTTGCTTACTAAATGCGAGGATGAAAGTGCACACTCGTATACACACACAGTACGAGTACAGCCATACATACATACATACAGTGAATACTTTATTACGTTTGAATAATGGTTATAATAATTATAATTACTATTAATTGCTTTCCTAATAATGTTAATTACATTTCATTGGTTTCACTACAAACACTCGTCTGCTACTGCAGTTGCTGCTGTACTCGATATTGTTGTTATTCTACACACATGTGGCTGTGTGTTTGTTCCTGTAAAAGAGAATGAACAATTTGTGTATTCTGTTGTTATTATTCCTGGCTGCATTATTTATTATATAAACAATTAAATTCTAACCAACCATAAACATACGACTACATACTTTATTTATATTGTAATTGAAGAAAAAAAATACAAATACAAATTAAAACAACAACAACAACAACATTAGCCTTCAGCTCAAGGATTAATTTCCAAATAATTATAAACAATAGCTGTTGTTCTCATTAAACCAAATAAGAATATTTTGGAATTTTGTTAATAATAGCAATTATGTGCTTGCTTTTACCATATCATATCATTTGT
This sequence comes from Dexiosoma caninum, assembly GCA_963924685.1. Taxonomy (NCBI): domain Eukaryota; kingdom Metazoa; phylum Arthropoda; class Insecta; order Diptera; family Tachinidae; genus Dexiosoma; species Dexiosoma caninum. The sequence goes on along the minus strand of OZ004725.1, from coordinate 124,392,319 downwards.
ATTAACTCAATACCGTCTGTTATGGTATTAAATATTTAAAATTAAATTTAAATTACAGCTCTTTCCATTTATGTATAACAAGTTACATTTAAGAAATTTTGCAGGAGAAGCAAAACACTTTCAACGCATATTTTACGCTTGCACTTGGGCCTTTTAGAATTTTGCTAATAAGACAATCATTTGTAATTGTAGGCGTGTACAATTTTGCAGCAACGTGTATTTTGATACTGTGCATCGTAATCAATTTAAAAGTCGATTTTGATTTTTTTGCAAATTGAAGCTTTTTTGAACTCAGATGACGATTTTTAAAACTGGCAACGTATAAGTACATTTGGAAACAAAAGACATTTGAAATAAATACTCTTTAATAATTTCCTTTTCAATAAAGATACTTCTTTAAAATCTTTAAAAAAAAACTTTCAAAAAAGTAATTTTTTGAAGAAATAAATAGCTCTTCAAAAATTGCATGTTAAGAAAATGTCGTTTAGAAAAGTGCCTGCCAAAAATGTACCTTCAAAAATAACTTAAAAAAAAAGCTTTCACTATATGTCTATTCTCTAAACTAGTTCTTTCTCTCTCTCTCTCTATTTAGTTCTAGTGCAATGCATTGCATATGTAGTGGATTTCCCCTAAGCACAACCCAAAATTAAAAAAAAAAAATTATGTTTAATAAAAAGTACCTTTTAAATCTGCAATTAAAAAAAAAGATACTAAAAAAAGTACCATTTAAAAAAGAACCTTTTAATAAAAATATTTTAAAAAAAATATATTTAAAAAATATCTTGTAAAGACAACATTTCAAAAATGGTTTTTAATTTTAAAAAATTGCCATTTAAAAAAGTACTTTTAAAACTTATAATTTTAAAAAACACATTTTAGGGGAAATACCCTGCTAAAGAGTACTTTTTAAAGAACAATTTTTTAATATAAATATTTAAGAAAAAGTATATTTAAAAAAATAGCTTATAAAAATTACATTTTTAAAGTGCTTTTTACCTTTCAAAATTACCACTTAAAAAAGTACCTTTAAAAGATTTCTTTTTACAGAAAGTATCTCTTAAAAATGTATCTTTTAAAGAAAGTATCCTTAGAAATGTAGCTGTTATAAAAGAAACTTTTCAGAAGAACTGTTTAATTAAAATATTTTAAGAAAGCATACATTACTTTTAAAAAAAGGGCTTTTTACTTTTAAAAAAGTACTTTTTCCTTTTAAAAAAGTACCCCTTAAAAAAGTACCTTTAGAAAAGTAGTACCTATTAAAGAAAGTATCTCTTAAAAAATTATCTTTCCGAAAAAGTATCTTTAAAAAGAAGTGCCTTTAAAAAGCTGTATTTTCACATACGCATCTTTCAAAAAAGTTACTTTTAAAAAATTATCTTTTAAATATACTTTTCAAAAAAGTACCATGAATTAACTTTGGGAAGTGTTTTCCATAAAAAGTAACTTAAAAAAAATAATCAACAAAAAGTACCTCCAGAAATTTACTGTAAAGAAAATTACCTCCAACATACATATTTATTAATGATATTTCTTTTTCTTTTCTTGCAGCTGGCAATATTTAGTAAAACATTATCCCAGCTCATCACAACCCCTGGCTATTTTGGTAGCGTTTTTTGCTCTATGGGTTTTGGGATACATTCTGATGCCCGATTATGCAGGCCCCCATACAGCCATCATGCGACTGATACTTTTAATTGTGGGTGCTCAAATGGCGGGCGTGCTGGTGACATTTCTAAAGGTACCTGATATGTTGGGCATGTTGTTCTTCGGTGTGCTTTATACAAATTTGGGTTGGGCAGATTTCAGCGGTTATCAAAGATTAGAGGCTTTCTTAAGGTAAATTGCTATTTACAATATTTAGATATATGTACTAAAAAAAATACCTTATCGTGATTACCCCTACTAATTTTATTGTGATTTTCAGGGAAATGGCTTTAATTAATATAATGTTATTAGCCGGTTTGGGTTTGGATGCCAGCGCTTTTAAGAAGTTGTGGTTTATGATTTTGCGTTTGACTCTCATACCCACCATAGCTGAGGTGGCCATTATTGCAATTTTATCTCATTTCCTGTTAAACATGTCCTGGTTATGGAGCACTTTATTGGGGTAAGTGAGAATTGCAATATCTTTTCTGTATTTTCATTTCAACGAACTAATAAAAAAATTTGATTTACATTTACTTCTAAACTAAGTTAAGTCAAGTTAAATACAAAATATTTGCATGCGCATAATTTAATTTAAAATAATTATAGTGCAGAGACTTATGCGAGTACAAGTACTTTTGCAGTAACACTGCAGTATTTCGCACAATTATAAAATACGTATAATTTATTAAAAGGCGTTTAACTTAAAATGCTTGTTCACTGAGTGCACGCTTTCAAATGGAAACTTATGTAGTACTGGCACTTGTATGTTCACATATGCGAGTGTGTAGGAGCTAACCAACTAACCAGAGAATGTGTGAATGCATTAAAACTCTGCCCATTTAATTTGACAGTTGCCAACCCTACAATTTCATTAGCACAACTGTTAAGTTTTATTATTCTGCCTCCCCAAAAACGCTTTCCTTTTCTTGTTGCTTCGCAGCATGTTAATGAAAACCACTTTTATACGGTTGGCCTGTCGGCGGAAGTTTTTACAAAAATAAAAGTGGAAGAAATTTTGCCATTTCACCTCATTTGCAAAGGACGAAAGTGCGTATCGTGGAAAAAAAAACACCAACCTGTTCGTATATTTGAAAATTTCTACAATTCTGAAATGTAAGAAAAGCAAAGTAATTTTTAGTTAAAGCACACGGATATATTCTGAAGCATTATTAGAAAGAAATACTTCTTTTTCATTAAGGATGAGGAGGATGAGGTAAAGCGGTGTCTCTCATTTGTCTCTAAGTTGTTAACGCAATACTAAAATTTCTGCCCAAATTTTTATTGTATGAATGTGTATATGCATATATTGCTTCAATTTTAAAACTAGGCACGGAATAAGAAAAACAGAAAATTCTCGTATTCTATTTCCAAAGGTAATTTCTGGTATCATGAATAATTAAATGAACGCTGATAGGAAATGTCTAGGGATCTCTCAAAGCAGTATATTCGTTTTTTCTGCTAGTACTTTAATCCATTTCAATTAACTAAGGACTTGATTTAAGTAAAAAGTTTGGAAATCCCATAAGTTTTGTTGAGTATTTGAAGAAACAGAAACTTTGTTTTCAAGTGCTGCGTTATGAAACACACGAACGTATCTACACGCATTTGAATATGGATAAAGTTTTTTATTGTCTTAAGCCGGTATTGCCATGGCAATAATAATAATAATAATAATCAAAGCATTTTTAATTTGAAAACTTGTTAAAATTATTGCGGCATTCTCTCTTGGTTACCGTTTATTCATTGAGCCGTTCTGACTTTATCCACTACACGAATGGCAAGAAAATTCCTCCTCTTTCTAAAGAACAACAATTAATAGTACTTTTGTTTTCTAATAACAACAAGTTGCTGTTGCAAAACATAAAAAAAATATATGGCACGAAACAGAAATGCACAATTTCATAATTAGCTGCTCTTTAACGAGTACTTAAGCAGATACTTGAGGTCATACAAATGCAAATGCCTACTAAGAAAGATATTATGTAGGGATGCGAGTATTCCTCACCTTTGTACTTGCAAAAGTTCGCAAAGAAAAGAAATTACCGTTAGGCATAGTTTAGGTAACTCACCTGAGCACGTACACGGTTGAGTAAATAAAATTTATCTTGAATGCGGATGTATGAAATCGCGATTTTCCAAAAAATAAATTGTCTTCTTTTAGAATGGAATACATAAATGAATAGTCGTTTCCGGTCACTTTATTAGCGCAAGAATCGCTTCCGTCAATGAAACAATGTTGTATATTAACTGACTCCTCACCGCCTAACTAAGGGAAGCGTATATATTTTTAGAATTTAAAATATTCTTTCAAATCGCATGACAAACAAAGGGCTGAAGAAGCAAAATAAAACCGTTTTACCCGAATAGTTAAAAATATCGCTGGTGAATGCTGCTTTGGAAAAGGTGCGCTCAGTTTGACATTGTGCGCTTTCGAACGGAATAGAAATATTCAGTACAAGATGCAGCTCCACCTGAAAAGATTCTTTTAAGCGGCATCACTTAACTTGGTTGGCTGAGACACTCGGTTCAAAACCCAGTCAGTCAGTCAGTCAGTAAATTGTATTTGTGCTCTCCTTCATCGGTGTTTGGTCAATAAAACATCGGCGAAGTAAAATAATAATTAAAATGGCTCTCCTTGAACTTAAAAATTAAAACGTGAACATAACTTAAGCGATGATGCAACTCTGCTTTACAAATTAAAAAAAAATCAAGCTCTCTATTCTTCCATTACTTCACCACCTCCGACTACACTATGCCTTTCCAACTAGTTCCGGTGTGTATGCATTGCCTAAGAGCACGTATGTGGAATAAACTAACCGCCAAGGTCTTTCCAGTCAGGGAAGACTCAAATCGAATGTCCATAATCACTACTGTCTCTATCCGACTCTCTTAACTTAATTTCTTAGTTCCAAACCTCATTCACTGAGTGCCGGTTAGAGAAAAAAAAATAAATAAATGCGAGTGTGATGTTGGAAAGTTCGAGTTAACATACTCAGATCCTATTTTACTAATTCCTGTACGTAGGACACGCCCAAAAGAAATTATCATCCTTATATTTTCAACTCTTCGAGATGAATAATTTTAAACAGCTGTAGATACAGTTAACGCTTTTCGAATTTTAGTATAGACAAGTGCACAGAAAAAAATTCAACAAAATTTTAATTCAAAATTTTGCAACATCAATTAAAAAATTCATTAGATTTTCACTTGTAAAGATTAATTTATATCATCAATTTTTAATTTAATTTATTTTATTTTCGATTAAATTTACAATTATTATAATTTAAAATTTAATTAAATATTTTGAAAATGCCAAACAAATTTTTAATAGCAAAACAAGATTTGCAATCTAGTTGACTGCTTTTTGGGTATTAATTTCTATTTATATGAAACGTGTTGCATATATTAAAAAAAGAATATCCGAAGAGCATTTAAATAAAAATAAGCCGCCATTTTGTGTATTCGAAAGCAAAAAAAATAAATAAAAGTTATTTATTTATTCAGGTATTGAGCGCACAAATTAATTACATACTTAGTTGAATTGATTAAAATTTTAATTGAAAAACGTGTTATTTAAGAATAAAAAAGTAACATGTTTTTCTGTGTGCATTAAACAGGTTTTAAAATTTATATAATCGGAAGAATTAAAACACTTTGAAGAACTCTGAATATTTTACAATTTGACTGAATGTTGTCCAACATTGGCCTAGTTAAAATTTTAATTAATTGAATGAATATTTTTTTTTTAGAAAAACATATTTGTTTTATTCTGACATATCAGATAAAGAAAATTAGAACATGATTAATCAGGCTATTATCTATAATCGATATATAGAATATCATAATACATATAAATATATATGTATGTGTTACAACATTCTATTTTTGTCTAGCAACTTTGGCATTTGTGTAGAATACTCCGTTCATTTAAATTTACCACTGTATTTGTTCTTTTTATTTATCTTTTTAAATTTAATTATCTTTATCTTTTCTTTATATTATCTAACTTTTGTTGCATTAGTGTGAATGTATGTTTGTCAGTGTAAGTAATTGTGCATTATTTTGCTTGGCGAAAGTTTGGTATGTGAGTTGTGTGTTGTTTGCTTATTGTGTTGTCAGTTGATGAAAATCCAGAACGTTCTAATGAAATACGTTGTTTATACGAAGGTGATCTACAAATTGCTGTTAATAAATGTATTTCCGTAAAAAGATTATTTTAGCTTAATTATTTAATTTAATATAATGAAATTTTAAAGTGTTTCCGCTGGAATTATCGATATACTTCCTTAGCAAATATCTATTGTTTTTTTTTGGAGATTTAATTTTCTGATATTATGGGGGGCACATTAGGGTGGTAGCAACAGAGATCTGGTGGATAAATAATAGAACGGCATATTGGAACCCATTGATGCAGAATATTGAGCTCCTCGAGATTCTTTAAGATCCAACTGCAAATACCAAAGATAAATCAAAGTTTTAAAAGGCGCCTCCTACCTTCGTCAAAAAAAAATGATTTCTTTTTGGAAATGACTAACCAAAAATACGTTATATTAAGGTGTGTACGAAGCACTTTTTCTTTCTGTCAGTAAGGTGCTACGGTCTAATGTATTATATGTATGTAATTCAACCTCACTGTAAATCATACCGTATAGCCCACTGTGCGACAGCGTTATACAGTTTAAATTATAGAAAATGCAACAAATTGTATGCCCAACAATATAAATGAATACAGTAAAAGCACTTAGAAGTGTACACGCCTACCGAAAAGAGGAGTTGTTATTCATTAAGAAAAAAATTTTCTTCTGAGAGAAAATTTGTTCGCCTGAGTTTTTGTGATTGTGGGCTAGACTGTCACTTTATAACAATTTTTATTGTTTTACGACCGAAAAAATTCTAAGCCACATAAACAGGTGATGTATGAATGTAAGTATATGTATGTATGTCTATTTACATAACAATGCAATAATAAAGCACGAGTTGTACTTGAAATTGTACAACTGCGTGTGTGTGCGAATTTAAGTGCAGGTTATTAAGAATGTTTCTTTTTTTTATTGTCAAAGTACAAGCGAAACACTAAATTTCATTTGCACTTATTTAAAGGACCTGCTACATCAGTTTCACAAGAAATACTCATATTAAAATATTCATACTAAGCCTTTCACTTACACAATTTCAACGTTTAATGTTTTTATGCTGCATAATATTTGTCACACACAACCTTGTATACGGGTGTGTGTGTGTGCATTGTCATAAGGAGTCGCTTGTGCAACATACTCTGGCATTAATAAATGTTGGGTGTTTCAATATTTTTACTCTTCGCTTTGTTTTCTGACATGCCGTTTCTTTTTTTTTTTGAGAGGACTTACGGTAATGACACTAGAATTTTTAATTTTCCATGCTTTAACTGAAATACAGCAACTACAAGTTCATACGAGTAGTTGCAATTTGCCAGTATGAGTAGATTTTTGATTGGTTTGAAGGTAAAGATGAGCCAAGGACTGGTAGTTGACTTTCCTATAATCACTTGAGAATTGAGGAACGTGAGTGGAAATTAATGTAAAAAGAGAGATCAAGCATATTACGGCAGTCGATCGCGTTGGAGCTGTATAATGTTATCGAAATTTTATTGCTTTAAATCAAGGTCTGTGTTTACAATGACGTTAAAATTTGCTCACGGTCTCATCTCTGTTTGGAACGTTTAAAAGACATCCCTGTAATCATTCGGCTGAAATTAATTTGAATATCTGTACAAGACAATTTTTTTTTTTGGTTTGTTTTCTTTTGCACTGGTATCGAAAATAATGGCGAAAGTTACAAGGATTCCCCGGGCTGCTCAATATTTAATGGCCTTCAGCGTTAGAAAATGTTAAAAACTCTTCAGAAAAATTACATTATCTGCCATTTTGGGCATTTAAATGCCGTTAAAAGATTTGATAAGATCTTATGCTTCCACGTGATATACTAAAGCACGGTGACACAAAATTTTCGCAAAACTTGTACAAAAAGCAGCCATGCTTAATTTTTCTTTCAAATGCTGGTGGCGAAGACTGAAGTAGTTAGCACGTTGACTACAAAACCAAGGGTACTGGGTTGGAGCCCAGTTTCAGATTAAGTTATAAAAATATTTTGCATTTGATGTACATGTGTGTCGGTTATTGTTGGAAGGTTAAAGTGGCGAAGGCATAGTCACTGGTCATTGAACAGTACCAGCTTGAGTTCATACCAATCCGCAGGCATTACATGGCGACCTCCTTCGTCGGTATTGTGTAGCATCGAAGAAAAAGCTCTAAACTGATACGGAGCAATAAAATGAAATTAATGAACCATCTTTTGACCACCCTTCAGCTTTCAAATTAATGCAGTTACTAAACGGCGGAGGTGCTATAACTCTGATTTACATTTTAAGAATTAAACTCAACTCTACCAATTTTACCAACTGTCTCTTCTCTACAGTATCCCCTCCCATAGAAAGAAGCACACACAATTCACATAACTTTGAGAGCTTTAAAAAATAAATATATCTAGTAGTTCCTTTCTGAAATCTTTGTGACGTTTGCAAGTACTCGCACATCCTGCCTCAATATTGTTGGGAAAGAAGAAAAGTTTGATAGTTCTTGAAACTTTCACAATTTTAAGAAATGTTTTGGCAACTGTGAAAGCCTGTTGTTCTTTCCCTTAATATGCCATGCCAGCTTTAAAGGAAAGAATCAGCCTCAAGCTGTTAATTTTACAATGACAATTTTACGGCACCCTTTCACTAAATGCAAATTGTTCAAGTGCATGCCATAATAATGAAAGTTTGTGGGTAAAATTAGCTGTTCACTATACATTTTGTAAATAGTTATTTTCTGTTTTTCTATTAAAACCAATTAAAGTACCGCCAAGCATGTAATTATGTAAATTATTACACTCAAAAATTATTAGAACAGAAAAATAGAAATTGCTAATCATGACGATGATATGGCAGATTAAATATACTGACAATTTAATGCGTTTAAGGAGAAAAAATTATTGGTGGAAAAAATCATTGGTGAAACTCAAAGCGAAATTATTGAAATTTATTTGGTATTTGGACCAACCTGGTTAAGATGAGCGCTAAGTGTCTTCTTTCCTTAATTCGCATGGCCATCAAACGCACTGTCGCGTTTCTCACGGGTCATTGCCTCATTGGAAGGAATTCCATCTCGGGATTTTTGCAGGAGCTGTGGGTCTGTAGACGAGGAGGAAACGATTGCCCACCTCATGTGCCAGAGCCCAGCTCTTGGTATGAAACGGCAGAGGTTCTTCATCTCACATTTCCTGTCATCATTGACTGAACTCTCCCGAGTGAGAGTATCCGCAATAGCGGGATTTATCTTGTAATCGGGGTGGTTTCGTGTGGCGAATGTCTGATCCCCGGCTGCGAACAACTTGTAGTATCACAATGGAACTAAGGTCTGACCTAAGTGGGGCGTTCTCCTTCGGGAAAGTTCCGCCACCTAACCTAACCTAACCTATTTGGTATAACTGAAGCCGCCTATTCATTATACAATATACATACATACATATATGCATGTATATACAATTGCTAATACTCTCGTTTCTTTTCAGTCTCGTCATAACGGCCGTTTCACCGAATGTTGTGGTCACCGTGATGTTAAAACTTAAAGAAGAACGTTTGGGCTTAAACAATGGCATTCACACTCTTATCTACGCCATGACTACGTGCAATGATGTAGTTGCCATATTTCTGTTTGGCGTCTTTTGTGGTGCCATATTTTCTACTGGTAAATAAAAATACTCAAAACTCTAAATTTTCGTGAGGGACTTATAAATTCGTATATTTTTCAGGTTCCTTAACTGACCAAATTTTGCAAGGACCCATCGGAATTGGTATTGGCATTGTATTTGGTTACATTTATGGTTGTATGCTGCAATTTGTACCCTCGCGTAAGGCAGTAAGTAAGCAAACTCTCTTGAAAAAAATGTTCGTTATAAAGTGCAGAGTTTTAAATTAAAATAAAAGAAATACTGGTGTAGAACACTACTTATATTAATAAAATAAAAAATATTGCAATTAGAGAAATTTAAAACTTCTCACAGTGCAACAAACTGTAAAGTTTAATCTCAACTGACAGCTCCCATAAGCAGGCACCCAACTTCGCAATGATTAAAGAAGATACGTTTGTACGTATGTATGTATATATGTATATATATTTGTACTCGTATGTACATGTATTTCTAACTTTTAAATAAGATGTGAAAAAACACTTTTTTTTGCAACAAACTTTCCCAATTGAAAACCGCAACGTATTGTGAAAATATTTATCCAAAACAAAGTTTACAGCCTCAATATGTTTTCAAACCTTTAAACTTTCTTTAATTGTCTTAATTTTCTAATTTCAAATGCAAATAAATACTCTTTTCCTTGAATACAGTGCAGATAAATAAATATAAAGTACCTTTTTATTTCTATTTACATCCATTTAAAATATGTACGTCCCTCAAATGGAACTGAAACTATCAAAATTAAAATAGTAGATAAAGTAAATAAATAGTGATACTGGAAAAGTTATTAAATATTAAACACTAATAATACGCAAAATATACAATCTGCATTCGTACTCGTAAAGTTAAAGACGTTGAAAAGTTCAACAAACTCAAAATACTTGTTTGTTGCTTGTCTGCCGTTGTTATTTAACTAAACCCAGAATAAACATTTGAAAATTTTATGTATTTCGCAATCAGAAAAATTTAAAATTTCTTAAAATTTAATTATCGCAAAAAATTAAAAGTTTTACACGCACTGTCCTGCAAACGCATGTATGTAAATTTATATGGTTCAAATTCCTATTTAAAAGCCTGTGAAACGTTTGATGGAAAATAAGTTGAATAAATATGTGTGATAGTTCCATTGTAAATAGTTTTTAAGGAGACGTCAATTGCACGATAAATGAATGCTACAACAGTTAATTCAAGAGTCAAACAAATATTTCTTCCAATGTACATAGTTGTGGTTATTTCTGTCCGTGTAGGATGGATATCGAAGTAGATCACCACTGTATCACGTTCCTTTTCGATTCTCCTTGTAACCTTAAGATCTGCGCAAAACTTAGCATTTTCTTCAGGCTCGCTTGACCTCTGTTAGTCGTTACGTTAGTAAGTCCCGACTTTTAACCACATCACACATCACATCATCGAGGATGGGACTACACGTGTTCCCTAGTCTCCCATAGGCCAACGATAGATATTCATGTAAGCTGCCGCTTCGACGTCCCCCAAGCACAGTCTATAGATAACATTCTCAAGTTGCCCAATTCTCCTAAGATGATATTTGAAATTTTCATTCCCCGTGATCCAGCTCAAGGTGTCGCGGTCTTACCTATTTGAACTTTCCCAATTTCAACTTTAAGCTCTCAATTTAATTTGGAGTTTTCTCAATTTGAAATTGACATTTTGAATTTATTTTTCGAATTTTCTCTATATTATCCGTAAAGTTCTCAATTTCAATGAAAATTGGTATAATCTAGTCCTAGTCCAGTCATAGTCCAGTCATATTCAAGTCATAGTCCAGTCATATTCCATTCATATTCTATTCGTAGTCCAGTCATAATCTTTGTGTGTGGCAGTTGTTGTCGGAAGGTTTCAGTTGCGAAGGCATAGTCACTGACCAATACCGGCTTCAGCTGATAGCAATCCACAATCACATCAGAACGCCCTCCTTCGTCGGTATTGTGTAGCACAGGCGAAGTAAAATAATAATAATAAAAATGGCTACTAAACCGAAGCTTCAGCACTGCTACGAATATAAACAAACAAAGAACGTGCGAAAGCAGAGCTGTAAAATAATGAATTAAGCTTCACCTCCTGTCGTTTCTCCTACTATCCCTTTCCTATAGTTCCCAGGACAATGCTTCGCATGTATAGGAGTCATCTCCTGAGTGCTGGTCTCAGATAAAAAAAAAATTTTCAAGTCATAGTCCAGTCATATTCAAGTCATAATACAGTCCTATTCAAGTCATAGCCTGGTCTAGCCATAGTATAGTCATAGTCTATTCATAGTGTGGTCAGAGACTAGAACGACCTATTAATTTCTTGCAGTGCAATCAATATGCTTCTATTTTAATTTGCAAGTTCTTTTCTTTTTAGTACTTTTGGCTTAAAAAAAGCTTTTTTTTTACAATAACTTTAACAGTCGTCGTCTACACAAAAGGAGCAATTGGGAGAGGATAAAGCCAAAGATATTTTTTACGATTTTGTTCAAAGAAATTTATTTGTAAACTCTTTATCTTTATTTGATTCTTTTATCTACACGTTTGTTTCATTCAGTTCTTGTCAAGCAAATAAAAAACATACATAAATATCTTGCCAGTATTACATCTTCAATTCATACATACTTTTTTTTCCTGAAAGAAATTTGAAGCCAGAAGGAAATACTTAAAGCATTTGTTGAAAGATTTACAACTTGATTTATTAAATTTATGCATTTGCACAAAAATCATTCCGATCCCTCTGTATGTGAAAGAAAATTAATAAAGTTTTTCTGTCGTGAGCAAAAAAAAAAAAAGGAATTAAAAAATTTCAGTATTGAATTGCTGCAATTTATTTACGCATTTCCAAAGAAGAGAAATGGTAGAGATAATGAAAGACCAAAAGAACTCTTTACGTACATATATTTTACCTATTTTACCTTCACGAATGAATAAATCTTTTCAGAATTTATATAGATTTTCTCATTTTCAAAATGAGTAAAATAATTTCAAAGAGTATAACCAGAAGGGCTTCTTAGAAAATGCATTAAAAAGGAAATTCTAATAAAACTGACAAAAATTGTTGCTTCTGTTAGTGCTACAACAAGTTTAAAAACACGTGAGATGATGTGGTTTTCTCTTTATTGGTATTAATTTAATTGAAATAAATTGGGAGGCTAAAACGCTTTTGCTGTTGCATAAAACTATAATTTCCACTGGCACATTCATAAACATCAATTTTATTTTCCCAAGTATGTTTCTTTTTTGCCACTGGTGCTCATAATTCGCTTCTTCTCTTTTTGTTCAAGTACGCACAACATAGGTTTCTGAGAACTGATACACATCATGTAATTTAAAGAAGAGCCTAAAGGGTTTTTCAAATTGCCACCAAAGAAATGGAATAAAAACATAAAAAACTTGTATCGAAAAAAATAGAATTTTGTTATTGCTGCTGCTGCTGTTAAAAAATCCGTGGAAAAGCGTTTCACATGCAGTCATAAAATTCAGTATTACACATTTCAATATACGAGGGTTACTACTTACATTTTAGGGGCCAACGAAAATTATTCATGCGGATTGTGTAAATATCGAAACGAAATATTTTATACGAGAAGACCAGACGAAAAAATCAAAATCAAACGAGAGGACAAAGCTATTCGGGAAAACAATTCGTATCCCAAACTGTAACCCTAGTATAAAAATAAATATCAAATCAATATTTTTTTTCTTGTTGCTGGAAATGGCCGTTTATATCTTAAATAGTACAAATGCTGTCGTTGAAGTACCACAGAAATAACATTTATACAGCTGCGATTCAAAATGCACAGTGGGCAGAAATTAAATAAATTAAAAGGCCACTTTTCTATGAGTCATAAAATATGAATTTGTATATTTACAGTGAAGCATTTGGTGGGTCCAAATATTTGTGGTTATTAAAAAACGCAGGCACTTTACATATGTATGGAATAATAACACACTGTGAGCCAAATTTTTTGCTAGAAATTTTTTTCATTATCTTTTTTTTTACAAGATTTTCTTTTGATTTTAAAATCGTATATACAGTGGAATTTTTTTAAACCACACTTTTCGCATACGGGTACAAAAAACCGGGTTTTTTTACCAGTAACTCAAGAATTGTTTTGGGGGGGGGGGGGCGTTGGAAAATATCAAAACCCGCTTGTTTTATTATTGTATTATCACATCCCAGCTATTTCTACTTTATGTCACACAGTGTAATCAAATATATTGTGGGTCACACCAGGTTGGTTCGAACAGCTGTTTTCTATGGTTATTGTAATGGCTGGGAACACAATTGGGACGAACAATGAATCTCGTCTAACACAACGAGAAAATCACAGCTGTCGCAATCAGCAAAGTTTTTTGCTGTCTGTGTTGCCGTTAAAAAAAAAATTTATTGGAAAAATTAAACAATCACAAAACACAATTAAAAATCAATCTTATGGTGAATAATTTTGTCTATTTAACGTAAATGATGTATGTTAAAATTAAACTATTATTAAAATAAAAATTAACTTTATTTACTAATTATTCTTTCAATTATTCAACGTTAGTCAAAATCCATTACGAATATTTATCTATGTTTGTTATAGATTTAAAATCAAATAATAAAATATTTGTTGTATAAAGAAAAATTTTTGAAGAAGCCATTTGGTTTGTTTTGTTTATATATTTCGTAATTCTCAAATATTCTTTGGGACTTCTTGCATAAACATGTGAATTTTTTACCTTTTTCAATAATTTGGTTAAAGGTCTACTGAAGCTTTTGATAGCAGCACCAAATGAAATGCTGCATATAGACCAGCTAAACCATATAACAAACATAGATAAATATTTCTTTACTAATATATTTCAAAACTAAAATGAAAATAAAAAACGGCAACTATTAACTAATTTGTTTGTCGTTAGTCGGCATATGAAATAGAAATAAATTTATCTTAGAGTTCGTCAGGCACGACGAATTTCGTGGACGGCGCTGTTGTCTTAATTTTCATATGCACAAACGTGTTTTATTTGCAACGATAAATTCGTCGTTCATCGCAATTACAAGGTTGGTTCGAACAGCTCTTTTATTAGTGCTTATATAATTTCTGTTCACGCGATTTCTACACGCACACCATGCTTCTGTTTGAAACACTTGAACAACAATATAAAATTGTAAATTTTTCTTCTATATTTCGGAACAATTTCTTTCACATTCCTTGCCATCACCGTGCCATAGTGCAAAATATGAAGCTCTTTTTTTCTTTTCTTCAAATAACTGCTGGTTTATCCTATTTATGGTTCAAGTTTATTTCATTTTTTATTCAATTTGAAAACAGTTGTGCATGTACTATTCTAAACTTATTTATACATAACATTTCGTTGCAGAACTATGTAAATGGTTTGCGTTTTGTTTTGATCGCCTTGGGTGGTACTATTGCCGTAATGGGCAGTAAAATTATTGGTTATCCTTCGGCTGGTGCCTTGGGTTGCGTTACAGTTGCTTTCATAGCTGGCATTGGATGGAAGCGTCAGGAGAAAAAAATGACACCACACCAACTACAAGCCCATGAAAACGTAAGTTCAAATGAATTATTTTTTTTTCCATATTCCATGCATGGTAACCACACAATAATTGGTTGATATATTCGTATATATATTTTCCTATATATTTAATAGATTTTAATATTTGTATCATATAAAATAGTTTTAGATTGTTGTCATTTTCAATAACAGACTATTCCGAACAACAGAAACGTTCTTTCCTTAAGCTCAGTCAGTTACATTTTCAACATTATTATTTATTTCGATAAAAAAATATATTTAATTTATTTTATTATTATTATTTAACAATGGACCCGGTCCACGATGCAGAACAAATATCTATTGCATATACACTTTATAAGTAGATTATTATATTTGCAATACAAAATTTTAGTAAATATTTGAAATATTTATATGTTACGTGCTCACCCTTTAGACTCAGATATATGTATCCATGTTTGAAAGTCCATCAAAATTAGTTACAGCTTTGCCGAAGTCTTTGAAATAGTGTAGTCATTGTACTCACATATTTAGTGTACACATTGTTCAGTCTAGCCATAGTAAAGACATAGTCTAGACTAGTCATAGTCTTGTCATAGTATATGTAGTCATGTTATGTAAGGTACAGGGGTTAAGGCAGAGACCCACAGCCTATTGTGCACTCCATTTTGTCTAGAGACCGGAGCGGGAACCTGCCCAGGAACCTCATTCTCTTATTCACTATCCCTGGACAATTGGTGACAAGATGTTCCATAGATTACTCATCCTCACAGCAGAACATGCACATGTCCGTGTTAGTGATGCCCAGTCGGTAAAAATGCTCGTTGCAGCTGAAGTTAACCTATTGGTGTCTTCAGACCTTCAATGCCGTTTCAATAGCGGTTCATGTCGATCATCGTCCAGTCCTTCATCTTCCGTCTTAGATCTTTCCGATTGAAACCAATGAACGGGTCCAATGAATACCTGTTCCGGTCCCCTCTTTTCCACATTAGTGTAACCCTATTCAAGGATGCCACATCATTGAGTGCCTTTTGACACTTCAGAATAATTTGGGATTAAAGTTTTTAGGACTGACTGGTTATCCGGGAGTATTGTTTCTTTTGCCCTCCCTTCTTTTGCACTTGGTGAGAGCAAGTGCTCTGTAGATTCTGCGGCACGCTATCGCTACACTATCGTTGGCTATACAATTTTTGTGAACCATCATTCAGCCAGTTCGGATTCGTCTTCCAGTCATCTCTTTCAGGGCTAATAATCTCATGTCGCCTTGAGAAACAAAGACTTGTTTCAATTTGAGGGTGGCGATGGCTGAAATAGTTTACACGTTGCCTAGAAAAATAAAGAAAGTCCTGGGTTCGACCGCAATTTCAGACTAAGTCATACATACATTTTCGCATTTTTCTGGTGTGCATTAGTATGTCCTTGTGTCAGTTGTTGTAGGAACACATAGTCACTGGTCACTGAACAGTACCGCCTTCAGCTGTAACCAATTCTTAGGCACATGAGCGCACCCTGCTTGGTCGGCATTGAGTAGCACGGGCGAAGTAAAATAACTACTAAAAACGGCTACTAAAAATGAAGCTTCAAAAAATGTAATACGTCTCCTTCACATCAGAGGCAGCGGTTCAACACTGCTATAAAGCAAAGAACGTAGAACCTGTCATCGCTCTCACTATCTATTCCTTTCCTTTAGTTCCAGCACAATGCATCGCATGTGTAGAGATACTCTAGCGCTAGTCTAATCTTTAGCTAGTCATTGACCAACTGCACAAATTGTCGTTTGCAATAAAATTTGCTTTGGTTATGAAAAGTTTAGGGCATTCCAACTATCAGCGTTAAATGAGTTTCTCATAAATTCGTCAAGTGTGACTATGAGCGTGTCATACACAAAGAATAAAAAAAATTAAAACTAAAGTGTCGTTACTTTTGAGAAAACTTTTGTTGCTCATCTTGCTTAAGTTTATTATAACTTTATCACAATTTAAGTACATTTGAAGTTGACAAAACCACTTGAAATAGTAACGGCAAGAAGAGAAATTTATTAGACTGATGTACACTCGAATAAGTATTTGACTGCACAAACACACAACACAATGCATGAATGCACTTCAGTGCAAATTCGGTCTTTTGTGTGCATTTTCTTTTTATAAAAATTTAACTAATATTTGCGAAATCGAGCTTTATGTCGTAGTTTTCCGAAAGTGGAACAAAAGTAGCAAAAAATGTACGAAGCATTTTGCACTTTCGACTCAAGTCAACAAGCAAAAGAAAAAGATAAAATTTTATCAAAAAGTCAGTCTTGTTGACACATTTAATTATAAAGACAGCTTATGACATGTGATTTCATCTCGTTTTTCCTTCATTTTATTTTTCATTAAGGTTTTCTTTGCTCTTTTGGAATTTTCTTTAACAATTTTTTTAGATTTTTTGCATTCTTTTTTTTCTGTTTTCAAGAGATATTTGTTAAATACAATAGTACGATTGTATATGAACATTATGAAAAGAACTAGAAGAAAATCATTAATAGATGCAAAATTAAGTGCAGTTGAAAGAAAATAAGAATTTGGGAAAAACAGAAAAGTGATAAATTTAAGAATTCTTATTGTGGAACACGCTTGTTTTACAAGAATCCGAAATTTAAACAAAAGTCCTTCAGCACAATTTTATAATACTCGAACGTGTATGCAAATAAAAAACAGTATGCAAGAAATGTTAATTCTATTCTCTTATTTATCACTGACGACGTTTTAACGAGTCCACCTAATCAGTTACTAATCTTGATGTAAAATAATAGATGGTGTTTTCACACCAAAGTTAAAACCTGATTTTAACGTTAAAAGCACAAACAGCTGATATTGGGTTCTCACTATAAGTTTAATTAAATCAGGTTTTAAGGCACAATTTGTGTAATAAAATTTGATTTATTTTCTCTGCCAAAAACACACTCAGGGAGCTGTGCCTCCGCATGCTGGGGGCCGGATCGTTCGGCAGACTATCAGACCTGTCAGGGATGGCATTTATCGGGGGTAGCTGCTGGCTAAAGCGTTAGCTCTGCCGCATTCCCTGGACCGTCGGTTTCCCGTTTCCTACTGGACTCTTTCTGCTCTATGGCAGTCTTGTCCAGTGGTGCATCTCTCTTCCGAGCTATTCTATTCTATCCTACCATCTTTCCTAATCTATCCCCTTCTCTTCTTCTTCACAGGTATCACAACGGGACCATGATGAATTGGACCCAAGTGGACTGGGACCTTTATTTTCAGCGGCGACCTGCCTCCCCAACCTAACCTAACATAACTCGATGAAAGCATTTGCATTATGCTCCACCCAATAGCTTCTTTTTCTTTTGTACCTTTTTATAGTTGTTGCTACTACGTCCATTGTTTTAAATTATGGTTGTGACTTTATTTATCAAATATTCCTCTATTTTTTTTATATCATTGAGTGGCATTTAAATTGCAAACTGTTTCAAATTTTTTTAACTTGGCAACACTGGCTTTAGTACCTGAAAATCAAGGTTGCATTTCATTAAATCAACATAAAAGCAATTCAAAAAAGGTTTTAAGATTGTTTTAAGTAAATATTTCTATATGGTAAAACCGGGTTTTATAAGTTGATTTTAACGTAAAACCAACTATTGATTAAAAACCAGTCTGTCTGAAAGCACTATAAACCAACTTATGTATTGCAACTAATAGCGAACAATGCGTTGCTGGCGGAATAATTGGTCCATGTGTCTTCGGAAAGAATGCTGGTCAGAATGTTACTGTCAATGGTAAACGGTATAGGCACATGATTATGAATTTTTTTGTAGCTCAATTAGTTGGCATTAACCGGCCAACAGGACGGAGCCACATGCCACACACCGCGCTATAATTGATTTACTCCGAAAAACTTTTGATGAAGGAATAACTTCCCGTAATGGTCAAATTAATTGGCCACAAAGAGCGTGTGATTTCATCCCATTGGCTAAATTTTTTTTGGCTAAAGTCGCTTGTCTACGTCGATAAACAAGATATAATTGTACATATTGTAATCAACATTTGAAGAGATATTGACTAAATACGGACAAAAATTTTTTAAAAATTTGTCTTCCAGATTGCACTTTGTACGCGTTCGCCATGGCGACCACATGGCCAAACTCATATTTCAACATTAATGTCATATAATATTTTATTATTGATATTAAAAATACATCACTTCCTTTTAATAAGAGTTAAACTTCGATTCGAATCGAATGTCTTAAATTGACCCCTGCTTTCAAAGACATATTTTTCAACCTGAGTAAGGTTGGACTATGACTACGCTATGATCTATGCCGTACTTATATTAAATTATCATTTATGTTCTATTGCTTAACACAAAACCGAACGCAAAAATATTGTCATTAGAAATATTTCGTCGACTTACAGATTCAGCCACCAACTGTTTATCTTGAAAAAGGAAACCTCTGATTATTAGCTTTTCTTATGAACAAAAATAAAATTCCGAGTATAAAGCAACATCTACAAAGAATCGTTCATATTCTGCACATGTTTTTTAGGTCTGCATTGATATGTGTATGCTTTTAGGCGTATAAAAAACCCATAAACATTCTTTCACACGAACGCACTCAAATCAAAGAAACAAAAAAAAAAAAAAAATTTGAGGGAAAAAAGAAAAACAACAACAGAAACAAATATACACAAAACAATCCATACAAAACAAGTATGTGTTGAAAAAAAGTGTGTTTTTTTTTAATAACAACTATTGAAGTGTGGGGCGAGGTACAACAATAGAAGAGCAGACTGGATACACATAATGAAAACACTTCTATACGTCCACTTGCATGTGTGTGTACATTCATGCCTACATTGAAACTACTATTGGGAAACAACAAGAAAATTAGAAACTCCAGTTGAAACAATACCTGATGATTACTGTAGTTGTTGCTGTTGTTGTCTTGTTTCTCTTAGTTAAGCTTCTTCTTTAAAGCACAAATAACAAATGGACGAACATAAACAACATCAGCAAAACCGTACATATTTACCCAGAATATATTGAGTACATTCTTGATATGATGCAGTAAAAATAAAGAGGACTATAGAAAAGCACTAATGGCTAAATTATTGAGATTGAGATTTCAAACGTTTTGAATTATTTCTAACAATGGCGGACGAATTCATAACAATTTACAAATAACTTTTAGTTTGTTGTCATTATGCGCAGCTGTAATTATGCCCTACCTCGAAAGCAAATTCATATATAACTAAACTTTCCTATACATTTTCTGCTTATTTTTGAGCGAATATAAGAACCTCCAATATGTATATATTTATGATTTATGAAACTCTCATCAAATTATTGCGTACAGAAATGTCATTTCTAAACAATTTACAAAACATTGACTATTTATATAACTAAAGAAAATAACAATACGGGAAATAGAATCATGTTTTAGCAGTTTAAAATGCATTCAATATATATATTTTACTTAAGAGCAGCTAAATAACGTTGACAGCTGGTTTGCCTTACGTTCCCGTACTTATTAGAGTCATTCTTACTGCCTGCACGACGATGTCGAAGGAATTTTTCCTTCGTACAAATACATTTAAAATAAAAACAAATCTTACAATATAATTCTTGTTTTAAATGCAGTTGAACGAATGAAAAAATTCTCTCGATATCGTGGGCCCAAATATGAAAATTTCGCAAAGTACGGCAACTAAATGCAGTGGTAAGGTAATTTATTAAGAATTTGCCACCTTACAATTCTCAATAATTTTTTGTTTATAAAAAATCGAGTTTTTTTATTCTTAAACAAAATAAAACTGTACAAGACACAGAGCTCACACTGCATTAAGAAAAACAAAAATGTATGTGCACGGGCATTTTGAAAATATTCTTCTGAATTTTATTTTATCATTTCACCCCGTTTGTTAAAGTTAATATCTGCTCGAAATAGGAATTTTGTATGGAAAATCCCGGTTTTAACATACACTTCAACTTGAAATAAAATATTGGCATTTTTATGAAAATATTTTGACAAAAGGAGATTTGTTAGTTAAAAATTTTATTAATCAAAATTAAATTATTACGGAATTACCAGTTTCCTTAAGTTTTCATGTTCGAGCCAACCTAAGGGTTGCCACTGTTTTCGATTAAACGCGACTTACAACATTGTCATAGTCACAACCAAAGTATATTTATCAAGTAGCCGCATCTCTACTATAAAACAAAAATATCAAAAGCAACAGGCATTTTGTTTGTGTAAAACTCATTAAAGATGTCAAACTTGTTTTTTACTGATCTCTCAAAAGTAAACACACACAGCAATGCAATAGCAAGAAAAACATTAATTTCATTTATGGAAGCTCTAATTGCTTTTGCAACTCGTCCTCAAAATAAAGAAATAAAGAGAGAAGTAAAACTGTTAATAGCGCGCTCTCCCAAATTAAACAAATGATTAAAAATAAATGTAAACAAATTATGATATATCCGGCGTGTAAAACATAAACGAGCAAAAAAGTCTCCTGCTGAGTTGATTTTACTTGATAGATACTGTATCAACCATATCCATAGATAGCAATTCAATTTTGATGTTCTGTCGTAACTTTAAACAGCCGATTCAGCTGTTCATTTTGTTTAGTCACTTTTAAAATAAATAAAAAATAAAAGGCAACAGCTGTTTATGGCTATGGCAATACTATGGCAATGTCGCTAAATGTCACTCAACAGTGTATTGAAGTTAAGAAAAAATTCGGTATAAATCTTCGTGTGTAAAACAAATGCCCCAACGAAATAGTATATTAAATAAATAAAACAATTATAACAATGATAAATTTTTTATTAAACAAATTTTTTATAATAAATACGTTTTAATTGGTGAATTATAACAGCATTAATTTCTAAAAAAAATTCCATATTAAATAATTTAAAAAATTAGCAAAAAAAATGAAAAATTATAAAATGGAAGGGCTTTAAATGTTATTAACAGGAGTATTAAAAATTAAATGCAGTCATATGGAATTTTAATTGAATTATTGTTCTTATCTCCGTGCGAGTTTTACATGAACTTTTCACATTGTTAAGCTTTTCAAACGATATTATTTAACAAAAATGATTTGCAATTGATTTATTATATTTTACTTCGTAATTGAATATGCTTTGCAAAAAACAAAAAGAGAAATCAAACGTGATTAAGTGGTCTGCATAAGTTCATAAAATTACAAGCCATTACCGAAGGTGATGTGGTATGCGGCAAGCGAACTATTATGTGATGTGAGTGTCCATTTACGAATTGGATCATAAACTGTGAAATTTATTTACAAATAGTTTGTACACTCACAAAATTATGACAGTGACAGTAACTTGATTGAAATGAAGTGGCATCTCATCTCACGAGAAGCCCAAAGAGGAACTTGTAAAAAACAAACAAATGCTTCGTATTTAAAACGAAATCAACAATTTTTTTTCATTAAATTTATTATATTAAGACATCTAATTTCGTACCATTGAAAGATTTAATTGAACTTTTTTGTTAAATTTAAATGAAAAATAAGTAAAGCGGTTTATAAGTGAAGGTTCATTTATGTTACTCATATTCATTTGGTCGTAGCCGACATCGACTGTAATCGCGGCGCTGAGGCAGAATATGAGTGATTCATTGAATAGTGACCTCACTAAAATATCGCAATGGGGTCAACCGAACAGGTCGATTTCAATGAAAGACCCAATGCTGCATGCTTACACACCGACGCGTGCCCGATCATGCTACTTCACCTGTAATAAGGGGTGGTTTAAATAATGAGCGCTTAATGTTCTTGGCTTGCCGATTAAGTGTGATGTTCGATGGACTGAACACATCTTGCAAGTCTCAAAAGTAGCATTTATGCGCCTTTCCTTTTTAAGACGGTGCAATATCTACTTCACCCCACCTGATCACCTTACTATTTATACCGCTTACATCCGACCGAAGATAGAATACAACGCTCATGTGTGGACCGCTGCTTCAAAGCCTATTTTGACTTGACCGTGCACAGGGCCAAGGGACTCACTGAGGACGGTAGCGTAGCCAACTCTATTGACTCTCTTGGCAATCGTCGTGGGAAAATTCAAATGAAATGTTCAGAAACACTACTCCCGCTAACCTCCTTTCCATAACCTAATTACCTAGTTCCAGCAAAATGCATCGCATATGTAGGGGTAATCCCTTGAGTGCTGGTCTAGGATAGAAAAAAAAAATTACAATTTCAGTTTAATTTAATATACGAAATATTTTGAGTGTACATTTTAAGCGTTCATTAGGGTTGGGATGTCCGTACTTCTCAACGAAAGAAACTACCACTTGCGCAGGTTTTTTAGAAATTTTTTTTTCCGAAAATTTTGTTAATTTGTAGATTTCGATTTTGATTGTAATTATACGTATTATTTTTTATATCAATATTAAATTCATAAAAGTTAATATATATAAATCGATTAAAAAAAATTGAATTCCTGCAATGGCACTTGGTTTATTCTGTTTGTGTTGTAGTAATTCTCAAACAATTTTTGTAAGTTTTCGTGTGAGATTTTTAAAATTTTTAAAAAATTTTACTCAAGATCTACTGACGAGTTGGTATGAGTGCTAACAAAATGTACATATAGACTAGCTTAACCAGCAACCATGCATAATCGTAGCTGTAATTAAGATATTATAATTATTCTTTTATTGTTTGAATTTTAGGCTAATGTTGGCAAAAGTCTGGATTTAATGTGGAAATTTTTGAAACCAGTTTCTTTTTCTTTGATTGGAAAGGAAATAAATTTTGGCTTATTGGACGGTAAAATTGTTGGCTATGGAGCTCTTTTGGTACTACTAGGCAGCGTTGTAAGTACTGAATTTTCATAGAACATTTAAACTTATTAACATAAAAAAAAAAGGTCCTTCAGAAGTAATTGCCAAGAGTAACAACATTGAAAACCCATACCATGATATCAAAGACATTCCTCAACAAAAATTTCTTTCAAACAGATTAAAAAAACAAACAATACAAAAATATAAATACAAAAGTTTTCCTGTATTTAATTATATCTCCTGAAGCTTCTTTGAATTAAACATTTTTGAATTTGTTTTTTAGCTGACTTCAAAGGAATTTTTTATGAGAAATAATTATATTTCATTTAGCAAAACTATGCATTTTATATTCAACAGTTTCGCTTGGCCTTTGCTTATTTATCGACTTACGGCGGATATCTGACAAGAAAGGAACGAGCCTACATCACAATTTCCAGTTTTCCTAAGGCAACTGTCCAGGTTAGATTCATTTATCAAAACCAAACAAAGTAAAATCACATAATCATAACTAATTGTAGCACACTTTAAGGCTATGAGTCTAAGTTGAAGTTTGAGCTTTTTCTCAAAAAAAAAATATATGAAAAAAGCACAATTTTTAAATTAGCATCTTATATAAAAAGAGATATTCCAAAAACAAATTCAGTTAATATACACTTTCAGGATATTTAAAACATTTTAAGACTATAGCAACATTTTAGAAAAAAATCGTTCTAAACTCTTTAAAATGTAACTAAAATCGCATTTAGAGGTTTTAGCTGAAATCAAATATTTCAAAACTCATTCACAGATGTTCTCGCTCCGATTTCGTATTTAATCTCTATTTTTTTTAGCTTTAAAAAATGCTAAAAATTTTAGAAAGTAATAAATAATTTAAAACATTTCGTAGGGTTTGCCATGGTCCGGAATAATTGGTATGCCTCTAAACGGGGAAAGAAAAATGGCATGAATGGCAGTTTCCTGTCTCAAATATAAGTCTCAGGTCACAATAAGTGTTTTTTTTTTCCAGCATAAAGTAAATGTCATTTCAAATTTAACGCTAATTTTACACTAATAGAATTTTTTCTGCTAGGTTTGTGCTTGAACTTATTGCCCCAGATAGCGCTCAAAAAAATCATTTTGCCTGACGCGTCCTATTTCTAGTCCATTTCTAACAGCTCCTAAAAGTATGCACCAACAATTTAAAATTGCTTCATTTTGTAAATATTATTAAAACACGAATACGATGTTTTTATTTTTCGAAAAGCGACTTTAAAATTTTTTTTTATTCTTGTTCGTAATCTGGAAGACGGTGTTGCTTCATCATTATGCAACGCCCACACTTTTTTTTACAGAAATTAACTCACAACAACTTTACGTACATTATCAATGTATCAACTTCATTAAATATGCAAATAATATAGTGCAAATATTTATCTCATTCGCCTAAAAGTATGCATGAGTAATTTTTATTTGTTTTAACATTTTCCGATGTTTTCTTTTCTAAGGAAAATGTAACGAACATTACTTTTTTCCAATTACATATTTAAATTTTAAAATTTCTTACGAAATGATCATTACATAAATTTTTCAGTTGAAATATTAAAAGTTTCAAAAACATAATCAGGTGTGCTGCAGAAAATTTTCGAATTTTCGTTTTCATAAATACGAAACAAATTAAAACATTGTTTTTTATGACTAAATATTATAGTTCTATTAAGTAAGTGCTTTGTAAACAACTGAAAAATAAATGAAAGTAAACAAAATGGGAGAAAATATAGAAATAATTGCTGATATTTTGAAAATAAATCAAAAAAACTTGTTTGAAATTTAATTTTATTCTTAAAAACTTGTCAGCTATTAAAACTTGGTGGTTCAATAGTTGTAGTTCTGACAGATAAAAGAAAAATGTACAAAATAATTTGTTTTTTTTACTTTCACTATTGTTGATTTTGTAAACTTCAAAAAAATATATAAAATTCGCTATTAAAATTGATTTTGATATTTTTTCAACGTTTATTTTATGTAAGTGCTCTCAAACTAACAATTCAACCTTATAATTTAGCAAGGCTAATTCATTACCAGGTAAACTGACTAGCTAATTCGCCCGTCAGCTGATTCAACAATTTTTAACGTATTTTAACGCCGAACGTCGAAGCTTGTTTAATTTTGTGCAAAAGTTAAGAAAAATGGTTTGTAAATAATTTAATAATTATCATAATTTAATATTATAATAATTAATAATAAAGCAAAATAAATTGCTTTGTGTAATAATTATTTTACATAATTAATTAACATTACATTAATTAGTTTTATATTACACTGATTTAATATATTCTTTTTAGGTTATGTTTAACGTTCGCCGAGCATAGCGAATTGACGAATTTGCCTTGCGACAACCTCAATTTGCTTTCGAACAAATTTAGTTTCTATGACATATGTGAATGCTTCTAAATTCCGAAGAATCGTTTTGTTTGTGTTTCTGCTTTTCCTATTTTATTTTCACATTTTTTCATAAGAATTATTGCCACAAAAATTCACATAACCATAAAAGAATTTTTTATTCTTGCAGAGAAAAAGTGTTTTCTGAATGAAAAACCCCTTAGTTAACAAATTCATTTTAAATATTATTAATTACTTCCAAACTATCATTCTGAATTTGTATACCAACACGGGAATAGTTTAAGAATATTTTTTCTTTTGCAAAGAATTATACGGGAAGGACGTCTGTTGTTTCGCATACAAGAATACAACAGTATTTTAGGAGTTACTTTTCAATATGACTGTTTATATGATAAAACACTTTTCATTGTTAAAAGTTTTTTCTGCAAACTGTTTTTAGAGCACAACTTAAAAGACACAAATATTTAATATTTATTAAAAGAAATAAGGTTAAAATAAGTTTGTCTGATTATATTCACAGATATTTTTGTGTACAGCGAAATACCCTTAAAAAATGTTTCATTAATTTCACTATTTTTCAAATTTTGAGTTTCTAGACAGTAGTTAAGAGAGAATGTTTTGGACTGACTTTTTTTATTATACGGTCTTCTAAGAAAAGTTTTAGTTTCAATGTGTAAAAATTGGCATATACGAGTATTGTATCTTGTTTTCGTCCTAACCCCAAATAAAAAAGGCTAAAGGCCGCTAAAGGACAAGATCTCGCTGGCCTATTCGAAAAATAATACGGACAGGAAACTCTTCAGCGAAATTAGCGATGGTATCGCTCTTGTGTGCCACGTAACGGCACACAGTGTGAACGGCCAAAAATAGAAGGAGTTATGGTAAAATGCTGATGGGATTTTCATTGGAAAAACATAACCAAATAAAAGATATTAAAGATTATTTGGTGCAAGGATTCGCATCCTTCCCATATACGAGTTTGCAGAAATGAAAAAATATCCTAAATTATAGAAAAAGAGTTCGATCTTCATGAAACTTTGCATATTTATTGAATTTTATGCACTAAAAAGTTTAGTCGAGTTCGATCTAAATCTTCCAAGTAAAATAAATGTGCCTCTTCAACAAACTCAAAAAGTGCAACAAAAATCGCAAATCATCGATTAATTTCAAAGATTGGCGAGAAATTAACAACAACAAAAATCTCATCGCACAATGGGACGTAGCACAATTCGATTCGTCATATTAATAACTTGACTCAGCAGCTCAAATCAATTGGTCTTCCAATTTCACATTTGCTGACCGGGAAAGGTGCTTCACGACACCAAAAAAAAACTTTAAATTAGGAACTGTGATCCAGAATTATTTAAAATTTTTATAGTGACGTGGTTATCCTTGCACAGTTGCCAGCTGAATCATAAGTCATAACAATTGTTAAAATTGAAAGTGAAACATCTTATAGGAAAACCCTATATTTGCGAGCATTTTTTAATGCAGAAGAAAACGAATTCATTGTGATAAATGTGCGCGTATGTTTGTAAGTTTGTCAAGTTTTCTTCACTTAAATGCTGGAATGCTACTAAAACACAATTATGAAATTGATGAATTTATATTGTTTGTTCTCTCAGTAATTTCCACTTTTGTTGTGCCATTTTTCGGATGCTTTCGCCGGCTGCATAAAATCCACTTTCGCTTTCCCAAACAAGTTGCAAATTACAACACAAAGAAATCCGTACATATTTTGGGAATAGAGAAATAAAAATGAAATTTTTATTTTTTTATTTGTTATTTACACAAGTTACAACCACAAAAAAGCGTGGCCAGTTGTGTGAGTTTCTGAGGCATGTCAGTGGTTTCAGCGTTTCGTAACAAAAAAAAAAGTTAAACTTGCACAAACACAACACTGTTTATAAATGTAAAACAACATAAATTAAATAAGTTTGCTCTGTTTGCTGCTTTTGATAACACAGTTTTGAAAAATTTCGTCCTTTAGAATAGAGCAACTACACATTTCAAATAATTTGCATATCCTTGGCAATGCAAAGTGAAGTTGAAAAAGGCTGTCCCACCAATCCATTCTGTAGCTGGCAACTCTTACGAGATTTCCTGTGTAGTTATTAAGTACAAAAAAAAACCCTTCCACAGTTTCAGCTGCACGGAAATATTTTGCATAACCGACCCGATTTTAAAAATATCAAACACTTAAATTTGGTGGTGGTGAGCCCCGACCAACAATTATTATTAAAAGGCGTAAAAGTACGTTACAAATCGTTGAATCAGCTGGCGGACCAATTTGTTAGTGAGTTTACATAGTAATGAATTTGCCTTGGCTCCGAGCTCAGTGGCAGCTGGCAATGATTTAGTACCTGGCCCACGATGCCGAACAAATTCTTTCTGTCGTACTGTTAAATGTAAAACCAAAACAACATTTTAGAATGTGTTTTCATTTTAACTGAATTGCCGACGACGATGTCATACGATATCGTTCGATCGCTTCATTCTAACATTCGCTAACATTCAAAGCAAAAACTAAATTTAAAATACAGTCGAACTTCTCTATAGCGAACTTCTCTATAACGAAATCTTCTCTATAACAAATAAAATTCGTGAACACAACATTTTTGTGAGTATTTTCATACATTTTGATCTCCCTATAACGAACTTCCCTATAGCGAAGTTCTCTCTGTAACGTACAATTTTTTAAGACCTAAATAGAATTTTTCACACTAAATAATCTCTCTATTGCGAAGTTTTTAGCAATCGATTTTTTGCATCAATTTAGTCACATACATATGTATTAATAAAAAAAAATTAATGTGTTCATGTAAAAATAATTTTTTTTGTCTTAATAAATATATTTTCTACATAAAAAAATGTAGTCAAAATTTTCTGCAGTTTCTCTATAACGAATTTTCTCTATAACGTAGAAATTTGACGGTCCCCAACTGCTACGTTATAGAGAAGTTCGACTGTATAGTGCGAATGATATTGTGTGACATTGTGAACAGAAGGAAACTAAACTTAATTTCAATTAAAGAATTTGTGATAGAAATTAGAATAATTTTTTAAAATTTTAGCAGAAAACTAATTAGCGATATCAATTAAATTTTGATACTTAATTAATTGAAATAATTTTTGATTAAATGTTAATTGCAACAATTGAAAATTTAATAGATTCTTATTGTATTTCATTTATTAATCTTTTAATTATATTTATTAACTACTGTACAAAAAAATTCAAAACTTTAATTAATTTTTTAATTGAGCGAATTAAAAATGATTTTCTACCGCTCAAGGAGTTGTTTTCAAAATATCGGTTTTATATTCTTGATGTTTTTTACGGGATTTAATCTTGTCAATTAAACTATTTAATTGAAATAACAATAAAAATTAATAAGCATCATAATTAATAAAAAACAAGCAATGGTTTTTTTAGAGTGAGCCAGGTGGTAAATGTATGAAAGAGAAAATTATTTCGACACTAATCGGTGGAGATAAGAGACAAGTGCTACAGTGGCGAGACTAATAGAGAGTTTAATTCATGCACAACTCTGCAGTTGTGCTTTTTTTTTTTGATAATTTGAAATGCTGCATCTCAGGCGTTATGTTGACGCATTCATTTTTAAGCTACAGAAAATCAACTTTCTTCATTATTTTACTTTGTCGATGTTTTATTTATTGCGGATGGCGATGGCTGAAGTATTTAGCACGTTGACTACAAAAGCAAACGTCGAGCAGAATTTCAGACTGAATCATAAAAACATCTCGCATTTTTTCTGATGTGGATTTGTGTGGATTTGTGTCAGGTTTAAGTGGCGAAGGCATAGTCACTGGTCACTGATCAGAAAAGGCTGTTAGAGCAGACGCAATACAAAAGCTGTTGGTCTCCTTAAAGATTTAAACTTTTTTGGTTGCGGAGTCAACACGCTAATTACGCAGCCAAGGGTACCGAACCTAATCTTGTGTACTGTAATTATATGGGCATTTCCACAGAAATGTATGTGACCTCTTAATGTATCCAGTATATGGGCATTTCCATAATCTCTCCAATTTATTCTCTGCTGCAGAGTTTAGACGATAAAATATATTGTATGGAAAACAAATTTCAAATGAGATTTTATACTCAACCGTATTCCTGCCATCGGCAGTGTAATATATAATTAAACGTTTAGCTGCAGCTAGTTAAAAGCAGCAAAAAAAACTTCATTGGTTGCATTCATTTGAACCTCTCCCAAAAACCTTTCATATTTTCTAGTTAAAATTTCCATTTCAATTTTTAGATTTTTTCCTTTTTTTTAATTTGTGTTTTTTGTTAGTTTTGGATTTCATGTTGTCCAGTAAGTATCCAAGTGGCCCAGCTACTCACATGTTATGCTGCATTGCGGTTAACTGTGGTTATGTTGGGTTAAATATGTGGTTGTCACTTGTAACGTTTCTTTCGGCCACTGGTGCTGTTGTTTCATTTCCTGTTATTTTTCTTTTTCTCTTGTTTCATTCACATTTGTTGTTTTTCCATATATTTCTTTTTTCTTTTCGAATTTTTGGGCTATTTAGTCTAAATTGAGTAAAATTATTTGTTTTCTTTTTTTTAAGATTTAGTTTTGTATTCTTTGGATAAGCTTGTGGTCTTTCGCATATGTCAAATACAAGTGTACAAATGGCAAAAAAAAACAAATTATTTGCTTTTGTTTTGGAAACCCAGAAACCATCGTACAAACCAAATGTTTGCAGACATAAAATTAATGCTGTTTTATAATTTATTGGTCAAACTTTTGCAGACTTTCGAATTAATTGCAAAAACAAAATAACTTATGAAAAGCGCAAAGTTTTCGATCATTATTTTCTCTTGGCATGGTTTCCTGTTCTGTTTGTCATTAAAGCCTAAATATGCATGTTATTGGGGTTTAAGAAAAAGCTTAGTTTTCCTTAGAAAACGGATAAAAACACACACACACACACAGCCACACAAAATATAATTTAAATTTAATATTTATTTAGTTTAATTGTTAAATTTCGTTGAAACCTTTATTTAATTATGTAACCAGGGATATTGACAAATATGTACGAAATACAATGTCATACCGGCCCGAGTTTGGCAGAACCAGTCGGTTCTTTTGAGGTGGTGTCGAACACTTTATTGCACATTTTGGGCGGAATCTCGGTAATAATTTAACGTATGTTGGTTTTCAAACGCGCCATTGTATGCGGATTATACTCGTAGACAGGCGGTCTTTAACGGAGCTGCACCGCAAAAAGTTTAACGGCGTCAAATCGTATGATCTCGTTGACCAACTGACGCCGTCAATATGTGAAGTCACGTGTTCTGGAACCTTCTCATACAATAAAGTCAGATCATGTTGTGTGGTTCATTGCACCGTCTTCTTGAAACCACATATTGTCCAGTTCATAATCTTCAATTGCAGGCAAAAAAAACGTCGGTCATCATACGGCCAGAGCGCTATAAACTACCGGGAACGGTAGCGCAAACTGGTATATACAACAGAAGCGATATTTTCGGCAGTGCGCACTTTGCGGTACTGCAGAGGCCTGACCATATCTCTAACGTTTCTAGTCTTAAAAATTTCTTTATAATCTATGTAATTCCTTGGACAGTGGGTCAATATGCGGACCATAATCTCCCCGTAAAACTCGAAGAGTGGCCACGTTTGAACCACCAGATTGGCACACTAAGTTTTAACTATTTTTACACGTTATTCGCTTGTTAAACGATTCATGTTCGTAAGTGGCAAAACTTTTTTCTAAATAAATGACAGTCTGGCTAGATCAGCGGTTGTGCAACCACTAAATGCATAACTCGCTTTGAAGTGTGTAGGAAAATAAATTTAGCTTTTTAGGAATTAATTGAACTTATTTTATTTTTCTTTGCGATGCTTCAAAATTTCAAGGCTAAAAATATGCTTCACTTTCAAAGCATATTCTAAGCAATAAAACGTCGGCCAAGTAAGATAATAAATAAAATTTTGTTGAAAAGTTAAAGCGGCAAAATAACACCAGAGATGTAGCAGTTCTGCATTATAAATTCTAAATAACTGCAGAGTTGCGCCAGAATTGTTTTGAAAATCGAATCGGGAAATTCAAATCTTGCTTCAATATCGACACATCTGAAATATTTGGCTACAATTAGTTATTTTTGCCTAAGCCGGAAAATATACCTCATTTGCTTTATATGAAATTAAATTCAGTTTGTTTTCATTTTTAACAACATTTATGATTTCATTAAGTCATGAAATCAAAAGTTATTTTAATTTAATTTTAAACTGCATTCTGTTAAAGTTAGAAGAACAAAAAACTCAAAGCCAGCAAAAATCAAATAAGAAAATATATACCATCCCAAGAAGACTATCACTTGACTAAGCCTCTTCACACATTCCTTTAAAATAAATTAAAAAAAAAAAGATCATTAAAGATTTCTTTTGTTTTACTGATATCAAAGAAAAAGAAAAACCTGAACTTTGAGCACGGCAGCTGTATGAATGGCGGCCATGCACTTAAAGACAACGATGATACCAAGAAGATAAAACAATATGGAAATCATTTGCACGATGCAGACGCACCACAACAAAATGATGAAAGACATCTTAATACGTTTAAGTTTTTAATGAATTTCCCTGCAGTTCGCAGAAAGTGTGGCTCACAGCTGGTGTAATTTGAAATCTTCTTCTTATGCTTCATTACTCGCACTCATTGTAAAAGTAAGTTTCACAGCAAAAGTTAAAACCACAAACAGCTGATTTTGCATTCTCACTATAAGTTTAATTAAATCAGGTTACAACGCATAGTTTCTGCAATAAAATTTCATTTATTTTCTCCTTCCACAACTCGATGAAAGTATTTGCATTATGCTCAATCCAAGACCCTATTTTTCTATTGCACTTTTTTATTGCTGTTGCTGCTACGTCTATTATTTTAAATTATTGTAGTGACTTTATTTATCAAATTTTCCTTTATTCATTTTATTTCATTGAGCGCCATTTAAATTGCCAGCTGTTGTCAATTTCTTAAGTTGGTAGCACTGCCCTTAGTCCATGAAAATCAAAGTTTTATTTCATTAAATACACTTAAAACGAATTCAAAAAAAAGTTTTAAGATGTTTTTAAGAAAATATTTTTATATGATAAAACCAGCTTTAATTGGTTGGTTTTAACATAAAACCAACTTATGCTTTGAAAACAGTCAGTGTGAAAACACTATTAGATTCACATCTCGCTGTGATATTCAAATGCGGACATATTTTGTGTAAATAGTTTGGGCGCCTTTTAAATATTTACCTATTTAATATGAAGAATTAGTGAATAGAGCCAAAAAAAATTGGAGACAGATTGTTTCCGAAATGTCTCAATATTATTAACAGAGAAAAATAATGCAATAAATCTCTACAGCATGCAAATTTGGTGCCGAATTAAAAATCTACATCGAATAATGTGTTCCGATAAATTCTACTTCACTTCACAGTAAGTAAATCAGAAAATTAAGGTCTGTTTCTTCCATCAAAATGATTTTTGGATCCACTAGAAAAATTAAATGTCGGCTACTACTGCAACTAGCGGGTATTTTTAACGATTAAAAAGCAGGCGAAAATACAAATAAAAACTAAAGAGAAATTTAAATGTTTGAACATTTCAACGACAAAAAAGTACACAAATACATACATACAGCTATCAAGAGAACCGCATGTAAATATTAACAGAAAAAAAATTAAAAGCAAAGTTAAGAAAACAAAAAATAAAAGTAAAAAAGAATGATATAAAAGTCGGGCTACATAAAAATTAAAAAAGGAACTTTAAAATAAATAAACCAGTAAACAAAACAAAAATATGCAGTCGAAAGCAGTGAAAATTTGTATGCATGTATCATAAACCGCCGTCAAACTAAAAAGTGTCTCTGATATCTCCATATTAATAGCGCTCCGCTCCTTTGGTGGTTGGGCAATAAAACGTCGTCAACTTAAATTAATAAATAAAATGGTGGCTGCTCCTTTAGTTTCAAAATTAATGCATCAACATACTTTGGGCGACGCAAACATCCCTGCTTTATAAACACGCAACTGCAGAGTTGTGAAAGCATTAAGCTTTATCTCTCTTTCCTATCATTTCACTTGTTGTCACTTCTCTGCCCAGAATAGAGGGTGGTCCTGATTGCATACAGAAATTTTTCTTCTTTACTGTCAAATGTTAACTGGGATACTAGCACAAAGTGTATAATTATAAGTAAAAGAAGAATATTTCATTCATTCTTTCATTGCTTCCTTCAGTCATTCTCACATCCAAACATACAAAAGCTCCATCCCTTGTTCATGCTACGATATCATTTGCAATGACTTGTCATTAAAAACACATTTCTTAAGCAACAAATGCTCATTGTACTTATTCCACTTTTTCCATTTCAACAGGAAAAATAAAAATAATTTATATATTTATATATAAGTACATATATACTATATTTACATAAGTGTATACAGCCGTGTACACCAAAAAAGAAGTGAACATATTTAAAAGGGAAAATGAATGTTTTCAATGGAAAATTCAATTTTTGTACGAAAATAGTCGCCTCCCAAAACCAGCACTATTTTCAACAGACGAATTGCTTTTGATGTTATGTTCTCCGAAATACTTTCGCCTCATCTTCAAATATGGGAGCAGATACTAGGAACTGCTCTCGATTCGAAAAGCTATTTTTATTAAGTTTTAAGCTGGAGAAGAGACAAAGTTAAGACTTCCAAATACGCAAAGGTAGGAAACCGGCAAAACTTTGGAGGGGCAAACAGCAATACTCGTATCAATACAAAATTCTATAAAATAATAATGGAATTTATTTAAATTTTGAAACCCGTAATTTGTGCCCAAAGTACGATTAAAATTTAATTTTGTTTTAAAAAATATCATCCAGTAACGGTTTGCTCCCGACCCAGCATAATTAATGAAATATTCCAATCACTTGTCCACATTTACGCCTTGGTGAATTAATTATCCAAGCCCATAAATTAGCAGTAGAAGCACAATAAAAATATTTATTTTTATAACGGGTTTGAATTTTGCGGCGGAAAAGAGATGGATTATCAAGACGCTGAATAGGTTAGGTTAGGATAGGTTCTAAAGACAGGCTTCCAGAGGGATCGTGGAAATCAGACCAGCATCACTCTATAGGCCCCGTTGTCTCACTGAACGATACATATTCCTTAGAAATCTATTCAACTACATCCCTGAAACCCCCAAAAAATATTTCTTTGCTATAGAACCCAAAGTTCCTCCTGCGAGCATCAGAAAGTTCTGCACATTTGCAAAGGGGTATATAAAATACAGTCTCCTCCTCTTCAGAATCCTTACACCCCGTTCAATAGTCATGTCAACTCCTCAAATCTTCAAAGCATGAGTCTTTATAGGGCACTTCCCCGTTAGCACCGCAACCATCGAATGATCGAATCCGATGTTTCCTAACAAGAATAGTTCAGCAAACTATGATACAGTATACGATATACGATATACAGTGGCTCTGCGAAATAAGACGACTAAGTGTTAAATGAAATAAAACCCTAAAGTTCAGACTGGAAAATTACATCAAAACTTAAATGAAATGTGGCCCCAAATTTGGTCATTAGGATGCAGAAACTCTTCAGTAGGCAATGCTGTTTCCGGATATACCATGATGAAGAAAATCTGTAAGTTCGGCCAAAGGCCGCCTATGCAGAACATCTTTAGTAGGCAGCGCCTTTATATCTTTATTTGATGGCAATTAATTCATTTGAATTTTCGCAATATCTGTACAGTTGCAGTGTAAAAAATAATGTGAATATTTCTTTTATCGGAGTGGATCTGTTCAGCTGGTAATTTAAAAGGCGCTCAATGAAATATATAAATAAAGGCAAATTTGGTAAATAAAGTCAGTACAATAATTTAAAATATTTGACGTACCGGCAACAACAATAAAAAAGTACAAAATAAAAAGCAGCTATTGGGTAGAGGCCAATAACAATCGTGTTGTGGAAGGAGAAAATAAATGAAATTTTATTACAGAAACTGTGCGTTAAAACCTGATTTAATTAAACTTATAGTGGGAACGCAAAATCAACTGTTTGTGGTTTTAACGTCAAAAAAATTAAAAAAAAGCCAAGTTTTTTTAGTTAACACCACTGCTATTATTGTGAACACAACTGTAAGTTTATATGATTGCATAGCGCTCGGTAATGAGCACAAACAGTTTTAATGGCAATAAAAAGGAAAAGAACAAAATTATCTTAAAATTCTTTTTCGTTATTTTATTGAATGAAAAGAATCTGGTCAGTTTTTTTTTTTATTTTTGTAGCCAGAATTTTGTGCTTTTCAACGATAAAACAGTCAAAGTGCCACCAATAACTTTTGACCAACAAAAGTAACGTGTTGAAAAGTAAATGTGCTAAAGTGCACAGATGTCCAAACTGCTAATTTTGCTTGGGGGTGCTACCAAAGACTTTTGATAAATTTATGGTCAGTGGATTGAAGTAAAAATCTTAGTAACGCAAATGTGTCTCTTTGATTAAAAAAAGGAATCTAATTTATTTTGGTGTCTGGCCTCTTAAACTCCAGGATGTAAGTCGAAACAAGTTTAACAAATCATTGAGAGAAAAGAGAACTGACATTTCCCCTATGCACAACCCTTCGTAGTGATTCGTTGTGTAAATATTGTTGGGAATTTCGATAAAAAATGAACAAACAAAAATAAAAAAAAATATAAATTTTTTTACATGTTTTTGCGAACTCGTATTGGTTCCATGCTATCAAATTAATGTGAATGGGAATTATCGCGAAAAAGAATATTAAAACATACACTATTAACAAAAATATAAAAGGAAATTAACGTAAATGAGGGGGTAAGAAATAGATAAAAAAAGGCTACATTTATTTGTTTGTGATCTTCTTCTTATTTGCTTTTTGATATTTAAAATACGAAATACAATATCACCTCGTGTATATTCAAGAAGAAATGAAAATAATACACGACACAAATGGTTGTGAGTTCTATTTGTAGTAAAATTAATATTTGATCCACCAGCCCACTGTGCCTGATGAAAGGAAGGTAATAAATAAAAATGAAATGTAAAAAATACGTAGTAAATAATACGAAAATGAACAAGGATTCGCTGGACAACATACTCGTAAAAATGTACGGATACATGTACGTATTACATGAATACAATTTGAATCGAATTAAATGAATATGAGAACAACAAAATGGCACGACCGAATGAATGAATGGTCTCAAAAAGCAGACGCAAATAAGGCTAATGGGAAATACTTATGTCTGCATGTATGTGTGTGTGTGAGTGGCTATGCAATGCCCTCCTCCTTATGGATGATCTGTTCAAGCTGAAACTGTTTCGGCAAAGTTGTTGCTAATTTTCTTAAGGAAACAATAATATTCATGAATATAAAGGAGCCGCAGAGTTCCTCTTAGTTATCCCACGTTTCACATAAGAAAGCAATGGAAAAAGAAATAACAGGAAATTACGTCTACAGAAAATAGGGTATTCAAAGGATTGAAAGTTAATCGTTCAAGACCCGTTGAGCTTCTTGATTATTAAGAATTTCTAATTTTTCAAAACCCAAGTTTTTTTGTTCTGTTCTGCTACACAAAGAAGCAGCGATGTCTCGAAAAATAAATATTATTAATTTTTTATAAAGAAAAAGAAGACCTTAAGTTCGACAAATTAGAAATAATTATAATGAAAAGGAGATTAAAAAACTAGAAATATTTGAAATGTTACTATTTTCAATGAACGATTAGATTTTTATACAAGTTGAGGCAAAAGTAATCACCGTATTGGAAAACGCTAAAACTTTTGCAAATGGCGCCAAATGTCAATTTGGTTTTGACATTTGTGAAGTAAACCCACGCAGAATACAAATCGACAAGCCATGAATCGGTTTACTCCGCAAGATGGCGAGGCGTTTGGTCACTCCCCTTGAAGAGTATGGGAGAACACGAGATGTTCCCTAGCCTGGGCGGTACCGGAGCAGGATTTCTGCTTAGAATATGTTGCCAAAGATGTCAAAAAGGGGAGCCTGGAACATGAACCAAACGACTTGGCATGTAAGTGAGCATTAGCCAAGGGTACCTACGCAGAATTTTGGTGAACGATTCGGAGATGTTCGCTTACCAAGTGCAGCAAAGAACAGCGGCTGATTATTTTTCCCCACCGTTTACAAATTCGAGTAGTCCTTCAGTTATGCCCTATTTACAGTCCCTGCGCTTAGAGTCATGTTGCACGAGTTTTTTGGCCAGACAAATGGAAATCCATGCGATAAATTGACATTTCTTTACTTACATTTTCATCTCTTTTGTACTCTTGCTGTGTGTGTTTTTTTTTTATAAACGCTGTTGCCTAATTTTAAAATTTTTTGGTTTAAAATTAATATTTTTTTAATTTTTGTGTGAAAGGTATGGTCAAATGGTAGACGCATGAGGGGCTACGTGGCGACACCAAACAAAAAACCAAAAAAATACAAAGTTTGTCGCAGGAAAAAAGCTTCAAATTTTGACTTATTATATCCCTCTCCAGACTGGCAATAGTGTCCACATTATAAAATTCTAGTTTTTGCAATTTTTATATTTCTTACGCCTTTTCTGCACGTACAATACCAATACAGCTAAATTAAACAATTTCCATTTCTTCTATTTTTCCAACATTTGGTATGTCCAAACTATTCCTCCACTTACTATAAATAAGTATTATATTAACGTATGTTGTATATTTTGAATTGAACTACTACTTTTTACAACTACGTTGATATGTCATAAATATATTAGAACTATAAGTTGTCTCTTTCAATTGAAATCTATTGTGAATTTTTTCGAAATTATATTTAATAAGCTCATGAACGGAGGAAAGAACCGAATGGAATGTACTAAGTTATTATTATTACTAATAAACCATCATTGATAATAAACCATTTGAATTCCTAAATAATTTTAAGCTTCAAAGATTCATATTAAAGACACATACTTAGTGATGTGAGTAACCTCTGTTGGATTACAAATCGAAACAAAATCTGTGGTTTCATTTAATATCCAAATTTCCATCAGATCCCATCGGACGAGTATAATCTCACCAGGATAAGTAGTCGGCAACGTTTTATCTTTGTATTTTTTATGCAAAAGTAAACAGCTACATCAAACTTCAAGTAGAATAAAGGGAATTGCAGATTACAGAAAACCTTGTAACCCTCCCCAATCTCGTCAACACACACGACAACAAACTCAAGAATTGCTGCAACAAAAATTGCAAATGTGTAGGGGGACTAAACGATTTAATAAAAAATTCTATTACCGGAATCCCCTAATATCTGCTAAAAAAAAAATTCCAAAAATTTTACAGAAATACAACGCAATTGTCTATTTGAAAGTATCAGAAAAAAAGAAAATGCTTCATATCTTCGTTTGTAGAGAATGAAAACAAACTCAGTGAATCTTGTCCAGCAATTTGAAAAACTAAAAATGAAAAAGTTTATCAAATAATTTTATTTTAATTTCAAAAACAGCACTCAGCTAAATTTTATTTGGAAAACAATTTCTTTAAATTGTTGTTAAAAATTTAATTTCAAAAAAATTAATTGCCTTTTCAAAAACTGGATTGCACGTTTGGATATTTTCAATCAACTTTCTGCTTATTAGTTCAGAGATGAACAGGGAATTGGGGGAATGTAATGTCTATTATTCACTTGCTTGGTCCGTAAGTGGCGAGATTTTCCTTTCAGACATGAAATAATTCGCTCAAAAGCTGTTGCCTTTGGATTTGGTGATCATTAAGCTTACTTAGAAAGCGCGCTAAGTGAATGCAAACAAGTTCCTTGATTAATTCAGGACAAGGTTTTGTATTTTTTGCTGGCGTAATTCTTATGACCAAATCAAATCAAAACAAAGCAAAGCAAAGGACAGAATTCGAAGCAAAGCAACGCGATGGCTGAAGTTGACTACAAAACCAAAAATATCCTGTTTCATAAGGTTTTAGTGGCGAAGGAATAGTCACTGACCACTGAACAAGTACCTGCTTCAGTTGTAACCAATTCACAAGCACTTCAGAACGCCCTTCTTCTTCGGTATTGTGTAGTAACGGCGAAGTAAAATAATCAGTAAAAAACTGCTACTAAAAACGAAGCTTCAAAAGATACGATATGTCTCCTTGATATCGGAGGTGCTTCAAGGCTGCTATAACACAAAGAAGATGCAAAATCAGAGTTGTCATTTCTCTAACTATCGCTTTCCTATAGTTCCAGCGCAAGGCATCGCATGTGTAGATATCATCTTCTGAGTGCTGGTCCAAGATAAAAAAAGTAAAGCGAAGCAAACCAAATCAAATAAAATCAAATCAAATCAAATCGAATCAAATCGAATACGTGGCTGCTTCCATGCAAGTAAAATAAGAAGATTTTGATGATACCATCTATTCGCCTGAGTCCCAACATACGAAGAAACCTGAATTCATCCCATTCATGCCTAACACATTTTATTACTCTCCCTCAACTCATAATTAACAAAAAAAATATCTTATACTTTCAAATAATTTTTCTAACCACATAAAAAATATACATTGAAAATGTATACGTGAAGACTTAAAACTTTACATTGTAATTACATGGAAATTATTTTCACATTTTGTTTTATTATCTTTGCAGGCTGCCTTAGGTCCCATAGCCTTAGACTTGGCTCGTTCCTTAAATACTGATGCAGACAACTTAACATTGGCCAGGAATGTCCTAATTATATCCGTTTTAGCCATAATATTTACCGCACCGCTGGGTGCCATATTAATGTTACGTTTAGCACCACTTTGGCTTAAACGCAGTCCTTTAAATAACCATAATTTGGCTGATGACAACAACGGCACAAATGAGCTACAATATGACTACAGCACAGCAAAAAATGTTCGTAGTAGCCAGTCGGCGGGTAATGACAATTTTGAACGCAATCAAAAGTCACTTTGAAACGAATATTAAGTGAAATAATATACTCGTAGCAAGTCTTAAAATAAGTTTTGAACACAACTAAGAAAAACTTTATTAAACTGTTTGGAATAAGTAAAGTTTTTCGTTTTTCTTCGCATTAATTTACATACAAAATACAATATAAGTTTTAAAAGAGGCGAGGCATTTCTAATTAAGGCCAAATATATTCTTTAGGACAATATTGACATTTAACATTTGAGCCAACAATGGCAAACTTTTCTTAGGTTGTGCTGGTTTTGGTCAAATATTTGATCATTTTGTAAAACTTTTCTTTTTTTTTTAATTTGAGGCTGCCGTCGGAAGACGATATGAGAATAATCACTAAAGAATGTGCGCCTATAATTTTATTTAAATTTAAATTATTTTAAAATACATATTTGCAGAAAGGTATTTAGGAAGCAGGAACTTAAAGGTACTGCTCTCATGTAAACTTATTTGTTGCACTTATAATTCGATTAGGAAAATGAAATTAGTACATAATTGAAAAAAAATAAATATTTTTAGTTTGAACAAATTTTATTTACAAACTGTGTCTCTCTCGTACAATGACAGTGGAAAACTAAAATTGGAGACTTCAATTTCCTACAATATAACCATCTCGTATTTAATTTAAATTAAAAGAATGCAAATTAATGTTATAGTTCAATTATGTTACATATGTGTATATACAGAATAAAAATATGAAACGAAATTTTAATTAAAAGTTTTGCAATATCAATTAAAAAATTAATAAGATTTTCACATGCAATGAAATTAATACTATCAATTAATTTTTATTATTTACGTAATTGAATTAATTTTCAATTACAATTTTAATAAAAATAAATAAAATCTTAATTAAATATTTTGAAAATGTCAAACCAATTTTTAATAGAAAAAAAAATATATGAATTTACAGTCCAACTTCTCTATAACATAAAAGCTGGGGACCGACAAACTTCTACGCTATAGAGAAAATAGAGTTATAAAGAGCAACTGTCATCTTTAAATATGTACATTAGGCTGGGTCAAATTGCATGCATGAACAAAAAACTGTAAAGTCGTATAGCAAAAATAAAATCTACGGAAAATTCTAAGAAACTATTCATAACAAAACGTATCATTAAAATCAAATCCTATTCTGTGCAAATCCCCATTGAGATTTGAATGGGCACGAAAGGTTTCCATGGCGCATGCATGAACGGTACCAGCTTCAGCTCATACCAATGCGCAGGCACATCAGAGCGTCCTCCTTCGTCGGTATTGTGTAGCATCGGCAAAGTAAAATATTTACACAATATGGCTACTGAAACATGAAGACATACGTCTGCTTGACATCAGAGGAACCTCCTCTTATTTCTCTCACTATCCCACCCTTCTAGTTACAGCACAATGCATCGCATGTGTAGAGGACATAGCCTGCGTAGGTGAACCAATTTAAAATTTCTGTCCGAATAAAACTTCGACGTTCAACGAAATTGTGGACACAGTATAGTTTCGACTCTGCTATCAAAGGGTAGTGAAACCCTATGCTTAGTTTATAGATTTTGGTGACCAATTGTTTTTAAGGGCCTCCAAAAAATCTGAAAATCTGTGGGACCTCCAAAGAAGGTGTCATCAGTTTTTGGTTAACTGCTAATTCAGATTTGGTGTTGCCGCTTAACTACACATATATGGCAATAACATGGCAAAAAGTGCCCCGATATTGCAACATATAATGCGAATCGATTGCGTACTTTGAGACCAAGGGAAATTAGTTAAGAATTTATTTTGTATTGGAAAAAAAAAACAGCGGATACGTGCTGACCATTGCCAGGAGCAACTCTATCTGGCATTTGCTCGATAAATATTTACAAGTACTTAATTCCCTTCAATATCAACATTATCATTCAAATATCATTAAGCCGAATCATGAAAATATAAGAAATTTCAAACAGAAAATAGAAATGAAAAAATTAAATTAAATTTGCGGCAAAATCGTTGGACAATCTTTCCCAGAGGATTTCGGTGTTTTTTTTTTAATCTACGTAAATAAAAATTAATTTAAAAGGAAAGGAAATGTGTAATATTCTGATGTAATAAACAATGCATTTATTTAGTCGACATGTATTTTAGGAACAACTTTTTACATTAAAACAGAAACGAAGCAAAGAGAATGAACGTTTCTGGAAAAAAACCAATATTTTTCTTAAAATACTATTTACCAAAAAAAAAAAAACTAAGAGAAACTAACTAAAATAAACATTTTGTAAATAAAACGAGTAATAAAAAATTATTTCAATATAATAAAAAAAAAAGAATAAAACAGTGGAATCTCGATTATGAATCCTTCTATATTTGTTATGTGTAAAGCATACATACATACGAACATCGCGTTATACGCATTGTCTGACCATTTTAATCATAAATTTTATAAGAATCTTTAACAAATATTTGGGAGTGCCGTCGGGTGAATAGTTAGCGTCCAACTAAGAATGCAGAAGATCGTAGGTTCAAACCTCCGAGTAGGACACCAATTTTCTGAAGTGCCAATGTTAACAGCGCCATTCTTTTTCGATATTTGAACACTAAAACGGCGGCAAAGTAAAATAA
Organism: Dexiosoma caninum; assembly: GCA_963924685.1. Lineage (NCBI taxonomy): Eukaryota > Metazoa > Arthropoda > Insecta > Diptera > Tachinidae > Dexiosoma > Dexiosoma caninum. The sequence goes on along the minus strand of OZ004725.1, from coordinate 124,348,646 downwards.
CAAATATTTTTATTATTTTATTTATTTATTATATTTATTTTATAATAAAAATGAATACTACTAAGCTTACAAATTAGCAAAACGCACAATTGCAGAGTTATGCTAAGACCAACCAAGCAGGTGCTGATGCAACTATAACTCACCGATTTTTAATCTGCCAATGATTCGTCACCTAACAGATGTGCCCATCCTACACCTCTCCAAGGTGCCTGTGGCTGTGGTTGTTACCTAAAGTCACGCGGCAAGAATGGTTATTGGTATGTTCGGGACATATCATGATTTTTGACATGTGCAGTGATACGACTTATAGTAATCTAGGTGCTGTTGCCACGCAACAGTAGTCACCGGAGGGTGTTGTGGACTCTGCAGGACGAAGTTTCCACGGATAGTATAACTTCATGTATTAATGGACGCCAGTATGTTAAAGGCCATGACGTCAAACCCTGTAATGTGACAGCGTGTTTAGACAGCCTAAAACACCTTAGCAAGATGTATATTAAATGCCTGGATAACTATGATAAGGATTGCAACCTATGTGCACTTCGCAAGGCAGTAGTTGCCTTCCTTGTGCCCATAGGGGCGTTGGTGAACGAGTTTGCGGTGTTAAGAAAACTGTCGGATTAAGCTCCATGGCAAGTAGCCGACCCAAACTTGAACACAATCACCAATTAATACTTATTCTTATCACTTCGCCACCAGCCTCTTCTTTACACTATATCTTTCCTAACAGTTTCGCTGTAATCCCCCAGAGCACAAGTAAAAAAAAAACAAAATTAATTAATCACTAATTTTAGCTTTGCAGGATCAACAATGGTTTTACAATTTCATAGACTCTACCAAGAAATGTGATTCATCAAAGTCAATTTTAGCTTAAATTAATTTCCATTGAAGTCCTTCTCATAGCCATATATCCACGTTTTACTGTAACATCTATAAGAATCGAATAGAAGAAAAGGTCTGAAAAAAAATTTCGTACAACAGAAAAGTATAAAATTTTATGCATTTTATTTACATTAAAACAAGAATTAGGCGAATTGTGTTCACACAATTTTTATGGCTTTCCCTTTTTGGCCATTCAATTCATTTTCGTTTTTTATTTTCTTTTATATTTTATTTAATTTGCAACACTTTTAGGACAGAAGAAAATAGAAAAAACTTCTTCGACAACAATATGGGAAGCAAAACAAACAAAATAACGAAAATTATCAAAAAAGAAAAAAAAAAAAATAACAACAATAAACAGTTGAACAAAAGTCGCACAAATTGTAGGGAATTAATGACTGCACAATTGAACTCCTGTTGGCAAATATTTACAAGCAACTGTATTGATAACGACAATAATTGCATTACGGGTAATCGCGTTGTTGTGCAAAATCATATTATCCAAATTTAGAAACTTTTTAATGCTAATCTCTCGTTTATTGGGGTACTGAAATTATTTTCTTAAAATTCCAGCACGGTTTTAAACTTTTCTGAGCCGTCGAACTACTAGAATTGCTTCCGAAAATATTGTATTAAGGGTAATCAGGCAGTCAATTCATGGCAGTAGATGGTGAAAGTACTTCTAAAATCGATATAATTTTTTTAATTTTACGAAGTTTTCGCCAATTTTCTATAAGAAGTATCGTAATTCAACAAACATTTTCTGCCCAAATGTGTAGATTAAAACCGTGGATGTTTGCGACAATGTGCAACGCTTGCACAGTTTTGCACCACCCATCCTTCAGAACTTTATCATATTTATTAATTAGAATTTTTCCTTTATTATTCCTTCTATTCTATTTTTCAAAATGGCTTTTGGTTAGTACATTGAGTCTACAGGGTGTGTCGTAGGTTCAAATCCTATACAATCAAAACTATTTCACATGTGTCTAAGATAACTATATATCACAGTGAGTTTCTTCTCCGATATTTGAAAAAAATGGTAAATTTTAACTTTAGTTTTTTCTTGTACAATGCATTGTGCTGGAATTCAAAAGTGAGGTTATGGGAGGGCGTATAGAGTTAGTAGCTTTTATGGACATTCGATTTGAGTGTTCCCTAGTTAAAAGTGACAGGAAAGACCCCTGCAGAGAGTTTATTCCAGATACGTGTTGTTCCCGTCATAGTAACGACATAATAACGATACATACCCCACCTTTCGATGACGCTCAAGAGTGTCAATAAAGTTGGTTACCGTACCGGCCGCAATAAGTTTCTTCGTTCTCTTCAGTACACGGTCGAGTAACTTCAAAATTGTCTTCGAAGCACCAGGCCATACCAAACAATAGTATTCAATTCGTGTATGTTGGAATCATAAAGAATTCTCGAATTCAATTTCGTTAAAGAATTTCTATATATAGGCTGAAATTTACTTGCAACCAGAGCCATCTGACAAGCGGTGAAATATATGTGATGCAACTACAGCACTCATGACGGAAGTTTGTCGGCTTCCGAAAACGCGTTCTATTCAGCCTGTGTAGGTTGGTATTGATTGATGTTAAATTTTTCTTTCCTCCTTTGCAATGTTATCTTATATCTAATTCTTTCCGAATAAAAACGTTACGAGCCTTAGCATAACTTGGACTTAATAATAAAAAAAACTTCGTAAAGTGCAAAGATAATGTGTCTCCCATTTCGTTGAGACGCTCATTGCATGTTGTACAAACAAACTGCAGGGAGTGTAGGAATTAAGCCTTAGTCCTTGTTACCATCAACTGTCTCTTCTATCGACTGTCCCTTTTTAAAAAGAAGCTGACAATTAATCATTAATTACCGGAGTGTTATTTCTCTTGAAAAAATTTTTTTCAAACACCAATTTTTATCGAAAAAGTATTTTTTTTAAAGTCACTCCTTTGATGACTATTTCTTTTTGTTAGAGATAATTTTTTTAAAAAGAATGTTTTTGAAAATTATATTTTTTCAAAAAGTTATTTTTGGATTTTTGTATTTTAGTACACAAGTCATTTGCAGTATTGCCAACTGCTGCATTTCCAAAAATACTACTTATTTACAAGCAGCGCAGTCATGCATTTCCGTACAAGCCCTGAATTTTTATGCAAAGACCCCTGAATGTACAATGACGTATTGCACATTCAATTCGCGATTTGAAAATAATTATTTGCATTTTCTTGAATTTCTATCATACTCTGCAGATTAATATTAAATATTTTTATAGAAAATTCATTTCATTATCTTTCAAATAAAAGATGGTTGGCCAACCGTACGTGCATCAAGTCATACCGATTCACTGACTGCCAGCGCATTTTCATTTCTCTCGAATATCCTCAATATTTTCATTTTCAATTATAAAACTTAAAACTCTTCTAAAACTGCTGTTGTTTTATTTGAAAAACTCTGCTTCCCTAAACCTTTGCCATTCCAAACAGAACAGCCAACAAATTGATTACTTTTGATGAAAAACTTTCGAACTATGAAAACGGCCAGCCAGCAAACTGCCAGGCATCAGGCATTTTAACAAAATTATTTAAAATTTATGACTTGGTAAAATCAAAGTAGAAAAACGTTAGAAGAATTGTGCTGACCATAATTTTAACTCGTATTTACATTAACTGTTGTTTAGCACAACTTTAGTTTGCAAATTCTCCGAATGCCTTAAAGGCGTATACATTTCAACTGAATTTGCAGGATTATGAACTTTTAATTAATTGTCGAAAACAAAAACGCATTATTTTATATACACGTACTAAAAGAAAAACAAAAACTACTGCGAGTAGCTACATACATATTTACATTCAGCTAAACTAAAGAAAATTTTGATGGAGATGAGAAAGGTTGCAGGAAAGCAATCATTAGAAACAATTTTCGAAAAGCCAGCGTTATCAAGAGATTAAAAACTTTTAATTAATAAGAGATTTTTACTTTTACGATACTTTTGCTAATTTTCATTTCAAGGTTTTTACAAAATTTTATGCATTATTTCACTGCTCCGACTTCAAAATGCGCACAGTGTTGTGGCTTTGGCCAAAAATGGGCCAAACAAAGGCCTTAAAACAACTAAATTAATTACTTAATGTTTAAGAAAACTTTCTAAATAAAACGAATCCAAAGCAGTTTTTTCTTATCTGTGGTAGATTTATTTTTTTTATTATTTTATTGAAATGTGAAATGTTGTATAACACAATTGTGTCGATAACACAGTCTTCCAGGCTGCAGTGTCAGCATGTGCAAAGATTAACGGGTCGATTATAGATTGCAACCGCACATCAGATGCGTTGCCAAAAAAAATACCAAAAAGCACTGGAATTTAAGCAACTGGAGTTAATGCAGTTTCAATCTGCATTACCATATTTATTCCATATGTCATTGATTCGAATAATATTCAACAAATTGATGACGAATGGCGAGCATTCCAATACTTCTACCTTAAATAATACAATCTATTGGATGAAGAAAATATTTAAGCACTTTAGCATATCATTTTGAATGAAATTCGTTTCGATTGCTTCTGAAGTATTTCGTTGTTTCAAAAATAGTATTGTGTAATTATTTCCAATACCACTGGCAACAGCTAACGTTGGAAGCATTTTTCCACAGGCGGTATTAGTTCCTAATTAGTCTCTAATATACCAAATTTGGAAAAAATCTGATCGTGATTTTTTTAAAAATTATGAACAATAAAAAAAATTGAGAAAAATTTTAATAAAAAAAAAAAGTATAAATGTGTTTACGATTATAAATAATTTACAAATGTACATGTGCATATCTAAATGTAAACAAATCTTTTAACTGAACGTGATTTCAATCAAATCTGTTGTAAAATAATTTTTAAGCAGAAAACAAGATTTTGTTTGTTCGATATGAAAATTAGCAAAAAAAAAAGTTACCAACACTGACCATGCATGCTGTTTTTGTTGACATATACTTATCATAATAATAAAGAAAATAAATACGAAAAAAATTTAATTTGTGGATCAAATCGAGAGTGCAATATTTTTCGATTCCGGCTGATTGTCGTTAAGTTTGGTTTTTCTCGCAATATTGCCTTAAGAATATTGATGAATGGCTCAATACAGTGTACAGCAGAGATTTTGGTGCCGCACAAACTACGGGATTATCTATTTTTCAGTTTCTAAAATTTTAAAAAAATATTTTTTCATTATAAACAAAAACCAATTTTCGTGAAGAAGCTACACAAAGGAGTAGCGAAATATCGAATCAAAATAAATATTACATATATTAAAAAGACCTACAGCTTAAATAATTAGTGTTATTAATATAAAAAGAGGTCAAAAAAGTAGAATAAATAAAACACGCATAAAGCTATAATTTCGATGCAACTATTATTTCATGATAATCCTGGGACCCTGTCATTACGTACGAAATAAAATGCTATTTAAATAACCAGCTCTAATAATAATTAATTTTCGATCACTATTTTCCACATTTCGTGCGGCATGTTGGTTTTCAAATGCTCCAACGTTAGGGGATTATGCGCGTAGACAAAGTTTTGACGTAGTCCCACAATAAAATCGAACGGCTTCAAATCGCATTATCTTGATGGCCAATTGATTGGCCGTCCCTAAAACGTTAAATTATGCGTTCTGGAAACTTCTCATGCAATAAAGCCAAAATCGGCAGTGTTGTGGGGCTTGCGGCACCATCTTGCTGAAATCACATATCGTCCAATTCATAATCTTCAATTCCAGGCCAAAAAAATCGTTCATAATACGGCCATAAAGCTCTAAATTGACTGTAAAGGTTCCGCAATACTTTAATACCTTCACTAACAGAAGCGTCTGTACGCTTCCACTATCTACAAATTTCCGTATAATTCCGTATAATTAATTGCAAAGCAGGAAGATTATGACGACGAGAAAAGTGGCCACTTTTCAACCAGCGCATTTGTACAGTAAGTTTTGACTATTTTTGTGCGTCCGTTGGTTGTTAAACGATCCGTATTCGCAAATGGCAACCCTTTAACAGATATTAAATAGCTGACAGCCTTGCCAGACCGGGAATCGTTACGCTGATTCCAACTGCATATTTAATTTTCCAATGCTACGTATAATTCTCGAAATGTTTATATGTACGACAAATGTTAACATTACAAGAAAACGCTTTATTATATTCAATGAAAGAAAAATAACAAATTTGACAACAATATTGTCAAAAAGCCGTGCATAGAATTTTTTAATCTGTGCAATAGTTTCAGAGATATCGTGAAACTTTTGCAAAAAAAAAAAGAATTTTTTAGAATTTTTGTTTTTACAAATTCATAAAAAATAATATAAAGCACAACAAGTCATTTTTCATTCATTCATTCGTATAGAATGATATATTCTAAACAAATCGAGCCATGTTTCATTGAAATCGATAGAAAACTTTTGAATTTATTCACAGTGAAGTGAACGAACTCAATTAATTGCTTTTTAGCATTCTTTTTTTAAATTAAGGACATATGAGGAGCACATGTATACTTGTGCTATGGCATACTGAAATTTTTTTGTCTATTATCGTGTTTAGCACGTGTGCAAATTTCATACTTCTATACAAACTCCTATCATGGGTTTGAGCACTCCTTATTTCGAAGACGCAACACTGTGATGCGTTCTTTAACCAACTAGTGTTACGAGCTTATTTGTGGTGACTGGCTGTAACATTTTTAGCTGCAGCTGTGTGTGGCTGGCATCACATGTTGTACTGTGACTTTAATATTGCAAATCAGCTTAAAATGCAGCACTAACTGCTGTTAAGTGAAAATTGTGTTATTTTGCAGCAGAAGAACATTATAAAAAAATAAAAATAAAAATTAAAAAAGAAATAGTTTTGGAAACTCGTAAATATTTGATAGATTTTGTGAGGAAAACACAGAAATTTGTTGCATGATAAAATCTGGCATTCATTTGCATATTTGACGGACTAATTGACATCATTTGAGCAGCTATAAATTCATGTGAATGTGAATGGAATAAGTTACCTGAAACAGTCAACTCATAAGCTCATTAACATTTTGCAACCCAGTTGAATTAAAAAAAAAGCAAGAAAAATATTAAAATGGAAATGGAAGTGTGAATTATTTTTAATAAATTTTTTTCACTTGAAATAAGTGCAGTGGTGGGCGTTCAAAGTGTTATGGAATTCGTTCTAATGTGGGGACAGTCTCAGTCGAGTCCTTAACTTGACGTTCCAGTCGTTGCACGTTTGGCGCGTCTCGAAAAGAAGTAATTTAAAGTTGCAATTACGAATGCATTCCATCAAAATACATGTTCACAATCAAAGAACATTTGAGTTGATTTTGTGAACAGCTGCTAAAATTTGTATACCGCCGCAGAAAAAGCAAGAAGGAGTATCTATCTATCCAACATTTTAAAGACATGTCACAGTAGCAGGAAAAAAGTTTGATTAAATAAAAAAAATACATTTACAAATAATACAAACTTTTGCAATGGGAGTAAAAACGGGTTAAGAAATTAATTTGTGGAAAAAAAATTGCGCGTAACTGGACCATATACCGCAGAAGGTATTATCAATAAATGTACTCGTATAATTATTTTTATGACTGACCCTAACGACTGACTCAAATGAGTCAATTAACCAGTGCGACCGAGACTAAGAACTCTCGAAAGCCAAACAAAAAACAAAGCCTAAACGAACTTAAATTATACACAATTACAATGACACGAGAGATATTTCACGACTGATATACCTTTTTTGGGGAAAAGGACAGTGTAGAGAGGAGATAGTGGTCACTAGTGTTAAGTAGATACCTGAGCCATTTTGATCATTATTTTTCTTCGCCTGAGACGTTTCCATCGCTCAAATCCTGATGCAACAAGGCGCATAAACATTAATGCAAAAATATGTAATGATCTGCACAGGATTTATATCCACGATTTCCGGCTTGTAGAGTCAGAGTGAAAATTATAGCCAGCGATTACGTGTGAACAAATTGCTTTTGTATCTATCCTCTCACTACATGCTACAGTGATACTCCGGAGGCATTAAAAATGCCAAGGAGGTGGGCATCCAAAACTCCTGAATCCTCAACTCTTCCCATTTGAAATGTAATACAGCACAATTAAAGAAGAAAAAAAAACAAGTTGGACACACAGAAATGGCCAGCATTAAAATTATTAGACACATTTACATTATTTTAATTGGAGTAACAAAAATTGTGGCAGTAAATCATGCTGACGGTTGAAAATAAAATCTTACAGTTTGACAGGAAGGCAACTTAACGATTTACAAAGTCATTTATTTCACAAAAAAAAAAAAAAACCAGTAATAAAATCACCAGTTTGTTGACCACAATTAGTGAAATATTTTTATGAAAATATCAAAATCCATAATAAAGACAAAAACATGTCTGAAATTTATTTTCTATAAATTGATGTGTCAACCAGTAAGAGCCGCATAATTCCCATGGCGATGACAAGAATTATGATGTTGTGTGAGATGATGATATAATGCTGTTATTGGGTGTGAGCACGTGTGTGTGTGTGTGTGTGTGTGTGCATTTTCATCACGATAAGTTTAGCAGCGAACATGTGTGAGAGCAGGAAATAAAAATGTCATAAACATCAATCAGAAAATGTTATGTTGGAAAATATTGTAGTCAAGCATGTAAAGTCGATGCAGCCAATAAATTTGATATAGAATATTCTTGTTTTTTTCTTTCTTTGTGCACATATTCGCAACAAAGAAAATAAATTTGTTTTTTCAAATCCCTTTAACTCTTCGCTGGTATTAACAATTGTCACATCATGTTGAGCGAACATGTTTATTAGATGTGGGGCAAAAAAAAAAACACAAAAAAGCAAAAAACAAAAATGCCAAAAAGCAAGAATGTGTAACGCACCTGTATTTGACAGATTTTCTATGGAAAACTAATCCTGGCGCTTTGTATTGTAAAATGTTTAAATTTTAAAATGTTGTTGTCAGTCCTTTTGTAACGACATGTACACCTTTTGAATGTTACATTCAGTGACAGACGTGACTCAGGCTTGTAACAAATTTCATATGCATGTATACATGCATGAATACATACATACGTACGTACATATGTGTATGAGGAAGGGTCCATTGACAGTTCAGTTCGACGTTCACATGCTGTCTAAACTAAGGCCGCTGCTTTTCATTTTACCTCGGGCTAAGAAAAATCTTATGAAAATATGGAAATACAATCTTTTGAATAAGATGACATTGAAGGCCTTAAATCTCTATATAAATTTTATATTGACATATGTATGTATATGTATGTAGTATATTTGTATGTATGTATGTATGTACATATAGTATTATTTTCTTAGATTTGACACACAGCAGGACGTACATTTTATATGGGAAATTAATTGAATAAATACCAGTTTCTCTAACAGCCTGCAATTCTCTCGCAGAGAGCTTGGTCTAGTTCATTTGAGAGCTGGTCAAATATCAAAATAACAATATCATGATTATTAGATTTGTGCACCAGTCAGAGGTACCAGTGACAACCTCCCCGAAAAGTCATGCTGCGGAGATTTGTGGAAATTATAAAAATATTTATGGAGCGATGAGGGTGGCGATGGCTGAAGCAATTACCACGTTGACTACAAAATCAAAAAGTCTTGGGTTCAATCATAGTTTCATATCTCATTTGTTCTGATGTGTATCTTCGTTTCGGCCGTTGTCGGAAGGTTTCAGTGGCGAAGGCATAATCACTGGTCACTGAACAGTAACGGCTTCAGCTGATACTATTCCAGAGGTATATCAGGCGTCGATATTATGCAGCACCAGCGAACTAACATAATTACGAAAATTAGCTACTAAGAAAAAAGCTTCAAAATTGAATACGACTCCTTGACTTCAGAGGCGCTGCAACACTGCTATAGAAAACAAAAAAACGTAAAAAAGCAGAGCTGTAAAATAGTGAAGCTTCACCAGCTGGCATCTCTCGCACTGTCACTATCATTTAGTTTCAGCACAATGCATCTCATTGATCTCCTGAGTGGTGGAATTGGAAAAAAATCATATCGGCTTAAGGTGCCTTAAGTTACATCAGGCAGTAAAGCTGTCATTACGTCAAACACTATTCCAAAGACGAAGACCAAAGATCAGTTAAGTACCTTTAAAGACTGACTGGGTGTAACAGTTCATACTCTCCCACAGAATTAACTACACAGAAATGGTATGTACAATTTGTAATAAAGTTTTTTTTTTGTGTAGACGTGGTAGAGGGGTGCCGCTGATAAGGATGGCAAAACGGTCAAGACCCCGTGTGGTCTTCTCTTGAAACAGAGAGTCATTGTTTTTCTTCTTTCTGCACAGTGTGTCACGACCACAAGAAGTAAATAATGACTTTTAACAACTTCTGCTTAAGTAATTTTTCTCCAACATGCCCAGCTTCACATTGTTTACAGAAGTCTTCAATGGACTACAAAGAAGAGCAGAGTGTGTTTATATTGCTGTCATACCGTCTTTCTTTCTGGCAATAAAAGCAAACGGAATCATTATGCGTGCATGCCCAGTTCAATTGTCTTTTGCCGAATTATGGTATTACGAATGGCAAGTGACAACGAGGAATTCGAGCAAATAAAAATTTCTAGTTGCCTTCCAGAATCGAGTCATACATTTTTGAGTTCTTCATGCAGTAACAACACTGTACGACTTGAAAAAACAAATAACAAGATTCTGCCAACTGATTCTAGTAGAGATTCTAGTTTTAAAAGTTCACGTCTGTAACTCGTTTTACGGCCGTTTTAAAGTTTCATTTTCGTATATTAAACCGACATTGAAAATATAGAGATTTGAGGTTTGTAAACTCTGCATGGAACAATAAAACAGCACAGTTGTCTTGAATGCCTCCAACATCTGTATCTGCCTTTCAACACTTGTATCGTATGCTGGACCTAGAAGAATGGGCCTGGAAATCAACAGATAATTATTTGAAGCCAATTCAAATTCTACTCCCGTCTGCTCTAGAAAAACTGCTTGATATTAATTTTTGTAACTGCAAGATTTTATTTTTTTTTTTTATAAAACAACTCAAACTCTACGAAGCTCTTATGGCTTGTCTGTAGAAACACCCAGATTCTAAGCGGGAATAGAACCCGCACCTCCATATTGATAACACTAATGCTCATGCACTAGACCATGGAGGCACCAGTATGCACGTATATGCATCAATTGCCAAGGTCAGACTTGCTCCAATATTGAATATTAAATACAACAGATGATAATATTTATGATATTAATGAAGAGAGAATTAATGCATCCCTTTTCTTAGAACAGCGAAGAAAAATTCTGCAAGGAGGAGAAGATGAAGAAATATATGTTGAAGTAGAATTAGACACTTATAGCGAAATTCTTTCCATCCTTTCAATTAATAGGATACGATCTGATCAAACTTTCTTTATTACAATAAATCATGGAGTCTACCTACTGAGGAAACCACGTTGAAAAAAATTGCTCATTACTTCACAGTTGATGTGGAAATGTGGGCATATTAAACTAACTGTTGTACGAAAAAAAGTGCCTGAATGATTTTTGCAGAGAATTGTTTGATCTACACCTTTGGTCTGACCTATTTTCACGATAAAACTTACAGTTTTCGAGAAAAATTTTGCACATATGCCCTTGGATGAAATTTTTTGCAGAAATAGGATCGAAGCAGATATTTGACATTTCATTTATAATAGTATATTTACCCTCTCTACCAATTTTCAGCTCTATGCGGATTATGGCTAAGTCTATTTTGACAAACTACTCACAGCATTGAAAATAAGGATATTGGCCATAAATAACACAGTTCATGTTATTGAAATAACAATTAATCTAAAGTAGATTAAAGAACAAAATATATATATACACACCCATATATATTATTTATGTATATTAAAAATGAAAACTAGTTGAGGCTTCTAACATTAAAACTTTTCGGACGTCGTTTTCTCTTTTTGGTATTAATTTTTTTTTCTTTAATAACTTTCAGGCAAGCAATCTCTTAATTTCTCCAACGAACGACCGCACAAAAAAAGTAAGAAATTTTGATTTGCCTGCCTGCCCATAAAATGCAAACAAGGGGTAAAAGCAAAAAAAAAGAAAAAAACTTAAAATAATGAAAATAACATGAAGTGAATGGAAAGAGAAAATAAACGAAATACTAAAAACAACTTTCCAAGCAGGAATGGCGATAATAATCGTTTTGAGAAAATGCATTCATGCAATGCATTGGCCTACCAAAGGTAACAAAAACAACAACAGCAATATATACTGTCTTCTGGTTCGCGTCCACGGAACAAAGCACAGTGACACGAAAAAATCAATGAAAATAACAAGTTTTACATGCGGTGGGGGAAGCCATAAAAAGCGGGACAACTTGCTTTTTTTTACAAAGAGAAGTAACACTGGTGAAGGCATAAACACAAGAGAGCTTCTTTGTCTTTACAATTCTGATTTTTCACGTTTTTAGATTTTTTTCATTTCAATTTTAATTTTTAATTAAAATTTTGTCTCATTTTTTTCTGTGTCATAATAGAGAATGCACTTTTTGAATTTAATGCAATTTTCTGTGCAAATGGCAACTCTGTAATTTAGCAGCTATCACAAAAAATTTTATTGGGATTATTAAAAAGAAGAACGCGTTATAATTGTGAAAACTTTTACCAAAAGTAAATGAAAATTTTCTGTCGTGTTCAAGTTCACAGTTAAATTTATCACAATATTGTGAAGAAATTACATTTTTGATTCGAATACGGGAAAAAAGAACAATTAATCTCCATTACCAGTTGAGTATAATACGTATTTTCTATGCCACTACACATGCCATTAGTACTCTTTGTGTCAACAAGGAGGTGTAGTTGTAAAGTCAGTAATATCATCTATTTAACCCGTCAGAGTTTAGGAAAATGCATACGAGAATAATCGTCACTGTCTACATACTATTAACAAAGGTTACCAGCTTTGTTGTTTTTATATTTTTAGTAAAGGTCATACTTCATATATTCCCAAAAGGGCAAAGCCTCTGTTTTCAGTACAGTACTTTTACCAAAAGTTTATGCTGAGAACGCTCGCTGAAAATCCGAAAACATCAATTCAGCATCGTTGCAACAACTTGAAATCTCAGGAATTTTGCCAAAATACCACCTTCATGCGCACAAAATTCGGCTTACTCAGGAGCTCAAAGCAGCCGACCATGAAAAGCACCGGCAATGAAAAAATGCAATCTTACTGAGACACCTTTCAGTTCTCAATTTACTGACTGGTAATTTGCTGTAGAAATATACAATCCCATACTCTTAAGAGCTGAATAATATGGATTTCATTCTTTCCTAAAAATTACAAGTTGATTGGTCACGACTTTTTAAAGATATTTGCATAAAGAGTTCTACTTAAATTGCTAGATATTTGGGAAACTTTATAATACGTAAAAGTGAAACAATGTAAATCAATTATTTCAGATACTTTACAATTCACTTTTGCTACATTTAACCCCACTGTATAGTGACGCCAGTTTCAGGCGACTTGTGAAGAATATATAACTGCAAGAAAAACACGTAAAAAATGGCAGCAAAAATACTTGGAACATTTTCAGAAAATACCATGTGCCACAATCAGTTTTCAATTAAATCCCGTATTTACTAACACAACAACATGCAAATATGTATGTATGTATGTATGTACACAGACGTACATAACTGTAAACGCAGTGGATCTAAAAACCTTGATATAATTCAATAGTCCACAACAGAGATGCAGGTTTCAGGTAGAGCCATATTTAACGAAAAATATAAGATTTTAAAGTGTAATAAAAGTGAAGGAAAAACTCAAAAGTTGAAGGGATGAAAAAAAAAATGGAAATTTTATCCAAAGATTTCTCTTCCATTTTTTTCTTTTTTTTCGAAGCAATCGTGAATTTACTTCATTTTATTCTTTGAGCAGATGTCAGCAGGCGCTGCTGATTGTATATTGTAATTCCAATATGCCGTACGCAAACAAATACACTCGTACTCCGTAAGATGATTTGATTTTTAAGATATTTTTTGGAAAATGCATTTAACCTCTTGACATTTCGCATGACTGGTTTTTAATTACATACCAAATGCTATTGGTAGCTTGAATATCGAATTACCGTGTAGCATGATTTAATGCTGGTTTATCGTAACTCTTAAGCAGTTACAGTTTTAAAAACTACTCCTAAGAACTATAATATTTTTACGCCGGGTATAGCACATTTAAAAGCAGGATAAAAATATCTATTAAAATTATTAAGTTTGTAAATATGATTCTAATTGTGCTTTTTCCCTTATAAACTATATGTGAAATTTATTATTACATACCCTAGTGTAGATGAGAATAAAAAACTAAAAATAGAAATGTGTGTGTGTTATAAAAGTAAACACATGGATTGTTATGTTTTTGTTTATAGATTTTTTGGTTTGTATGTTTAATATTCAAACAATTCTCGTTTGATTAATTGAATTTTAAACATATAGATTTTGGGTTTGTATTCAGAAATTAGGAAAATCCACTGATGAGCTAAGTAAGCGTTAGCGAAATAGTACTATATGGATATGCTTTCCTCCTCAATTATTGAGTTGCTTTTGTAATAAAATGCTTTATGATATTTTTCATACTGTATGAGAATATCATTGGGTATGTAATAATAAATTTCACATATAGTTTATAAGGGAAAAAGCACAATTAGAATCATATTTATAAATGAATATTCCCAAAATAAATTCAGTTAATATTATTAAGTTTGACTAAAAGATTTTGAAATTCTTAAATTCCCCGCAGAGGTTTTTCCGGGCACTTTTGACGCAAGGAGACTCAAATCTAATCTCTAAAATTAAAGTTCTAATTTTACTAAAGCATACTTAAGGGATGAAACTAATTGTACAAATTAAATACAGTACCGCATATAATTTTTTTTAAGTTCTCTATTTGCGCCAATAATATAAGACTCCCAAACATAGAGATGTTGAATATTTACTGTCTGTTTATATTTGAATAATTAAATTTATGAGTTTTTACAGAACCCAGATGGCGCGGATTTAATTGAACTTATAATTTATTTCTAATCATTTCTTAGTTGTTGTCGGAAGGTTTCAGTGGCGAAGGCATAGTCACTGGTCACTGAACAGTAAAGGATTCACCTCCTATTATTTCTCCTACCATCCCTTTCATCTAGTTCCAGCGCAAGGCACCGCATGTGTAGGGGCCATCACCTGAGTGCTGGTCAAAGTTAAAAAAAAACTTATAATTTTACTGAAGCATACTTAAATGATGAAACTTAGTGCGGGTTTTTAACATGGAGATTATTATTAAAAGTTAAGTTTAATCTTCGATTTTAGTTTTTAATTTGCCAGTTTCGCTGGCCAACTACGGTGGGTTAAATTTACTGTAAATATTGCAATACACAATACAAAAGTATTTTTTTCTGGAACCTATGCGCAGGATATGTGTCCGACATATACAATGCAGGCACCGGAACTAAGGAAAGGGATAGTGATAGATATGACAGATAGATGAAAGCTTCATTATTTTTGCAACTCTGCTTTTGCAAAGTTTTTCTTTTCTCATAGCAGTGTTGCAGCTTCTCTGATGTCAAGGAGCCATTTCATTAATTATTTTACTACGCTGACGATACTGAAGCGGGTACTGTTCAGTGACCACTGCACTTTCACCGAAGCCTTCCGACAACAGCTGACACAAAGGCACACAAATGCATATCAGAGAAAAAATGCGAGGAACCCGGGAAATTTTTGGTTTTGTAGTCAACGTGCAGACTACTTCGACCATGCCCACCCTCACATACTCTTATACTCAATTAAATTTATTTGTAGATTAACTAATTGTAATTTGGAAGTGAGTTTAATCTCCATGTTGAAAACAAATTATGGTACCGCATTTAATTTTTTAACTAAAACTGAACTCGGACAGAATGAATTTAATATTAAAGATATTTCTAACGCTATTGAAATTTAACTTAGCACACTTGCGTCGTGCTGGTTCAAAATAACAATATTTCTAAGTACTTAAAAATAAAAAAATATTTTTCTTTCTTCTTTCATTCAAAAGCAACTAAAGATTGTTTTAGGGCAAGTTTTTTTTCTCTTCTTTCTGTGCAAACGAAGAGTATTTACAAAATAATGTAAAAACATGTCCGATCTTTATGCTGGATGACATCAATTGCAGAGTAAAGCACAAAAGTAAAAGTATTTGTATTTTGTATAACAATAAGAAAAACAAACTGATGAAATGTAAAGAATTCAACGGAAAACTTTATCTAATTCTATTCAATGCAACGAGCTGTAACAGATAATAAAATTTGTGCAAAATATGGGTGACCAAAAATTGATAAGTATTAATTTTATGCTGAAAAAAATAATAATAGTAACCACTAAAAGTATGCTACAAAATTTGCCCAGCTCTAATTCATTTTAATGACATTTTTTATAAACTTTTTGTTGCCCTCTTTTTTGCTTCCACTGGTTATCCAAGTCATAATTGTAAATGAATAAAGTGCACTCCACGTCAAGTAAACACTATGGAATGACAACATGTCAGTATATCATGACATCTAACAACCAAGAGGCCAACTCAGTTTGTTCCTCTTGAAAGGAAATGTTTCATCAGCCTCGGCTCATGGCGATTACAAGGTAAAATGAACACAACATAAAAAAAAGCACTGGTTTCCAACTAATAATTCATTAAGGAAATTCATTTAAGAAACAAAAAAAAATTTGTTTAATTTCGTAGCAAAGAACGTGTAGGAAAGCAAAAATGAAACAAAGAGAGCGAGAGGATGTGTGTGTGAGAGAGAGAGAGAGAGAGAGAGAGAGGAGATGGAGGAAAATGTCCATTTTTTATGCATACAATTTTCTTCTCAAGTGTGAATAGAGGGATTTTCTTAAAAAAAGAAAAAAGAAAACCATTTAATATTTAACATACAACTTGTATACAAATTGTAACGAACAATTAAACACTCCTTGTCTGCGGTCTATACTTATCATTATCGCTTCCCGCCATTCAATGACTTTATAACTTTCGTTTTCTTTTTTCTTTTCTTTTCTTTTCTCTTTTTTTTTTTTTTTTGTTGTGGGGGTTTTTTCCTCAATCACTTAATTAACAGGTTTTGACACTAAATGGTAATAACAGGTTACAACTACAATGGCTATTAAAAGAAGTGAAAACACTTTTGTAATTTACACGAAACAGTTTGCGTTATCATGTTCATATTTAAAAGCATGACAAAAACATGGCTGATAATACCAAACCCGCAACAAATAGAAAAAAAGTTATTATCAAACAGCTATAGAAATAAGAAATAAATATAATCAAGAAGTCCTTAAATAAGGAATTTCGGCTATAAAAGTAATAAAAATGCCTATAAATTTCTATAATTTCAACTGCGGCAAATGTATTTTTAAGCCGCACCATGTTCGCTTTCTTCTTTAACTTGTTACTCCATCTACTTGTACTAAAATGTAGATTTCGTGTACGTTAATTTATGTAAGAAAAGGTAATTTCGTTCACTATTGAGTTGAATTTAATTATTTTGCTTTTATTAGCATTAAACATGTGAATAATTTGAAAACGCCAACAGAAAACGACACCCAATAAAATAGTCGTTCATACAACATGCACTTACTCACAAATTGGGAGCGTATGTATAAAAGTTAGGTCACCCCCTTAAAATGATCTTTATTGTAGCAAATTATTTTCATTGTTTTTTCGTGGTTCCATGACTTTTCAAATCTGATCGCAATTGCAGAACCAGCAAAAACTAAGCCATCAAAACTGTTACTTGCAATTTTAAAAAAGAGAACAACTTTCTACAAGAGATAGCGATAGAAGTGACAGGTGGTGAAGGAATGGTCAGAGAAAAGTTTACAACTCTGCTTCCGCAGCGCCTCTGTTTTCACGGAGAGGCATTAAATTTTTGAAGCTGTATTTAGTAGTCATTTTTATTAATAACCCCCCCCCCCCCACGCGTTACTGTAGCTGTTATAATAGTTTTATTGAAAAAATAATATATTTGCCTTATGAGTCCTTCATTAAAATCGGTTTGTTAGTTGCGCAGACGCAGAAGTTGGTAGGGGACCACCTGTCATGGAGTTATTTTTGAAAACATTACTCGTATAGTCTATGTGTGCATCTAGATGCAGAGCAAGCTATCTTTTACCTTCCCTCCTCACCAACCAATTTCGACGCTCTGGCTATATGAAGAGTGCGCACCCGTACCTCAGAAGGGAGTGCCACTTTCAAAAAAAAATTCAGTCTAGTCCCCCTGATAAGAATAGGGAGTTTTCATATTTTCCCATTATTTAATCTCCCATATACCGAATTTCAACTCTGTAGCTACAATAAAAGTGTTTACTACCATGTCATTCAGACCAAAATGAGAGAGTTTAGCTTTAACCGTTCTCAAGATATACAAAAATCACGCCCACTTGTCCAATCCCTCCCAGTTTATTACTTTTGATTTGTTTTAATTACAAAAACATTTGGATCATATTTAGAAACTTTGACTTTAACGGTTCTCAAGATATAAAAACATAGATATTTACTTTGTATGGGGGTGCCAACGCCCAGTTGGCTGTGAAAATTTCAGCCATTTAGCTGTCCATACGGCACAAGCACACACAAGAGTACATACATACAATCATGTAATTTTTATATATAAGATTTTACTTCGCCGATGATGCTACAATGAGTTCAGTGACCCAGTCACTATGCCTTCGCCACTGAAATCTGTCGATAACAACTGACACAAAGACACACTAATGCATATCAATAAATTGCCAAGTGTTTTATCTCTTAATCGAACTATGGGGTCAAACGGCGAAATTTGGTTTTATATTCCACGTGGTAACCACTTCTGCCATCGCCACTTTGATTTAATTTCATTAGAAGTGTTTTTGCCGCTTCGAATAAGCAATTTTTATTTCTCTGTTAAATGTTATATAATTGTTTTTTTTCCAACTTGATGCCATATTTCTTAGTTTTTATAAAGAAAAATATTCCACAGAAAATATTATTAAAAAAATTATAATAATTAAAAATATTAAATACCATCCGAAAAGCAACGTAATTCCACAATATTAAATTCGACTGCATAAATTCTTTAGCATGCACGCTTGTATGTATGTGTTCACTGAAACAAAACTTTAGCTTTATTTGCATTTAAAATGCAATACATTGCATTTATAATGTCAGCCACAAAGTATGTTTGAATTTTTTTTTTTTTTTAATTTTTTTTCATATAAAAATATATTTCAGCTAACAGTTGCATTTTTGCATGCAATTATTTGTTTTAAACCCCCTCAAAGTATGCAATAAACTTAAAAAAACTAATTTAGTTTTTAGTTTCCTTTTAGTTGAAATAAAATTAAAAAAAAAAATAGAAAAAAATAAAAAAAAGTCCATGCTCTTGCTGATATTTTTAATAACAAAATATTTGCTATTTTGAATTTTTCAACATTTCGTTGCTGGTATAAACTCAATTACTTTTTCAATCTGAATATTAAGGCCAAGTGTGCATTTATTATTTCTTTGTTTCTTTTTTTTCAAGTTACAATGAATATTTAAAGAATTTTATATTAAAGTGTAAATAAATTTACTGCTCCTTTAAGCGGTAACTTTCTTCAGAAATCTTACAATAGCAAACGTGTTTTTGTATAAAAAGCAAATGCTTTCCCAGAATTCAACAATGCCTTTAGGCATTTAAAAATCAAATACAAAAATATTTCTTTGAAAAGATTTTCTGTGCACACGCGCCCAGGAAATATATGCGTTCTAAAATTATTTAAAAGATACCAAATGACATGTTTGTTTACTTTTATTTGATAACTCATTTATTCTAAAAAAAAACATTAAGAATTTCTTAACGGCAATTTTGACGTTTCTTTAACGTGTAAAAATGACTCTCCTTTGGTTTTAAAATTGTAACAAGAACTCTGCTTTACAATTTAACAAAACGCACAGCAACAGAATTAAGCCCTAATCTGGCACGACGCTACTTATCTTTTCTCTGCACTATGCTTTTCACAATGCACAAAGCACCACACAATGCCACCATTGTTTGACCACTACACATGCGGTGTATTATGCTAGAACTAGAGGAAAGGGATTTTAGGAGAAATGACAGGTGCTGAAGCTTCACTATCTCACAATACTGCTTTTGAAGAGTTATAGCGCCTCTGATGCCAAGGAGACATATTAAATTTCTGAAGCTTCGTTTTCATTTCTCATAATTATTTTACTTCGCTGGTGATACACAATACAGTCGAAGGAGGGCGCTCTGATGATACTTGTGTATTTGTATCAGCTGTTCAGTGACCAGTGGCTATGTCTTCGCCACTGAAATCTTCCGACAACAACTATCACAAACGTGCACTAATGCACATCAGACAAATACAAAGTGCTTTTATGTTTCAGCCGTCTACCGGCCTGGAACCCAGGAGCTTTTGTTTTGTAGTCAATATGCTAACTACTTCAACCATTGCCAACCTCAAATAAATAAAGTAAAATTTTCATATTTCTTATCATATTGGTTGCGGTAGATGTGTTTAATGCTTAATTAAAAGCAGTTGTTTTGAACGTTCACACTCTTGACTTGGCAATACCGTTTTATTGACAACCAGTTTGACAACTGATCGGCTGTGATTTGTTTGGATCTGTTAAAATTTGTTTATTTTCATCATTTAAAGCTGATGTGCCCTTCCATTGATTACAACCGGCCCAACATTTTTTGACAAATTGTTTAGTATTGTTGTAGCGATAAGGCCATCTGGTAGTCAATTCGCCGTGGTTTGGACTGTTATTTTATAACCACAGTAATTTTTGTTTAATAAATCATAGTTCCTGCAGGAATTTCGGTTAATTGTGTATCTATCGTTTGCACTTACATGTTCACTAAATGAAAATACCAATGACGAACAGTGCACAGCTGCTGCTGTTGTAGCTGTCACTATAGTAGAACTAAATCAATATATTCATCGTCGTTCCCAGAGAGTTGAGAAGCGAATGAGTACATTCTAAATTTACCAACTAAGCGGCACCCAATTTCGCCGCATTTGTCATACAATTACTTTTCGTCACTTTTCGTTCAACTTAATATTGCGCAGGATACGTACGGTTCTTTCAGAGCAATATTTTTTTTTTAATTTGTTAATTTCCAGAGAACACGCTCTTATTTGGAAACGCTTATTTCCAAAACGCCATTAATTGCTTCCCTTGAAACTAGTCTTTTGAAAAATTAATGTCCATCAGTTGGAATAATTAATTATTTTTCCTTTGGCCCTGGCAATAATTATTCATAAATCTTAATAGAACTTCTCTAATTTGGGGGAAAAAAATGCGGTGCAAAACTTTCCCATGAATTTCTATGGAAAAATTAAGCAAAACCCAAAGAAAAGCTACAACGCAACAACTGCAATAACAATAACACTAATCAGCCAGACCAACAAAGTTGGAAAAAAACTTGTGATAAACAAAAAATTAAAAATAAAAAAAGAAATTCAAAACTTTTCCGTATGAAAATGAAATCCAATATGAACGAACTGAAATAACTAAAGAAATGAACACACAGATGGATGGTTGAATTCAAAGCCATTCATGATGATGATTAAGGGGCTGAAGGAGGTAATTGATTCGATTCGAATTCTTCTAACGCCAACAAATGAATTGAACTGTTGGAGTAAAAAATTTATTCATACTTTTTTTTTTAAATATGAAATTCAAATTCCAACAGATTTGTGCTTTTAACCCCATTTTAGGTGAAGTTTTATTTGTCTGAAAGATAATTTGATTTAATTTTTTTAAAACTTCTCTTGGATGCTGTTGCCAAAAGTTTTAGTAGTTAAAAATTTATTCAATATGAAATATGTATATTCGGGGTAGTCTGGCAACAGGTGTTCCATTTGAATTCAGGGATTAACATGTGTGACGCAATGACTTCGTAAGTCACTAGTAGCTCTGTTTGTGTCCATAAATGTGATATTCAACGTACTTACTCAGTGGTAAAAGCAGCGTGAGTAGTGTGTGGTGATGGGTGAAGTAGTTAGCACGTTGACTGCAAAAGAAAAGCTCCGGAGGTGTAGCCCAGTATTCGATCAAGTGATGAAAAACACTTTGTTTTATCTTGGACCACTGTTCAGGGGAAATCCCCTGCATTGCACTGGGACTAGACAGAGAGAGAAATAGGGAAGGATAGTGTTGAGGATAGACAGGTGGTGAAAGTGGCAGAAAGAGGGAACATAATTCTTGCACCACTATGCAGTTGCGTGTCAATTATAAACAAAAGTTGCGGCGTCGCTGAAAATAATTCTGACGCATTATTTTAAAGTTAAGGAGAGCCACTTTATTAATTATTTTACTTCAACGACTTTTTTGTTGCTCAAATGCCGTCGAAGGAAGAAAATGTTTTTGTCCTGACCGAACTGGAAGTTCTTCTGGTTGCACAGCCAGTGTGTGTGGTTTGCGTCAGCTGTTGTCGGAAGATGACAATGGCGAAGCCATAATCACTGGTCCCTAAAATATGCCGGCTGCAGCTGATACTGATTCACAAGCTACATCACAGCACTCTCCTCCATCAGCATTGTACAGCATCATGGCCGAAGTAAAATAATTAATCAAATGGCTACTAAACACAGCTTTAGAATATAATGCAGCTCCTTTATTCTGCTGAGGTTTTGCTGAGATGTACTATGTTTTCAGCAGTATTGGAAAATGTGTAAATATTATGATATTCAGTCTTTCAGAAATGTTCAATTGTAAAGAATTATCGAACAAAGTTTGCAGAGTTTGAATCATCTCAACGTGCAAAAGAATATAGAAAAAAATTCCCACAACATTTCACACACATCCTGTTCGAATTCTTTGCAACAGATGACTCCCACGCTTAAATGTTGGCTTTTTGTTGGTTTTCAATTGCGGAATGCGGAAAAGACAAACATCTTCAGTGGCTGGCTGATGTCGATTAGTATTCAACTTTAATTGATATTAATCGTTGATGCCACACTCTAAAGAGAAGATGAAAATAAGAAAGTAATTTATTTTTACTGAATGATAGTTTAGTGTGGTAATCGTAGTGATGTTAATCACTGCCATGATGAACAAATTTGTCATAATAAAAGTTGGTCCAGAGGAGACAAGTGACTTTGAAGATGAACAAATTTGTGATAATAAAAATTAGTTTGCAAGCAGCAAGTGCCTCAAGTTATTTTCTTATTTCTTTTACGGCTTGTTGGTTATGAAGTACGTAAATCTAAATTAACTGATGACAATTTGGTGAACAAATGACTTCACAGTGATTTGCTTAATTCTCTTAAGGTAGTCGAAGATGTTTCAGTTTTAAAAATAAAATTCTCATCGAGGAAAAACAGAAAACGTTTCTGTAATACAATTTTTGTCCTTAACGTGTGGAAAGAAATGTTTTCAGCAAAACTGTCCTTTCTATTTGAGTTCATAGAGCTGCTAACTAACTGAATCCAATGACAGGACATTGTACAACTTGGCCGTATTGTATGGTGTAAATGCTTGGAAATTGTTGCTTTAAAAATATTGAGAAAAATACATGACAAAAAAAAATGAATACGCACTCACCATCTCTTTCACAAATCAGAACCTGCAATGAAAAAAAAGAGAATCGTCTTTTATTACTTTTTCAAGCAATTAATGCGTAAAATTTCAATTATTTCCATAAACTTATAAAATATATACTGATTGAAACCATATGTTGTGCTCTTTTTTTACACAAAACTGTTCGGCGGAAGGAAAAATAGGAATTTTAAAGCCAGTATCGAATCGATTTTTTCGTTTTTCTTAAAACAGTGAGCCCTATTTTGCACATTTTCAAAATTTATTAAATTAATAATAATAAATTACAACGAGTCTTAGATATTGTCAGCCAACGATTGCTTCAAACTTTAAGCTTCTACTATATGGAATCAAAGACATGAACCATATGAGAAGTATGGGAAAAAATAACTGTGTATATTAACGAAGAGAGAAAATTTCAATGATACAATAAATACTGAACTCATAAATATACCGGGATGACGTCACGTGAACTGGGTCGATCTGAACGCTTGAAATGATGAAGGCTGCAAGGTTACACAGACACAAGCATGACCGTTCATGCTGCTTCAACCATAATTATATGTATGATATGATATGTATAGAAGCACAAGCTCTTCATGTTCTTGGGATGAAGAGTCAGTGTGATGTTAGATGCACTGAGCGCATTTTTCAAATCTCAAAGAAAGCATTCAAGTGCATTGTCTTCCTAAGCCGGTATAAGACATATTTCACCCCATCTCATCTACGTACTATTTATACCGCTTACATCCGATAGAAATGGAATAAAACTATCAGGTAGGGCTCCGTGCTCCAAAGACTATTTTGAAGTTACTCGACCGTGTACAAGCGAAGCGAAGAAACAAATTTGGTACGGTAGGATACCCAACTCTATTGACTCTCTTGAGCATCGTTGCAATATGGGATGAGTTTCATTCGTTACCATAATTGGATATGCTCTAATGAAGGCAGGGAACTTGTTGTCGAAACCCGCTCATTTGCAATAAATAAAAACGAAGTTTAATTTGTATTGTTATTGAATTATTCATTGCCGTTTATGCACAATCATTGTCAACCAACGTGTGGACTAAGTGCCTTTTTCACCAATTCTATTTAAATATCAATTCATATTTAAAAGTCCTTTTTCATTTTCATCTAGATATACTCATTGAATATTTAAATACTGTTTAAGTAGCCAGCACTCTGCATTTAAATATTGATTTTGCAACAGCATGAAACAGCTTTAAAACAGCTTTTAAACAGCTTTTTAAAAAGCTGTAAGTTGCCGCTATCATATTAAATATCAGAGCGTTACCGTACTTTCTTGTGTTTCATTATTTCAGTTGGTGAAAATAAAATTTTTTTAAACATACTTTAAATAAAGATCATTAATTAAATTAAATTGTGTTTAAATATGTTTGGTGAAACA
This sequence comes from Dexiosoma caninum, assembly GCA_963924685.1. Classification (NCBI taxonomy): domain Eukaryota; kingdom Metazoa; phylum Arthropoda; class Insecta; order Diptera; family Tachinidae; genus Dexiosoma; species Dexiosoma caninum. The sequence continues at coordinate 124,323,712 of OZ004725.1, read as the reverse complement.
GACCCTAAATGTATAAAAATACTTGTTTTGCGAAAGCTACATCATTTTTCCTGTTTGTATTTTAGTAATTCTCAAACGTGTTTGGTAGTTTTTTCCATAAACATATGAGATCTTTTAGGTTAAAAAAAAATTCATTTAAAGGTCTAGTGATGACTTGGTAGAAGAAGCACCAACGAAATGTACATACAGGCCAGCTTAACCGTGCAACAAGTATCGGGTGTTCCTTTTAGCTGCATGAGAATGTAAAATGATAACACAAGGCAGAAATATTGTTTGAATGAAATTTTATTTATAATTTCATGGCATTTATTTGTTAAATATGATTTCAGACGCGGCTACGAGTTACATGGTGCAATCGATCAGCCAAATTTTTGACTTTTCGCAATAAATCTGTCCTTATGGCATCCATCAATGGTGTCGTGGATATTGGCTTCCAATGCTTCAAGAGTTGCTGCTTTGTCGGCATAACTTGACCCGATAAAAAGTAATCCAGTTTTAAACGTTAAATTGCGCGAATGAGCGGACTATAAATATATGAATAATCGTAATTATCTATTTTCGTTAAGGTGCATTTAAATTGAAAGCCGCTCATCAACACGTTTTGAGTGAAACTATGTTTTTGAGTTTTTGAGACATTCTTTTATACATAAAATAAGCAGGATTTTCTCGTTGAGAATGAAATCATTTTTAAATAAATTACCTAAACAAACACAAAACAAATTTTATACGAATTAATACCAATTTAAAATGAGTGAATGCCGCAGGAAATCATTTAACAAAAATACAACACAAAGAAATACATATAAGAAAATTACTACTGTCTTACAGTTTTTGTTAATTATGATAATTACAAACAAAAGTAATTGAATTTACAATCTTTAATATTTTATGCCACAATCTTTAGCTGGTCAACAACATCTAATGACATACGTTGCGAATATTTTGAATTTTTGTCATTATGTTGCTTGATTTGGCAATCAATATTCAAATTTATTGCATTATAAATTACTTGCTCTGCACAAAACGTCATACAAATGCGAATGCATTGCAGAACTGAGAATAAAACAAAACAACAACAAAATAAAAAAATTTTAATATACGAGTTTGTTCGCCTCCCAAAGGACATTAACTCGAATCCAATTTATAAATATTTTACAGACATCGAATATGCACAAATCATTATGTCAGTGTTATCAAGAATATAAAAGAGAAAACTAAACAGAGTATATAGAATTGTTTTATTTATGAAATATTTGTATAAATTGTAATCCGGAAATGGGCATGGGGGAACACAGCAGAAAGAGTGAAATTATTATTTTGAATTGATCAAAGAAAATAATAAATCGACAATAAATTTTGCTGTGACATGTTGATTTCATAAATGACATTGAAGAAAATAATATGCATTTTGCGGAGATGATGTGCGATATTAAAATTGAGTGGACTCGCTTCAAAGCCAGCTTTGATACGCAGCAATTAGAAGAAAACAAAACAAAACGTCAAGTTAAAATCTTTCTGATCCATATGCGATGTCTGTAGCAGGCGTTTAGGTTCCAATTTAACTAAATACATTTTTTTATAGCTTGTCGAGAACTTTTCCGTGTTAACCCTTCGGGAGTGTTGTGGTCAAAATATACCTCTTTCATATTTCGCCATCTCAATGCCATTCTATGGAGTTGAGTTTAAGAAAAACTTATTAAAATAAATTTCTTATAATGCCTGCATTCATGTGATCAAAATGCCTGTGCATTGCTAAAGTTGGGCCAATGTCTGCAAGTTAAAGATTTTCGATGGAACATTCTTTAACACAAACACAAACACAACTAATTGTGATCCTTAAATTCCTCATACAAAATACCAAATGAACTCTAATAGTTTCCTTCGTTTTTGAAGCAATAAGTTTTATAAAATAAAATCATTGGAAAATCTTTTCTTTTTTTTTTAATTCTTTTCTTTTACATACAACAAATACTCTGCAGCAAAAGAAATCCATACAGGAAAAAAACTTTTAAATAAAGGGAGAAGAAAATAAAAACGGAAATTTGAAGAATAAAAAATAACATGAGTAACGAAGTGTGCAGGCGGAATGAACTAAAAAGTTGAAAATATTGAGATGTATTACAAGTCAAGTCGAGTACGTACTCGTGCTTTTCGTCAGTTGCAGTGGGGAATGTGGAAATCATACAGTATGTTTTATCTACAGAGGAAATAAAATGTATGACGCTTCATATCGCAAACACTGTTCGGACTACTGTTACCGTCTATGAAAAGCAGTTTCATCAAATATGAGGAAATAATAAGTTTAATTATAATTTCGTAGGGTATGTACTGATATATAAACAAGTTTCCAAGCCAAGTTGCATAGCATATGCCCAGCTGCAGCAATACTGTTTGTCTTCGGTAGGAACAGAATCCGGGACATTCTCATGACCACTCTACTACACTGCCTGATAGCTCACGTTGAACTCAATTGAAGTCTTAAAAAAAATGAGCCTTTACATGTGTACGACGGATGGAGAGTTATGCCGGCAAATGTATTTAAAACATGTTGGCATGATGAACATATTCATTTTCATTTTTATTTTACCTACGAATTTCCTAAATAACTACGAGTCCAATCGAGTTTTCGATGACCTCTTTTATTGCACAATATTGCAAATTCTTTTTCTATGGCCACTACATGTTGTTATTTTTCTTCATCTCACAGCAATTACTGCTCTGCTCATACTTAAGAACAAAAATATTGTTCGTGCACTTGCTGACTCCGTTTGTAGAAAAAAAAGTATTTTGCCATGTAGCAACACCAGAGTTCTGCAATGAGTATTGAAAAAGTGAGTAGAGTTGAATCATGATTCAGAATTCATACATTGAATTGAAAAGTACTCTTACTTAACAACGTTTATGACATTATTGATTTCGTTTCTCTTTAACTCAATGTGTCTATCTATCAGGCTTATCGGATGTGGCGAGTTCTAGCCAAACATGGCGATAGATTTTTAACTTTTTTTTTTGTTATCTTGGACCAGCACTCAGGAGATGACACCTACACATGCATAGCACTGTGCTGGAACTAGAGGAACGGGATAGTAGACGAAATGACAAGAGGTAAAGCTTCACTATCTGCCTACTCTGCTTTTTCGCACGTTGTTTATATTTAAAGTAGTGCTGTAGCGCCTCTGATATCAAGGAGACGTAATTAAATTTTTTAAGCTTCGTTTTAGTAGCAATTTTTTTAGTGAATATTTTACATTCGCTGGTGCTACACAATACCGACGAAGTAGGGCGATCTGATGTGCCTGTGGATTGGTTATAACTGAAACCTTTATTGTTCACTGAGTAGTGACTAAGACTTCGCCACTAAAACTTTCCGACAACAACTGACACAAAGCCACAAAAATGTATATCTGAAAAAATGCGAAATGTTTTTATGAGTCTAAAAGTTTGTCGACTTTTTGGCGATTTTTAAAAAAAGGGCGAAATGTTTGCCCATTTTTAATTCTCAAATGCATTTCTATGGGGATGGCTGAGTAGTTAGCGTGCTGGCTCTGCAACGAGAAGGCCTGGGTTGGAATCCTAACCCACTCAAGTAAAACAAATGTTTTTAAGGAGTTTTCTGGGCTACATCACCCTCCTTCGTCGGCAGTAGAGAGCAATAAAAAAGTCAGTGAAATAAAATAATAAATAAAATGGCCCCCCTTACCCTAAAAAGTAATGCGTCAAAATTAACATTGGCAGAGTTGTGCCACAATTTCACCAGCTGTTTATTCTCTACACTATCCCTCTCCCTATCTAGCTCCAGTGCACTGCATAGCATGTTTAGGGAATTTTCCCTGAGCAATAGTCCAAGATAAAACACAAAAAATGGCTACTTTTCCACATGTGGAATTCATGGTTCTATATCGATTTGTTCGGGTCAGGAAAAAAACGTGACAGGCGTATAGCAAAATAGAAATGTACTTTAAATTCTAAGAAAATTATCAAAAGAAAGCATGGATCGAAAATTAAAATCTATCTGCCGCCAAGAGATAGCAAAATTCACATTTGGGTAATTCCAAGACAAATCAATCATGAATTTTCTTTTCAGCTTCCGATTTCAATAAAATTTTGTATACTTGTTATTCTAGATAAGAAATCAAAAAATATAAACGTTGAACCCGCTGCGTCTACAGGGGCCACAAGTTCCCTTAAAATTCCAAAAGTCGTTACACTTTTCAAATTAAAAATTCAATATCTTCGTTTCTATTGTACCTGCTGGGTTAAATTTTGATATATTTTAAAAATCTTAATGTGGGCTACGGGGGACTAGAGTTAAAAAATATTAGTGGGTCCTCATAATCCAAGGGTGCTGATAAAGAGTGGAAAAAATGCGAGAAATGTAACCCCCGATTTATATCAAAATTGGAAATTTTTGTTTTGGGACTGCAAAGTGATCAGGTTCATATTTGATTGTTTTACCTTTCCTTTCCCCATTGATTCCATTGCAAAAGTTTTCGAGCAAACTCTTTACTTTTATGCAGTTGAACCTCGGCATGCTGCTCGCTATAGTTTATAAACCTCTATTTTGCGTTTTTCCTTTTTATCCCTCTATCAATCGTTACCGACCTATATAATCTTTTTTTCCCTAAGTCGCCATATGCGGCAAGCGTATTTTTACTCTTAAAAATTCTCATACCCATAGAAATTGTTTTTTTCTTAAATTCTCATGGCCATATAAATTATTTCTGTTTGAGAACAAAACTACACTTGGCGCGCTGATTTAGGTTTGGCTGTTACATGATTTTCTTTTTTTTGTTACATACTCATGTCTTGTTATTTATATTCTTCTTTATTTATGGTTTTTCATTATACAAATAACATTTGATCTTGTAACTGTTGATGTCAGTGACAACTCGTTCAAATAATAAATCATCATTAAAAAGACAGGAAAATTGTTTTCTTCTCTTAAAAACAAAACTGCTTTGTTTTGTGACTTTCACAGAAACATACTAATGAAACTGTTGCCTGAAAAATGTGTGTGTTTCTTATCCTGCGACCCGAATAATCGAGGTTCAACTGTGTATAGTATACTAGCTGTTATGCCGCGGCTTCGCTCACGCCCGACTGTTCTTTACCTATGAATAAGCCTCGGATTATTACAAACAATAAACAGAAAAAATTGTCGAACTCGTTCCTTGACCTTGACCTTGAATAACTTTTCTTAGCAAGCAAGCGGTCGATGGGGACTTTTGTCACTTCATTTCTACGCAACGCCACTAACCATATTCAGTTCTAGCGAAGTTTTTATTATTTGATCATTAAGTTTTATGTCTAATTTGACCGGACTATACGAGTTTGAGTATCAGAGTTGTTAAATATCAAGCACTCCCAGTCATTTATATTTAAATTTTCGTGAGCGAGGATGAGTAGCAAAAAGTGATACATTGCCGCTCTCTGACCAACACAAATACACATGAATACTCGTACTTGCGTACGTACGTCTTGTAATTTAAGGAAAATTTGTTTTTCTTTTGCCGTTTTCTACTTTAATTTATATTTCTGTTAGTCGGAGAAAAGTTTTCGTTTTCATAAAGGGATTTTATTTCTTTTTTTACGAATTTCCACTTGCTCCTTGCAGTACAGCTTGTAAGTTTTCTTTAGCTTCTTCATACAAATTCATAGATAAATTTTTTTTTGCAAAGTGGGCTTATTATCTTTAAGTATTTTTCAAGTTTGTATGCAAATTGAAATAAATAAGTAAATAAATTTGCCATTTTTATTACAATATTTGCTGCTTTTATTTCACTTCTTTTCTAAATTTGTTAGAGCTGTTTTTCTTTTGCTTCGATTGTAGTACATTTGTATAAATATTTAATGGATGTTTGTAGATATTTGATCATGTGATGTTGTTCATTAAATTAAGTTCACATTTCGTATCGGATATGAAATAAAAAAAAATAAAAATACAAAAGAAAATTTATTATTTTTGAATTTTTTTAAAGAAACACAGTGAATCTTAAAATGAAAGTTGCAGGTTGCAGTTGCAACGATTACAGTCCATATAAAATTAGCAGCAACATACAACAGTGGTTTTTCCCAGCGGAAATTTGCATAAGCAACAAATAGCAGTTATTTCTTTTTTTCTATTAGGTCAGCTGGACAGGTAGCTGGATGTAAAGGTAAAGAAAGGTTCCAGCCCACTTGGGTCCAGTTTATTATGGCCCCATTGTTAAACCTGTTGCGAAAAAACTTGCACGTGTTGTAGTGATACAGACCAGAGCCTCTGCTAGAAATCGAACTTAAAACCCCCAACTGATAAATTAAAACACTACTCGCCAGACTACCGGCGCACCCCTTAAATAATGAAATAAAATCTTGCACGTAGCGCAAGGAGATCGTCAAAAAAAAAAATAAATATTACTCGAGATAAATTAAACCTAAAAATTAGTTTTGGGCACACACTTGGCGCATGAATAACCGGGAATCTCAGACTTACAAGAATAGCGCGAGCAAGAAAACAAAAAGTTTATAGGGATAGAAAAAGCAACATGAGATTTGTTTGCGATAAGCACTGTGGCAACGCCGACTACCCATGTGAGAGTAACTTTTTTCTAGAACAGTCAATCTGTGCTAAAGGCACTTGAGGGTCATAAGTTCAGGCATAAGACTTTGATGGAATAGCACTTGAAACTTGATCGTCAAAGAGGATCTTTCTGATCTCTGTTGCGGGATATAAAGTACGGAATGAAATCATGCTCCACCTTATAACCTCATTTCGGGTTCTGAGGACTGCTGATTCATCATCCAAACTCGGAAAGCTGGAAACTGAAAATTTGGTAGGCATAACACAGATACCACTAAAATTCGAGATATAAAAAAATACATACACACGTGTCTGGTGTTTGTTTCATATGTGTACCTTTTTTTTTTGGAGCGGCGCTCAGGGGATGACCCCTACACATGCAATGCATTGTGCTGAAATTAGGACATGGGGTTTTGGGAGGAACAACCGAAGGAGTAGTGTTTATGGACATTGACTTTGAACTTTTCCACCTTAAAAGTGACAGGAAAGTCAATGCAGGGAGTTATGGAATATTTTAGCTTTTGATTTTGTAAATAACTTTTTGACAAACTGTATTTTAAAGCAATTTTTTTTTTGGTTTAATCTTCATGTGGTGGCACAGCGCAGTTATAAAAATTTTGGGGAAAAAAATATAAAAGAAAATATTTTTTGCATAATAAAAATAAAATTAAAAAAAGAATGGATTTAAACAGAACAACGCTATCATGGCATGAAACTACAAAGTTTTAAAAATAAAATGTATGCACATGTGTGTGTGTGTGTGTGTGATTTCTTTTCTTTTTAATGTAATATTTGGCTACGCACCATTTGCGAAATGACTTCATATAAATGATTTACTAAAAATGGTTGGTTGTTTGTTGAATTGAGTCTCCCAGACTCAGGCACGTATTTATTTGCTTACAAGCACTTTCACACGATAATGTGACATTTAAGCAATATTTTTTTTGGCACACAAACATTCACAGTTAAAAACGAAAGAGTTAAACTTTTTGGCGCCGCATTTACTTACAATTTTAACAGTAAAAACTATTTGCGTTCGTTTGGCTTTTTTTCTTTTCCTTCTTTGGACAATGCCAACTTTATGGCAAGTACTCTGTAAGCAAATAGACAAATAGAAGAAGATTGCAAAGAATCGCATACAGTCGACTTTTTCACACTTAGATTTTCCAGGATAAAATCCAAAACAAGCATAAGAAAAGTTTACGAGCAATAAGCAGTCTTGTTAACATCGTCAGTCAAGATGACTTAATACAATAAACAGCGTAGCGCTGTGGGAAGTTCGAGAGTGAATGTTCGTTTGCTGTAAGACATCATTTTTTTTTCTTATTTGAAGGGTATTAAAAAGAAATTAGAAAAGTCTGGACAGTTGATGAATGTGTACGTCGTCCGTATGTCGCACATTCCTATCTGAAATAATTCTACACATTTAAAAAGCAGATTTTGAAAATAAAATCAAAATCAAAATTCAGTGGCTAATTTTATATTTCAATAAATACTGAATGCTGTAACTTTCATTGCTTTTCATAACGTGAAAATCGGATTTACTATGAAGTTGGGTTGATATATAGACATCGCACATATTAAGAGATTTCATGTTTAAAATATTCTTTTTTTTATTTGAACATAATAAGAACAACAACCTTGAGCATTAAATAAAATAAACATACATTAACATATTCGTATATACATATGTATAGATTTTTTTTAATTGATGGCATTTGTAAGAGTTTTCGCTGGAAAGAAAAGTATAAAATTTTCTAAAAATTTATTTGACATCAGAACTACTGACAGAAATTTTGGTTATAATGAAAAAGCAAACTGTTCGTTACAGAGCCGCAAAGGTACGTTCTTGAAAAAAGCAGTCTCAGGCGACTCTCGGTTGTACGAATCCATGCACTGCTACAAAAAGGAAAGTAATTTGATTCCAAAAACCAGAACGCATTCGAGTGAATCCGTTTGGAGAAATGTCGAGTTTTATGAAAATAATTGCCAAATCGTATTCTGCGAACATTAGAAAGTTTATATAATTATACGATACGTATATGTGCGACTTTTTTATAAAATAACGCACCCAATGACAAATATTGAAGCTGAACATTGATTGTGTAGCGTGCGCTTAAAGGTATATGATTAGGCATTCCTACCCAACAAACAATCGTGCTGTATAGTAAATTGATAGAGAATACAAATCCAAATAGGTATTTTCATTCACACAATACAGAATGAGAAACATTATTTTCATAACAAAAAGCTGCGAAGTGTATTCTTAAGAAGAAAAATATGTTTACCACTGTATTTTTAAATATTGTTGATTAAAATCAAATACATTTCTAATTAGTAAAAATGTTAGGTCCAACAAAAGTTTTAAATATTATTTCTAATCAAAAAAAAGCAGTTCTTTCAGAAAATGGACAAAATAGCCGATAGTGAAATTCTAGAGCATTGCGTTTGTTGGGTAGGCTTCTATGCAAGTATGTATGTATGTATGTATGTATGTATGTATAACACTTGTGCATCAATGAATTCTACGTACTGCCCTTTTTAAGTTGCAATTGTGATAAACATTGTCTTTGAATGAAATACTAATTGCCTGTTCATAGAAGCCGGGTTGAAAAATTGAAAACAAAAACAATTTGAGTTTTTTTATTGTTGTTTTCAAAAATGCCGAACGATTATTTTCATTCGCCTTCTATGAACCTAAGGCCGTAAGTGTTGTTGAATTTTTGTGCCATATTCAGCAACACAGGTCTTTGCAAAAAATTTTGGTATATTTTTTTCTGCGTTGTAAAACTTAAGTTACCAAAGTAAATGATATTTACATGCAGACTGGCAATTGTTGTTCACGAATGTTTTATTTGAAGACACAACACACAGCCACACACACACATACAGACACAGCGATAACGCTGAAAAAGAAACTATTAATTTTAAGGATTCCATCTGTTACGAGTAGAAAGTTTGAACCAGTTTGCCAAGCGCTTCAGCATTTATTCGCAAAAAGCACAAGTGTTTTCACTTCAAAAGCTGCTGTTACTGTTGCTGTTACTGGTGCTATGCCTGGTCTCTGCTCAGCTGCAGCTGCTGCTACCCGTGCTGCTACTCGTGTTTTATTGAACGTTGCGAATTGATAAAATCGCTTAAGTAAGTTTCTTAAATACATAATATTGCCATTTTATTTTTATGAACTTCCTTTCTACTTTTTAATACAAATATCTGTTCAGCTTATTTTCCTACTTTCATTTTGTTTCCTCTTTGCTCTCCTTGTTTTTCTTTATCATTTCTACTGTGTGTACTATTGTGTTATTGTTGCTTTATTTGATTTTATTTAGCAGTTTTATTTTTTTCTATCATTTTTACAAGCATTTTTTTTCTGTAGTTTTTCTTTTGTTTTTTTGTTGTTCGTATAAAATATTTTACTATCAGTTTCCTTTAGTACTTTTGCGTTGCTCTGTGTGTTTCTTAGCACCATATTATTTCATTGTGTTATTAATTTTTTTTTTCCATTGCGATTTCGTATTGTTTTCTTATCCTGTTTTAAGTTACAAATATTTTTGTTTATTTAAGTGGTTTAATATTTATTCTTTCGTTTTATTTGATTTGACTTGAAATGTTCTCTAGCAATTTTCGTATTTATTTGTTGACTCTCTATTCCTTTTGAAAAGCAACAGACTGTGGAACAGTTGCTATCGGGCCGAAATGATAATAAAATGGCCAGCTGACGGTCTAATGGCCTATCAAATTTTGCTTTGGCTTTTCCAATTCGATTGGTTTATGTTGATGTGAATAAATTTAATAATAATTTAAACAAAAATAAATGTAAAGAAATACAATTTAAGGCGCCACATCAGTGGCGCAACATGTTAACTAGACGTACGAAGATTGTCATATCAAATTAAAGGTTGCCTGCCTTCATAAACTTATGTATGCAAAGTCAAAGCCAACCAACCTTGCCAACCTTGCAAATCATGCATTGTCATTTGAACACCGTTGGCGTTTCGGAACATCTGCTTGCTTTGCATAAAAAAAAAAACTATGTGTGGGAAGAAAATAATTTTTAAAGCAACTAATAAGAATGATAATTATTATTTAATAAAATAATTAAATTTTTAATTGAAATTAACAATTTATTTCATTGAAATTACGTATCTTTCGTCTTTAGTCGACAATGTCTGTTAAAAGCATTGTCAATCTAAACGATGCTTTTGTTGCGTTTATTTGCGCATCAACTAACTGTGCATCTGATGACTTTAGGAATGCCATACATTGTCAAAGTTTGCACGGTTGCGTTTAGGATCATGAGACATGGTCACAATGCAAAGCAGCTGACGTTTAGGAAGACAGCCGTTGTTGCAGAACGAATTTCCTTTTTAAATTGAGTGCCATTTTTTTTTGTGCAATGGCAACTTGGAAATTTGGCAGCTGTCACTTATGTTTATTCCGATTATTAAAAATGTAGCGTTTTACGAAAGAACAACGCGTTATAATTGTGAAATCTTATTATAAAAACTTTAAAACTTATGCTGAGCTGAATTTTCAGCCGAGATAGTGCGGCAACAATTCGAAGGTGGTCAAAAAATTATAAAAAACTGGGCCGGCTATGGGCAGTAAGACTCTGGGGCGCCAACGTAGCTGTTGCTCACTTGAAAACTTTGCCGCTGTAAACGACAGTGTCGCCGAAAATTCGAAAAATGCAGTGTCGTTCTCAAAACTAAAAATTTCACTAAGCACTACACACACAAAAGACCTCCACCTTCATGCGTACAAAAAAAAATTAAATACGAGTAATAAATATAATGTGTCTCTTTAAGCTGAGAAAAGCGGTGCGTGGGCAGTCGAAAAGCACACAATTTAGTCTGCTTAGATTTCCCCCCACACTGGGAAAAAAAGTTAAAAATTAACGAGTCTATAAAACATCTCAGGCACGCAGCAACTCTACTTTAAGAATTTCCAAAAACGCCTAACTACAGCGTTGTGCAATAACTAAGACGTATTTCTTTCCAATCACTTCACTTTCAAAATAGTTCAGCTATTCCGATCCAAAAAAAAAATTGTACGGATATTTGTAACGTAATCATAATTTTTTAAAACATTCTAAATATTTTTTTTATTATATTTATTTTTGAGCGATGGACTTTTTTATGAAAAGTTTTTAACAATTATTTATTTTTCATAAAAAAAGACCATCGCTCAAAAGTAAATATAATTAAAAAATTTTAATAAATGTGCTTGAAACCAACATTAATGTCACAATCAGCTGTTGAAATAAGAAAAACGACAAATTTTTGCCTGAAAATTAACCTACAAACGTCAAACTGATTAAGATTTTTGGTTTTTATAAACATTCCTTCTGTTCGAAATTGTCTATTATTTTTCATTCTAAATTTGATACACTACCAGCAACAAATTCTTTTGCATTACACTATAACGGTAGATTTTGTATTTGAGTTACATTTAACACTTTCGCCATCATGTTTCGTCAGGCATAATCATGCACCATCTCTAATAAATTGTTGTTGTATATTTATGCTGCAAAATTTAAGATTCAATTATAAATTTCCAACTGAATATTATTTAGGCAACATTTTGCTTTACTTTATTACACTCAATTTCTCAGCCATTATGCTTTGTTTGTGTAATTAAAAATCAATTAATTTATTTAAATTTTCCAAACAATCAATTCAATATGCAACATTATTTTAATTTAATCTTCTAATAAAATAATGGAAACTAACTTTTGAATTGAATGCAAATAAAATATATGCAGACAATTAAAAATTCTAATGATATTTTGTTACTAGAAATTAATTAAATTTTCCCCATCAATGATGGCATTACTGACAGTAGCACCAACAACAATGAACACTGAACATACAATTATGACGAATACAACTACTGACTTACGCAGCAGAACGACCGCAAAAATAATGATACTGATGGTCGCTTCAAATATCCATGGAATTTAAGACCCTGAAGCAATGGACTTATTTGACAATTAAGTAGTAGTCATAGATTTTACCCCAATTGCCCCAATAGATTTTACCCCAATTTTCGAAAATATGCTTTTTATCATATTTCGACGTTTTGAGCTTCAGAGAGTCGAACTACATTCGTATGGATATGTTTGGCGTGTTTTTTTCTTAAACCAGAGGTGGAAATCTTCATCAACATTAGCATGCACGAGTTGCCATCGCTGGCCCATACGTACCACAAGCCCAGCTTTACCTCAATCACTCACCCGCCGCGGCATTGCCATTATCTGTTACTTCGTGGAGGGTTAGTTAGTGTTAGTGCTATTCTAGCTTGTGTTGTGTCAGAATGACTGCACTCGTCCCATTTAATTTCCGAGAGAACGGAACGGGTGGACAGGCCAGGGCTGGGTCCGCTATGGACATATCTAAGGCCATTCCTTTTAGCTCTATAAGGAGCTGGATCATGGGACATTATCTTCGCAAGACCTAGAAGAGGCGGAACGGGCTGAGCACATGTGGGATCGGAAGAAAACTGCGGTCAAGCCTCGGCGATAAATGAACAAAGCAGAACGAATATTTCACGGCTTATCGCCGTATTGATGCGCCACTAGGCGACCGGCAGACGTCTCAGAGCAGTGCATCAGCGACAATTACACCCTCTCAGATCCACGGTTTGGTGTTCGTCCATATTTTTTTAGAAAATAATTCTGAGGAATCAGAAACCGTCCCCGGGGCAATGTATCGCACAATTTTGGAATATATTGTTGCTGCTCACACAGCAAGAAGCATAATGGCGATTCTGTGACAGTTTTTTTTTTTTATAAATCTCAAACCACTAAAACGATCAAATGAAAAATATAATCAGCAATTGTCATCAATGTCGATTCCTGCCAAATTGACTGAAATCGGATGATTAAAAAAAAAATCGTTAGTATTCATCGAATCGATTTTATATATTCACTGATACATCTAAAAAATGTATAGCATGGCAAAAATAAAAATTCGTAAAATCGTTCTAGACAAAGTGTTTGTTTCGATGCGCTTAGCGGGAATATCAACCGATTCTCATATTATGCAACTTCACAATGTAAAAGCTTCGAAGACAACCAGTTTTAGCGGCGACTGTATTTATTAGAAAACGAAAAACATGAATGAAAATGGAAAATTTGTAATGCAATGTAAAATATTCAGAATTTAATGGCAAATAAACTAGAAATCAGTGAATTCCGATAAATGCTTTTAACAATGTACCAAATAAATAGAAAACAAAAGAGCCAGTGGATTTAAAATAGAGAATTTTATAACAAAAAAAAAGGTACATGAAAAATTATATGACGGCTTTGCGGACGGCGAAAAACAACTTGATACAGCCAGTAACATCAAAGGAAAAAAAAGATAATTAAAGCCAAAAATAAAACATAAACGGGGAATAGTAATGAGGAACTTGCTGCTGCTACAAAAGTTCTGCTACTAAAGTTTCTCCATAAAAATATTTCTTATAACAGGCTGAAGAAGTACATAAAATTACTTCGAATTGTTGAAGTTATACTGCCACGAGCAATTTACAAACTGCGCTTAACGAGCTATTTTTATGACCAGTGGATTGATTTTTTATGGCCGGACGATTGATCTTGGACAACAACAGCACATCCTATTACTTTTTTCTTTTCTCACAGAAATAAAATCACAATCGCAATAATAGAATACAATTTAACTTAAAAAAAAAAATATATATATGTACAGTGAAAGCTCTACTAACGGACAATTTTTATAAGCGCACAAAATCTCTGGGCTGGGAAAATAGTTCCATTTTGTGCTTTTTAACGAACATCTTCATCTTAACGACAACATTTTATCAACCTCGTGTCGTCTGTCCGCTTACAGAAGCTTCCACTGTATGCACGTACATACATATGAAGGAAGTAATTCAATTATCTTAACGGCTAACCCTTTAAGCAATTCAAATAAATTGGTTTATAGCTCAGGATAAGCACAATAAGTGCGAAGGAAATAAATTTATATGCCTTAAATACGCTGTAAAAGAGTCATTAAAATTTTCCTCAATGGAGAAAAGAAAACTGGTCGCCTTGTAAAACCAATTCGTATTTGAAAGAATTCAAACTGATTTGCTGGCAAAAAGAATTTTAAACTTCAATTATTGATTGCACATGTGCATAACGAACTCGCTAAACTGCACCCTGTTGAAGTGTGACTTCTGTGTTGAAAAGTTTCCAACAGAAAATTATTCAATGCACTTCGAATGGAAATGAGAAATTTGATTACAAAAGCCAGTGTGATTCGTAGAAGTGGCCCAAGTAAAACGCCTTGGAACTTTCTTTTGTAATTAAAACAATATTTCTTTCTTGGACTTTTTCTGCCTGCAGCCCAAAAACATCAAGCCAGCAAAAATTCTGTTAATACCATGAAGTCATTATCAAAACTTAACTTTTCTATTTTAATTACACTGGTCTGCGAAGAGAAATTGTTTTTAATAAATAAATGGCACAGAAAGAGTTCAAGCGCCATTAATTAAAATAAAATTTCATTTGAATCACCTAAATATTTTATTTCTTTTTTTTATTTTTTAATTTTAAATTCATCTCCAACGTTCAAATCAAAAAACATTTCGTGCACATCGTAATTTTTTTTTGGTCAGCATAGTCAACCAAATGTGTCTACAAGCGAGAGAATTGTGCGCACACTTCAGCAAACTGGGTCTGTAGGAAATGTGTGCATGCTCGCCCAGTTCGTTCTGCGGAAAAGGTTGCTGTTGTTCGCGATTGCATGGCAGAAGAGCCGTCACCCTCGACTCGTCGTCGTGGCCAACAATTTAACATCTGACGAACATCACTGATGTGAATTTTGAATAAATATTTGCATTTACACGCATACAAGTTTCGATTGACTCTATAGCTGAGGCGTACTGACCATTTGAAGTGTGGTAAATACGCCGAATGGTTGGTTGAACAGACAGAAGTGAATGGTGACTTTACATAGCAAATCATCTTCAGCGACGTGGCACACACACATTTTCAGCTCCGTGGATTCGTTAACAAGCAGAATTTTCCGGATTTGGGCAAATGAGAATCCACTAGTGATTGTTGAAAAGCCGATGCATCAACAAATAGTGACTGCTTGGTGCGGTTTATGGGCTGGCGGCGTCATCGGGCCGTACTTTTTCACAAATGCGGCCGGCCAAACAATTTCCGTGAATGGTGTTCGATATCGAGAGATGGTAAGAAATTGAGGATATGGACTTGGACGATTTGTGGTTCCAATAGGATGGTGTCACTTTCCAAACAGTCAACGAAACAATCGCTCATTGCCGAGAGATATTCAATGGACGTGTTAACTCACGCCGTGGCAATGTTAATATGCCGTCACGTCACGATCATGTGATTGGAGATATTTGAGAGAAAATGTGCATGTCAATAGGTCAAGAACAATTCAATAGTAATTTGTCACATTAACCACATTGAATCCCAATTATGTCTCAAAGTCATTGAAAATATGGACAGCGAAGCCGTGGGGAGGATTTAGCCAATATTTTGTTTCACACATACCTGGGTCATGGATCCTTCTATAATAATAAAATATATTAGGATATTTCTCAAAAAATTTTTTTATTTAATTTACAATTAACAGTGTGCGTTTTGGTAGGACTACCCTGCATATTAAGATATACGAGTATACAAATTACAGACGCGAGCTCAGGTATTTTCGGCAACTCCTTCCACTTTTCCAGTTGGAAAAGTAGGAAATGTACGTTAAATTAACTCCAAATATGTTATTTTGTGCACATTGATAAAAAAAAACAAAATTCTTCGTATACGTTACATGATTCCTAAACGACGAATTATTATTTTGCAGACCAGTGTAATTATAATTCAATGTAAAACTCACTGTCAAGAAAATATTATTTGTGGGTTCGTTTTAAATGGGAAAATCTGTAAAAGTTTTTCTATAGTTTTGCAATTCGATTTGATTAGATTTTTGTTTTCTCTTTTTCCGTTTTGTAACAAACTTTACAAAAATAATATGCACTTCATGCAGATTATTGCCACTGGCAAATTAATAAATTAATATTGCAGCAAGTCAAACTTATTTAATTTGACTTTTAATTTTTAATGTCAGTATTTGCATGCGGTTCTTTTTTTTCTTTTTCGATTTTCCGAGTCTGAGGAATTCTTAGCATGTGCTGTATTTTAATGTTGCTTTTGCATTCGATAATAAAAAAATGTTTGCTGTAGAAATTTAATGCAAAAAAATAAGAAATTTAGAAAATTATACAAACGGAAATAAAATTTTATGGGAAATTCTTTAATGTTTTCAAGCGAACAGCCAAGAAATGTATTTTAATTTGAGAAATAGAAAATTAAAACAAGGCAACTATTTTTTCTAAGAGACGTAACATTCAGGCAATTAAGATTCGTGCCATATTATGGTGACAATAACTAAAGCGACAATAACCATCTTTGGAGAGGGATAGTGTAGTGAAGAGGGTTCTGTTGACTGTTGGCTCGATTATGAATGGCAAACGAACTTCAGTGGCGTTGCCGGCTGGAAAGCAGAAATTTTTAGATGACAGAAAAGCCAACTGTAGATAATGCAGTTCCCAGCTGCAAATACCATTTCTAGCAACTGGCAACTGACGAAATGTTTCGATCTGCATTACCTGCATTATAATTTTTGGCAACTGGCAACTGAACAGCTGTTCGGTTGCAATCCATAATCGAGCCATTAATTTTACACATGATTTTAGTTTTTTTTATTTTTAAAACCTGATCACACTGTACGAAACAGACCAAATGATAATTTTAATATTCGTAATATGAATCATAATTATTTCACTTGTGGCGCTTTCCAAAAGTGCATTGTATTTCGTGGCACATTTGGCCTTTTCAATTCAAAGCTTTTGAACTTTATTGTTCCACGTTACAGTCACTTTGAAGTACTTTAAAAGAGAACAATAAAGGGCAAGTATTTGTAACAAATAAATTGAAAAGTGCAATGCACTTTTTGAGAATCGAAATCCCTATTAATCTATAACTGTAGTTAAGTAGAAGTACGATAATGCTGTCGATTGGATATGACTATCGATAACATTACATTAATTATGAGCGCGTATAAGTACAAGAAATAATGATTCATTACTGGGAGTATACTCACCTTTTCACTACTCATTGCTCATCTCTTTCTTCAATATAACAGAGAGTAACTTTGAGCGGGTACAATGGCTCTTCGTTTATTCGGTGCCCCAAAGGGAAAGTTCTGTTTATTCATGTTTCCACAGAGAAGCAAATGGGACTCGTCGCTCTTTATGGTTTTCGATGAGTAGTTGTGGAAACAATTATTCCGCGCTCTGGAGTACTACTCGTATACCGATTCATGGGTGACTGACGTGTATTTGGTATCTGTTTCGTTGACAAATGTCAAAGTAGAATTGACATTTACCGCCATAAGCAAAAATTATAGCATATTCGAATAGGTTGATGACTTCTGTGCCATCCTGTACGTTCGGCATATGTACATACAATTTATTAATGTATTTGCATGGCACTGACTCTTCAATTTATAGAAATTTACGTTGCTGTTATATTTTGTTAAACATATTTTCTTCTTTTATTGATTTTACACAACGAAATAGAGCCGATAGCTAAAATGACTACTATTTTTCAATTTTATTTTTATATTTTATTTTATGTTTTTGCTTATTTTATTTAGTTTTTCTTTTGGGTGGCAAACGAAATATTTCAACAAATCGCTTTATAATGTTTACCCCAGCAGATAAAAATTATGGTTTTTACAATGATTTTATCATTTGACAGCAAATGCTCCCGTCCTCAAATTGTTTCGGTAATAAAAATCCCACAAATAACTGGCAAATACTTAGATTTCATGTTAATTACCCATTTGAAATGTATTAACACAAGTTATTTGGTCGTAACTCTGCTGTATAATTCCCTGCTCACAACGATCTGGCGTCAGTCAAGTGAAGAGAAAATTCAAAGAACAAAATATTAAAGATCCAACTTTGATTTAAAAAGTAGAAAAATTGCGTTTTCAAAGAAAGCGTTGTGTAGCACATTAGCGTTTATTTTTAAGATTGAAGAGAACTATTTTATGTATGTTTATTGCTCAAATACCGCCGAAGGAGAGCGCAGACAAAATTTAAAACTGTTTGGTCTACTGGTATCTTCTCAAATCGTGGATGTTCGTGGTTGCAGAGTCAAAGCGCTACGTACTCAACAACAAAATAAATATCTCGCATTTTTCTGATGTGCATTAGTGTGTTTTTGTGTGTTAGTTGTTGTCAGAAGGTTTCAGTGGCAAAGGCATAGTCACTGGTCACTGAACAAAACCCGCTTCAGCTGATAGCAATCCACAATCACATCAGAACGCCCTCCTTCGTTGGTATTGTGTAGCACCGGCGAAGTAAAATAATAATAAAAAAATGGCTACTAAACCGAAGCTCTTCAGCACTGCTACGAGTATAAAAAACTAAAGAACGTGCGAAAGCAGAGCTGCAAAATAATTAATTAAGCTTCACCTCGTGTCGTTTCTCCTACTATCCCTTTCCTATAGTTCCCAGCACAATGCTTCGCATGTGTAGGAGTCATCTCCTGAGTGCTGGTCCTAGATAAAAAAAAAAAAAAAAAAAAAACAGCCAACAGCCAACAGCATCTGCAATCACTGCAGTTGCCATCAAATATCTTCAATTGCCGACTGTTAAATCAAACGAAGATCGCTTCATATCCGGAATCCGGAAAATTGCTTTCAGCTGATAAACGTTTTACATTTTGTTGTTGCATTAATTAACAAAAACTGTCTATGACCTGCCAAAAAAAAATAACAATAAAACACTAACAATAACGGTTTTGTGAAAAATATCAGAAATGAAATCAATTATTGTTTAAAAAAAAATAAAGGAAAAAAACAATAGAAAATCGAAAAATACTTTGTTTAACATGACAAATGAACATGTAAAAGTTTGTTTATTGGCTGGTATCAGTGACACAAATATTGAGTTCATATTTTTAGTCAATTTATTTATTTACACTCAATCCTGCTTTTACATGGATTTATTATGAAAATAATGTGTCGATTATGGATTGCAACCGTACTTCAGTCGCGTTGCCAGGCGTTAACCACTAAAATACACAGGAATTTAGACAACTGGAGTTAATGCAGTTTCAAATTGCATTACCATTTTCGGCAATTCGCAACTGAAGAACAGTTCGGTAGAATCCTTCGTAATTTTTTCGATTTCCTTTTTTCCATTTTTCAAGGAGTCGTAATCAATTTTAAAGCTTTTTGTTTGTTGTAGCCCATTTTTAGTAATTAGTTTAGTTCGCCGGTGCTACACAATACCGACGAAGGAGAGCGTTCTGATGTGCCTGTGAATTGGCTACAGCTGAAGCAGGTACTTGTTCAGTGACCAGTGACTATGCCTTCGCCACTGAAACCTTCCGACAACAACTGATACAAAGACATACTGATGGACATCAGAAAAAATGCGAGATGTTTTAATGATTTAGTCTGTAACTGAGGTGGAAACCAGGACTTCTGGGTTTGGTAGACAATGGGCAGGCTACTTCAGCCATCGCCATCCCTCAGACTTCGCTCTTCATGCCATCGAGCATGATGGTGAATATACGAGGTGATAGTGGGCATCTTTGCTTGAGTACAGCGTTGCAGTGTAATGACTGACTGATGCTGATGTTTTTATGAACTGAGAGTTCTTATTTTGGAATTAATGGAATTATTTTCTGGACAACTACTGTTCTTTGCAATGCTTTCCATGTGGCAGTCGGTCTCATGGTATCGCAGGCTTTTTTGAAGTCGACGAACAGTAGATATTGGAATGTAAAGCGCCTATTAGATGGTCATACTTGGTATGTGTGGAGAGAGTAGAATATCAAAATTTTTTGATTTTAAACATGCCAAACTGAGATACAAACTGTCGCGAAATTTTTTGTGCATGAAGGCATACCATTCTCCCTTGCCAAGTATGACCGCCGCTTTAGCCAATTTAGAGATTTCTTCTATTATAATGCGTAGACTGTTGGCCTGCTCTAAGTAGCTTCTATTTAAGCAATGCTCAATATGTTCTCGTGTCATATGCAACGTGTCAAAGCAGGATTTGCTGTATTTATATTTTTGTTACATTTTTATTGTGTAATGCGACCTCAAAATACTTTTACTTATTTATTGCTCATTTGCTAAGATGTGTGACAAAAATACTCGTTGTAAAATCTAAACAAAAAAAAAAACCATCTCGTTCTATTTTTATTGCCGTCAGTTTTTTTGTTTCGTTTCGTTTTGTTTTATCGCAAAACAATTGAAATTCGATTTATTTATTGTTGTGCAAAATGCAGAAAGTGTTTGAACTGCAATTCCACTTTATTACAAATAATATACAAAGAAATAATACCAGTAATAATAATACGAATAATAATAATAATAATAATAACAATGATGGTTGTAAGGAATGAAGAAGTCGCAAGTACTATTAAGTAAAACACAAATGTCTCACATTTGACATAAAAAAAATGAGAGAAGCTAAAAAACTATTTGCAATTTTATTTTATTTATTTATTTTTTTTTCTGTTCGTTTTTATTTCAAAGTATCATTTCTAACGATGTGACATTCGTAACATGCATGAAACTAAAGACAACAATTCCTCGAAATTGTTAAACGACATGCAAGAAAAGTTCTTATTTAAGAAAATTGAAATACGAGAGCAGTTATTGTTCAAATTGAGTTTTTATTTATTTTTATGAGAATTTCAACTTAGGATTTTGGAAAAGGGTACTTTTTCTTAGAGCTGCATTAATAAATTAATTTTTAATGTTAAAAAAAAAAAATTTTTAAAAATATTTTAATTATATTATTAATTGACCTTTTTATTATATCTTTTGAAATATATTTTTTAAGCTTAATAAATATATTTAAAAAAAAAAAAAAAATTAAAAAAAAATAAATAAAAAAAAAAAAAAAAAAAATTAAAAAAAAATAAAAAAAAAAAAAAAAAATTAAAAAAAAATTAATAAAAAAAATTTTTCATATCAAAAAGGAATTGCCAGCTTTGGAAAGATGTTACCTGGTGACAAATCGCCGCATTCGTGATCGAAAAAGCTTTCGTATCGAATAATAACTCGTAACAAATCGAATAGCCAGATCAAGGCATTCGATAGCGTTCGAATTGAAATTTTGTTTGTACCGACGAAGAAGGGCGTTTTGATGTGATTGAGGAATGGATGCAACTGAAGCCGTTACCGTTCAGTGACCAGTGACTATGCCTTCGCCACTGAAATCTTCCGATAACAACTGAGACACAAAGACACTAATGCACATCAGATATGCCTGATATTTTTTTATTTTAGTCCGGTTTGTCAATATGCGATGCCTTAATTTATGAAAATAAGCAGAAATATGCATTTACCATAATATATGAATTTATTAGATACATGTGAGATACGGATTTTTTTACAAAACAAATTTTTTGGCTAACTGAACTATTGTTGTACCTTCGCAATTTAAAGGAATAGTAGGTAAATCCACACGAAACTCAAATGCATTTCATTATAATCTGTTTGTTTTTTCTTTTTAACAACTCTGTTTCGATAAAGCATTTTTAATCTTCGAAGGCAAATTTCCAACCTGATGATGAACACTGGCACAACTTGTTATTGTTTGTTCTCGTATAACTTGTTTCAATTCTTTATTCCTTTTTCTTTGTTTTACTGTTGATTTTGTTGCCTCATTGAAATTTTGATTTTAATTTTCTAGTAAAAAAAAAAAAAAATAAGAAACAAAATTGGGCAAAAATTGGAAAAGTTTTGAATTTAATTTTTTGTGCAAGCTTATGGCATGAAATAAAAGTTCTCAATTTAAAATTCAGTAGCGCCACAAAGTTATTGCGCATTGTAATGATAACTGTAAAAAAACTTCTACTGAGCCAATGAAAGAAAAAGAAACTCCGGAAAAATATTAAAGTTTAAAGTATTTAAACGAGAAGTTTTGAAATGAATAGTCTTTAATTACTGCCTCTTCATAGCAGACGAGTGCAAATACTCGTTCGGCTATTTATGTATATTGAAAACAACAATAAAAAATAATTAATTTGCTTTTGTTTTCAATATACGAGTAAATGGCCGAACGATTATTTTCACTCGGCTTGTATGAAGAGGCAGTTACAGTTTTTTTTTTTGTTTTATCTGGGACCAGCACTCAGGAGATGATCCATAAACATGCGATGCATTCTGCTGGAACTATAGGAAAGGCATAGTTAGAGAAACGACAGGAGGTGAAGAAGCTTAATTAATTATTTTACAGCTCTGCTTTTGCACGTTCTTTGTTTATAGCAGTGCTGAAGCTTCGGTTTTGTAGCCATTTTTATTATTATTTTACTTCGCCGGTGCTACAAAATACCGACGAAGGAGTGTTTTGTTTTTGTAGTCAACGTGCAGACTGCCGCCACCCTCAGTTTCAGTTATATAAAGATTAAGTTACTGTTTTACTAACGTCTTTTCATGTAAATTTTACACCGACAAATACTAATTGTTTTACGAAAACAGCAACTAATTCTTTCAATTTTAGATAAGAAGAAACACATGACTTGATAATAAATTTTTATAGGTCTCTGACTCGCAATGAGAAAATGGATGAACGTTGCTCAGTTCGAAGCACTTATTTTCAATTGTAAATCATATTTCCTTTCATATCCGAAATTCATAAGCATTTTTTTAATTTCTTTTTTTTAACAAATAATATCTCGCCAGCAAAAGAAAAACCTCCATTAAGTAGGAACAAAGCAAAAGGTCGAAACTTTACAAAGCAAATGTTAATTAATGTTTTACTGCTTCAAATACAGTCAATAGCAACAGAGAATGCAACAAAAAAACTTCAACCAAAAACAACAAAAAACACAAAACTAATAACGAAACTTAAACAAGAACATCAAAACTAAATTTTGATAAAAACATAAGAAAAATGAATAATTGCGAATATAAAAACACATTTCTTTTTTTTAAATGAATTCAACAAAAAAAAAAAACGAAAAACAAAATTACATTCTTTTTTTTGCTGCAAAATCTTGACCAGATGCAGGATTATGCATTTCATTGTTTACAATTGTATATGCATTTACTTAGAAAATGTTAGCAATTGCTATTTACCCTACAGTAGGTGCAATTAATTACTGTGCCATGATCGCGTTCATTACATTTCAACAATAAAACGTCAACGAAGTAAAATAATAAATAAAATGACTCGCATCAAAATAAACATCAGAGAGGTCGCAACTTTGCTTTATAATGAACACGCAACTGCAGAATTGTGGAAAAATTAAGCTCTCTCTGCCTACAACTTTCACCAGCTGTCTATTCTCGATATCAGCAAGTTATTCGGTTGCATGTGTTACATATATTCTCTATCTGAAGAAGAGTCGGTGTTGCCACAGTAGAATTGTGTCTCATATAATCAATTTAAAAGGCAAATTAATTTAGATATCGACATGGAAAAAAGTTACTAAATCAGTCTTGGTATGCATTGCAATTTTTTTTTTATGTAGAACCAGCACTAAGGAGATGACTCCTACACATGCGAAGCATTGTGCTGGAACTATAGGAAAGGGCTAGTAGGAGAAACGACAGGAGGTGAAGCTTAATTAATTATTCTACAGCACGTTCTTTTGTTTTTACACTCGTAGCAGTGCTGAAGCTTCGGTTTAGTAGCCATTTTTATTATTATTTTACTTCGCCGGTGCTACACAATACCGACGAAGGAGGGCGTGCTGATGTGATTGTTGATTGCTATCAGCTGAGCTGGTATTGTTCAGTGACCAGTGACTATGCCTTCGCCACTGAGACCTTCCGACAACAACTGACACTCACAGACACACTAATGCGCATCAGAAAAATGCGAGATGTTTTTTTTTTTTTTTCTAATTTTAGTCTGAATTTCATGAATATTGCATCATCTGAAATATCTCGATCACCATTCTTTTCTGAGAAGTTAACATTTAGTAGTAGACAATCATTGCCTGAGTGCTACTGCTCCTTAAAAAAAAGTTAATTATCAGTGCCTGTTTGAGAAAACAATAAACGGTTTCCATTCTCAATGGCGGTTAATACTGTGAAAAATAATGGAGATATTTGTGCCCGGCTTGTATTCTTATTATTCCCGTTTTTAATAAATTTATTGAAATCAGACAAACTACACAGAAAAAATAAAAGTTAAATTTTTCCCAATTAAGTCTGTGTTCAGTAATTTTTTTCCTAATTAATAATTTAATTGAATCAACGTTTATTTCTATTGATATGGGTGTTCTCTCCAAACAATCCAATAAAAATGATATGAAATGGTCAAATGGAAAAAAAATTGTGAAATATTTTCAATTAAAACTGTTAATTGACTAGGCCATCTTCTTGATAGATTAAAATATAATTATTATTTTAATTGAATCTTGATTTTAAATTTTTCTGCGTGATGCCTTGATCTTGAAATTCTATTAGTAATTTCAGTTAAGTGATTAATAAATTCTAAAAGATACCGAATTTTTCATTCGTTGTCGTAAAATTATTTTATATTGTGCAGTGATTATTCAATTATAGTTAACTTGCATTTTTCGCTGCACAATACAATAATTTTTATAAGTACGATTATGGAAGCAAGAAGAACAACTAGAAACAAGAAAAATATCATAAGCATTATCAGTAAAACAATAGAACAAGAATTATATAAAGCAAAATACATTTTTTTTTTCTATTTAAAATAATTATACAGTTGTGACCAAATAATAAATAGCAGCAATAAAAGATGTTGCACAAATACAAATAATTGTTCGTTTACTGTTTTTCGTAGAAAAAAGTCTCTACTATTTACAAATGAGTTTATAATTTTTAGTGTACTATTCATATAACCGCAACTGTATATATTTCATTCTACGTAGTGAAGTAAAGGTCTAACCCGAAATAATTTTAATTAGTAGAAATATTTTCTATTCAACATTTTTATTTATAAAATTAGAAACAATAGAGTTTGTGTAACTGAAGTCAACAAACTGTAAAAGAATTATGTTTCGAGTTTTTAAAGTACTTTTGTTGACTGTGCTTCAGCAGCATTTTTTCATGAGTTGAAACGTATTTGAGATTAAATTTCGAGGCCAAGCTATCCAAATTTTTCAGGAGCTTTAGAGTGGAGCCATAAAGTAAGTTACCTCAAACAAAAAAATTTTCTTATGTTTCATCAGATTTAATTAGTCGAATCGTAAATGAAATTAAAAACTTAGCGATGTATGAAGAAAATTAGCGGAGTCTTTAAATTTCAAAATTTTAAAAAAGTTTCTCTTTCTTTAAAAGTAATACCGAAAATAAATTTATAAGAAACATATTGTTGTCATTGTTCTGAAACACATCTTTTAAGAAGATGATTAAAGTTGCCATCAGTTTAGCAAGATTTATTTTTGTGGCCAACTCTATTTAACAGACTTAAGGCCTCTTAAATAGAATACAAGCAGTGGCCGTTCTATCGAGTTCATAAAGTCTAAAGAAAACATTTTCGAATACAAACTTTGGACACAGCAAAGATGCAGAAAAGATTAACTACCACAGGAATAAGAAATAAAAGTAGTAAAAAAAACCCGCATAATTGTAATGCAAGATGAAATTTTCTGCGGTTTTTCATTTCTTATAAAAAGAAAACAATAATAAAAAAAAAAAAAAAAAACTGTGGGAGTATAAAAAAATAGAGAAAGAAAAACTTGGTAGTTTGAAGTAATAATTAAAGATTTTTTTTTGATTTATATTCTCGTTGTTGTTAAGCACATTTTTTTAAATACAGGGTATTTTTTTTCCTACAAACATTGTTTACTGTGTTAAGCGATTTCATAGTTTTCTGAAGTTAATACGAGTCACACCGGGGAGCAGCGTTTAACAATCACAAAAGAAATCAATGCAATATTTTTCTTTTGAGTAACTTATCGGCATTTCCTAAGGATGTCGACAAGTTGTTAAGAAAATTACGATAAATAATTAAAGTATGTAGTTAAATTTGGAAAATAAAAACGACATCGAGCTTAACAAACATATTTAATAATTTTTATAAACGAACCCCTAACGCTCCAAAAACGTGTTTTAAATTAAAAATATTTAATAAAATTAATTAACAAAACGGGTTTACTAATGATGTTTTCATACTTAAGCTAAAACCTGATTTTAACATTAAAACTGTAAACAGCTGATTTCGTATTCACGTATAAATTTGTCTAATAAATCTGCTCTAAAAATTACTTTTTGTCGTAGAAATCAATAATTTGTGGTAGTACTTTTTTATAAAAGTGTAGGAAAGTTTTTTTTTTAAATTTCATATTTCTTTTGGTGTTGTTTTATCCATTATCCGTTATTTTATTATATTTTAACTTGGTAGCACTGCAATTAGTACAGACAAAACAACGTAGCAAAAAAATATCGATATTAAGAAACGGTAAAAGTTGTCGGAAGGAAGATATTGCATATCGAACGGAGTTAAAAACCTCTTCTAAGTTATAATAATTCCATATAAATTTTCGCTTTTTAAACATGATTTCTTTTTTGTGCTCATCTGAAGAAGTACTTGTACTTTCTAATCGAAATTTAATATTTTGCTTGTTTGCGAAGAAAAGCGTGCAATATTCAAATTATAATTTTAATTATAGCCACACACAAAATTATGTATTTCCAGGAAATGTGATACTCTAAAAATAACACCCACTACTTGAGCAGAAGTCCACCTTATAACGAAGGTTGCACTTGTTCTTACACTATGCGCATATAATATGAATTTCAATGAAAGCAGTAAAAAATGCAAAGCAATTATGAAACGAAAAAAAAATACTACGCAAAAGAAAACTTCAAATTGAGCTCAACTCACAAATTTAAGAAAATATTCAATGTGCGTAAATTTAATGAGAAAAGAGAACACAGAAACGCCATCAATTTACCATAATTAAATATTTGCTTTTGAAATAATTGATATGCAAATAAACAGAAGTTTCTTTGAACATTTGTAATAAAGTTTATGAAAATATTTTCAAAATGCATCATAAAATATTTTGAAAAAAGATTAAAATAATCTAAAACTTCCAAGGAAAACAAACAGCGTTCGCAGAACTTTCGCTAACATTTATTAATTGTATTTCCACTAAGCTCAAAAATTCTCAAATAGTAACTGCCGTATTCATAAAAATATTGATTGAATTTCCTATGGAAATTTACGGCAGTAAAAAAGTGGGCGGCTGACTTTAAATAGTGTGCTGTTGGCTGAGAGTTAGCGCATTGACTCTGCAAGCAGAAGACAAAAAATCATTTTCTGTTGTGTATGCGCTAACAACTGCCTGCTTCGTCGCTGTTTGAGAAGGAAAATTCTCCAAAAAAACAAACCGCCACTGCAGAGTTGTGGTAGAATTAAGCTTTCTATCCTTCTATCGCTTTACCAGCTGTCTTTCTTATATTCCGTTTCCACTAGTTCCGGTGCATTGCAGTTAATATGTAGGTCTTTTGTTTTTTTTAATATACAAATAATATTTATTTATATTTCGATATTTCGCTATTCGTTTTTGCAATTTATTCAGAAAATTTGTTTCTGTTTTTGTTTATAATAAAAAATATTTAAAAAAATTCTCAGTAATAATAACAACAGAACACTTTTTCACAATAAATTTTTGTTTGAATTTGTTCAGTGACAAAAAGTTTTTCTTTTAATTATTATTGTACATTTTTTTTAACAATATTAATATTACAAAAAAGACATTAATACGGTGTTCAGACTTGCTAGTTTATTAAAATTTTCGCAAAAACAGCCAATATTGAGCTCAATATTCCATATAAAATAGATATTAAATAATTGAACAATAAGTATGAAATTGTTATAAACATTGGGTATAACATTCAGAATATTTAGAATTTAATCGAACTACAGTTATTACAAATGAAGGAAATTTTTCTGTCGTGTTGAAGTTCACAGCCAGCTTTGTTGTTTTTTATATGTTTAGGTCAAAGGTTCTGGTTTCAAAACAACTTTTTTTCAACTGTGTTTCCTTTTTCAAATTATTTTTTGGTTTATTAGTGCTACATCGGATGGCAATGAAAATAGAACTTGCACTGCAACCCTTCTCACAAGTATTTTTACTGGGAAGTCTGTTCAGTGAAAATAAACAATTCTGTGAAAACACAGCAAAAAGGAAAAAAGAGATGATAAGCGAATTATACATGAAAACGTTCTTTTTGCAGTTGTGAAATGCTGACTGAGTAAGTTGAATTGACTAAATTAAATAAATTATCTCAATTAAGAATGCATGTCTGAACATATTATAAGCTTAACCTTCGCACTACCAAACCTCTTTATGTACATACTGACCCGAAAGCCACCCGGGTGGGATATTATACATATTTTACACAAAAATTTTGCATTTACATCAACATTTCATGTTTTTTACATTTAAATGTTTTAAAATTTTCCATTAAAACTAATTCGAAATCATTTTCAGTTTAAATTGTAATTAAAAACGTTATCCCTAGTTGAAAATCGAAAATGTCACTGGGTGGGTTTTGGTAGTGCGAAGGTTAAATAACTAGTTAAATTTATATAAAAGATAATTTTGTTAAAACTATCTTGCAATTTCAATTAGTTCTTCATAGATTTTGTAAAGAACAATCGTGCTTTGTCTACACTAAACTCTACCAGTGCTACCAAGTTATAAATAATGAGAACAACAAATAATATTGTATCGCGCCCAATTAAGACAACAAAAAATATATAATAATGCCGGTGAAATAGAAAGACATAACTATTCTACAAAGTGTTATACAAAGTGGAATAAATTAACTGTGCAAATACACTTTTTTCTTACTACGAGAAAATCTTTAATCCAAAATATGTATTAAAATTTGAAATCATGGTACTGATGTAAAGTTGGTCGCATGTGACACTGTACGAGTGAAATTTTAAAAATATTTTGCTTCGTTAATTATTAATTTATGTACATACATCGTTTTTAATTATTTAAATATTTATTTTTTACAATATTTTCAACTATATAATTAATACCTTATTCCTGTATGTTTTTATCTTAAAAAAAACCTTTAGTACCTCTGTTGAAGGAAGAACATTTTCAATTAACATAATTACTATGATGGGAGAAAATGTTCGTTGCAAAAGCGAATAAAATTTAATTTAAAAGAAGTATAAAAATGTGTGGGTAAAATCAAAACCATTTTCAAGAGAAATCAATGCAAAGCATTTTAAAATTAGTTGCATTCCAATATTCCTAGGGTGTTTTTGAAATAGGCCTTTTAATTATCTTCCATGACGACCAGTTTTGTTGTTGTGTTAGCAATTACAATTTTGAAAATGAAAAGTTGCTCGAAAATCGACCACCAATTACAGGGCTGATTTACCTTCTCATCACTGTAAATGCATTCGACGGTCACATTCGATATTATGGAAATGCCCATGTGCAAATTTACTAATGCAAAAATCTTTTAAAATTTTTATATATGGCCATCTTAAAATTCCTTTCAATATAATTAGCTTAAGAATATTTTATCGCGTACACAAACAAAGAGAAATAAATTAGAAGCGACAATGGCACAGAAACTGCATTTAAGCAGAAAAAAAAACATTTGCAAACAAATGAATATTTTAATGGAAAAAAATAACGTATAAAACAACCAAAATGACAAGAAAATTAAAAAAAAAATGCCACTGATAACCAAAAAAAAAAAAAACAATTATGATACACAAAACCAAAATCATTCAATAATTTTCTCTCGAATAAATTTTTATTACAGCGATTTCACTATTGCAGGCAATAAATATAAATTTACCAAACTGCCGAATACCTTTAAGTTCTTTGTTTTTTTTTTACCTGTCATAAACACACACACACACACGCCCTCACATAAATATACGGTCATATAAAATATTGTAGCATATTTATAGGAGATTTAAAGAGCCATCCAACATGTGGACTTATGCACGAATGGCATAAATGAAAAGTTTACACGTCTATTGTACCATTCTCAGTCGTGGTTATAAAATTAACAATACAAACACATTCATACATACACTACACAAACATACATACATCACACAGCAAAATATGCTTATAGACACATCTACACATACACACATATGTACATTCATATGTATGTGCATACCCAGTAGGAAGCCTGGGCCCAAGCCAACAGTTTCGACGATTGGTTTTGGTGAGTTTTTGATTACATTGTCAATTATTTTGTTATTGATGCAGGGGTGCCGAACGTGACGATTTTACGCAATTTTGACTATTTTTCAGGGCGATTTCAGCAAAATGACAATTGACGCTTTTTTGTTGAAAATATTTAAATGTGTCAAGTGAAAGGTTTATTTCTGTTTTGATAAAAAGTAAACCTGATAACACAAACTACTGAATCAAAAAGGACACAAACCTACAAAACAGATTTCTTTTGCAAAAATATAACCGTGAATCTAAGAAGAAAAAGAAATGTTGAAACGTTAGAAGCATAAGCGGAAAAAGGAATTTTTTACATAAAAAAAAACTTATTTTTATCTTGGACCAGCACTCAGGAGATGACCCCTACATATGCGGTGCATTGTGCTGGAACTTGAGGAAAGGGATAGTAGAAGAAATGACAGAAGGTGAAGCTTCAATATTTTACAACACTGCTTGTACACGTTATTTGTTTTATAGCAGTGTTGTAGCGCATCTGATGTCAAAGGAGAAGTATTAAATTTCAAAGCTTCGTTTTAATAACCACTTTTGGTAATTATTTTACTTCGCCGGTGCTACACAATACCGATGAAGGAGGACATTCTGATGTGCCTGTGGATTGGATACAGCTAAAGCCGTCACTGTTCAGTGACCAGTGACTATGCCTTTGCCACTGAAACCTTGCGACAACAAATTACACAAAGCCACATAAATGCGTATCAGAAAAAATGCGAGATGTTTTTATGAGTCTGAAACTGGGGTGTTAACCCAGGTAAATTTTTCGTTTTGTAGTCAACGTGCAGACTACATCGACCATCGCCACCCTCTTGTTGTAATGCAAATAGAAGCGGTGGCTCTCAGTTTCCCACGGGAACTACCTACCACTCTATTGACTACATAGGACCAGATTTTGAATGACAAGCACATGTTAAAGGTCTATTGCCTGGGGTGTAACAAGTCGCTAGTACTGATGAATAAGTCCGTACAGTTTTACTGTTGTCATTTCCTGCAGGGTATAAAGCCATAATGGAATTTTGTGACCGAATTGTCCACCATAAATGTTTGTACATATTTGTATGGCTTTGTGTGTATATTTTTCTCTTTGAATGGTGTTTGTTGTCTCTTGCTACTGCTGATTTTGGCATCACCGACGGTTAAATGTGAAATTTTAAATAACGTGAAAACTGTGGCTTCATCAAGAAATTCAGGTTAATTTTATTAATTCATGTAGACACCAGGATGTAAAGAGAGAAAGGAATGTAAATGAAGTTATTTCAAGCAGCATGTTTGGAAATTGAATCGTGCAAAGCGATAACGATAACTGCACTGCGGAATGTTATTGTTTAACGAAATCTGTGTAATCCATGTATGTTTGTGAAAATACTCATCAATGTCCAGCCTAAAACGGCTAAAGCTGGAGGATAGAAATTCGGTATTTAAACTCATTCTTCGATGTTTAGATCCACTAAGACTAAGTTTTTAGATATACTAATGGGTAAAAAAAGGATACAAAAAAAAACAGGTAAAATTGCTCTTCTAATATTAACAGAAATAGAGATAGAACAAATAGAGCAAGCTGAAAAATAAGAGGACACGTGCTTGGCACTTTTTTTCTAGACAATGTGTACTTTAAGTGGGTAAAAGGGGCAAAAGGTGAGTTTTTGAACCTCTCTTCGCAACCATATGACGCCTAAAATATTACACATAGAGCAAAGCTTTGTTCCGTATTCGTTTTTTCTAGAAAAACTCTCGAATGTCTTTTCTTACTTTTTCGAATTTCGAACATATATGGGGTAAAATTGTACCTTTGAACTTTTATGCCATTTAAATTGTACCCATGATGTACATTTATACTGATATGGATATCAAATTAAATTGATTGAAATATGTATAATGAAATCTCTGCTAACAAACTGTAGCGAATGCACTAAAATAGCGCCCCACTACTTTATATACATCCCATGATATGGGCATCAAATTAACGGGATTTTTGAAAAATCAATTTCTTTTACCGATTTCCTTGTTTGAGAAGAAAACTAAAAATAAAGTGGAATGGGTACTTTTCGGAAAAGGTACCTTTTTTATTTTCAGGACAAGAGACTTTGTGTCTATCCAGCGATATAACAATAAAAGTTGGTACATATGGCATAACGAGTTAAGTTTAGTTGGTGCGGGATAGTGAATAGCAAGCAACGAGTTAATCTAATTATACCCTTCACTTTAAGCGCAATGGAGCGATATATGTATGTATATAAGTTTGTCATTCCGTGTGCTATTTCTTTAGTATTCTTTTCTGAAAAGGCAATGTACATATATATTTTCAGAAATGTTACGAATAGAAAATTTGATTGAGTCATATCCGTATGTCCGTGTGTCTGTTGAAATCAAGTTTCCGGGCAAACTAAACACCGTTTTAGTGTCAATCGGTCAATCGAAAGCCCGAAAACATCAATTCCGCCTCGTTGGGAACAACGTGAGATTTCGCTAAGCACTACGCAACGAAGTTTTACAAACAGCTTCTCACGAGCGCAAACCAGCAGACCATGAATAATTTATTTACTGGTACACCCTATAGTTGTAAATCTTAAATTCATGTAGTTGTCTTTAATTGGAATATACAATAAATGGATTATGGTTCAGAAAGTGACCTCCTGGGTATCCCATTAAAAATCGAGCATATGTTTTCATGTAGAGAGTTTATACTTGATTCCTACCACTTCCACCACCCACAATGCGATTTAAAAATTGATTTAATGTTTATTTGAGTATAATATTTCTTAAATAACGGGAGGACCAACCATAATGCACGATATTAATTGGCCAACTTAATTTGACTTTTCGTTGCTTCAGTGTTTGACAAATTCAACCATGGAGATATACACAATTGAGAAGCGCGTTAAGATTGTTGAATTCTTTTACGATAATGGGTTTGAAAAGATTTTTTTGATCAGCATAATCGACCAAATGTGTTTACAATCGGAAGAATTGGGCGCAAATTTCACCAAACCGGAACTGTAGGAAATGTATAAAGACCTGTGCATGCTCGTCTAGTTCGTTATGCTGAAAAGACTCGTCGTCGTGCCCAACAATTGAACATCTCACGAACATCACTGATGCGAATTTTGAATAAATATTTGAATTTACACGCATACAAGTTTCAATTGACTCTACAGCTGAAGCCTACTGAGCATTTCAAGTGTCTTTACAGCATTTACACTCTACCATGTCAAGTGACTTTACATAGAAAATAATCTGCAGCGACGTGGCAGACACACTTTCACCCCAGTGGATTCGTTAACAAGCAGAATTTGCCGCAAAATTGGGCAAATGAAATCCATGAGTGATTGTTTAAAAGCCGATGCATCCACAATGAGTAACGGTTTATGGGCTGGCGGCGTCATGGGGCCGTACTTCTTTGAAATTGAGGTTGGCCAAGCAGTTACCGTGAATGGTCTTCGATATTGCGAGATGATAACGGACTTTTTATGGCCAGAAATTAAGGATATGGACGATTTATGGTTCCAGCATGATGGTGTCACTTTCCAAACTGCCAACGAAACAATGGCTCTGTTGGCCGTGTTATCCCACGCCGTGATTGGAGATATTTAAAAGAAAATGTGCATGTCAATTAACCAAGAACAATTCAAAAGGTAAAGGTTGAGATAATTCGGCATATTAACGACATTGAACCTCAATTATGTCTCAGAGTCATTGAAAATATAGACCATCGGTTAGCGTTATGCCACCGAAACCGTGACGAGCATTTGGCCGATATTTTGCTTCACACATAATTGTCATGAATCCTTCTATCATATCACAATTAACATCGTGCGTTTTGATTGGACCACCCTTTACGAGACAGCACAACTGTATGTTTCAAAATTCTTTTCAACAATTTAACAAACCATAAGAAACCAATGTAAATTTCACTTCAAGCAGATTGATATGTGCAACAATCCATATTTAACATTTCTTAATTTAAGACCTGATTGTGTAATTGTGTTTGTCTTCCGTTTGCCATATTAAAAAAAGGGAATTAAAATTACCACAATTTCCGTCTCTGCATAATATAATAATAACGGCATTAATATTGTTGAGTCATCGTTTGCATCATGATTTATATTTTTTTTTTCCCCCAAGAATGTATTAACTGATTTATATGCATGTTTTTACAATGACAACAACAACAAATGAAAATGCCTTTCTTCTGAATATTTAATGTTTTTGTTGTTGTTTTGCTTTTTTTTTTGATACCATCATATATTTAATTGTGTATGTATGGATGTGGCTTTATGTGAACAGGTATTTGTATGTTCATGTTAGTATATCCTTAAAGGTATATTACAAAGCA
Organism: Dexiosoma caninum; assembly: GCA_963924685.1. Classification (NCBI taxonomy): domain Eukaryota; kingdom Metazoa; phylum Arthropoda; class Insecta; order Diptera; family Tachinidae; genus Dexiosoma; species Dexiosoma caninum. The sequence continues at coordinate 124,288,579 of OZ004725.1, read as the reverse complement.
GAAAGGACCCTGCAGGAAATGACAATAGTAAAAGTGTACTGAATTGCTACTGACTTAGTCATCAGTGCTGGCGACTTGTTATAGCGCAGGCATAGTAATTTACTATAGACATTTAACAGGTGGATGTCATTGAAAATCTACTACTGACGTTGCTCGATATGTAGTGAATTGGGTAGAAGGTAGTTCTTGTAGGAAACTGAGAGCAAACGCATCTCCATATGTTCACCACAACAAAGTGAAATAATGAAAAATCGTTTTGCAGTTTCCTCAAATCACAGACAAAATAAAAAGTGTTGACGATGTCATCAAAACGTCAACAAAAACCAATCGACAAAAGCGTTGACTTGCTTCCAGGCTTCCTACAGGGAGGCCATGTATACATACATACACATATACATAACGTACACACACACACATATATGTACATATTTGCAGGTATTTCATTCTTTGGACGAGAATACCGCTCGCTCTGTCTGTATGTTGACAGTCACAGATATCATCACTTGAAGCTTTACAAGCTTTTCTTTATAAATTGTATTTATGATAAAAAGGTACGTTGAAAAATGTTAATCCGACAGTTTTTCACAAGTCACAATAATAAGAAACAAAAATAATTTTTCATAGACTTGCAAAACTTCCTTACACAATCAGGGAAACCTTTTCACCAAGTTAAGGTCAGGTTCGGTCGGCAGGGTGCTGTATATGATGGTAATGAAAGGTCTCAGACCATTTCTTGGACCAGCACTCAGGAGATGAACCCTTACACATGCGGTACATTGTGCTGGAACTAGAGGAAAGGGAGAGCAGGAGAAATGACAGGACGTGAAGCTTCACTTTATTACAACTCTGCTTTCTGCAGGTTCTTTTGTTTTATAGCGGTGCTGTAGCGCATCTGATGTCTATGAGGCGTATTAAATTTTGAAGCTTCGTTTTAGTAGCCATTTGTATTATTATTTCAATTCGCAGCTGCTACACAATACACACGAAGGAGGGCGTTATGATGTGTCTGTGCATGGCATACAGTTGAAGCCGTTACTGTTCAGTGGCCCGTGACTATGCCTTCGCTACTGAATCCTTCGAACAACATCAGAATATTTGCCGATAACTCAGTACTACTTGACGAAAATTCTATAGCTCCTATCAAAGTTTTTCGAAAATTCCAATAAACTTTAAGACCATTAAAGTCTTCTAAAATCTAGAATATCTACAGAATATAAAATATAAAATAAAATAAAGAATAAAGAAATATGAAATGTTTTTCTTTAAATCAAAAGATATATCAAAGCAAAGCCCAGCAGTTGAATAAGAAGTTTTAATGTCTACCAATGACGACAATTCCACGCGTTACTTCAAAAACGTCAGCTGGTAACGCGGTGCCTAGAAAGTCTCTATGGAACGATCAGCAATCTCTGCTTTGGGTTCCTGAGCACTCTGATATTGAAGGAAAGGAAATAACTGACAAACTTGCTCATGACGAGATGACATGCAAATGTCAAAAAGTCAATACGTGAGCTGAGGCGGAGAGTATGGCAGAAATTCTTCAAAAAGACTAAATGTAAATGGAAGTGAGTGAATATCTGTTCCATTTCAAAGGTAACTTTGGTCAGCGTATATCAGCCCGAGGACTAACAACCTTAGAACACTGTCAAGTAACAACATTTCACACGCTGCGATACTTTGTATTGAACACAGGGCCTTGGTATTGAACACGGAAGTTAATTTTTTTTTTTGGTCAGACACTCAGAGAATGACCCCTACACTTGCGATGCATTGTGCTGGAACCAGAAATAAGGTATTGGGAGACAAGGCAGAGGAAGTAGTTTTTATGGACATTCGATTTCAATTTTGCAACGTCAAAAGTGGCAGGAAAAAGCTCTGCAGGAGCTTATCCCACATACGCGCTCTCCAGCCCAAAAATGAGTTTTCTCTGTAAGACGTAGTGCGATTCGCTGCCATATCAATCCCAAATGGATGCGCTCGTAATGATTAGAACACATCCCACAATAGTAACGATAGAAACAAGGAAACACACTCCTCCACATTGCGACGATACTCAAGAGAGTCAACAGGGTTGGTTACCTTACCATGAGTTTCTTCGCTCTATCCTGTAGGCGGTAGACTAACTTCAAAATAGCCTTTGAAGCACCGGCCCATTTGCTTTCCAATAAATAGGGAACACACTATACAGAAGTTGTTTTGAGGACGATATTGAGGATTTCCATATATTGTGCCAGTGCCCAGCTCTGAACACAGGCTGACAAGGGGCCTGTGTACATTTTAGACCTCAGCAATACAGGGAACATACTCCCCCTTTGTAATAATCTAAGAATTCTTGGATGTAGCGGGCTGGATAAAAGAGTAACTTGGAGTCCGTGCTGACTACTGCAGTTCGCGACATTTTTTTTTTTTTAATATTTTGAGTTTTATTTCTTTGTGAACCAACAATTGCTGAAGACCAGGCCAGACCAACAATTTCTCTATTTTGTTTGCGCCAACAGCGTCCCCCTTTGTCGGAATTGGAGCAATAAAACATCGACGAGTGAAAATAATTCCCTTGAGTTTAAATTTAATACATCAATATGACACGTTAGACGCAGCAACTCTGCTTCACAAATTCTCTAAAAGACGCACAGTTGCAGAGTTGTAGACGTATTAAACGCCGTATCCCTGTTCTCATGTCATCACCAGTCTCTTCTCTACTCCATTCCACTGCCGACAAGTTCTGGTGCAATGCATTGCATACGTAGGCGTCCCAGAAAATAACATTAATAATACACGCGCACGTACTCATTCGGAAATGTTTCTGGCAGTGTAATTTAGTTTTGCTTGCTTTCCGCCAAATTTAAAATTTCTTCTGAGCAGATTTTCAACCAACGGCATAGAAGTTGGCCGAAAAGAAAAATATTATTAAAAACAATATTTTTTTTGTTTTTAATTAAAAACATTTTGCAAATAATTTCTCTGCGTGTACATGGAGTTCATAAAACTCTGTCAATTCATTATATTTTTCATTTTTGGTTACTTAATTTTGCTGGAAAATATAAGAAAGACAACACCGAAGAGAAGAGGAATTATTGTTAAATGACGATGCTGTGTGATGACTGCCTCTTTATCATAATAAATGAATACGTGTTACATTACGTGTGGATATTTTTCTTCATTTTTTTATTTAAAGTCACATAAATATTATTACGTTCATTCAATCATTATTTCGTTCACAGTGTTTGCATAAATTCGGTTTAAGAATGCTTGTCGACATGAATTTGTGTGAATGCCCATTTAAAAACGCAAAAGAGTGTGAATAACAAAACTTGTTTTTACGTGTGAATGAGGTTCGTAAATAAAGAAATTTGCTCGTGCATTTGTTGGAAATTACTTTTGCTTGGCGAAATCAAATAATATTTCCTTGCCCCTGTTAAAATTCAACCATGAATCCATAAATGATTCTTTGAGTTAAAGTGCGCTTCAGTAACAGTATTCGTTGTGACATACACAAAAGATTCAGTGAAACATAAAATGTGGCGACAGGTCGATTGGTCGATACGACGCCTTTATGATATTGTTCTACAGCCATTCAAAGAATTAAATGAAACAGAAATTTCCTTCAAATGGAATTTGTTCGCATTTCGATAACATTGTGTTGAAATGTTTTTTTTTAAATTTCTTTAACTTTTATGATACGACTACGAGTAGAAGCAAAGTGAAATTACTTACATAATTTTTATTTTGACATTCACCTGCAAATTAGAAATATACAATAGTTAATAACATATGAAAAGGTGAATACATGTTTCATTGTATTTAATTATAGTTCTGTAATATAAAATATGGTGTGTAATGACTTGTCAGGTGGTTCGGTGATTCAACAACAAGTACAACATTACAAATGGTGTTTCTGTCTCTGACATTCGTCCCTCCTCTTATTAAGAAAGAGATGATAAGTCATTCCTCCATGATATTCATCCATGTTTTTTAAATATTAAAAAATTATTTGCTTTACAATAAATTCTAATTCAAACTTGTTTAAAAATTAAAAGATCGAATGTGTCTTTAATTATATTTGAAAAATCTTTCTTTGCCATTCTCTAGACAAAAATTAAAAGTTGCTTTAAATGAGAAAACAATTTTACTTTTTAATTTTTATTTAACAACTTTAATTAAAATAATTTCTTTCTTCAATGAAAAGTTTAATAAATTCAACTAAAATTTTAATTAATTTTTGGTCACAAGTCAATAGACTTAAAGGAAATAATTTATATTTTTATTGCGACAAAATACACATACAGAGGGCTTATTATGCCATTAAAAATTTGTTTAAAATATTTATTTAATTAAATTTTTAATTATTATCATTAAAAATTCATTTAATCGATACTATTACTTTCCACACAGATAAATTTCTAATTAATTTTTTGAATTGATACTACAAAATTGTTAATTAAAAAATTGTTTTATTTTTTTCTGTTGATAAACGATATTTTAGTACAGCGTGTGAAATTTATTTCTCCAAAAGCTGTATGTTGATACGGCGAAAACAAAGATAAAAACACTTGACAAACTTGATTGACTAAAAAATCGCAGTTGAGGACCACTTTCCAAGAAAGAGGCACCAACAAGGTTTTTTGGACAAACAAAAATACTACAGAATTCATCTCTATGACCGGATGTGCAATCTATAATAACTGTACTGAGAAAAAAATTAACAAAAAGTCAAATGCTGATGGATGAGGAATTAGCGTGATGACTTCCAGCTCCGTCAAGTCAAAACAGTTTTTTTCGGATTTTTCTGTGCTACAGCTCCCTCCTTCGTTGGTATTTGAGCAATAAAACGTCGGCGGAGTAAAATAATAAATAAAATGGATCCATTTAGCTTTCACTGCCATCTATTCTATACTCTATTCTTCCATTTCTCTAGTTCCAGTGCAACGTATTCCATATGGCGGGGATTTCCCCTCAGTTCTGTTCCAAGATAGAATCACAAAAAAAATATTTGGCACATATTGCGATACGTCAACATAACAGTCAAGCAACTAAGCCCCAAAAAAACAAACACAGTGTTCATCTTCTATTTTTTTATTTTTTAACCAGCACTCAGGGGACGACCCCTAGCATGAACTAGAGGAAAGGTATAGAGAGAGAGAGATATGACATGTAGTGAAGCTTCACTATCTTACAACTCTGCTTTTGCACATTTTCTGTTTACAGCAGTGAAGTCGCTTTCATACCAGTCGGCCGCATTAGTCAAAATACTCATCAGCTGATTTGTGTTCAAGTGTCAGTACAAAGCATGTTAATACGTAAACTGTTTTGAAAACTCAAATTGTTGTTGTAGGGACGAGCTTACCTTGTATGAATTCGGCTTGATAGCAGTGTTGCAGAGTCTCTCATGTCAAGAAGACTTATTAATTTTCAAGCTTTGTTTTAGTAGCCATTTTTAGTAATTATTTTACTTCGCTGGTGCTACACAATACCGACGAAGGAGAGCGTTCTGATGTGCCTGTGGATTGGTATGAGCTGAAGCTGGTACTGTTGAGTAAGCAGTGACTATGCCTTCGCCACTGAAATCTTCCGACAACAACCGACACAAAGACACAATAATACATAATCAGGGAAACACGAGAAATGTTTTTATGACTTAGTCCGAAACTAGACTCGAACCCAGGACTTTTTGGTTTTGTTGTCAATGTGCAGACTACTTCAGGCATCACCATCCTCGCCTTGTGACAATAGAATCCCCCCAAGAACGACGAATCACGAACACTTGAGAACAATTTTGCTTCTCTTATGCCAGTTAAATGCTATCACAGTGCGAAAAGTTTCAATTGACCATCGTCATATAAAGAGAAACTCAACTACTTTTCAATACTTGGGCGGCGGTCACGTAACTAATTTTACATCAGTTCACTTCGCCATAGGATATGTTGTATTATTCCCGTTCCTATTTTAAATCATAATCATATTTGTTGTTGTTAACAGTTTTAATTACTGCCACCTACTGATTTTGTGTTCCATTTTAATTTTACTTTTGTATTTATTCATTACGTGACCGTGTGTGTCACTATGTGTGTGTCAATATCTGCTTTCTCCTCAGGTGCGATATTTATTATTACAACCATATTCTATATATATTTATTATTTTCAATAAATTTGCATGAAAGTAAATTCGAGAATATTGAAGGATTTTTTCTGCTTTCAATTCCTTAAAAATTGCATTTCAAGCTGATTTAAAGTCTGCTTCGTGTAGAGATTTTCTATTTAAATTTAATTTTAAAGCAATTGTTCCATTGAATGATTGTGCAATAATAATGAGACAGTTTATGAAACGTTATAATGAGTCTTAAATTACATTGTAATATTATTAACTTGCTTATTAAATAAATGTTGTCATTGAAAGCATAATGCGACATAATTAATCATTTTCATTCAAGCTATTGTTTTCCATCAACATTTCCCAAAGACACACTTATAACTGCAAAGCGACTGTGACACAACATGAGACATTATAAAACTGCACAATATTTCTTCTATCAGGGGATGAGTGAATGTGCTCTTTGGCTACAAAAAAAAATTGGCTCAAGTGGAAAGTATGTGTAAAATATATGACACGCACGCGTCCAACAATCTAAATAATATAATTAATACAATTTTTCATTTAGCACAAGAGGGATAAAACGTAAAACAAACTAAATTGAAAAAATTTCCATGGAAGTGTGTAGAATGATGTGCAGGAATTTAAAATGCCAGCAGCAAACAATTATTGTGCGAATATTTCTTGTCTTTTTGTACAAAATTAACATTTTTAAATTAATAACAAGAGATTTACAAGTTTATGAAGTCAATTTATTCGCTGTAAATAAACAACTTATGAATATTAAAAAATTAAATCAAACAAACAAAAAATTAAATGATGAACAATTAAAGTCAAAAATTTAACGTTTCACTCATCTTTATTTCACCACAATAAAATTATCCATACACAGCAAATATTGCATTGCATGTCAGAAGTCTAACCTTAAAATAATACAGGCCTGCAAAACTAAACCCATGTATTCCGGCGAATAATAATATTGGGGGCACATGGCGTAAAGATTCGACAACAAGTACAACATTACAAGAAGAACTGCCATCTCTCTCTCTAACTAAATATCACATATTTTGATTAGATTTCTTTATCCAATTGTGTAAAGCTAAGCACACATGATTGTCAGATTTTACAATATTGTACGATATGGCCATACCGTGGCAATGCACACACAATGAAAAATTGTTACCGAAGTGTAAATTGTCTGTTCAGATTATTGTAAGAAAACTATACAATTTCATTGTCACACAATAAATTTATTGTTCATTATTGTACGGCAAAAGTTGCCAGATCCTATGTTTAACATTGTATGTATCTAAATATTTATAGGCAGCGTTGCCAACAGAAATAGTTATCTGTCAATGGTGTTATTGTACCATGAACTATATTAAACACACGGGACAATAAGAAATGACTGTAAAATGTTTGGCAATTACGTGCCAATGGAAATTAACGGTCTTCTCACGATTGTCAGAATTGGAACAACATTATTTTCATACAATGCACGGACAATGCATTTTGTGACAATGTTGCCACAAAAAAATTGTGAGTTCGCACAAAATTAAAATTACCAGCATTTGCGATACAGAGTTTCCTTATTTGGCTGACTCGTACCGGGAATTCTGAATGGCTACGATGGCTGTCTGTGGCATATTGTGTAGCCAAAAAGATTGCCAAGGCTTCTCCTGTAAAATTTGAGCAATAGTCGTTGATGAAGCCAGTATTTATGATGGTCCCTTCATAGCTGACAGTGGTGAAAGTTGTGTTTTCGATTGAAGTCAAACTCCCAACTATCTGCGATGAAGCTGACACCGATTTGATACAACATATTTTTATAAATTGATAAATATATATTTTATTCATTTCAATTCAATTGAAATCGAGGGTGGGTATGACTGAATTTGACACACATATAGTGTACCACGCTATTGTAGTATACAAATCCTATGCCTCTCAGCAAGCCGGTAAAGCAACCAGACATTGCCAGCAAAATTTATTGCTTTCCAGGCAGGGAGATAACATAATGGAATCACTTGCAAGTGCAATTTTACTGCTTCTAAAATTCGATAGTTTTTTTACTGGGTTGCTGTCACCAGTCCGTTGTCAGTTGCGTTGCCTTAATCGTATGGCAAAATTGTTACCATGAAAATGTCTGCAATAAGAACGAAAAAAAAGCATTCTGCTGTTAAGATCCAGTTAATATTTTTTTTTTTGAAAAAAACTGCACTCTGCTCTTAAATGTTATGAAATTAAACTTAAAAAAAAAAAAAGAAAATGAATCTGGAAAGTTAATCACATTAATATTTCAAAAATACAGTGTATCCTCGGTTAACGCAACCATCCATAAGCACAACTCTTCGATAGTCACAACATCCAAATTCTTAACATTGATGGCTCCGTTAACGCAACTTTTCAAAAAACAAAAGCTCAACTAACGCAACTTTGCAACAACAAAGTTAAGTTTTATTTTTATATTTAGTTTTTTATAAATAAAAAATATCTCATCTAAAAAAACACAGTCGCTTTTCTTTTTTTCCGTTAAAAACGTGAATCGTCAACTTGATAACAACCATCAATAGAAATTTATATGGAAAGTTAACTTTTGTTTTTTTAAATAAACCTTTATTTGTAATTATATTATTAATTAACCATTTTTATTATATTTTTTGAAATATATTTATTAAGCTTGAGGTCTTTTTTTTTCTATTTTATTTTGTTTTATTATTCGATATTTCGTTAACAGCTTGTTAACATCATCAGGAATAATAGGAAATTATAATAAAATAAAAATAAAATTAAAAAAAATAAAACAATTATAATTTCCTATTATTCCTGATAATTTTAACAAGCTTTTAACGAAATATCGAATAATAAAACAATATAAAATAAAAAAAGACCTCAAGCTTAATAAATATATATATGTATAAAAAATAAAAAAAAACCTTTATTTGTTTTAAAATAATAATTTCTAATTGAAAAACCGGCATAGAAATTTCTGACTCGGCCTTCGCAACACCCCAACATTTCTATCGGTTGCCTTAACTGAGGTTACACTGTATTTAAAAAATGAATTGTAGTAAAAATGTTCAGAATTTCAATCATTCAATGCAGATCAACTCATTTGATAAGCAAAAAATTAGTTTCACTCTGCAAAACATTAAAAAAATATTTGCTCAAAGTTTCAAGTTGTAATACTTCTATTTCATTTTCTGAATTATAAATGGAAAAACTGAAGAAAAAATGAAACAAAAAGAAAAAACTTGAATATTAAAATACAAAAGAAAAACATGCAATCATGCAAACATGCCAACATTTCAAAACCAACTAATTAATCACAAAAATGTGGCAACTTTACAATGAAATTACTCGGCGAAGGACAAAACAAAAAAAAAACCAAACAGCAGCAGCAGCACAATTCCAACAAATATTTACTACACAGCAGTCGTTTAAAAGTCGCCAGAGAATATAAAGAATACATTAAGAGCATAATGTTAGGCGCATTAGCACTTTCATTTAAAATAATATTTTATTTGATGGTTCGGTTTCATGTACAAGCAGTTGTTCTTGCTGTTATTATGCCATGTTCAAATCGATGGCGGACACCAGATAACACAACAAGTCAAATTAATAAAATGGCACAAGAAACACAGGATCACTTAAAGCAAAATTAAAACACATCACATTAAACAACAACAACAATAATAATACTATAGAACATAACGAACTGTAGTGGTGAAATGAGCACAAAATTAACAAAAAAAAAAAACTCACATTTACAAACACCCACACCAACATAACAACTAATTCCCGGGGGGAATCAATTAGGAAAATTTCTGTTTTCACTGTTCTTTTAATTTGGTTTTTTTTTTTGTTGCTATTTTCCCAATTTTTACAAAATTGTTAAAACACCTTTTTTATATTTTCGTACTAGTTGTGGAGCAAAACACGAAGAAACATTTCGTACTTGGTTGTTTATAGTAACTTATATTGCACACAATTTAAAAACTACAGGCACACCATTTCCTGTTAACTTCTGGAATGTGCTCTTCCAGCTCTTCTAACTCTTCTAACGTTAACGAACAACACACTCCGCACTAGTTGCCCATGCAGTTGCATGTCAGGGGTAACGGGAATTTTATTTCTTAAACACACCATGAGTACAGGGTACCAACTGCCTGCAGAAATTTTTACGGCGAATTTAAGAGCGGGAAAATAAGTCCGTAAGTTTTTGAATTTCAATCCTGTTAACTGAAAGGCCAACACAGGCAGCCGGTGAACGCTGGGGCTTGTACGGGAAATAATTCGTTCACCAAAGATGTCGCGTAAAAGAGCCACTGTGTCCCTCGCAGTGTAAAATTTGTATGGAAACATCTCTGCAAAGAGCGTCGTGAGAGGCCAAGTTGTATCGAACGTCTCCGGGTTGATGTTTCTCCATCTTCCCAAAAACTCTCCTGTTCCCGTTTAATATTTGCATCCTTGTGCACCGTTTCTAGTCAAAACGACATGGTAGAAAACCTCAAACTGATGGAGACAGCGGCTTCAAAAGCAAGTCTGGGCATAAACACAAAAAAGACGAAAACAACGAGAGAGAGAACACCAAACTTAACACCAAATGTTCTCGATGGAGAATATCCTACTCCGTAAAGTGCACGACTTGGAAATATTGTGAAGCAAATGGAGATGAATTGACCACGCATTCCGAAAACCTTGCGGAGATAACACGCAATTGACTGAAATTCGTAAAGTAGCAGAAGAAGCGGGCTAACCGTCCACACTTGGCGCAGACACACAGATGACGGATGAATCTAACATCAAGGAGAAATGTTTGTAGGGACCGCCTATGCTATATGCTAAGAGGACCTAAGCTATATATCATTCTGTGCTGTGGCAAACGGTGTTGCAGCACACTGTATTTTTCGACGCTTCTCTTGTTCATAAGACATTTTAAGTGCAGAACAATAAAAATTATTTATTGCTTTTACTTGTAGCAACAGCAACAAAAAAATTACAATGCCAAAAAAGCTGTAACAACACATGCAACAATGAACATAAACCCATATTGGCCTGATTCACGGCAATAGAACAGAGAAAAAAACCACTTACTTACTTACTCCTACATGTAGGCAAACATTTATTCATTATAACAGTCTTGCACAAAATAAGCAAGCCCCCAGCTCTACCCGGACCGCCCCACAAATCATCAACCAACCAACAGCGGCAAAAATAACAACGTGAACATGAAAAACAAGTGACCAGAAAATTTTTGTTCCACATGATCTTCCAGTTTTTTTTTCTTTTTTTTTTCTTGCTTTTTCAAGCACATTTTACTGGCCTTGCTCGCTGGAACTTGTTTAGACTCCAGCCTTATGGTTTTCAAAATAATATTTTTCTATTAAAATAAGAAGGAAGCAGCAGAAATCACAATTGTTGGAATTATTCACCATTTTTCTTTTGTATTGCTGCAGTAGTTATTGTGCTGTTGTTGTTGATGTTGTTGTGTTTTAATACTTGTGTTTTACTAATACAATGTTTTAGTGATTATATTTCTCTCCTTGACAAGTTGACCACTTGACAACAGACACAAATGTATTTGCAGCAGAGCTTCTAGTCCATGACAGTACTGCGCCGAAGGATTTCACGTGAAACATAAAAACTGTAACGGTGTGGCAACTGGGTTGCCAGATGGTGCAAAGTGTCTTTCTATTGGACTTGGAATGCAAAGTTACATTGCATTTGAAAGTCTACTCCTGGGCAAATAAGGCTGCGCTGGCAATTTACGCGTGTAGCAAATCTATAGGGAGGACCTGCGGTATCAATACCAGGAACGCACGGTTCGACCTCGTTATAAAGCCCATACTGCCGTATATAGCGCACTGGTGTGATGGAGTATGTTGGAGAAACTCACATACAGCAGGATCCATGAGAGGATTCTGCGAATCTCTGCTTTGATGGTCAGGGGTGTTGTTTGCTCCAACCCAACGATGATGCCTTGATTCCGATGATAAAGAGGCTTCCTCTTGGCCAAGTACATGGCCACACTTGGATGAGATACTACACGATATATGGTTCATCAGCAGTATTATTATTTTTATTATTGGACCGAAGCACAGCGACCAAAGTCCCTCATATTGGACCCCCATCCTAAAGCTTTTAAGGTATCCAAGCACTTTTTGTGGTCTGGTGTGGAGACACCGCAATTTCACCCAGATGGTCGCTCAGAACGTGCTCAGATACCACAGTGTCATTTTCACAAAATCGACACATTTTCTCAAGGTTATACCTCAGGCCACAATGGCCCGTGAAGTACCCCGTTAATAAGCTCAAGTCCGCTCTATTCAGCAAAAGCAGCCTATTTGAGATCGCCCTAATCGAGGTTCAGGAAGCGTGTGGCTTGACGCTGGCCGGCACCATTTTGCCAGTGAATAGTGAATTCCCCTGATTCCCAGTTCCTAAGAATCTCATTTCTGGGGCATATTTTGTAAGTCCACAGAGTGGTTATGTGCCAGATATGGTGATGATAGCCGGATTTGTACTGGCAGTAGGGCTGCCATTAGGTCTCTTTAGGACGTGTAAACTGCATCCCGACTGGTGTGTGGATGTCGGGTATCTCTCGCTGAAATAGCGATACATTCTCACCCGGAGTTGATCAGTTATCATCATGCAAATTTATGCATTTCCTGTTAAATTAATTTGACTCTATTCAAATGATCACAATAAACTGTGATCGCTTTAAGAAAAATCAGAAAAATTCGACAAAAAGCTTCAATTAAAAAGTTTATTAATGAAATAGTTGTTCCAAATAAAATGTTTATCAATTTGCAGTCTGCAAACAAATTGATCATATCAATTAACATATTTTTTGGAACTAAAAGATTATTTGGAAAACAAAAAAAACACTGCAAATAATTTTCCTTTAATTAAATTCATTCCCGCGAGAATTTCTTTTGCGTGCTCGCTGTGATAACGAACTTTTTCTTTATTTAATTTTTTATCAACTAATTAATTCTAAAAGCTCATTAATTAACTTTTTATGAAATAAAATAATAAAACGATTTCAGATTTAGAAATAGAAATTTTTGTACTCAAAATAACTGCTGAATATCGTCTAATTTGTTCATTCATGTTGTCTTAATCAGAGTTATTTTTGTTGTTGTTGTTGCTTTTGTATTGATTTAAATTTTTTTTTTTGTTAAGAAAAAATTGTACATTATAAATAATTAAAAGTGACTTTACACTTTAAATCAAAGTATATTTAGTGTGATATGGCTTTGGTCTTCGCAGGGGAAAATTGCTCGAGAGTATCTTTATTAGAAGGCGTTGGCTGAAGTAGTAGCGTTGACTACAAAACTATATGTCCTGGGTTCGAGTCATGTGAGTCATGAAACAAAAATAATTCGGATTTACTACTGATATACATTAGTGTAACTTTGTGTCGGTCATTGATTTCAGTGGCGACTGTCTCTGGTCACTGAGCAATACCACCTTCAGCTGCTACTAATCCACAAGCAATACTGACCGCCCTCCTGTGGCGGTATTATGTAGCAGAATCATTGGCGAAGTAAAATAATTGAGTCGAACAGTTACAACAGTTTAATGCCTCCTCTGCTTGGCATCGGAGGAACTCCAACACGTGATAACAGAACAAAAATAATTAAAAAAGACCAGAGTTGTACAATCTATCCCCTTACCACCTGTCTACTATCCCTTTCTTATAGAAGGTTCCACCCCTACTAGTAGGCATTACGCGAGTGTTACTTTCTGCGATTAAAAAAATATGGCTCAACACGCCTTACAAATGCTATTTGGTGGAACGTGATTGTGCAAGACAATGCATGCACTACAACAAGGCCCACATTCAAAATGACTAAAATGTATCCCACTTAGCTACACCAAATGTAGTGTGTTCCCTCTCCTGGTTCGATTATCTGCCTTATCTTTGCGTTTTTGCCAATTGTATGTATCAAATAAAGAAGCAAAAAAAAATACACTTATAAAAAGCAGACAACTTTGATATTGACTTTATTTAATTAGTTGCTGTTAGCTGTTAGCCAGCATAGTGCGTATAAAATGGATATTGGTAAGGTATTTTCGTGTTTAAAAATGAAAATACATTCATCGATTGCAAAATTTACTTTCAGTGCCATTAATTGCCTTCCTCTTGGTTTTGAGTCCACAAATATTGGCCCAATATTGTCCTAAGACTCCAGTGTACAACGCCACCCTGGCAGGAGTCTGTGCATTAAAAAATCTGAACGTGTTATGGCCCAACTACGAAAATGTCCAACAATATTACAGATGTCAGGGTGAAAATAATGCCGTCTTAGTCAACTGTGTTCCCAATACCTTTTTCGATTTTGCTAGACAAAAGTGTGTCCATTGTGACGTTTATACGCCTGCACAACCCTGTCAGTCGTTACCAGGACAAACTTGTAAAAGCTTTACGCCAATTGCGCCTGCAAAGCCGGCACCTACAGATGCACCATATTGCAGTAGTCCCATGACGTATACGACTACACTTGTACCGGCCTGCATTAAAAATGATCGCTACCGCTTATGGCCCAATTATAAAAATATAAGCGAATATTATGCGTGTCAGGGTGAATATAATGCGGTAAAAAGATCGTGTGCCCGTGCAACGTATTTCAATTATTACACGCAATCGTGCACCAGTTGCCCGTTATATGAAGCGGCTCCACCCTGCAATCAATTAGTTCTAAATGCATCCAATAAATGTGAAAAGTTATAAATAGTTAAATAAAAATTCGATGAAAAAGTTAGTACCAGCAATCAAAAACCAAAAACATCAAAAAAAAAAAAAAATATTAACAAACATTTCCTTTTGTGTTCATACGAGTATTTGAGGCGCTACACCACCACCAGCAATGACACTTCGTTATTTAAAAAGATTAAATTTATACAAATTTGTTTTGCCAAATCTGTCATCTGTTCAATGCATAAATCATAAACAATGCGCACAAATAATGCCCTGAAAAATAAAATAAATTATTTGCCAATAAAAATTATTTTTCAAAATTATAAACAAATAACATTTGGCCGTTTGTGGGCATAAATAACGAAATTAATAATTAATAAACGAGAAGAAAGTAAAATGTAACAGGGCCTTTTGCTAAAATAATTATTGGCCCAAAATTTTCTTTAAGCTTTTGGCAGGAGGCCTATCCACAACAAAGTGTTTACACGTGCAAGTGCAAGTTCGAAAAACTCAATACAGTGAATCTTTTTTACTATTGGATAAATACGAATAAAGATCTGTGCTATCGGGTGCCCTTAAAATTATACTTTTTTATGTTACTGGCAACTGTGCTGTTAAGAAATAATAAATAATTCTTTTACTCGTTGTGTTCTCGCCGACATGTTTAAATTGCATTTTCATTGAACTTTTTTTTTTTTTACTTGGAGCGGCACTCAGGGGATGACCCCTATACATGCAGTGTATTATGCCAGATGCCGGAACTAGCAAATGAGTTTTAGGGAGAAAGGATTGAGGGAGTAGTATTTACTGACATTCGATTTTAATCTTCCCACGTCAAAAGTGAAAGGAAAGACCTCTGCGGGTAGTCCATTCCACATACGTGCTGTTCGGCCAAAAACGAATATTCTCTGTAATGCGTAGTGCGATTCGCTGCCAAGTCGACCAGAACGAGTTGTGCGCGTGAGTGAACATATCATCATAACATCAGAACATATCTCGCTATAGTAACGATAGAAACAACGAAACACACTCCACATTGCGACGATGCTCAAGAGAGTCAAAAGAGTTTTCTTTTTTGGTGAAATGCTCAGAAGATGTCTCCTACGTATGCACTGCATTGTGCAGGACCTAGCTGAATAGGGCTAGTACAGAGAAGAGACAGGTGTGAAGTGATAGAGTTTTTACACAACTCTGGATTTGTGCGTTTTTGAGAATTTGTAAAGCAGATGTGCTACGCCTCTGGTGTTCTGGTGTCACATACATTTTGAAGCTACAGGAGAGCCATTCTATTTTGTTAAAGTTTTATAGATCAAATATAGACGAAGGAACAGCGCCCTGTTAGCAAGAACACATGTGGTGAGAATTTGAACCGCGGATATTCTTGTTGCAGAGCCTACAGCTGACCCCGATTACGGTTTATGGGCAGCACACTCCTGCTACGGTATTTGGAAAAATTCAACATAGACGAAGTGAAATAATAAATAATTTGCCGGTTCATAGAAGACAAGTGAAAATACGCGTTCGGTCATTTAATTAAAAACAAGAAAAAAAAATTTAAATTGCTTTTGTTTTCAATATAAATGACCGAACGAGAATTTCAATCGGCTTCTATGAACAGGATGCAAATGTTTGGATTAACTGAGACGTTACAATTCGGCTCTTCTGTTTAGACAAAAACACTTTCGAAAACAACTAAAAGTCAGGGATAGGATCGTGACATGGGGTGTGTTCAGTGGCTTTATTAATTTTGAAAGTTCACTGAACGGTGTTTTTAATTTAAGTTTATAATTTTTCTAGTTTTTTGACCTTTTTTTTTATATTAATAACACAAATTATTTTAAGCCTAAGGTCTTTTTATATATTTTATATTTATTTCATATAATTATATAAACAAAAACCAATTTTCCTGAAGAAGCTACACAAAGGAGTAGCGAAATATTGAAATAAATATAAAATATATAAAAAGACCTTAGGCTTAAAATAATTAGTGTTATTAATTTAAGTTTATTTCATTTATCGAAAAAATAAATTGTTCTTCGATTGAAAAGAAGAAACAATTCATGCATAGTGCTGGAAGAAAAACTTTTTTACGTGAAAAACAGAATTCCGGAATTACAGTCCATTTCCATTGAATTTGATTTTTGTGACAGAGATGACAGACATTGCAGTGTGAACACTTCGGTGCGAATACCACACAAGGTCGCCGTTGCCAAGAGTAAACCACCCTTTGGAAGCATCTCGACCAAAAGTGCTTGTGTGACAAATTTTCTTGAAATATTAACGAATAATTTATATATTCTATTCCAATTTCCAGTATGGAAAGGACATTATTATTATTATTCCATTTTAATATTATGCTTTACAATTGACAATAAGCCCACAATGCAGTTTACATATTGACCTGCGTTGTTATCACGTAATTAAATCAAATTTTTCAATAAATTTAAATTCTAAATATTTGTTTGAATTGTGACCCAAAAATATGACCATATTGTTTTTAAAAGCGAAAAAATTACAATAAATAAATAATAATTTACTCTAACCCTGTGACAGCATAACGTACGGTGTAATTTATTGTATTGAAAACAAATACCATATAACACCCAGCAAACATATTGCTGTGATAGCGTAACAGTAAGGAGAGGTGAAATTTATTAAATAAAACTGCACTTGTTCTTTTTAAATATTTTCTAAAGTTACAATTCCGAAATATTTCTCTATTTAAATAACGAGAGTATGTTGCTGTGTTTGCTGGGCATTTGCAAAAGGTCTGCATATGTTGTCGTGTGTTTCTATGTTAATGTAGTTATCGTTTTAAAAACAAATTTGATGTCAATTGTTATCCTTATAATGCGTGTTGAATTGAGTTTAGTTCACTTTAGCTGGTTGCATTTGAAGCCTTTAATAGGGGGTTTATGTGTGTGACACAGTATTTTGTGCATTTGCATTTGAATTAAAAATAGAAAATTCCTGCCAAAATACCAATACCACTAGCGACAGCTAACAGTGACCACAACAAATATGTTTTGTTTCACACAAACTCCAGTACACACACACACACACACACACACACACACACATACACATGTATAAATACATATGTGGGCATACACACAGTTAGATGCAGGACAAAATGGGAACTTGTTAACGAATTTCGAATGCTATAAACGCCAGATACGAAGGAAAATATGATGCGATTTTTTCCTCAATCGCTAATTTATTTTTAATTCTGTGGACTGTTTTGACAAGAAAAAACAATTTCAATTCGAATTTTCAATTTCTTCAGGAGCCCAAAAAAACTTTTTAAAATTGTTAACAAAACTTTTTTTTATGCACAATTCTCTTAAAAAATATTTTTGCAAATCTACTTATCGATTAAACAAAAACAAAAAAAAAAAATAGGTGCCTTCAAGTGTTGTCTGGAATATTATTCCAAGTCGACTTAAGTTCTTTTGTCACTGAATTATTTCTTTAACCTGCTCTGCATAAGCTGCAGTACCGTTTAATTGGCAATATGGCAATCACCGCTTCGTGAATAAGACGTGAAATTTTTCTTAACAAAAAAAGTTCATTCTCCCGAGTTGAATCGCGCATTTTACGAGAATTTTTTTTGACGTTATCAGTTCTCAGTGAAGAATATTTGAAAAACATAAAAATAATTAAAAAAGCTAAAATAATTAATTGAAGCCATTGATTAAAATTTTCTCGATTTAACTGCCTGTTCAGAGAAGTCGAGTGAAAATAATCGTTCGCCATTTATATTGCAAAAAAAACTCAAATTGTTTTTGTTTTTAATATAAATGGCCGAACGGTTAATTTCACTTGGCTAATGATCGATAACTTACTGGTAGTCAAAATTACAAGTGATACCCTGTAGGAAATGTCAATAGTGCAACTGATTCACTGCTGTCACTGCTGCCAATACTACTGACTTCCTATATACCGCAGGCAATGTAACGTTTTCTATAGACATTTAACATGTGCGTGTCATTGAGACAGCACTAGTTCTATAATCACTACTCACTCGGTACTTCACTTGGGGACATACATACATATGTAGACCTTGAAACCAGAGACTCACTAGTACTATTTAATATTTAAAACTCCTTCCTTACTGCCGTAGGTAGATCCTTCGTAAGCTCGCAGTCGCAAGTCATGCGAGAAAGGCATATCTTCGATTGATTCATTTCCACTGCTCTCGGAGTGGATTTCGATAAATTCGATTCTGTACAGCTTGGACGGCACTCGAACGGTCTGCTAGTCTACCACTATCACGAAACAGTTTCACAGCACGATAAACAAAACTACGACTTCCCCGAGCGGCTGCAACGTTCGAAAAATGCCTCCAGTTTGCATTCCACATTCTTTAGGCCAATTATAACTAACGCACGCCCAAAACTTTTCACACCGAAATTAAGTTTTTTTTTTTTTTTTGAAAGACAATACAAACTCTACGAAGCTCTTACAGCTTGTTTGTCGAAACACTCAGGGTCTAAGCGGAAATCGAACCCGCACCTCCATATTGACAAGACTAGACTTCTGAGGCACCCAGTATAAATGTCAATTGTCAAAAAACTGTCAACGTAAAGGAAGTATGTTCAGTGGATTTCTTACAGTGGGGGCGATTACAAATACCGATGACAGAGAGAGCTGTTCATGCAGCCTCCACAATAGAAAATTTTTTGGTCTGATGGCCGTGATTTGAACTGCAGATCTTTTGGTTGCATAGTGAACGCTATAACTACTCAGCCAACATCGTTCTGCTACACATTTCCTATGCTCATTTAAAAATCGTTTGTTTGCATTTAAAGCGTTTTCTTTCGCTCTGGCAACCCTTAAATGTACTACCCGCAGACACTTGTGTTTCAACGGTTAATTTTCGAACTTGATAATAATTTGATAAACATTGTAATCAAAATTGTTGGTGTGTGCGTGTCAATAAGACAGCATAGAATGGGAAGGCAATTGCCCATTACATACTTATCTAGTTTGCTTTATCACTTCTGCTCAGTGTAGGGTGCTTTGGAATTGAAATAACAGAACATTTTCTTTTTTTTTGTTTAACTAAAACAATTTAAAGCTAAAAATACAATAATAAATTTGAGTGCAATCGTATTTGTGTTTAAATAATGGAATAGAGAGTAGAGCAGCATGTTTATAAACAAGATTTATGCATGTTTATTCATGCTTTTTTTGCAAATTTTTAATTTTCATATTTAACAAACATGGCAAATTTAGTTAGTTTCTTACCAACACTTGAATATTTATATCGTTATGGTTTTACGCTAATAATTTATTATTTTTATTAGTCGAAAACATAAACGCAACGTTGGATATTGAAATGAGGTTCGGGCTTAAAAATAATCATATGCAAAAATATAACAAAAATGTGTTTAATAAAATTTTGAAACCATTAAAGTAAAACTCAAAATGTCTTTAAATTTTAAAAATATTTTTTTTTTAGATCCAAAGTTCGTTGTTGTTCACACAATTCGCATTGATTTCGACTAGCAATACCCAACAGAAATGCCCTGCTTTTCAAAGAAAACTTTTTATGCGAAACTGTTAGCGTACATGAAAGTGCAAGTATGAGCAGGATTTATTGTAAAAATTTACATATTCAAGCGAAAGAAAAACTAAAGGAAATGATCATAATATGGTTGGTTTTTTTCTATTTCCAACTCCCATTCTTTAGTGCTCAAAAGCAATACATAAAGAATGAAATTCGTTGCATTTACATGCTGCATGCACTTGTTTGGTTCATTAGCTTCAGTGCATTTCATGCATGTTACTTCACACAATATCCCTTTCATGCCAAGATTGCGCTCGCTGTGCAGGCCTTTTAATTTGCGGTTCCTGTATGGCCGGTCAAACTGAACCAGCTAATCGTGTTAGAAATAATCTTAATGCTGGGTCTTGTAGGCATGAACGTGCAGGTACAGGTACATATTTATTATGTGTGTTCGACACATTGGCCAGTTTTGCGTTACAAGCGGTTATTAGCGAAGGTTTATAATGTTTCGCTAATGAAAAATTACATAAATTACACACACAATACATGAAGTAATTAGAACTAAAGTTATGTAGTTTTTCTTCGAAAGCAGAAATGAAAAACAGGATACTTAAAAAAAAGAAACAGATTGTGACATGTCACACTTTAACAGGAATTTTATAAAACAGTGCAACAGCTGAAGTATGTATGTGAACTTTAATTACTGGCAGAAACGTTTAAACTCTTTCAACTACATTTTACAATTTATAAAGTAATTAGAAAAAAAATTTACTAGCGGTGTTCACTCGACGATGTAAAAAGTACTCTTGTAAACCTTTTTGGGCTTGTAAACATTGCATAAATATCACACACCATAAAAGTATTTTTCTACAACGTTGTTAAACTCCAATACGATCGTTGGAATGTGTGGCAACAGCCGTTTCTAACTGATGACAACTTTAAGTTTGCCAATAAATTAACGCTTTCCAGTTTATAATTCTGCCATCATAAACTTCTTTTATTTCTACATAAATCACAAGCACTCGTAAATTTTACGAACTTTTTAAATTATATTTTGTTTTTAATTTTTTATATTCAAATTAGTTCACAGAAGAACGAAATTTATGAACGTTTTTAAAATTATTTGTCTTCGCCGCACCAAACACAGCCACTTTATCGGTGTTCTGTCCCAAAAAGCACGACTGCATTGGTTGCAATATTGTTTGTGCAATAGTTTTCTTCTCTTTTTTGACGGACTTGTAAAGCAAATTGCCCTCTTTGGTTCAGAATTGTCGACTGCTTGCCCAAGAAGTTTAATATTTACTGCCCGGGCCACGATGTTACGCGATATCGGGCGTTCGCTTAATTATATTCAACACAAAAACAACATTTTAAGTTTTGTTTTTGCTTTGAATGCAATTATGCGAACGATTGATATTGGGTGACATCATCGACGTGGCAGTTAATATTTTTGCTTAAGGGAACGTTGCAAAGTTGCAAGTTTTACTCACTGCGAAGATGTCATCACTTCGTCGTGTATTTCTTTCATACCCTACTTCCCGGTCATCAGGCTATTTTCAGGTTATTTTTGCATAAATTATGTTTTTAAATACACTAGAGCCCCGATTTGCGTCTATACTATTTGCCTCGTTTAGGTTTACGTAGACTTTGTGCATTTGATGGAATCCGCTTTGCGACTTTTTCATTTCGATTTGCGAACATAGAAAATTATTGGAGCACACTCCAAAAGTATTCTTATATTGGCAGGGGCAATATCGGCCAAAAAACATACATACATACATAAATAAATGTTTGTAAAAGATTCACACTCTAATCAAAAATTAGGAACAATTAGCACAAGTCGCTTCCTGAAAACTTGAAAATGCCATTTTGCCATGTCTGCGGCCTGCACGTAACATGAAGAAGAAGAAAGAACTGGCAGTCCCGATGTCCAGAAACCATACACACAATACCAAAGTTCGGGGACAGCTCTTTGACCAGGAAAAATTTAGAATATTTGCCAAATAAGTAACCGGTGGAGAGCGAGTAGATTTCACTTTCAGAAAGCTTGCTAGAACCGACCATCGATATACAAAGCCTCAGAAGGCAACAGATATCTACGTCTACTACCAACGTATATATTGGTAAATTCGGATCAATTCTACGACCTGGTCAGAGCACTGGTGTGTGCAGTTAAATTTTTAATTGCAAAATTTTGAAATTATTGACTCAAGCATTTTTATAAAGAAAAGTGATTCAATTTGCGGCGTTCCAGTTTGCGTCGCAATTCCGCGCTTCCCATTAGCGCAAATCAGGTCTTTTGTGTAATGTATGATTTAATACAAGCAATGTTAGGTTAGGTTGAGAGATGGAGCACCGAAACGGTTGGCAGAGGGTCGGCGAACCTCATTCACTTCGTGGAACAATGGCCTGAGAGGAAATTTGGAGAGTTTATTTACTTGCTGATGCAATTCGTTTCGGGCGAGGCGTACTTCCGGAAGTATCTGCACCACATGAGCACATGAGATGATAACGGATGACGATGCTGAACACACTTTCTTCAACACACTCCTGCCAACGTAATTAAGACGATGATCGAGTGTGAAAGTAATGGGAACGCTGAGGTGCCTTCTATGGAGGGAGAAGGGGTACCACGATGCGTCGCTGCAGAACGCGGATTCTTCGTACGGGGACCTAAGAAGACGAGCCGAAAGCATGATATTGACTACAAAGGCGGCGAACCCAGACGTGGGTGAGAAAAGAGCGCTCCTGATTGGAATGCAGCTCTGAGCCTTTCCGAAGTAGTCACGGGAAGGAATCCCCCAGAGGAGGGGGAGGGATTGTTTTAGTGGTAACAGCACTCAACACAGCTGACGACGGCCACTGTAAGTTCAAAGGCATTTTAAACCGCGTTTGGCTATTTTAGGGTAAGAGATTAGTCAACGCAAGTAACACTGTTGGTGCCGTTTTGTTACCTTAGCCCCGTAGAAACTAGAGGCTATCACAGCCGCACTGAGCCGCTTACGTAATTCAATAAGTCTTTCAGGTCCCATTTAGAGTACAGCTCCAAGTTGTCTAGGAAAGCCACCGCAAAGAATCTCAGCCTCGACCTACCCAGTGCCGGGAAATACACAAAAAAAACGATGTTCCATTGCCATTTATAAAAAGTTGCCATAGGCTCATCTGCGATTGTTTTGGCTTCATTTCATGCTGCTGCACATTTGATAAAATGTGACCACCCTGCAACTCAATACTCTCATTCCCTTCATGCATCGTTGAAAGCAGGATTACTTTCTTGCTCTTTTTCGATTATACTCGTAACAAAACAGAAAACTTTGGTATTATTTCACAATTATTTTTATTACCGTAAAAAATAATTCATTATCAGCGCTTCCATCACCTCCAGATTGCGCCTTGTACGCGCCACATGGCCGAAATCATATTTCAACATTTCACAACATGTCACAAAATTTTCTATCCAATAGAGGCCGTTTCATTGATATTAAAAATATACAACATATTTCTTTGCTTGTTTACGATTTAGACTTGTGTAACTCGACCCTTGTGTAAAGACCCTGTACTACAAAATTGCCAACTGTATCACTTTACCTTCCCTGCTTCTGCCTTGTCGCAGCGCTATCAGTATCATTGGTGAACTTCTTAAATGCCTGAGCGTCAGAACGTCTCCGAGGTTCCTTGTTTTTTTTTAATTGGCCCTCGTACTTTTATGGATGTTGTTATTATTATCATTGTAAATAGTTCTAAAAATGTTTATATCTATGGGGCAATAAAAGAGCTGTAACGTTTAAATAGTACACACAACAATAAACAAAAAAACTTATGTATAAATCTTATTAACATTAAAATAACTGTGCAAATATTTTGAAATATTTTCGAACATTCAGTTAGTTGTATGTTTAATTGCGTTTTAGATAATTTAATTGATATAAATAATATTTAGCAATAAAATTAACGAGAGCAGCATTCAGTCATGTGCATAATGACTTGCATTAATTGCAAATTAATTCACGCAATTTAATTTTATGTAATTTTATGTAATAAATTAAAATCTTCGTAAAAAGAATAAAATTTAAAAAAATGTATAGTTCTTGCAGCAATAGGGTGTTCAGGCGATTAACCGTGTCATTGATTCAACGATTAAATTGCTTTTGATGCATTTTGTGGAGTAGCGAATATTTTATACATCCCTCTAGAATTCTTTTTTTTTTTGTTTATCTGGGACCAGCACTCAGGAGATGATTCCTACACATATAGGAAAGGGGTAGTAGGAGAAACGACTGGAGGTGAAGCTTAATTAATTATTTTTGCAGCTGTGCTTTCGCACGTTCTTTGTTTATACTCGTAGCAGTGCTTCAGTTTAGTAGCCATTTTAATTATTATTTTACTTCGCCGGTGCTACACAATACCGACGAAGGAGGGCATTCTGATGTACCTGTGGATTGGATACAGCTGAAGCCGGTATTGTTCAGTGTCCAGTGACTATGCCTTCGCCACTGAAACCTTCCGACAATAACTGACACACAAAGACACACTAATGCACATCAGAAAAATGCGAGATGTTTTTATTTTTATTTTAAAATTTTTTGTCTGAAACTGGGGTTGAACTCAGATCTGTTTTTGGATTAGTAGTCAACGTGCAGACTATCATCCATCGTGCCATCGGCACTCTCTTTTTTATGAAATCAAAAATTAAATTGTACGAATTGTAGAAGAAGGATCTTTGCCGAACCAATAGAAGAGACTTTCGATGGCGAACACACATTTTATTTTGACTGATTTACTGCACGCCTTTTTAAGTTTTAAACTACAGTAAAAATAAAATATACAGAGAATTAAAAAATAAGTTGCTTAATCGAAAATTCAAAATTAACCGGTTCAATAAACAACCCGGTTATTGGAATTTTGTATGCAAAACCCTTCAGCTTAATACGCATTTTCTTAACTTGGAAAATCAAAATAGTTTTGTAAATTACAAACGATAAACATTGTTATTTGTGCAGAGATAAGTACCATGAAGAACTGACAACAGGCTTGTTCTTCTATTTTTTTTTTAATTTTTCTTTTTTTTTCTACAAGACAATACCAACTCTACGAGGCTTTTAAGCTTGTCTGTAGAAATACCCAGGGTCTAGGCGGGAATCGAATACGCACCTCATGCACTAGACTACGGAGGCACCCTTTCATTTTAAAAAAATTATAATTTTTAGGCTGAAATCTGTTTTGTATAAAAATAAATTATTTATGATTCTAATTTTAAAATTGTGCATTTTCCCTTTAAAAAATATATGTCAAATTTATTATTACATACTTTATGATATTCTCTTAAAGTATTTTTTTTTTACAAAAGTAAACTCAATAACTGAGTAGGAAAGCGCATATCCATAGTGTACTATTGCGCTAATATATATTTTTTTAAGGGAAAAAGTAGAATTTTAAAATTAGAATCATATATAAAGAGATATTCCTTAAATAAGTTCAGTTAATATAAAATAAATTGTTTATTATTTCATCGTTTTCATGTCCATAAAATAATTATAATAAAGATTTCATTGAGATGGAATCGTACAAATATACTACCGAACATGTTCGAGCTCTTGGAGAAACCCAGCAATAATGAGGGTTTGCCTGGAAGCCAAAGTCACCCAAATATGGCCTCCATGTTCATTTCATTTATGAACATCACTTTGCTGCCCGTTCCTTAAATGTAAGAGACTCTTTAACTGGAGACTAGTTCAAAGGGGGTGCTGATGGCGAGTAGTCAGCGTGTTGGCTCTGCAACCAGAAAGACCCAGGTTCGAATCCCAGCCGGGTCAATTCAGAAAAAAAGTTTTTTCTGGGTTTTCTGTGCTACAGCACTCTCCTTCGTCGGTATTTGAGCAATAAAACGTCGGCGAAGTAAAATAATAAATAAAAATGGCTCAATTAGCTTAAAAGTAATGCGTCAAAAAAAACATCAGAGACGCCGCAACTTTGATTTATAATTTACACGCAACTGCAGAGTTGTGCAAGAATTAAGCTCTATCTTTCTACCACTTTCACCACCTGTCTGTTTCTTCCCTATCCTTATCTTTAGAAGAAACATTTCATATCAAAAATGTAAATGTTTCATTGATAGAATGATGCTGTTACATAACATCAATGAAACAAAGTCATAAAATTTATGAAATCTTTCATATATGAAATAATATCGTTGTCATAAATACATTGAAAGTATGTTTTCAATAAAATTCAATTAAAATATATTTGTATATATAAATAATAAAATAATATATAAAAAAAACTATTAAAATAACTACTAATTGAATTAGTTGTCGCATTCAGTTAGAACAATATTATGCATAAATTACTTAAAAATAAAACTAGTTTTTATCAATGAAATTATATTCATTGATATAATGAACAATGAAAAAACTTACGAAGAGCAGAGATTTAAAGATTTCATGCATCTAAAAACTTTCATTATTATGATGATGAACATTGAATGAAAACATTTCAGTATTTTAATGTAGATGTAGAATTTTTTTTTTTTCAGTGTCCAGAATACACGACGCACATTATTGTGAATGCCCAAAATGTGTCTATTTAAAACCAGAGATGCTGTAACTTTGCTTTATACATAAACGCGCAGCAATAGAGTTGTGTAGGAAATCTGCACTACAATGGACGAGAACACACAATATCAACAGCTAACCAACCATGTTGATTTGTTGCTTCGTTTCAGAGTAATGCAGAAAAATACTTTGCTTTAAAGTAGACCCGCATGCATTTGTGATACCAGTGAAATTTTCACAGAACGTGCGCATGAACACAACTATGTATTTAGTTTTTGAGAAACTGCGTTGTTATATTCTGCCCCTATCAGTAGTTTGTCATGCCCACAAATAAAATCTTGGGAATTTTAATATCAACTATATGCGCCTTAAAATTTAAGGATTACAACTGTCTGCATGTTGTAAAACAATAACGAATTAAAGAATGAAAGAATTACCAACATAATAAACATAAAATAAAAAAATTGTTGAAAACAAAAGTAAATTATAAAAATAAAAATAAAAATTCTAAATAAAAGCATTATTAGAGTTCAAAAGATTATCATTGAATAAACAGAGATACTATTTTGGCTGCTCTTTATATTGCGGTTCTGTCGTTCTATTTGTCAGTTCTGTGTAAGATTTTCAACGGCACACAACAAGCGGCAGTTACAAGAAAATTCATTAATTTGTATACTTCTGAAACCGGTTTATTTTGAATTTGATTCTAAAAGACGAAAAAAAAAAACATGTTTAAAATCATTTTAGTTGCATATGTGTCCTTTGCCGTTCTTGGCGCGGGCAAAAGTAACCCTTTTGAACAACTTTCAACTACTACTGAACAATCTGAACAATTTGAACCTTTACCGGCTGACTACTATAAGGTGAACAACATACCCCAAGTGGCAAAGGATTGTCTGATAAACTTTGAATGCAAGCAGAAGCTAAAAAATGCTGAAACTCCCAAACCTTGTGTTAAATACTGCGTCAAAAGCATTGAATGTGGAAAAAAAAAATTGCATGGTAAACGCGATCAGTGTTTGGAATTGAACGAAGAGATAGTGACCTATGACTACAACAACGATTGTAAAAACTCCACCACCGTAGACATTATGCCAGTGGCCATGATTGATTTTCCTTGTCAACCGGGATACTTGCCCGATAGTCGCGGTCGCTGCCGTGAAGTATGGTAGTTGGCGAACAAAAATGAAAACGAAGTACTAAAAATCTTTCCTATATATATATATACTTATATATGTTCTTTTGCATTGAATTATGTACAAAAAGGTGTAATGTAAAGTTTTTAAAGAGAAAAATAAAACGTAACGTAATAAATTGACTTGCATTTTTTACTCGCTTTTTTGGCTATTTTTTTCCCAATTGAAATTGAACATGTGTCACATATGCAGCAGCAGCTTGTTGCGACAAATCAATGGGAAAAATTCTAATACATGAAGAAAAAAATCATAATAAAGAAACGAAAAATAGCAGCTGAAAACCATACAACCTGGCAGGTATAAAAAACATTACGTTGGTCTTCTGCTGATAAAGAAAAGCAGACCCGCTTTTTAAAAAAAAAAAACTGCTGTTTTGTGGTTTTTCTTTTGCTCTTCTTCCACTTCAAAGAAACGCTAATTAAAATTTCGTTTTTTGTGTTTTTAAATTCTCTGGCTTGGTATGTCGGTACGCCTGTATGTTTGTTTGTTACAACTTGCTTATTCTATTGTCTATTTGTCGAACTTATCGTCATACTTGGGAAATTTTTTTAAATGTTTCTGTGGCAGGAGGCGCAGAGAGGTTTACAATCTTGATAAAAATATAACTTTTAGTCGCTAAATTTTTAGTGTGTAAATTTACAATGAAAACAAATCTTGCTGGGTGGGTGTGAGTTTGTTGAGCGAAGGGCCAGTGTTTAAAATTCAAGAGAACTTGTGAACAGCATTTATTTTATGGGTGTGTTTCGAATTAGATAGGAACGTATCTTTTTCTCTCGACCATTTTTTTTCTATCTATAATGCTTACACGCCTCCTTAACTCCGATCAGATTAAAACGCTCCAAGGCAAATTGATATCAGCTAAACTCAGTAGTACAACATCAACCAAAAATTATTACTTTTATAATAATTCATACAATTCGACATTAAATAGTGATAAATAGTCGGCCAGCTGGCAGAGCAGAATTTGTCTTATTTTTATTTCGGAGCGAAACTTGTCAAAAGTTGTTGACAACCGCTTAAAGCGTTGCGCTTCCGCTCACTATTTTACAAACTTATTGGATACCTCTACTGTTATCATTCTCCACATACAGATTTTAATATTGCCTTTGTATGCGATCTACCCCACCCACTTGAAATATGGACCAAATGAAGCGTTCTAAAAGCTATCCAACAAACAGTCATAGCACCCAAAAATTGCCTATTGGTTGAGCTGCTAAACAGCCCTGTTTCAATAAAATGTATGCACAGAAAAAAAATTGAAAAAGCTTCTTAATACTCGTGAATTGTCCTTTTCAGCCTGCTAGCAAATTGATCATACCCAGCGATAAATCAAAGGGATAAAGTTAATCGAGTTTGGAATTAAGCATTTTTGGTGGCATCACTTCCCAAATGGATTACCAAGCCAGTGAAAAAAGTGCTTCCAAAGAAGTCAATACGATCCTGAACTAGTGATCCGGAACTAGTGCTAAATCGGATTAGTATCTATTTCTTTTTACATAGAGTTGTCGTTGAAAGAAATTCTCTTTTCCAATAGAACTAGTTTTTATGTGATTTTTTTAGAGCACTGAAAAAGGGAAATTGAAGCAGCTGTTGAAGGTAGAAAGAACGAACGATGAGAAGGTGAATTATTGTTTAATACTGTTCAAGTTTTACACACGTCTGCTTGGTGTTGAAGATGGTACGTTTCGTATTACAGATCGCTCTGATAAACATGAAAATGCTATATAGAAGAAATTAATGAGAAAGGCACTCCAGCTTAGAATCATTGAAATTTAGGGTTTTATGCGGCATTTATGCAGACTGCCAAAGATCAAGTATTTACTCGTACATGGTCTTCGAATTGGCTACAATTCCTGATGCAAATGTTATGTTTTTTATGTTTTTAAAATATATAAAAAAATTACAATCCAATAATATTTATTAAATTTTAATTAAAGAATATTTTATAGTTGTACTTCTTCGGTATTGTCAAAACAAACAACCAGGAAACAAATAATGACTGCCGTCCGTCATAAAATATCGTTTTTATTTATAAAATTTTCCATACCAAATTCAGTCAATATACCTGCTATAAATTGAAAAACTCTTCATGAATAAGGAAGACGGTAAGGCAGTATTTTATTCAGATTGGAATGTTTTTGGAAGTTTTGTTAATTTAAATGCTTCAGTAATGGATTTCTTTTAATTTAATTAATTAATGAAGAAACACCGAAAGTGTTGCAAATGCATTCTAATTCTGTGGAAAGAAATCAGTTTTATATTAGTCATGTCGAAGTAGTTTTTATCGACATATAGACATTATAGACATTTCGGAAGCACTTCAAAGAATGACTTTTAATATTTTTCACTGGAAACTTGAGAAGTCATTACTTTTTTTTTGTGTGAATTATTTATTTTTTTTACGCAAGAAGTTCTGAAAACTAAATTTACTTTTTTCTTCTTTGAGTTGAAAAGGTTTTGCTATTTCAGTATTCTGAACCAAATTCGAATGGCAGACATTTTACTGGTCAATTAAATATTTTAATTAATTCAACAAAATTATGTTAATAACGTATTTCCAATGAATATTATTTGAAATGAAAGATTCCAATGGTTCCTAAAATATTTACTGGAAGGAATAATACAGGGTGTCTGGTGGGAAAATTATATTTTTAAATACGATTATTTCAAAAAGTAATTAACGGTGCGGAATTATCGATTGTGCGGATTTGTCAGTCACGATGTCGCAGTGGTCGCGTGATCATTGCGCTTTCGCTGTGGAGACACTTTTCAAGAGTAATGATTCTTACGTAATTACTCCGGTTTAGCGGTGATCTGATTCGATTACGCTCTACACTGAAAAAAACAACATGACAAGAAAGCTAACTTTATGTTTATTTCTTTGCTGAATTCCGATATGTCTTTTTAATTTACTGTTTTATTTATTCTATCGCTTCATAAATTTTCACAGCCGCAGCTCAAAGACCAACTTCAATTACGGCGCAAAGCTGCCAAAATTTCTCATGCCCTTATAGAATGTATTAAATCAACTGAAATAACGCGACGTCAACACTTGTAATTGGAAAATCTATATTTGACAGTGCGTAAAGAAGTGAAATTGACTGCAAAAAAATAAAATTGTTGAAAAGCAATGACAATTTAGTAGTTTTCAGCTCTATTTAGTGATTGATATCTATTTCTTATTTATTTTTAGAGCTTTTTATTAATCAAAGTGAGCGCTTTGGCTCGTAATTTTGATGGGACTGTCAGCCTGAACAGTATGAATTTTATTTTGCTAAAACAGCTCAACGTCAATGAAAAAATTACACCTCTTCTGAAAATTTCAGGAAGACCTTTTCACTGCACCAGCATATATAATATTTTTTTTTTTTTATGTTGGACCAGTGCTCAGGGGCTTTCCCCTACATATGCAATGCATAGAGCTTAATTCTTGCACAACTCTGCAGTTGCGTGTGAATTATAAAGCAAAGTTGCAGCGTCTCTGATGTTTTATTGCTCAAATACCGACGAAGGAGGGTGCTGTAGCACAGAAAACTTAGAAAAAAAACTTTTACTGATTTGACATGGCTGGGAATCGAACCTGGGTCTTTCTGGTTGCAGAGCCAACACGCTGACTACTCGCTATCATCACCCAGAGGATAACAATCATATGCTTTGAATCTTTAATATGCATATAGTCTATTGTTCGTTCAAGACTATCAGTAACGTGCACTGAAAACATTCACTTTTACAGGGGTATAAAAACATCTCGCATTTTTTCTGATGTGCATTTCTGTCGGTTGTTGTCGGAAGGTGTCAGTGGCGAAGGCATAGTCAGTGGTCACTGAAGAGTGCTGGCTTCAGCGGATAACAATAACACATGTACATCAGAGTGCCCTCAACGTACTTGAATTTTTTCCAAATTACGCAAAACTATGGGAGATTGAAATCTGTGCACTAGATAGATCGAGAAATAAATAAAAAGTTTACCCTCGGAAATGCTCGTATCTCATTTTTGATTTTTTTTTATATGCGTGAAGATAACTGCGGAACGACGACATACATATTTTATTATTTTATTATTCTTTATTATTACCATACTGCACAATTTAAAATCGAGCCTACTAATTTGGCCTTATATTTATATAGATATGCTACGCACACACGCTTCAATTTAATTTATTATCAGTTGTTTTATTGCTCCTCTTGTTAACTGTCGTGCATTGGCCCGTTGTCGCAATCGCATTTTTTTTCACTTAATAGGGCTTGGTATGCAATTGTGAATGTGGAATTTTCCCTCATAATTTTTATCTGTAAAAAACTGCCAAGGCCACACGATGTTTATGACGAAAATGCGTTTGTAATATTGTGTGTGTTTTATATTTTACTTGTTCTCATTGAAATTATGTCAAAGCCATAGAACCATAAAGAACTTTTAACCCATTAATGCCGGATGGGTAGACAAATATGTACATAAAAATAGCGATAAACAGATAAAGTTGAAATGGACCTAAATTGAAAATTTAAAACGATTTTACGGCACCTTCAGCATTAAGATTGGGGTAGAAGTTAACAGGTCAAGAATAAGAAACAACAAAAAAAAAAATAAATTAAACAACTACACAGCACAGGAAATTGGCGATACAGGCAATAATTAAAACTCGTTAAATCCTGCTTTATTTTGCTTGGCCCACTCGTTTGATATAAAGAAAAATTTCAATGGAGTGGGCATTTCCATACACACTTCGGCATTATCGCCTTTTAAGCAGATAATGAACGTTTTTTTAACCCTTCTGTGACATTCTTGATACAACTGTACCAATTCCGATTTTAAAAATTAAATTACGATATAATTTTTTAAGAATGTCTCAACTATACGAGTATATCTGAGAATAGTAAATTTCCATCCTTGGTAACACAAACAATCAGGAGGTCCGCAATAAACAAATAATGGAGACAATGTTGTGCCAGTTTTGGTTCACAGGTATAGCAATAGCGGTCGAATAGTTACCATGTCTTCGAGAAGAACTTCGATGAAATAGTCGCCGTAAAGTAAAATCGTCAATATTTGTCATCCACAGTGATGAATTTTTTGGCATTACAAAAAAAGGGAAAACTGGACAAATAGTAACGCTGCAGTCATGAAAAATATTTTTCCCATGCCTGGCAAATTTTTTTCCAGCAAGCGGTCAAGAGATTCAAGCTTTTTAAAAAAATTGGTTAAAAACAAAAAATATATATTTTTTTTTTCATATCTGGGAGCACCGTTGTGTACAAAAAAAAACAATTTCTTATATCTAGTTACGGTAGGCAATGAACGTTCTTATGAGTGTCGTTGTCGTAGACGTACATATTTACTGCAATCCCATGATATCATATGGCACGTATTGCCGTTTTCATCACTAGAACGACACTCATAATAAGGTGAAGTGTTTGTTCTAAATTTCAAAAGAATCCGTATAACACGACATGAATTATTTCACATCTGGCAACGCTGTTGGCCATTTATATATTATATATATTTTGTTCCTATTTGCAACACTATTGTATTTAATACGCAAGAAAAAGCAAGAAAGGCATCCAAAAAAATTTAGATGCAAAATAAATACAACACGATTTCACTTCTTAGAGGATCACTTCAGCCAACCCAACGATGAAAAAACTCTTTCAAGAAACTTATTTTTTTTCGAATTTTGGCAATTTTGAAGATAAATAAGCGAATTTTCTTATAATTTAATATATTTCTATTGCACATTTACTTATTTACTTATTTACAGCATAAAATGGACACATAATTACAAAAACCTATTAATAAATTCCCGATTGGAAATGGAAAAGCAATTTCGTGAAAAAAAAAAGAAACGCGTTGTTTTATGGGAACGTGTTTTGCAAAATATTAAGTCCATAGATGACACGTTCCCATTTTCACGAGACGACATATACCGAAAATGTTTAAATTTCATGGTGACGTATAAACGTAATACAATAGTAATACAATGCATATAAATGTTCCTAAACGTTTTCAGGGTTGCAAAGTATTAGTATGCAACGTATTAATTAAAAAAGTAACTACACGATGTATCAACTTGGTTTTAAATACTGTATTGATACATTGTAAATATACGTTTAGGAAGTCAGCCCTTTTCTTTATATATGAAACGAGGATCTTATTCTACTATATGGCAACTTTACTCGTTCAAAAGCCAAGACACTTCAGCATATACACTCACCTCTTTCCTGTTTGCAGTCTGCTATAGATTCAAGCAGTTACACAAACGTCAACTACTCGCACTGATAACATACAGGGTAAATAAAACAATTGAAGGGATATTTGTAATCTGTTACATGTAATTTCTTGTTTGTTTTTATTTCAAACTATTCCTTCCAAATTAATCATATTATTTCACAATTTTTTCTCTTGGTTTTTGGTTTTGTTTTCATTTTCTTTGTTTAAATAATTACGATATTTTGTTGTTGTAGTTTTTTTATTTAATTTAATTTTACTTACACATTTATATTTAATATATTTAATACAATAATTGTATTTTCATAATTCTGTTTTATTACTATTTTAATATGTATGAATATTTATATACTATGCCATTAATTTTTTCCTTAAATTCTTAACAAATACATACATGGGTATATATTTAATAATTTAATAATATTTATTAATCATAATGTAATTAATAAATATTTAAATAATGTTCATTAGTGGTTTTATAAATTAACCTTGTTGATTACTGAGTTTTTTCTGTGTAAATTTTGTTAAATGAAATTCCTTTTTTTAAATTTTTATTTAATTTTAAATATCGTTCATATATATTTATTAATTTCATTGCTTTTTACTCTTGTTTCGTTCTTTTTTTTTCTTTTTGTTTTGTATAAATATATATTTTTATATTTTTAATTGTTGTTCTTGTTGTTGTTGTAGTTTCTTGCTGTTAATTACACATTAAATTTTAATCGTTTCTGGCTGCGTGTATTTTTTTGGATATTTTTTTTTCTTTTCATATGGTCGTTCATATAGGATTAAACATTTGCAGTTAATTTTTTAATTATTTCATTTAATTAGTTTTTATATTTTTTTTCCTTTTCTTGTTTGCTTATTTTGTTGAATTTATTTAACATTAACGTTGCTGTTACAATATTATTTCTATCATGTTAAATCATTATTTTTTTTTTTAATAATTTCCTTTGATTTAAAAAAAAAAATACAAATATTTTTAAATAAGTACTCCGCGCTTGGTTTCGAACTTAATTCTTTTGCCAGTTGAGATTGGGTGTGTGTGTCTGTGTTTTTTTGCTGAAAATAATTAAACTAATGTGTAGGTGTACGAGTGTATGTCAATATCTTTTTTTTAAATACAGTACACTTTTATTTTTTGTAACATGTTGTACTATTTGCAGCAGAGCATGATGGTGAATAACACTGGAAAGAGTTTATCTTGTAGGACTTTAAGAGAAGGCAATGTCACCCCGTAAATTTTATCGACGTCCGGATTTACTGTTATTATTTAAAATATCGGTACAGCTTTAATTTTTTTATGTTGTCTTGGATAAGTGCTCAGATGATCCTACCTATGCAATGCGCTGCACTGGATCAAGATAGAGAGAGGGATAGTGTAGGGAATAGACGGGTGGTGAAAGTGGTAGGAAGAGAGAGCTTAATTCATGCACAACTCTGCAGTTGCGTGTTAAAGCAAAGTTGCGCAGTCTCTGATGTTTCTTTTGACGCATAATTTTTTAAGTACAAAGAAGTAATTTTATTTATTATTTTGCTACGCCGACGTTTTATTGCTCAATTATCGACGATAGAAGAATCAGAAAAAATTTTGACTTGACTGGAAAGGGAATCAATACCGGTTTCTTCTGGTTGCGAAGTCAACACGCTAAATACGCAGACATAAGCACCTAACGGATTTCCAAATAAAAGCAGGTCAATGCTGTATATCTTTCAGAGCCATGTTGATACATCTGTAAGCGGAGTGGTAAATATTGGAAGAAGAAACCGCTACCGATTGTAAAGGAAAGAACATTGCAGATCATGGTGCTTTGGCGCTTGTAGCTCGATATATGAACGGGTATTTTTAAAAATAATTTCACAAGTTTTTGTTCAGCTGTCTATTTCTCTTTTTCACTTCTGATATATTTGAATACTTTTCAAAAAGGGGCTGCTCTCCACTTTAGAGGATGTGGCAATGGATGCTAGCAGAGCTTTTGTGCCAACCCAAATTAATTTTGAAATCTTCTAAGGAAAATTTTGTAAAAGTCCGTGGATATTGTTTTAAATTACATGGCAGTATTTTACTTAGTTTTTTCGTTTATTCTAATTTTAATTTTAAATTAACTTGAAAACAATTCAATTGCGATTTAAGCATATTTCTCTAGTGAAATCTATTAACTACAGTTGTTATGTAAGTGGAAAATAAATCGAAGAACAACTAAATTATTTACAAAATTTGTAGAAATATTTTTTGTTTTGTTTTTGGTATTTGTAAGTTTTTAAAACTAATTTTAATTAAATTTTTGGTGGTACAACTTTATACTTGCATTTTATTTATCTACTAATTTATAAATTTATTTTCTATTTATTATATAAAATGTAGCAGGAAAATTTCTAAATTTCTTTAAAAAAAAACATTGTTGTTTCACTATACTGGAATATTCAAAAAAAATACACTTTATTTTATAAAAAAAGTTTCAACTTATAAATTTTGTATAAAAAATTTATTTTAGTAAATTTTATAATAAATCAAATATAATTTTGTTGAATACGCCAGTAATTTTTTCATCATTTTAATTAAATGAAAAATAATTTCATGTATATGGCAGTTACTTTTGAATGCATTTAAATAATTTTTTTTTTTAATTACAACTGCTTGTCTTTTTCAATGGTGCGCTTTAAAATGTGACAATTTTTTTTTAATATTAAATTTTCTTTTTATACTATATTTGATTACTTTTATATGTGTTCACGTTTATTAAAAATTTACAGTTCTATTATAGTCCGATGGAATTTTATAAAAATTGTATTTTATAAATTTTAATTTTAATACGTTACATAAAATATTTACATTAATTGTCATATAATGAATTTCATAATGACTTTTATTTAAATAATGAAAATATTTACATTACTTAATTATAAACTACATAAATATTTATTTTTCTTTGGTATGTTTTGCAATTAAAATAACTTTAATCGGGAAACATAACCTCAAAATTTAAGGAAAAATTAAATCAGATATCAAAAATATAATCGAAAATAAAATAATAATAGGTTAAAATAAGTCGAGCAAAAATATAAAAATAAAAAGTAAAAAAAATGTAAATTATGAAAACAAAACCAAAAGAACCAAGAAATAAAAAATTCAAATATTAAAATTTTGGATACCCACTACGGCATTCTGTGACATCTCCAGCATACATTATAGTCTGGACTAGTAGCAACCTTACTAGTCGACCTTATGAACAATGTAGACTTTATGTCTAAGTCTAAGTAAATTTCAGAGGTACATATGCATATGTGCGTATGTATCTATTTTTTTACCAAATATATTTTTTCGAATTTTTGCAATTTTTCGACTTTGGATACGTTGTTACGCGGTATTTTTGTACAGGATTCATACTATTTTGCGTTTGTTTATAAAGTAGAATTGATTGCTGGTAAAACTGCTTGTTAGTGTTTTAATAATCCGTTAGAGATTTACCGTGTTCTCAAATATTTTATTAAAATAAAATTTTTATGTTTTTTCTGGGAAGTTTCAACTTCATTAATTTTTGTCGCACAGTGTAATTAATCAAAATGAAATATTTTTTCTACGAAATCTGATATTTTATAATTATTGATATTGATAACAATAAAAATAATAATATGGCCACACTGTGCAATACCGTGTCGTACGAATATTTTATGTTGTACCAAAAAAAAAAGAAAAACAAACAAAAATAATAAAAAAGGGGCAAAATTAAATGGAAAAAAAAATCGTAATAAAACGGAAAATGACTTGCTTATCAGTTTGTAATTTATCTCCAATAATTACAATAACTACTTATTTATACTCGTATTAACTTGCCTCTTAAACTAAATTAATCGTTTAGTCGATTAAAAATAAACGCCTTCTTTCTCTTCTTAGATTTTTTTTTTTTTTTGTAACTCCTATTATACAATATGTATTTATAGAGAATTTATTTTAGGATTTTTATAATAGATAATTCACTTTTAAAAAAATAAATCTGTGTTTTACTCGTACAAGCGCAAGAAAAAACGAAAACAACGAATCCTTGAAAATTTAATGGAAACAATTTAAGAACAATTAAATTTCGAATAAATTGGCTTCTCCATCCATGTGACCCAGTAGGGCAAAATTAATTAACCGAAATCAATTATTTTTTTATTTATACGTGTGTAAATAAATTGAGAAAAGTGTAGAGAGAGGGAGCGCAAAACTGGCAGATAACTTACCCCAAAGCAAACTGACGGATGCCTGGACATAAACTGCTGAAAGTTATTGTTGCCACAAATGCATACAACAGCATTTGTAAATATGGCATTGTGTACGTATGTAGAGGTGAAGATGATGCAGCATTACTGCGCGATTTGGAACTTGCTACAACTTCGGATTCTTCGGGTGGTATATCCATGCTGCTGCTGGCCACAATGAATTGGAATATATCACTGACCTGCAAGAAAGATATTTACATATAGAAATGCGATAGACCTTAATTAAATCAATTTAAAACATTATTTCTAAAATAAATTACAATACTAATTTTACATACTACTAGCTGGTCAGAAAATGAGAAAATGAGAAAACGGGTTGGTTATGCAGTTCTTGCTTGAATAGTAAAATTTCGGTGAAGGTTCCCTGAAATGAAATGCGCATAGGAACTAGCTAACCGCTCCTAAACCAATTTCAATGTATTTTCTCTTAATAAAAATATTTTTCTGAATAAGTTAAATATTTTGGGAAAAATAGTATTAAAAAAATTACAATAATTTTTTTTTTTTTAATTTTAAGAGAAGTAACACTCAGGCAATTATTGACTACTACTAGGTGTTAACTTCAGGAATAGTGCTGGAGATTACAGGTGGTGAAGGGACAGATAAAAGAAGGCTTCATTATTTTACAATAGTGCTTTGGCACGTTCCTTGTTTAATAGCAGTGTTGCAGCGCCTCTGATATCAAGGAAAAGCATTAAATTTCTGTAGCTGTATTTGGTAGACATTTTATTTTTTATTTTACTTCGTCGATGATGCTACGCAATACGGACAACGAGGGCGCTCTGATGTTACTTGTGGATTAAAATTAAATTAAGATAAAATTTTGCAATTTTTAAATAGCGTGTGGTCGATAACATACAGACTGTCGAAATTACATCTGATAGTTACTAAGAACTGATAATCACACACGGTGGACAAAACACAAAGAACGCTGAAAATGAAGGTGCAGCAGCCTTCGAAAACAGCATGCTGTTGCGTTCTGCCAGTGCTTCTCAATGTGATTTACAATTTTCTCTTTGATTTAGTTTGTTAGTTTAGTAATTATCACACGTAATTTTCGACTAACTGTATGTCAACGTCATGCGGAAAGCGGTCCCACGAAGGAATCTAACCAGTGGAGGAGGAAGTAATTTTTTAGTGGTAAGACCACTCGACGCAGATGACGACAGTCTCTGTAAGTGCGAAGGCATTTTCAACTCTACCTCACACGCCAAAAAAAAAACGGTCATCAGCTTATTTAGAATTGAAAAAATTTAACTAATTGCATAAACTGAGTTTCGAAATAAAGCACTGCATACATATGTATGTATGTATTAAACAATTAACAAAATTTACAGGTGCATTATTTTTTATTTACTGCATTAAAACTTAAAAAAAAAATTTCCATACAAAATTAAATATTTAAACAAACATTTTTTTTACCATAATGCCAGTTAATCTATACTAAATCAGGTTATGTTTTTTTTCCAGTTTTTCAGTAGAGCCTAAAAACCATTTTTTACTGGGAACACAATTGGGGCGAACGACGAATTTCTTCTAGCAAAATATATTCGTGGGTAAAAGTTTGCAGTGTGGCACAGAATAACAACGATAAAATTGCAGCTGTCTTAATCATCTAAGTTGTTTGCTGTCTGTGTTACCGTATAAAAAAAATCGCTTGAAAAAATTTAACATTAACAAAAAACAATTAAAAAGCAATTTAATGCTAAATAATTCTGTAGATTTAACTTAAATAATTTGTGTTAAATATAAAACAAGTATTAAAGTAACAATTATGATTATTCACAAATATATTTGAAAACTAAAATGACAAACGGTAACTCTGTACAAATTTGTTCGTCTTTCGTGGGCGTATGAAATAGAAATAAATCTATTGGATACTTCGTCACGCACGACGAATTTCATCCGACATCGGTGATGTGTTAATTTTCATATGCACAAATGTATTTAAATTCCGATGACGAAAGTTCGCAATGAAAAATTTGTCGTTTATCCCAATTGTGTTCCCAGCATATGTCGTAACTTTGTTGTATTTTTTTTAAGCCAATCGCATTATTGGAACATATATATCGCTATAAGTATTTCGCAAAATAAAGCTTGTATAATTGGATACTGTTAAAAAAACAGATAGCTGGTTTTGTCGCAGCAACGACGATATAAAAATGTTATGTTTTTCTTTTTCAATTCATTTATTTCCAAAATTTTTACACTATTCACAAAGATGACGAAGCCTCAGCGCCATAAATGCTTTATTGAGGCAAGTTGGAATGAATGATATGAACAGAAACTGACTATGATTGCACAAGTATTATTGACACAAAAACTAACAATGTTGTATTAAAATAAAACCAAAAGCGAAAGCAAATGCAACAGTAAATGACATTATTACACATTTTGTTTCTCATATTAAAAATAGTAATATGTAAATATATCATCACATGTACATACTATATAAATATATGTACATTTTATAATACAAGGTGTTCTGAGCAGTGATGTTAACCGTATGGTAATAACCGTATTGTACCGCAATTTAGACCTTCGGACGATGACACGTAATTTCTATATTTTACGCTAATTTTAAAAATTTCAAGTATCAATCCCCAATATTATTTTATTTTATAATTGGGGTATTCACAAGGTGGTCTTAAAGTCATATATTTTAATATAATAACACGAGAAAATATGATGAAATAGTCTGAAATGCAACACTGTGCATTAAACGGCTGGAATATGTAAATGAAAGATTGGATGTAATTTTAAGTGCCTTATTCTGCAACCGGTGTACAGATTTTAGTTCAATTGTCTTTTTCGATCCGTTCAATATAGTCAAGTAATTGAAATGGATTTGCATTATTGCATTATAAATTAGAAGTTTTGTTTTATTATCAAATTTATTTTAAAATTTGTACAGCATGTTTCTAGAATAGCTGCGCAGCTTTAGTTATAAAATTTTGAATGTGTTGACACCAGGAGGGATTACTTTGCACAGGTATTAACCAGAAATCTGTATTCAATACTAGACTAACCCGGTAGTGCGTGGGGGTGAAATATCGTAGTGCCTCCCATGTAAGGCCTGTATTTACAGAGGCAATTGGCGAGGTGTCCCTTCTTTCACCTGAAATTGGCAGATCTAGAGAAAGAAAAACTTCCTAAAACCCGAAATTTCAAGTGTTATTCGTACGTATGTGCGTATAGGATGAATGACACTAC
The DNA here is from genome assembly GCA_963924685.1 of Dexiosoma caninum. NCBI lineage: Eukaryota > Metazoa > Arthropoda > Insecta > Diptera > Tachinidae > Dexiosoma > Dexiosoma caninum. The sequence goes on along the minus strand of OZ004725.1, from coordinate 124,246,826 downwards.
GTGAGTGTATCTTCCAACGGTGACATCCAGCTACTGGGCGCCATCTGGTTATTATCAGCCTTACCGTGACACCGGGGCATTGTTGCGGCTCGAACAGCACCGTCCCCTTATTTTCCTTATGGAAAAGACAACGAAGTGAAAACAAAAAAAGAGGCAGGAGCTCCTCAAGAAAAAAAGAACATTCTCTCAAGTGACGTGCGAACCAGTGGAAATGGAGATTGCTGTGAACATAGAGCCCGCTGAAGCCTCCAACATCATCGGGGGAGGATAAACTACTCACCTCTCCTGTTCTCGGCTCAGGAACTGCGAACGACAAGATTCGACTCAGTAGGGCCGCTAAAATACTTCTTGGATAGGGGATATGGTATTGAGGAATCTTGCTCAACAGTCGGCTGCAATGAAGTGAAAAAGCTCAAGCAGCACAACTCCGAATTCTGTCGATTTTGTAAAACTGACACATTGTCGAGCACTCAGCACGACCTGGGTGTAACTGTAGTGCCTTCACATAAGCTGTAGAACACCATAACCCAAATAGTGCTACGATTCCTTAAAAGTCTTTGGATAGATTTGTAATATGAAGGGCTTTGCACAATAGATTTTCTTTTTTTTTTGGTCGCGGTGCTTCGGTCGCAATAATAATATTAAAATAATAACCCGGTGCGCTTCGCTACCTCCACACTCACTCATGTAGTTGTCCGCCATATTGTGTTTGTAGTGATTCCATTTGATTTGACGTTTTCTTCTTAACTTACCATCACTTTCCTCTAGTTCCAGCACAATGCATCACATGTGTAGGGGTCATCCCCCAATTTGATCTCCTATTTAAAAAAAAACGCTTTCTATGCCATTTAACGAAAGCAAATATGTATTTACATTTATTTAAAGGACATTTTTCCATTCAACATTTCATTCAGCGTTATTGCTCATTGTCTTGCCGTTACTTTTACTTTATCAGTCGTAATAAAAAATAAAAGAAAAGAAATTCAAATAAAAATATTTACCTCATTCCAGCCATAACGATTCTTTGCTTGCACAATGGCCTCATAATACGCTCCGGGTACAAGATTCTTTAGTACGTATGACATGAAGTGCATTAGTGGTTCCGAGGGTAGACGACGTTGTGGCGTTAATATGTAATCATGCCATCTACCTGGATGTTGAAATGTATCATTCATCTGTAAATATTCAGCAATAAAAAAAAAGGAAACATGACATGAAATAATTTACGTTTCATTTAAATAAAAAGCAGAATGTATTTCATATATTTTTTTCTATAATGATGCTTAAACAAATACCATTCATTGAAATTTTTCCATGGAAATGTCACTGATGTATCTAGTGAATTATGAGGGTGGAGCATTTTGATAGCCACACAGCCGGAAATTAATGAAAATAATTTTTTTCTTTCCGCGTCGCGTGTTAAGAGAACATAGAAGGAAGAATTGACAATTCGGTCAGTTTGTGAACTCTATTTGTTGAAGTTTGCTTTGCTTATCTTCTGAATATGGTTCAGCTCTTTTGTACGTGGAAAGTTCAGTTGTGGAAATGGAAAACAGAAAAACAAATTTGTTTTTTCATATTCGTTCGTTACTTATTACAGGGTGTACCAATAACAGGTTTCATTTGCAATTTCTTGCATCGGCCAGTAACTACTTGACACATGACCAGTAAAAGCTACGCTCCTAATAAAAATGGAACGTTCTACGGTTGAATACAAATTGTAAAAAAATGGTGGTGTCGATGGCTGAAGTAGTTAGCACGTTGACTACTAAACCAAAAGTCTTGGGTTCGACCCCAGTATCGGACTAAACACAATGTGCATATTTTCTCATGACGAAAGGTTTCAGTGGCGAAGCAATAGTCACTGTGCGACGTTTAATTTCAACAAAACAGCGCTACGTGCCACCCAAAAGATGCTCTACCGTGCGATACCTCGAAGAGGCGATCACAATTGAAATTGGCCATTGAAATCTGGTGATTTAAACTTTCTGCTGTGGGACTGCGTGAAATATACGATTTACGACCTTGAAGATTCAAATCATGACACCAAAACGCAAATGTGAAAATTGCTGAAGCCAAATTTCATGAAGAGAATATGATTCTGATGAACTGGGTAGTGCGCCAAAACAGACGGCTGGTGGAGTCGCTCTCCTATGGAGAGGAGCTGTATAAATGGGGTAAGGCGACTATTGAGATACGTCAGCTGTTTGAAGCAGAAAGACCGCTCTGTCTGTGCAACTGTTGTCTGTTTTGTGCAGCTGTATGGCGCTGACTAGTTTGCAGGCTTTCAACCGGTATCTTTTGGATCCGGTGGAAATCAGATCTCTTTCCATCACGAATTTACTCTACTTCATTCGGAGAGCAGATAACTTATTGTCTGAAGCTTTCGGTCTGCCTATTTCTATTCCGGGAACGTTGTGTCCAACTTGGCGTCAGCTGCGGCCGGCGTGTAGCCATGGCCATAGTAAGATACAAAATATCTTTTTGGTCGGACTGCACGACGGGTAGCAACCTACTGACGCCTAATAACAATCAAAATATCAATGGTCCGGCAAGAGTAGCAGTGACGGTCATTTCGTTCTTATTGTCTTCCATTTTTAAACAACCGATAATTTGCATTAAAAATACTATTTTTTTTACGTATAAAAACGAAACCTTTTAGTTGAGAACGAAGTTGTTTATTTGAGTTTGCATTTGCAAGAAAATTTCATTTTTTCACACAAATATATTTTTTTTAAAATAAAATTTTAATTTTTAAAATTTTTTTAAAGAACTAAACACCAGAAAACATGCCGTGGGCAAATTTTTTTCTTCGCAGATGTATTTTTAAACTACACACAGTCTGCTAAGCTCTTAATAAAAGCTTGTCTGTAGAAACATACATGGATCTAGGCGGGAATCGAACACGCAACCTCCATATTGATAGACTAATGCTCACGTAGTAGGCTACGCAGGCACCCCAATCCGAGATACAGCGAAATTTTTATTTTCTATTTCCAATAATTTGATTTTAATTTTTGCCATAAAAATAATAGACAGTCATGATAAAAGCCAATGAATTATTAACTGCTCTAATTTTATTTATTTCTTTTTTTTTTGTACCCATTTTAAGTTTAATTATTTTCATTTGCTGGTGCAATTTCCACGTCCAGTCGTTTATTTTTCTTTTATCAATTCAAATAAATAAATAATGTAATTCAAATCATTAGTATGTAATCACAGATCGAATACCAATTAAAAAATAAATGGTGAATTAAGCAAATACAAATATTGCCAACGAAATTACATTGTAAATGGATCATTAAAATGAAAAACATAAATAAAAATGTTTATAAAAATAAATCGAATAAACCAGAGGAAAACTAATTGGTTGATTGTGTCAGTAAATAGTTTTCAAAGAAATAAAAAAAAAAAAAAAGAATCCTTCATATCTATTCAGTGTGGGCGAAGCTTAGGCCCGCCCCAACAACAATATTTCAAGTACAAATTATACTCTAGTTTTGGCATAATAAAATCTGAAAATCTATCACTTTATTTCCACTCAGGCATATACGAGTATTTTCATAATGACAGCATCAATTTGTTGAAAGAAATTATTTAACGTACTCGTTCGTATCGTCAATAGACAAGAGCAGAATGAGTAGAATGGAGTTTATGAAAGGAAATTGTGAATTCTTTTCATGAAATATTATTTTTTATTATTAATTAAAATATAAAAAATATGCCCCTGATGGGTTTCAAGAGCTTTAATAATTAATATGCTGTTACTGATTTGCGCGAAATCAATTAATTTTTTAAAATAATTACAAGTGCTGGCGGAAAAATTATGCAAAGTTTTTCTTTTCATTCGTGTCTTCATTTCTCTATGAAACAGAAAACAAAAAAATCTTTTTTAAAAGTCTGTGCAATTAAATAAGATGAAGTGAAAATGCATTACAACACTTTGAACACTTTGATTCGAGGAATTATATAAAATTTTTTCAAGGCTTTGCGAACACAGCAAACACAAAGATTGTTAAATCGGAGGGATTTATTTTTAGCTGCATGAGAACCTAAAATTATAATAGAAGACAGAAATGTTATTGGAATGCATTTTAATCTGGTAAATAATATCCCGGGAAAACTCTACATATCGAGCCTTTGGTGCAATGCCGTAGTAACTCAAAATTTTAATTTTTTTGAGCTGGGTATGCAGAAATGATCTTTGTGGAAATATATATCTAAAGGACAAAAGATTATGGTTCTATCTCTAACTGTTCAGATGCATTTTGCTCAGTTGACGATTTTTTGAATTGCAACAAAGGCTCGATATGGCGTCAATAGTGGGTGGAATAGTGGTTTCAAATGCTTCAAGATTATTTATTTTGGACCCATCCGTATGCCACATCTGAGAGCGCGGTTCGAAGTTGATACGAGTCCACCCTCCAGTCGGAAATCTTTGAGGAGAACCAGCACGGCAATGATCGTTATCAAAAGTTCCGCCATCAATCTCGTAACGTCTCATTGCCTCATTATTGGGTGTAGTTTCGTTAGCCTCCCTCTGCCTTCGGCCGCCACACTAACGATGCACATGTGACTAGTGGTTCACCAACTGAATTTTATTTCAAACAAAATCTTACAAAAAAAAGGTTTTTAATGTGATAATAAGAATTGTTTTTTGGAACTGAAGATTAAAAAAAAAATTTCATAACACTGTACAGAAGGTCATTTTGGGATTCAGACACCAAGTCGTACCAAAAATCTCTGTACAGGCAAATAATGGCCCTGTTGTTCTCGTGATCCAGAATAATTGGTATGGTTTTAAACGGGGTTAAAAAAAATGCATGGATGACAGTTTCCGGTATCAAATAAATTTCTCAACTCAAATTGAGTGTATTTGTGGTGAAATACAGGGCGGCCCAAAAGGAGCGACGGTGTTTGAATTCCTTATAACTTTTTATTGTTTTTCTAATTAAATATATTTCTTTTTTATGAAAAGTTTTTTTAATTATTTATTTTCAATATTGCGTTACCAAATAGCAGTAGCATCGTCAGGAAATAATTATATACATGTATATATATATACATTTGAATATAAATAATTATTTCCTGACGATGCTTATTCATAAATTAATTATAAGCGACGAAGGACATTTCCAATTGAATGTGTTTGTTAATAGACAAAAAGGGCTACGGAAAATCCAAGTGTAGTTCAACAGCGAGAATTACACCCACTTCAGGGTACCGTTTGGTGCGGTGTTTCATCGGAAAAGGATAATTGGGCCATATTTTTTTGAAAATGAACACGGTGCACCGTTTCCATCACTTGTGTTCGATATCGGAATATATTGGAAAATTTTTTAAGGCCAGCTGTGGAAAACGAAACGCTTCGGTCATTTAGGGCCACCCTGTATAAGGTAGATGTCGTTTCAAATTTTGTGTTGTTTTTACACTGATAGATTTTTTTCAGCCCGACCGACATACTGATTGTCGGTTCGTGCCCAAGATAGCGCTGTAAAAATTAACTTTTTCGCCAGACGAGTCCAATTGCTAGTTCGTTTTATATCCCCTTTCCGTTATTCCCGTTATAAATAAAATATGACAAACAATTATTGTAGCACCAAAAAGTATGCAGCAAATATTTTTAATGGCTTCATGTTGTAAATATTATCAAGAAAAACGAATGCAATGTTTTTTGTTTTTAGAAAAGCGAATTCAAAAATTTTTAGTATTCTTTTTAGGCATCTGGAAGAAAGTGGTGCTGCATTATTAAGCATGAAACACATTCGCCACAGCAGGCTACCAGCTACAATCTGTCAAAATTAAAATACACACGTTTATATGGAAACGATTATTTTTGACGACATCACTGCTGCACGACCAACTTAGGATAATTTATATTTTGATAAGCGGCAATATGCAATTATAGTGCTGCCAATGTAATGAGAAATTATTAATATACTTACTTTTATTTGAAAAGAAAAGAACAGAAAAAATTAATATATTATATTATTAACTCATATATTAACATAAGTTGGCCTGTTTCTAAATATTTAAGTGGAATGAAGATATTTGGAACAAGTGTTTTTTTTTATGAAACTGAAATGCTTTTAAGTGGCACCACTTGAAAATTATTAAGTAGCCGGCTACTAGGGAACGAATGCAGCCAACTACATTTGTAGTCTCTGAAGCTCGTAGCCTGCTGTGGCGGATGTGTTTCATGCTTTACCCTACAAGAAATTGATGACCGATACTAATGCACACATTTTTTTTTCTAAACCATTTGCCCGAATATATGATTGTCATTGCTAATGGATAAAATTAATTTTTATGTGAATCGCTGAATAGTTTGTTTTAATATTTCTGTATATTTTAAATATTTGTGTGTCGTGAATTATTAATGTCTCTAATTATATTTAAAAGAAACAGTGGATATTTAAGTGAAATGGGAAGATAAGTATATTGCGTTAATTATTTATATAAATTTTTTTAATCATATTGCATTGACATCTTTTTTTTTCGTTTGATAACGCGATGTATACCAGTCGACATTCAGCCAAGGGCACGCTAACATTGAAGTATAAGAGCCGCTACTTAACAACATGGAGGCGATCGAGGCCATTGTAGGTATCTGACTGTCTTAGGTCACAGGGTATGGCCCACTCTAAGGTTCTGTTAGGCAATTCAATTTTATAATATATTACATTTCTTTTTTTAAATACTCGTATTAAAAGTTTTAAATTAAAATCAATATAAAGAATTGAAATAAAATGGCATCATAAAATATTTCACAATTTTTTTTACCCAATAAACTTGAAGTGACGCAATAATTCTCGTTATTCGTTATCAATTTTTTTTTCATGTCATACGAATTTTGAAGAATTCTGCTGATTGAGAAATACTTTTATCAACAGAGTTTTTTTACCGGGAACTTGAAAAACTACGAATATCATATTTTTAAAAATATTTTTTTTTAGCAATGTTTGTTCTATGGTCATCCGGTGCCAATAACAAAATCTTCAGAAGGCTTTAGATTTAGAAAAATTAAATAGATTTAAAATCATTTTTGTGTTTAAGAAACATTTTTAAATTTCAATTTGGTCTATTTTGTTTGTTCTCAAAGGGTTTTTGGGGAGTTCTTATATAAACATGTGAAATTTCTCAACTCTTTTCAACAATTTGATTCAATATCTGCTGAAGGTATTATTTGGTATTAGCATCAAATGAAATGTCCTTATAGACCAGCTGAAACATATAACAAACGTAGATAAATAATTATAATTAATTTTGACATCTCAAAAAACTCTCAAAAATAAGATAAATCTTCACATATGGTAACACTGGTGCAAAGTGAGCGTCTTGTTCAACGTAAAGGAATGTACACATGATTGTCATATTAATGTACAATATAGATAGAAATATTGTAATAAAATGTTCAACAAGCGTATGAACTCACACTTTTTTGTGTGACAACATTGTCACAAAATGTATTGTCCGTGCATTGTGTGCCAATAATATTGTCATAATTCTGACAATGTTGAGAACATTCCTTCATTTCCACTGACATGTAATTGCCACACATTTTACAGTCTTTTGTTATTGTCCAGTGTGTTTAATTTAGTTCTCCGTAGAATAACACCAGTGGCAGATAAAGATTTCTGTTGGCAACGCTGCCCATAAATCTTTAGATACAATGTTAAACACCGGATCTGGCAACTTTTGCCGTACAATAATCTGAAAACCGTGTGAACAGACAATTTTAGTTGACAGATAAATTTATTGTGTGACAATAAAATTGTAAGGTTTTCTTACAATAGTCTGAACACATAATTTACACTTCGGAGGCAACTTTTTCATTGTGAGTGCATTGCCAGCATATTGCCATATTCTACAATATTGTAAAATCTGACAATCGCGTGTATACAGCTTAACACTAAGATAATTCCAGTCAATGGAAGACTGTAGTACGAATGAATGGCCACCGATTTGTTAATGCTGGTTGGTAAAAAAAGACATCTACAAACTGCTATTTCCAGAGGTACAGCGATCGTAAACCTTTTATAGAATTATATTCTTATACTCTACAACATTTATACTCTTCACTGTATATATTCTGTTTTCGTCGTAGAAATTGATTGGTTTTTTTGTAACAATTCCGCAGTGAAAAAGCATTTTACAAAATCGCATTAAACATGATGAAAACTTTATTGTTTCCCTTTTTCTTTAAACTTTTCACAAATTAAAATTCACAACATTTCAATTTCAAATTCACAGCAACAAATTTAAAGTACAGGATCGCAACAAGCAAAAACTAAAATTCTAGTTCCTGTGCATTTATGTATTTTAATTTTAATTTAACTTTTTTTTCCCCAGACTTTCAGTTTGCAATTTAATAATAACACAGCTGCAACAGCAGCAACCTTTTTTTCGACAACATTTTAAAAATATTGCAAAAAGTGGTTTTAAAAAACAAATAATTTATTGGAAAATATACAGAATTTTGCAGGATTTACTTGTGTAGCAATAAATGTAAATGGTGAATGTGCATTGTATTCGTAGGAAAAAAAAAACCTAACAAATTTTTATTGATACTGCAATAACCTGACCGAATAGCAAACTAAAAAAAATCTTGCTTTCATAAAAATCTATGGGTTTGTTTATTTATTATTTATTTATTATTTTTATTTTTCTTTCGGTAAATTATAGAATTTATTTCGGTTTTATTTTTAGCAGTTTTATACCCTGTTTTTTCCTGTTGCAACTTACCAAAACACGTCTATAGAGTAAACGTACTTCGTCCAAAGGTGGATAACTATCAATTTTCCAAGTCAGATTATAACTGTCGGATGAGAGACCCCATTTGGGTGAATGGAATTCTGCGGGGCCAGGACGTCCAGATAATTCCATGTATTTACGTGAGCGACCCAAAGTGTTATCCGCAACGCAGCTGGAATGTTATAAAAGAAAGAAATATGTTTTCATTTTAATTGATATTTTGTTGCTGAACTTTTTGCAAAAAAAAAAAAATAAAAAACTCTGTATGTTGCAAATGGTCTGTCTGTCTTTACAACTGGTTTACGAATGCATAAAAAGGCAGAGAAATTGTTAAGAAAAAAGAGAACTATTAGCTTCAGGTTGTTAAAGAAATAAATAAATTTCTTTAATGGTTGGATATACAGTGGGCATAGTAGGGCGAATGTTTAACGTCAAGTAATGAAATTTTTCCAGCTGATAGAAAACTAGTCACGGAACTGGCGTCATATCAAATTCTACTCAATTTTGCAAAAACAGTTTAACCAGCTCGGTTATATGCGGTACAGTAGTATGGTGCCCCAGTATCAGATGTATGCATGCTTTACCTTGCTACCTGCCCGTACGGCCTAACCCGACGGTATTCTGAACACCGAGTGAAGAGATAATGCGCCCACTAACACCACCATCCATAGGCATGCGAACATACATATACATGACCACCAATTCGAGGCCATGGACAGGAGCGGAGACTGTCTAAAAATCCGTCTGATCTGTGGGTCACGGCATCCGGTTGCAATAGAACTGCACATCGAGCAAAATTTGCTCTCGCAGCGATTTGGGTTAAACCACAGCCACCACGTCGCTCCAATAAGAGGGCCGCACCAATTACCAGGCACGCACCATGGTTCCTGCGGCTTCTGACACCCGTGGTACAAGATTTAACAAATAATAAATCCAGCCATAAGCAAAAGTCTATGAAATACACCGCATTGGAACAATAAATTGTTACAAACAAAAATTTCACCCACCATCAGATAAATTGCGCGTAAGTCTCCGGCCTTTAAATTTTTCGCAAGCAAGTCTTTGCTCAGAAAATTTTCTATTCTTAATAAATAATTTAATTGAATCGAAGTTTGATTTTGGTGTTCTTTCAAGAGAGTGCATTGCAAATGGCCAAATTTTGAAATTTTTTTTCAATTGAAACTGTCAATGGATACTGCGTTCTTTGTGATGGGTTGAAATTTAGTTATTATTTTAATTGAATCTTCGTTTTCTTTAATTGAATCTTGATTTTACTTTTTTCTTTTCTCTGTAGTATCACAATGCTTTTGCCATGCGCTTTGCTTTCAATTAAACTCTGTTTCATTTGAAATCCCGATTATTTTAACTTTTTCTTTGGTCCCTTGAATTTCAAATTATCGAGAGTCGACTGTATTATCAAATGTAAATATTTAAAAAAATAAAAGTAAGAAAGTGGAAGAGAAGTTGCTGTTGTTTCGAGTGTTGCCAACATCAGCATTTCCTTAGAAAACAAAAAGCTGCAATATATTTAACAAATTGCAAATAAATTCGTTGGAACAGGAAATTGCTTCGGAATCATTTAATATTTATTCATTCAATTCCGCTTGATGCGAACGATAACAGTTTTCTTCTTCCTGTAAGCCTGCGATATGCTTTCAATCTGTCCATCATTTTTTGTTTGGTTTCCTTGTTAAAGGGTCATTTTTATATTTATTTTTATAGTTTAATTTACTTGACTATTTTTCTTTTTTTTTTTTAATACAATCTCTGCTCTTTGACAACGCACTGTGTGTATGTGGGCACTGTGTGTATATTTTTTTCTTTATTTTGTCAGCGTCGAAAATGTTTCAAAATTTAAGGATTTCCTTTTGGGATTTTACATTGATGTGTTCACTACAGATAAAAGCTTAATAAATTATTTTCCATTTAAATTTAAATTTGAGAAGAATTTGTTTTGATGTTGTTTTGTGAAAATAATTTTTTTTCTGTTTGTTTTTCTTTTGGCGTGAAATTGAAGTGGAAATAGAGATGGAAAGATGGACACACAGAGTTTCCAAAAAAAATAGTTGTGGAAATGAAAATGTTATGAAAATAGTTTGAAGGACCAGGGCAGTGAATATGATACTGGTCAATGCCATACACTGGTTGCCCACGGTGCGCAGGTATTAGTAATATGCGATTTTCAAAGACCTTGACGAGTATTGATCGTATGAGATTGGTTCATGAGCCCATCAATACGGTTTTATTTCTTCTGTCGCTAATATATGTTACGCCGCTAAGTCACTCGAACGCAGTGACTAATTTGCTAATGAAAATAATATTTGCTGTCAAGTAAAACATCAACGTCATGTGGCCACTATTGAGAAACCCTTTAATAATATAAGTAATAACCCTTTATGTACATACAACGTATGAATATTTCCAATCTATTAAAATTTCTAGACTAATAAAACTGTTTTTGACAACGAAAATATATCATTTTGATATGATTTCATAGATAGAGAGCGTTAGTTAATTAAAAAATGAAAATAAACTTGATAACATAGAAACAGCTTTTGTTTTGTGTTGTGTTGTTTTGTTTTTATTTCATTAAATTTAATTTATTTAAAATTTAACTGATTTCAGCGCAGATAAAATTTAAAACAAGAATTGCCAAACAAAATATTAAAATAAAGAAAATAAATGACAAAAATGCCCCAGAGATACGCATAAACTTTAACTTGTAAATGAATTTAAATTTTATACGATTCACTAGCTCAAGACAAAGGCAATAGAATGCTGTTTGTTAGCAGTGCATTTGCTGTGTTTGTCAGGTTGACGGACAAGTAGAATTTATCTTTTGAATTTCAATGCACATTTTCTATGGGACCAGATCCTATAAAGAACTATTGATTGGCACTAAAGCCTGAGAATGAGATGAGCAGAAGTACTGACAGCAGAGTTTTGAAAATTTATAAAAATAATAAAAAAAAACTGGGAAAGTCAGGAATTTCACCAGATTTACCCTGCGGCCTAAATAAAAGCAAAAAGCGTATTTTTGTTCTCATACAAAAACAATTTCCGCTTCTATTTAGGTGGCACGGTGAGACACACAGACTGGCGAAAATAAAAAGTTGTAACAAATGTTTGCTAACAGCTCGCACAATCTTTTTTATTATTCAAATATCTGATTAAATATCACAATCACAGAAACAAATAACAAATAACAATAACAAACTGAAGAGGTCAGCAATGATAACTGAAAAAGGGAGTAGCGTTGAGTCAGCATTTATAATTTTTTATACTAAAACGCACTAACAGAGTGGCGATGGCACGATGGATGGTAGTCTGCACGTTGTCTACAAATCCAAAAACAGACCTGGGTTCAACCCCAATTTCAGACTAAAATTTTAAAATAAAAATAAACATCCCGCATTTTTCTGATGTGCATTAGTGTGTCATTGTATGTCAGTTGTTGTCGGAAGGTTTCAGTGGCGGAGGCATAGTCACTGGTCACTGAACAATACCGGCTTCTGTGACAAACTTTAGTTTGAAATTATAGTATATTATATATACGAGGTAGATGTATATGAAAATTTTGGCGGAGAATGGGGAAATACTTGATCGAAAATATACTTACGTTAAATTTTTTTAGTTACCTTTGAATTTTGCTTTAGAAATTTTTATTTGTTTTTTTTCCAAATTTATTTTCTTGATTTGTAAAATTCAATTTTCTTGGTGTGAGTTGGCAATTTTTAAGACGAAATTTTAAGAATAGAATTTTTATTTATCCTGGCTGAATATTTCTACTAAGAGGATATAAACGCAAATAAACATTGCGGAAGATTTTTACTATTTGCAAAGATTTGTCTGGGAGGAAAAATTAACTATTTTAATATTCATATACATATATTGAACCTGGTGGCAGTATTGAAGAGGATTGATCAAACAGGACAATAAATTTGTTAACAATAGTGCACCGATTCGTTTGAAGTTTATATAATTGAATAATTGGACATTTTTAACATTGGGCTGACTTAAATTATATTGTACAAGAAAACGTACCCTGGCAGAACTTTTGGTCATCTCAGTTCCATTCCTGAATAATGCAAATAAATTTTGAAGAATAATCAATTCAACGCTCCTATCTAATACACACTAAAAGAAAATGTAAATACATACATACACATAAATACACATACATACACACACATACATACACACACATACATACATAAACACACAAACATAGACACACTACACAAACAATTATAAAAAAATAATAATACTTATATATAGCAAAGATATTATTTAATTTATATGATGCACATAAAAAAAATCATAGAATTAAAAATTCTACGCATATCAAGTCAACAGTAATCCGGCGCCTGATCACTTAGTTGGACAATTTCAAAGTAAGTAAATAACATTATTATTATGTGATAAATAAATATAATCTTTCGCAATTTTATAAAAAAAAAAAAGAAAATAAAAAAATAAATAAATAAGAATTTATATACATATGTATATATTATATACATAATTACATATACATATGCATATAATTACATATTACATTTTAAATCCATATATACAAACTTTCACTAATACCTAATTTTTTTATTGTTACGAAAATAATTTCTTACAAAATTATTATTTTAGTTTTTTTTGATATACATATATTTATTAAGCCTGAGGTCTTTTTTTATTTTATTTTGTTTTTATTATTCGATATTTCGTTAACAGCTTGTTAACATCATCAGGAATAATTATAAATTGAAATTAAAAAAATAATCAGGCTTAATAAATATATATCAAAAAATATAATAAAAAAAGGTCAATTAATAATATAATTATTATTATTTTAGTTTAAATTATTTAATAATGTATTTGATTTGAATGGTGAATAAATAGTTAGAAAAGAAAAATAATTTTTATAAAGAAAAAAAAAAAAAATAAATACTTAAAACTTTTTGAATATTACCATTAAATATGGGAAGTTAAATATTATACTTATCGTGAAAGGTAAAGCTGGTAGTATGGAATAATAAGAATGTTAATTTTAACTTAAATTTTATAAGGGCTAACAACACCATCTGAGATTTTGTTAGCAAGCTACACAACATTGTCATTATGAAAACAATGTTCTACGAAAATAAAATTCTTCCATGTCCTTGAATAATTTTGTAGCCCTAAGTCAACTATATAAGACTTTGAAATTTTGTAATTGTTCTTTTTAGTTCGAAAGCTGTGACATTATTTATCGCGGCATAAAATGAATTTGTATAGAAATTTTATTTATAAAATTCAGTTTTAAGTATTGAATACTCGTATTATAAAAATTACATAAAATTCATAATTTTTTAGTTTCCACGCCTCAAAATGTAACGAAAAAGGAAAAATTCACTATTTTCCAGTCTGATTAATGTCAATCTTTAAAACCATTTTAACCAGACCATATGATTATATTACCTCTCTGCTAACAAATGTAAATCCTTTGGCACATTAATTAATAAAAAAAATATATAAAATTGAATAAAAAGGACCTTCTAAACTATTTACTCGGTTGTTTCATTATTAAATCCTTAATTTCTGTCTGTATCAGCAACCTCCCCAGCGCAAACAGCAAACAACATTTTGCTACTTCCCTACTTTCAATATATTTTCGACAGATTGACATTGACGTTGGCAATAACATGGCTTCTAGTTTGTAAACGAAAGAACAGAAAAAAATTCAACAAAATAGAAAAACAAATTGACTAAAAAAAACTTCACATGAAATTGTGAAAAACTGAAAGAAATGAAAAAGGTAGAAAAAATTACTACTGGGAATTAAATGAACGCCAGGCCCTTAAAAAAAGTAAAATTTCATATTATTTTCTAGACAAAAAAAAAATAAAAGGATACACGAAAGACAGTTACTATGTGACTTAAAAAATAAAAAATTGATACCTGAAGGAGATGAAAAAAAAAGAAAAACAAGAAATGGCAAGACAAGTAAAAAAGCTCAATTTAAGTCCATTAAGTTTGTCATGGCTGCCTAAAGTTAGACAAACAAATAATCCAAGTAATTTTAAGGATAATTATATTGTGTGCATTAGTGAACACGTTTAAGGCCTGCAGGTAGGGGTTCATTTCATTTCTCAGGAGCATAAAAAGTATAAAGAAACTACACTTACCTATAATTGCCAAAATCTTCTTGTTGTATGTGTCGAATGGTTAAAGTATGACGATTTGCTCTTGTTGACATTATGCGCCTATCAGTCGTCTGTATTAGAAATGAGTTTTGATACCAGGACACCTATAACGAGGGATAAAAGTTTCATTAACGCAGATACAGGAAAATAATGAAAAAAGAAAATGTATTTTAAATAATTTTGAGCAACTTTATTCAATTAATTCAAGTAATCCGTAGTCTCAAGGCAGGATACGTTATACGTTCAGAATTCAGCAAGGAAAACATGTAGCAGTCCCCAATTTAAAAAAAAAAACTCACACAAATAAAATTTTAATAAAAAAAAGTAGAACAAAAAAGAAAAACAAAACATGTGTGCACAGTTAATAATGGAAACAAAAATGCCAAGGACTGTTGTAAGTTAGGGTTGGTAAATTTAGAGCTTCATTTGGAAGGGGGAAAAATAACGCGGAATAATTTCTCGTTTTCAATTCATAAAAAATAATAAATATATACAGCTAATAATTTACATCTAGTGATTACCACACACAGTGGACAAAACACGAAGAACGCTGAAGATGAAGGTGTAGCAGCTTTCGAAAACAGCATGTTGTTCAGTTCTACTAGTGTTTGTCAGTGTTATTTAAAATTTTGTCTTTGATTTAGTTTTTTTCTTAGTATGTCATGAGCAATTTTGGGTCTCCTTTGTGAGCAGGATTAACACAAACAATGTTCGCCTCCAAGACGGACTTCACAATTGAAAGGACATTTCCGCAAATCCACTCATCGTCTTCTTTTAATTTTAATGTGTTGAGGGTTATGGTCGCCATATGGCACGTGGCACTATCATGTTGAGACCACATCCCACGTCAGCATCAATCGCTGCAGATAATATTCGACTATGTGGTCCATTCATTGTAGCCGAAATGGACTGGTTACAAACATGGTCTTATGTAATGCAGCCATCGACCATCTCATTGAGAACAACAGCTTATAAAATGCGATATTTTTACCGTTTCTGTTTGCAAAAGTGAATGAAATATTTATTTGAATGCCTGCCATTTACTTTTTGAAGATTACCTCATGTAAATATTGCCCGCAGTTACGCCGTTGGTGTTCCATCCGTGAGCTCTAATTAAGCTAAATTTCGGCCGGTATCTCACCAATGGCTGCTGTAATGTTGCCTTTCAGGGCTGAAATTGTGGCTGGCTTGTCCCTCTGCATGAGAGACTTAATGTATCTCCACCAAAAATAATCTAGTGCGGTCAAATCGCATAACTTTGGACGCCAACGACTGATTCAAAACCAGATACCAGAGGTGCAGTAACAGTACTTTTAAAAATAACAGAGTTGCACAGTAATTAAGCTTTAAATTCAACTTCAAGAAAAACAGATTCCCTGCCAAAAAGTTATTACTTTTATTCAGGCATTAGCGGCCTGAAGGCCGCCTCTCCTAAAATAAGCCACACGTACACACAATTAAAAAATCAAAGTTAATTGAAAGTAATTTTTTATTTATTGTTTAGGCCAATCGAAATGAATTGAGTTTTCCAATAGTTTAAGGGTCATTGAAATGAAAGTAATTTCAAGCACCACTTATTCAGCTTTTTTAAGGAATAATTTTTTTTTTAATTGCCCGACCACATGGCCAAATGAGCAATTAATTGATTTTGTTTTAAATTAAATACAAAGCGGTTTAGAGAAACTAATTAGTTGGGCGCTTCATAAATGAATAAAAACAAACTCATATTTAAATATACACGTGTTAAGTGACAAGCAAAAGATAACCATTTACACAATATTTCATTATTAAGAAGCTTAAAATGACAGTTCGGTTAAGATTTAAATCAAATTCTACTTGGCACTTTTTTCACTTTAATTTTAATGCCGCTGTCGGCTTTAAGCGAAAATTATTTAAACATTTTTCTTTTTTTTTTTTATCAATATTGCTGTCATTTATTGCAATAAATAATAGCAAAATGCATAATTATCTCCAGTGCAGGTTACTATTAACAAATTATCTCATGCCTTCCAATAAAAGCGACAGACAATGATTTAAATGAATGGGAAAGAAAAACGATGATAAAAATGTGAAAGCCTTCATTTGACAATTTTTTTTGCCAAATGTGATAATAAGAATAAATTGTTTGTCATTTCGAAACACTGCTGCAATAAACACATAAGCAACGACAGGCTACCGCCTGCAAGCCACGCAGTCTTAAATGACCGCCTTTTTAGCAGACGTTAAATAATGATACGTCAATGTTTTTTGTCTCGACAAGCCCAACGTTTTACACCCATGGCCATTTTCTTCAAGTATCCCGTTCTAGTATTTATCCGCCAGATTGTAGGCGCCAATTGCATCACCTTAATGTCAGAAAAGTAAAGTTCGCGAAAAAATCAAAACAGTTTTGCCATTTCAATACTGCCACATATTTATGAAAATAAAATGACCTAAAACTAATCAATTTATTTGCTTAAAACTTTCTGATTTTTAATGTATTAACAATCTTTTACATTAGTGGTGATATTTTTTAGTCATTAACAAAATAAAATATCAATACCCTCTCATTTATTCAATATTTTTTTTTTATATTGGCAACACTAAATAAATTTGTTCATGTCGCTTACAAAAGTACTAATTAGCCTATGTTGGCCTTGGTGCTCAGGTAGCCACGTAGCCGTGATTTCGTTAAAATAATCATTCTCATATACACACACGTTCAGTATTTGTGACAGGTTGCAGTCGGTGGCATGCTGTCTTCAATGTGTTTCATGCATAATAAATTTATCATTGAAAATTCAGCGTTTGGCTCTCAATCGAGGCGAATTCATTTCAGGCAAACTTAATAGTACAACAACGACAAAAATCAATTTACGCTGTCAACAGTGTTGCCATTTTCTTTTCTTATTACAAATCCTTTTTAGTGATTTTTTGATACGTATTAAATTCATTAAAAAAATATTTTGCCTAAAGTACAACAGTAAACCTTCATGATGAAAATAAAACTAATAACCTGATCCACAATGTCGAAGGTATTGTCAGCACTGAGAATGAAAATGTCAAAATCAATCACTTGTTGTTTTGCTTTCAATTGGTGTTTTTGTTTAAACAAAAAGAAAAGTGATATAAAAGTGAAATAAAATTTATTAGAAATTATGGAATCAAAGTGGTAGTATTTAGCAAATTTTTTTTTTTTTTTGTTTTTTTTTTTTTTATCTAGGACCAGCACTCAGGAGATGACTCCTACACAAGCGAAGCATTGTGCTGGGAACTATAGGAAAGGGATAGTAGGAAAAACGACAGGAGGTGAAGCTTAATTAATTATTTTGCAGCTCTGCTTTCGCACGTTCTTTTGTTTTTATACTCGTAGCAGTGCTGAAGCTTCGGTTTAGTAGCTATTTTTATTATTATTTATTTTACTTCGCCGGTGCTACACAATACCGACGACGGAGGGCGTTCTGATGTGATTGTAGATTGCTATCAGCTGAAGCCGGTATTGTTCAGTGACCAGTGACTATGCCTTCGCCACTGAAACCTTTCGACAACAACTAACACACAAAGACACACTAATGCACATCAGAAAAATGCGAGATGTTTATTTTTATTTAAAAATTTTTTTTTTGTCTGAAACTGGGGTTGAACCCAGGTCTGTTTTTTGGTTGTGTAGTCAACGTGCAGAGTACCATCCATCGTGCCATCGCCACCCTCAAATTATAAGAATTAGCTCACGAAAAGTTTTTAATGCTGCTCTAGAGCTTTCATTTAATGTATCACAACATGATGCATCTTTTCTGCATCACGATCTGTAGTGCATTTTTAATACAGTTTTCACAAATTTAAAGATAAGAAAGATTTTCAAATTAAGTTTTTTTTAACACAGCTGTGGAACATAGCGAACAGCAATATGGGACGTATTTAAATCACGAATTTATCTTGACACCCGCAGTATTTGATTGCTTTTTGGAATTTGTTAAATTCATAATAAAATTTTTATTTTATATTCCGTGTATTGCCGTGTCAAAAAATTATAGCAAAAAGAAAGATAAAAATGAAGCTGCACGGAAAACAACTCGTCATATCAATTTTTACTGTAAAACAATGATATTTATCATTAAAAGTCACCCGATGATGCCCTTCAATTGATCAAAGAAACATTTTCATTAGATACATTTTTGAATATCATTTAGTTTTGCGTGTTTCATAAATGTAATGAAACTATTTATTAAGTTTAAAGCAACATTTTCATACATATATATAATACAAATGTTTTATTGCTATAATGATGCTCTTACATAAACATAAACGAAAGTAATTCATAAAATTTATGAAAACTTTTATATTTGAAACAATATTGTTGTCTTAAATACAATGAAAGTATTTCACCAAGAAAATTAAATATTCTTCATATAAAATAATAAATTTACTCACGCATTTGTTTGTTGCATCGTTAAGTTAGTCAATTTGTAGATTTTGTTGCTGCTTATGCCAAACAAAATTATAAAAATCTAAAAAAAATCGCACATGTTTATATAAAAACTCCCAACAAGTCTTTGAGAATTGTCGGACAAACAGAAAAAACCAAGTAAAAGTGAAATGGAAATATAGTCAAGCACCAGACTTACATACATACGTAAGTGAGTTAATTTTACTAATACGACGAATATTTCATTGTATTGATGAAATACTTTCATTGCTTGGACGACACTATTAATTTGTATTTTGAAAACATCAGAAAATCAGAAATAGATAACATTTTTAAGCAAAATAACTGCTGTAGCAAAACGCATACATTAAGAAGAAAACAATCATGCCGTTGACTTATGTTTTATAATAAATTTATTAAAAATAAATCTAGTTTCAGGCTATGAAAATATATTCATTGGTATAATTAACAATGAAAAACTTACGAAGAGCAGAGTTTGCAAGATTTTAATGTATCTATTGTCATTATTCATAATATTAATGAATACTTTAATTATTATAAGGAAGGACATTTAATGGAACCGTTTCATTCTATTAATAAAGGATTTTTTTTTCAGTGTCTCTAAGGACAGCTTTTTGTAACCAGGAGTTATTGGCGTGAATGAGTAACAAACGTGTTTCTGAATTGTACGGATTTCACAAATTTCTGAAACTGGTTTATCGTGTTAAACATTTTACAAACTGTTTGCGATGTAGATGTAAATGCACCTCCATTACGCTTTTCAGTAGCGATATGACCAGCCAGTTATTTTTATAAATTTTAGTAACTCATTGCGTTACGTAGACGTATGTATGTCATATGTGCTGGTTAATTACAATCCATGTACTTTCGCATTTCATTATTTTTTATGAGGTCAAGTAATTTGTGTCAAAGTTTTATGGCATTTTATTTATTTTTTTATTTTTTTATTCATTTGGATCATAAATAGTGTTGTGTTTGCTGTTTATTATCTCAGCAAATGGAAAGTTTATTTTGTTTTTAATTTATTCTTTTTCTTTTATTTTTTTGTTTGTTTTTAATATGACATATTGTTGTTTATAGACTGCTGTTAATGACATTTTTATTAATTGCTCACGATAAAAATAATTTGAGTTGTTTCTTGTCAAATGCACTACAAACTATTGTTGGAAATGTTCTTGCATATTGCACATACCATATGTACACAATTCTGACCTACCTGTGCATGATTTTCATAAAACTGTATGTGGTTGATAGTATAAATGTTCCCAGCAAAAAGACAAATGTGAAGGCGTTCTCTATGAATTCGTATTTTCATGAATTTTAAGTACTTCTTTATCTGAATTCATTTTTAATTATAATAACTTCTGAACTCGTGGCAAACACATTCAACTCTGCCGAGTAATTCATATGAACAACTGTGCAGTTGGAATTATAATTTAAATAAATTTTTAAATGTGTTACAGAAACTCATTACGTGATCGCATTACGTAACCTAATCATGGAACATGCATTGGTTCTAAGCAATCATTTAAATGACGAACTGTTTTGTTACGTGCTCCGCAATGACATCCCTAAGTTTTTTTTTCTATCTTCGATAAATTGTGTTGGAATTAGGAAACTAAGTTATGGGAAGGAGGATAGAGGGTGTAGTGTTTATGGACATTTGAGTTAAAACTTCAAACTTCAAAAGTGACAAGAAAGTTCTCTGCAGGGAGACCTCGGATAGGAGGCTCACGAGCAGCTGCTTTTTATTGGTGCAGCCACATTTATTGACTTTTTTACGTTTGCCGAATAGTCTTCTATTTAATAAAATATTTTTTGGCAAAACAAAATTAAACTGCCTGACCTGCGATGTAACACGATATCTTTGCGTCATTTAAAATTTTGTTTTTGTTTCGAATGTAATTAAACGACCGATCGATATCTTGTGACATTATATGTGACACAACTTCTGAAAGAATCTACTAAACTAAAGTAATAATTTGATGTCGGCGCTTACCGTTGCAATGGGATCAGCATAAACAATGCAAACAAGTTTGGCCTCAAAACCTTCACCCGAATGTATCCAAGACTTTTCCACTTGTATGTCGGGGGGATCTGAAAATAAGAAGAAAATTTAAATACTTTTGAAATATCGTCCTGAAATTATGTCGGTAAAAGTTTTGTAGTGTTTCGAGCAAATATTGAATTAATAATTGAATTTTTTTTATTGGAAAGTTTTGTGAAAAGTGCATAAGCATTATTACAGGGATGACGGCAGGACGTTTCATATACTTATGCTCTTTTTCTCAATGTGTTATTTTTGTGGTAGAAAAGAAAGCACCACTACTGAACGATGTCTTCGACATTTCCATGCTTTCAATATTTAAAATGCGAATCCTTCATATGTTTATTTAATTATGTTTTTCCTCATATATATCGTTTTCAAATAGTGTTCTATACACAAGATAAAAACCCGAGGGAAGAATTTTTTCTACTTTACTTATTTTTTTTTTTTTTGGAATAAATGAACGAAATTAACAAAAAAAACAATTGAAATTTTTTTTCCTCGATCGCTACTCATGCCATGCAAAGTGTTGGAACTAGGAAATAAAGATTTGAAAGGGAGAATAGTGTGTACGGACATTTGATTTTAATCTTCCCACAGCGAAAGTGTCAGGAAAGTCCTCCATGGGTAGTCCATTTTACAGGCGTGCTGTTTGGCCAAATAACGAATTTTCTCTTTAATGCGTAGTGCGCTTCGCTGCCACACCGAACACAATTGGATGCACTCTTAATCAAGAACGCGTTGTACATATGAATGACGGCGTTTCGGGAGCAGCTTCCCTGATTTCATTAGAACACATCCCATTACAGTAACGATAGAACAACGAAAGGCACCCCACGTTGCGACGATGCTCAAGAGAGTCAATAGAGTTCGCTACCTTACTGTCTCCTATGAGTTTCTTCGCTCTTTCCTGTATACGGTCGAGTAACTTCAAAATAGTCTTTGAAGCACCGGCTTAAATTGGAAATGGTAGAACATATTGCAATTGGGCGGTAACTATCAGGGTTTCTTGCCACTGCCTTCTTGGGCATCGGCGTTACATTTGAAACTTTCCAGCGCGACACAAATTTGCCTGCAAGGTACAGGGTGCTGAAAAGGATCGCTAAAGGATACGCGATATCATGTACTAGATTTAAATACACCATCAAATGGCATTTCCACTATTGTTAAGTAGTTTATTAAATTGTTTTGTTTCTGATTCTTTTACTTACACAAAACATCCAAGCGTATATCGACACTGACTGGTTCACCAACACCATTATCTGCGGTGCATTGATATATTCCAGCCTGTTGACGTTCCACTTTTTCCAAAGTTAAAACTGGACCGTCGCCAATACGAGCCGTTGATTTGCCAGCGCCACTCTATTAAATTGCAAATAGAAAAATAGAAGAAAAATAAAAAAATATGAAATAATAGACACAACTAAATTGCTTTAAGTTAATAATAGCAAAACTTTTAGTTTTTAAAACCAACAAAGAACAAATTTACTGTGGCTTTACGAAATAAGAATAAAAAAAAAAACGACAAAGTTTATTGAGATGTTTTGGGGCAAATTTTATTTTTTGTTAAGCACTGAAGCAAAACAATTATTTGGTCGTTCGAAAAGAAAACATTTTTAAATTCTGTTGTGAAAAATTGTTGAAGGAAATCAATTAAGCGATTATTCGATGGATTGAGAGATCTAATATTGAAAAGAAACTATAGTAAATCCGTTCCCTTTATCTTTTATTAAAACTCGCGTTTTATTTATACCGCTTCAAATCTGACATGCGATGGTTTCTTCAATACAGTCAATATTTTGCAAATTTTAAAGAAGATGAAAAAATAGAAGTAAATTGAAAACGAAAACAGGAATACATTTGCAAGGCAAAATGAGTATCAGGTGGCCTTATTATGGCTGGTTAATATCGTGTGTTGGGCTTCAAACAAAATTTGTTTGCCAAATTTATTTATAATCCCAACTTCTGTGCATAACTTTGATTATAAACGACCCGAAATTCTCTCAAAATTCTGAAATGCATTCGAATCGTACGAAATTCCAAAATATTTTTTTAAATTTTTTTAAAATTTTTTATTCAAATCGAATGCCTTAATTTGCACCCTAATTACTCCATTTTCATCATTTCCCTTCTTGAATGGCTGAACTTGCTGGAAAGAAACTACGGCATGCGAATTTAAAAAAAAAATTTACCTTCTCTTCAGAAGTAAATCAATCGTACAAATTCTAATTAACCAACAATATCCACAGGCTAACAGATATTCTGGCATAAATAAACGAAGTTAGCTGCCGAATACTCCTGTGTTTGTTCATGGCAGAGTGTGAGTGTGTGTGTGTGTGTGTATGTGTTTAATTCAATCTAAAACTCCATCATTGTCAGTTATAAACTGCTTTTCAAATGTCCATAATGTAAATATGGCACAGACTATGGCAGACACGTCAGACATATTCATGCACTAACACGTAGTCATTTATGAAGATATAAAACGGAAATCTTAATGATAATACAAAAGAAAAGAACATGCACATGCATGTCAGTCATATATAGGAGGGTCATTCACAAAAGAATTTTAAAGTTCTTAAAATGAGTCCGTTATCTACGACAAACGAGCGAGAAGCCTTGTAAATCAATGCTCCATAATTTTCTTATTTATTTCATGCCATGCGAGTCAAAATGAACTACAATTATTAGTTTACGCTTGTTTTTCTTTCAGATTTTTGGACCAGGGCTCAGGGAATGTGGCCTACGTGTACAATGCACCAGAACTAGTTGGAGTGGGATGTTGTAGAGACGAAACCGCCGATGTTCAATATTTATCTGGGTACCTGCTACGACAGCCCAAACCCTACGGTGCTCCCAACACCTCAGTTAATTTATAATGACGTTCCC
This sequence comes from Dexiosoma caninum, assembly GCA_963924685.1. Lineage (NCBI taxonomy): Eukaryota > Metazoa > Arthropoda > Insecta > Diptera > Tachinidae > Dexiosoma > Dexiosoma caninum. The sequence continues at coordinate 124,222,534 of OZ004725.1, read as the reverse complement.
TAACGCCCTCAACATCTAAGAGAGCAAACTAACTAACGTGAACTACAAAGACCATAACTTGCACTCCGGTCATAAATTCTTAGGAATCATGAAGCCCTTGATGAAGGGTTGTGTTTCAGAGCAGTTCTTACCTCTACAAATTCGGCTTTATTTGTAATCAGTAATTGTTCCGGTGTATGCCAACAGTACGTAGATCGGAATTGTTTGAGTTTAAGGCAGAATATTGAGGCAATCCAAACCCTTTGGACTTCTGAAGGGAATCAATCAAAGCAGATTAACGCAATAAATTTTTCTACAAAAGGGCAACCCAAAAACATACCAGGCAATGTTTAGCCTTTAGCTGGGAGCCTATGGGTTTCCTACACCTTATATCCTCCGGGCAATAGTTCTAGAATATCTCGCACTAGACATTTGGGCCTTGATATATGTCATTCCCGAGATTGGGTTGCGGTATATTTTCTTATAACGAGAATAAGGGAGACTGATTGGTTTGGATTGATAAGAGAGATTTTGATATGAGCCGACGTATCCATTAAGAATACTTTCTTGGAGAATATTGGTCGGGTAGTGGGTTTCCTCTAGGGACATAAACACCTGAGATATCACCTCGGGCATAGCGGCGAGGAAATTGGTCGGTAAGTGACATTCTGTCGACTTACGAAAAACCGAATAAATGAAGGAATTCTTAGAAATTGGGATCAAAAGAAAATTCGCTGCTCACTGGTATGATTGTGGGAGCCAGCTTCAGACCAAAACCTACCTGATCCCGAATAGAACACTCTTAGATAAGCTGCTTTCGCTGCGTAGAGTAGCGGTAAGGTTTTTTACGACTTCTTCACAGGCCATTGTGAACAAAATTGATTCCTTCGCGAGCAATGTCTGTTGATTTTGTGGAAGTGACACTGAGACCTCTGAACACGTTATTTGCGATTGTCGTGCACACGGCAAACAGAAGTTTCTCCATCTGGGCGGCATTGTTGCGCCTCTACACAAGTTGTGTAGTGCGTAGATTCATTAGAAGCCTTAGGATGGAGTCTTAGATCGCAATACTTTCTCGCCCCAATAAAAATAATATTAATCATATCAACAGGTTACGTCTCCTGGATGAGTCAGAGTGTCCGTTCTGCCAGCAGGAGGATGAAACCACAGATAACGTTTTGTGCAGCAGCACCAGACTGCATGTCTTCAAATCGGAGTCAATTGTACCCGGCGGAAATCAGTTCTGTTCCTATCAGGCATTTGCTCGACATCATTAGGAGAGGGAAGCAGTTGTTGTCCGGACATGGTTTTCGGCCTGCCTCTTATGTAGAATAGTACCAGTGAACGTTGTGGCATCATATGCGTCCGGAATGGCACTGATGGCACTGTACTGATGCCCATATGGTCCTTCTTCCGTGAAAATGATTATTTTTCATTTATTATCTAAAAGTACCGAGGTGTATGCCATCGGGAAACGCACTAGCGCATGATAATAATAATAATGAGAAGTCTTTCCAACGACTACATTGCAGACCAGCCGATTTCTTTCTGAACCAATACATTTTTTTTGTTTTCGTTTCGATTGAAATATTTCTTTTCGAATTTGATTACGGAAAAAACTTGTAGGCCTACCTGTGCATTGAAATGAATGGGTTTCGTTGTACGAAGAAAAAAAACAAAATTGCCAGTGGGCTGCAGCAGACAAGTAGTGCAAAAAAAACGAGATCTATTGCATAGAAAGCCTTGCAAAAACAATCACTTTTTATAACAAAAAGCAGGAAATACATCATGCAGATGATGACAATAACTTAACAAATGAATACGGAGGACAGAACACAAAGTTAAGGACCAACACTAAAATCAAGAAAAAAAGTTTTGCGAAAAGGTGAAAGGCCACATACTGATAAAGGCACACGCCGCTGTACATTCTCATGAACGTAGACAGGTGCAACCTATAAAACATATAAAGATATTTTTGCAATCGAAAAAAAGAGGCCAAGAAATTATACACTCCCTGTGCAACATGGGACTTTGAAAGGTTGATTGTAAAAAACGCAAAGAAAGACAAACATTTCCTGGCAATAATACCGTTATTGCAATGTCTTGCTTTTGAGGATCTTCCCGTCTATTATGGTGGGGTGTGTGTGTGTGTGTCTGTATGTATCCGTGTGTGCCAAGTTCCTTTAAAAGTCAGGCAACATGAAAACTAAAAGTAGATTTAACTGAAGCTGATACACATATTTAAGCACAGCATGCTGGTATTGTTATTGTTGTTTTTGTCTTGCGCTTTGCAAATTTCCTCTGGTTGCATGTTTTGGCTTAAACTGTTGTTGTTTTATTTTCTTTTTTTTTTAGCTGTTTGCTGCATTTGTAGCCTTTGACATGACTAAAGACCCGCCTTGTTGTGTGCCAACCTGGTTGCCTGACTGCTTGACTGCCTGACTGCCTGCCAAATTGTAATTAATGCGAATGACTTGGTTGCAATGTCATGTTAAAACTGCAAACAATATATGATGACTATGCAAAGTAAATGTAAATTTTTCTTTGCACTTTTATCCTTTCATTTTGTGTTTGCTTCATTTACGAAAATAAAAAGAGAAGAATTATTGGAAAAATTGTTTTCATGCCGCCTTCATAAAAAAATTCAAAAAAAAACGCAAAACGACAACAAAAGATCAAACTGACCCAATATTTTGTCGTGTGTGTGTTCTTGTGTTCAGTTTTATAAAGAAATTCATTGCCATCCTATTTAAACGTACCTGGAGAGATATTTCCTGTAAAAGACAGGCAGGATTTTATACATATTTTTTGTTTTGCTTTAATCATTTAAGTAAAAGTTCATGAAATATTTGCATTCGGTTGCGAGTTTTTTTTATACTGCATTTTTCTTTATTCGATATTTCCTTAACAGCAGGATATTTTTTCCAGAAAATAAGCATTTCCGGAATTTTTAATGGGTTATTTAACAAAAAACCACAACTAAAAGCCGTTTAATTTCGTCGGGAGTTTATTGAGGACTTACTTAAGTGAAGGCAGTTTGTTACAGTTGCTCTGCACAACTTCCATACGCTTTTTATTAAGAAAAGCTTTGAAAGAGAAACGGCAATAATGTCAGACCAAACACAAGTTCATAAGGAGTCATGTACAGCCTGAACATTATTTGCGAAAAGCCGAATGAAAAGTGTTCTCCACTACAACAGGTTCATCAGGCCCGAACTGTAATAGACTTTAATAGACTATTGATGGTATACATTTCATAATGTTATCAATCAAAATTATGCTGGCAGACAAATTCGCTAACGCAACTTCACATACAACTATCCCAAATTTGAATAGAAAATATAAAAATAAAATTACAGTAGATACCGGATATAAGCACATCGTATATAAGAAATAACCGCATATGAGAAACAATTGTGAGGGAATTTCTGATAACCGGTATCTACTGTATCGTAAAGCACATCTTCTTAACGCAGACCAAAGTGTTTGTAGGCAGTACAGACTGTTTAATAATCCATCCGAGATGTTTATACAGAAAAATGTTACATAATTAATACTCCGTATAAGTCAAAAAATAGAAAAAAAACAAAACATTGCAAATATAGTTGGCAACATTTCTCCAAACTGGGAAATAATAGGTATGTTTCTTTACTGTTTGTGTAAAGTTTCGTTAAATCAGAGTAAACAATAATTTATTTGAAAAATGTACAAAATAACGAGAAGGCAAAATACCACAGACTTTACGACAAAATGGAAACGACAATGTTTACAGTGCCATAGCGATAACGTGAACAGCGCATTATATGAACAAAATTCTTGTTATTTAGCTATTGTAAAAGATGAACATAGTTTAAAACTCGATAATTTGAACAATAAATTTCAATGCTCTGGAGTTACAAAAAAAAAATTCAAGTAAAAATTCTGGGTTCGTTAGATGCGGGAATGCCCCTTTTATACAGGGTGGGGAATAACGATATAAAAATGCTCTTTGTTCTGCTCTTCTTACTTCCGGGGACCACATTCTTTTTAACATTTTAAATTGAAATTTTTAAAATTATTGATTTTTAAATTATTAATTATTTAAAAATTTTTAAATTATGTTAATGTTTAAAAATTTAAAATTTTTTAAATTATAAATTTTTTAAGTTTTAAATTTTTTCAACTTAAAATTTTTTTTATCAAAAAAAATTTTTTTTTTTTTTTGAATAAAATTTTTTTTAAATTTATTTTATTGAAAAAATACAGTTCATTAAATTTTTTTAAAAATTTATAATATTTTAGTGAGCATATATTTTTGACATGTCTATTTTCTGGCTATCAATTGAGGATGGCGATGGTTAAAGTAGTCTGCACATTGAGTACAAAATCGAAAAGTCTTGTAACTTATAAAAATACTTCGCATTTCTCTTATGTGCACTAATGTGGCTATGTGTTAGTTATTGCCAAAAGGTTTCAGTGGCGAAGGCAAAGTCACTGGTCACTCCAGCCGATCCCAATTCACAGGCACATCAGAGCGCCCTCATTCGTCAGTATTACGCAGAACGAACGAAGTGAAATAATTATGAAAAAAGGCTACTAAAAACGGATCTTCAAAAATTTAATACGTCTCCTTGACATCAGAGGGGCTGCAGAGATGTGAAGCTTCACCCCCATCATCTAAGTCTCTAACTATACCTTTCCTCTAGTTCCAGCACACTGCATCGCATGTGTAGGTGGGTGTCATCTCTTGAGTGTTGGTCATCGGTTAGAAATTTGGTAAAAGTGTGCTTTTAACAAAAATATAATTTATAATTCTTAAGATATGGTTTTTGTTTACTCCTACGTAAATCAGCATTTGAAACTTAGAGGTTATAAAGAGGAGAGACTGTTCGCTGAAACACCAGTTTGGCAACATTTGTTACACGTCTAATGTTTCACAAGGAAAAAACAATGTTTCTCAACACTTTTGGCACATTCGAAGCAAGAAAAATGGCATGCTGTCACATGTATCACGTGAACTGGCCTCCATTTTAATCATACTGCTTATTTCTAAAGACTTATTCTGGAAAAAGAAAACTTCAAACTAAACTGCGTCCATAACGAGACATTCGCTAATAATAGCAATAGCAATTTTTTTTATGAAACAGAACTTAACAACCCGAGAAATTTTCCAATGTAGTTTAAAGGCCGGCAATTATTCGAAGTTAATCACGAACTGGTCGTATTTAACACACCGTAATGTCGGTTTCATTAACAACAAATTGTTGTATGCAGATTAATTGGAAAAATTATATTCTTGGACGACAATGGGGAAAAATAAAACCTGAATAAATTTCATTTATTTCTACACCAATACTTGTGCAACATCGCACACAGCTGATTCCTTAAGCTTCATTCATTAATATTTTAACCGAAATGACCTTTTGTTTTATAAATGAATCGAGTGAAATTGGTTGTTTAAAGGGTCGTTTTGTAGGTCTTTAAATGAATTCGTTCTAAGCACTTCTATTTGACAGTCAATTTAAGGTTTCCTTTGTAGTGTGTGTGTGTGTGTGTATGTGCATATATTTCATAGTGTTTGTTTTTATTAAATGGCCACACATTGTTATTCATTATTCATTCATTACGCTGTATACATGTGTACGTACACACTCTAAAACATGTCTAACAAATAGAGTGATTTAAATACATGTATTACATTGAATTTATGTATGCGTGTATATGCATATGTATCACACACACACACACACACACGCATACACACACTCGCATATTGTTCTATTTCCCAGTGGCTGTCCTTTAGCCAAGTTTAGAACGTAACTTATTGGGCAGTGGACTCATGCATGTTTTACATACAAACTTGCTGTTTATGAGTGTTTTTGTTGTGGCCTGCCTGCCTCTATGAGGTTGGTTTTGTTTGTGCTTGAAAGTTTTACCAACAAAATAATTACATTGTTTATTATCTTGAAATGTTGTCATTAACTTAGATTTTTACTTAAATGTGTCAACACCTGATAAAAATCGGTTTTGAAAAAAAAGAAGAAAAAAAAAACAGCAGGCTACAAAAGATTGTGCTTCGTTTAAAGTGAAAGACATTTCTGTTGACAATGATTTAAATGAGTAATTCGAAGCATAAAGATAATAGAAATAATATTAAAATCTAAAGCAGGAAATGCTTTTCCTTAAGGCCAGCAAATTTAACCATTTCCATTTCCATTATCAAAGGGTTGTATTAAATTATTCACTGAAATTGTACGACAATAAAATGTAAAGCATGCTTGATCAAGTTACAGACATATGTAAATTGGGGAACAAATTTGACTAAAACTATTAAGAAAAATAATAAAAATTTGAATTTCTGAACTGCTACCAATTGAAGTCACTGCTTTTCATGCACAAAAGAAAAGTGAATTTTTACGATTCCATAAATTTTGGCACCTTATCCAATATCGGTATTATTGGAAAACGTATCACATTCCCTAAAAATATTTTTTAATTTAAAAACTCGCTTGGATATTTGACTCTATCATCTTGGGAAGTAGCGGAATCCACCGATTTGTACGTCATCAATTTGCGAGGAATTTCACCTTGAATCTGAAAATTCAATTCACCGATATCAATATTTGCCGCAGCCAATATAGTACGTTGAACGGGGATTTGTTCAATAATTGATTTGAAAATACTTCTCCAGATTGATCGTTTTGCAGCTGGACAAGCATGTTCGTAGTCAGTTATCCGAGGATTTAAAAAAAGTAAACCCAATGTGACGAGTTTTTTGTCTTCGTCTTCTGAGGTCGCTCAGTCGTGTCCATGGTCTACTTACGGGTCCACGAACCTTCAGAACAAATAATAACATTTATTTCACTCTTTTCTGTAGTTTAACAGAAACATTATGATTTAAGTTATTAAATATATAGAACAACGAATTTCCGGATTTTACTTTATTGTGGATATTGGCGATGTTCGGGCCTTTGAAACTATTCACGTGTCCAACTATCGGCTGTGTTTATGGGACTTTCTTAGTACTGGGATGTGTACATATCAGGATACTGTGGGTTGTTTGCAGGATTCTGCAATATATTTATTCGTTGAATCGGCGCTTATAATAACCTACGCTGCAAAAGAACAGTCGCCGCGAAAGCCGCTACGCAAGAACAGTCGGCACGGCGGATTACTTGGCAGTTCTACTTCTTTATCTCTTGGTCTTACTTAACGGTTTGCCATCACGGGAGTACAATCGCGGAGGTACTTGATCCTCATACTTCCGCAATACATTACATGAACCGTATGAGAATTACATGGAATACATGGTTACGATATGGTACATATATGTAAGGTATGTTCATAGTGACACTTTGTGTACACTATATTACTACAATTAATACAAATGGAAAAGAGAACCTAGAAAATCAACATTTCAGAACACGTGCAAAAGCTGAGTTGTAAGATAGTGAAGCTTCACCAGCTGTCATCTCCCTCTCAGCCATCCAACATATTTTTTAAAGTTCAATGTCATAAAAAATGCAATTGTATAACATTTCCCAGCCGTCGGTTATTTTTCGTACAGATGAAAAGAACACAGTTTTTATTAAAAGGAAAATTAAAATGAAAGCAACCTGTCGATAAACCTGAATTTAAAATTTAATTTAGTAAAAGTAAAAAATGTCACATACACAGAAACTGAATTTTATTTAATAGAATTTGTCTGCAGTTCGTTTGAAGGGAAATTCTTTGCAGAAGTCTAAGTGTACTGATGCATCTTTCCCAAGTCAACATACCTTTTTTGTCCAATAGATAGAGGGCACCGGATTTCCAGAACCTTTACATTCCAAAGTAACTGGGCCACCTTTACGAGCCTGCATATTACCCGTAGTTGGTGTAGCACGTACGCTGGGCGGTACTTTATGACAAAAATTTAAAAGAAAAAAAGAAAATTTCTTCTGTATTCACACATTTTGTATGTGTATAATTTATATGGTGTCTTACCCAATATTTCAACTGTGTGCACTTGATCACGATTGACTTTGTCACTTATTTGACAAACATAATCACCAGCATCTTGTGGTTCTACATCTGCTATTTGTAAATTGTAGCCATTAATTAATTTTATACGTTCATCTGTTGTCACCATTATATTGGAGGCAGTTAAAACGTTGACACCGCGACGCCATAATAAAACCAATAGACCTGCAACGAATTGGGAAAATGAATAAAATTAGTTAATTGCGGAATAAATAAAGTGTAAAAGTATATAAATTTTAAATGTTGTTAATTATTTTGAGAGAAATTTTACTAAATCGTTGATACCAACACAGGAAGGTTTTCAATTAAAAAGTTAATTTATGCAATTAATTTTTCATTTGCTTTTAGTTTTGAATATAGAAATATTGTGGCAATAAGATTTTGTTATGAAGCAAACAAACTGATATCTCAGTTTTTGTATGGCCTTTTCGGTTTAAATAATTTATATATGGGCGGAAAAGTAATTAAGTCATGCATGTCCGATCATGTTTAATCATGTCTCGTTTAAACAATATTTCCCGCTCAAGCTGTATATGTGTAGCCGTACTGAAAATTGCTTTTTCTACGTGAAAGTTGAGAGTGTTACCGACTGCAGAAGAAATTGGAGCGGTTATCAGGTGATATGCCAAACGTTTCCAATACATTACATGGTTCCTAGTTGGCAAGCGATACTGTTACTGGACTGTAGCACAATTCCACAGTTTCGCATCTTGTTAACTTGTAAACGAGAGATGTTTCCTCTGCGATTTTATATTGACGCAATAATTTTAAGACTCAGCAGGCATTAAAAAAGCTACCACACCATATGGGTCGTTCATTTGCCGATTGGCCTCTAGAGCACCCGAAAGAACTGATCAGATGTTTTATCGAGCCATGAGGCTCATTTTTTGCTTAACAAGTCTGTTAATAAACAAAATTGGTTCATATGCAGTGAAACCAATCCACAACACTCCATTAAACAACAAACCATTAAATTCATCGGTTGGTGCGGTTTGTATGATGGTGGTACTCGGTACTCGCGCTACCGCACAATGATTAAGAAACACACTGAAATCAAAATTAGTCGATAAGTTGATTTTGAGTAATAAACGTGATCGTTGGCCTCCAAGGTTGTGCGATTTGAAACCTGTCGATTGGTTTCTGTGCGGCTACGTCAAGTCACTTGTTTATGAAGAAAACGCAACAACAATTGACACTTTGGAGGCCAACATTGTTCGTGTCATTGGTGACATACGGACAGCAATGTTAAAAAAACCTAGACCAAAAGTGGACATCCAGAATAAGCTTCGTCAAGAACAGCCACGATGCCCAAAATCATTATTAAACACGAAAGCCATGTACTGACATTTGGAATCTTTTTTTAAATTTAAAAATTTATATTCCATTTAATTAAACCATGGCATTCGTAAATGTAAAATTTCCCAAGATACCTGCAGCCAAAATAGGTCTGTCGGATATATTAATGTCGGAGTACAGCAGGTATTTGCCTATAAAAATTCTTCAAACCGAAGTGCCAATGCACACCATTGCGATATTACCTTATTAAGCGTTTATTAACCTGTTGCAATATTCGTATGAAACAACAAAAACCTTTCTATTTCTGTGAAGTTCCTTGTTTTATTATTTCCTTAAGTCGTTAGATGGAAAACTAAATTTTATAATTTTTATAAAAGTATTTTTTCTGTCTTGTTTTATGGCAGAGAACAAGTCTTTTCAATCCAACTTTTTCTTTATAGATTTTTTATTTAAAAAAAAAAAAAAAGTTTTGTCGTATCTTTGCTGTTATAAAATTTTGTAAATTCTTTCCAGCCTTTCACTGTGGCAAATAAATCCATAAAAAAGAACATATTTTATCTTTTAACTGATAACAAGTGCTAACAAGTGTTGCCATAAAATCTAGTGAAAATGTTTTTCAATGTTTCGATTTTTTCTGCTTTTCTTTTTTAATTTTCTTACCAACTTAAGTGAACTTATGGGTGACCAGAGAAACAATTTGAGTTTGTTTTGTAGTAAAAAAATAAACTTTAAAAATTTAAACAAGGAATTGGAACAGCATGACCGAAATATTTAAGATTTTTTCTTGTTAATAATGATACAAAATTTAAAATAAGAGGGCTAGTTGTAGTTTTAAAATAAAATGGCCAATACCAATCACTTTGGGCTTTCAGACTGTAAACAAGAAGAAACACGAATTTCCTGGCCAAAATTAACAAGTTTGTGCAGGAGCGTGCATGCATGATTTTAAAAGAAAGTTGCAAAACAATTTTTTTTTCTCGTTGTGATAAAATTTTAAGCATGTTGTAAAATATTACGGCCTACAGCAGGTGAAATGAAATATTTGCCCCGGAGTTTAATTATAAGCACTTTGCAAACTCAAGCATAAATAATTATGTTTGTACAATAAGAATTTATTGTGAACAAGCTCTGGAAATATATTTGTGTAGCAATAGTATTTGATTAGTGTTGTGGCTTAAAAACGGACTGCTTATTTTCTGCAACAGCGTACGTCCAGAATTGGAAAACACTCATTTGTTCGCAGTTTAACTGGCGCGAGTTGTGTGCTTAAATTCTTGTAAAGCAGGAAAGATCAATAGCACATTCATTAACTATTTTTCTTTTAAGGGAAGTAACACTCAGGCAATTAAGATGAAGATGTGTAGCAGCAATGGTTGTGTTGAGGATTGGGCATGCATTTGGACACTTCTAGAACTCCTCCTGATAATTTCTTTTTACTATACTTTTGCTTTCTAGTGTGTTTATTTTTCTATTTTTAAATAAAAATCGTGTTTTAATTGTCTAATATGGCGATGTTAACGCGTTAACAGAGCTCTGTTAAACTCGTTGGTTTGTGTCTAGGATTAGAAATTTAAAAATTTATCTGCATACCCTTATCTTATATTAAAAAGTGAAGATTTTATACGATGCTGAGATTAGAGAAATTGGAAACTTATGAAATGTTTTCTTTGGGAGCATGAAAGTCGTAGGTTCAAACCCTATTCGAAAAATTAAAACTATATCGTTTTTACATTCAAACCCAATGTCTTTAAAACATTTTCTTTTTTTGTGTAAATTGTTGTCACATGATTGAAAATATTATCTTCCGCATTTACATGTTTAAACAAATAAAGTGAAAATGTCAGATTTCTCTGTTAAATTCGAATGTTTTAAATGTCAGTAGTGCGGTGGAAGCATTGCGCAGCAAGTGATGTTTTCCCTTTCATATCACGAATTTAATGATATTTATTTGCAAATTTATTAGGCAATTCTGAAGGATATTGTGGGATAGATTTTTAAAAATTTCTTATGCAAATTTTTACTTTGAGTAGTATATAACATATACATACATACAATCGATTCAGTAGTAGTAGTACTTGAGTTTATTAAGAAGAAAAAATAGCCAACACAGAAATATAAAGGCGTGAGTGCGGGAGAGTGCATGCATGGTTTTGAATATGGACATTTCCCATTTCCTATTTCCAATTTTTGGTTTTTGACCTTCTGAACGTAAAATTTACATAAATTTAATAAGTTCTAACGAAAGAAAAACTCTTGTATTATTTCTTTCACATAAAAATAACCACGTACACAAATATTTTTAAAACGTTGCTTGAAATTCTCTGGGGATTTTATGGAAACCTTGTTAAAAATTCAACATGTTTGCAATTTGTTTAATTTTTCATTAAATTGGAATATCTTTGCTCTTTTTTTTCTGTAGTTTTCTAGATTAACTTTTTAATCATATCAACACTTGTACGAATACGTGAAAAAAAAACTCCTTTCTCCCCACATGATTATTTCACGAAGAAACTACCACTCAAATAAAATAACAACTTTGTGAGCTTCACAACGTCGCTAAACAAATAAAATGGAATTAGAAAAATAACAAATAGAAGAAGAAAAAAATGAATAAATCTGAAAAGATTTGCAAGAAACAGCAATAAACAAGTATGTAATTCAATATAAATTAAACAGCTTAACAAACAGGAAAAGGAAAGCAATAAGAAAAAAAAACAAATTCAAAAGACCAAATAAATAAAAGGAAAAACCCACATGGAACGTTCGTTACCAGCAAAGCAACATTAATTTGCAATTGAAAACTTGTTCAATAAGCATTAAAACTGAAACAAAAGAATAGCACGAAGACATACGTAAAACGTTTGCCTTATTTGCCGGGTAAGAAAATTAATTTATTTCGAATTTTTTATTTAATTTTCTGGTTTTTTTCCCCTCATTTTGAGTAAAATTCTCTATTTTACTGCATTTAAAAAGCATAATCCAATAGAACAAACCAAGTGTCAAATGTAGAATTTTTTACACTTATCTGTTTCCTGATCTCTTCGCTCTTCACTCTTCACTCTTCTTTTTTTATATTTTTAATTTTTGTTTTCATAGAAACAGCTATAAAAATGGCCAAGCAGGTGGCCAGTCAACGGGTTTAGTAGTACGAACAATAACAATACGATTTTATTAGTTTAAACAAACACTGGAATTAAAATGAGTTCTCTTTGATAAAATTATTTCAGGGGAAGAGTGCTTATGCTACGACAATAATTGTTTCACATGAACCGTTTTAATGTCTGAGCACAAGCCGTTGCCATGGTGGAATGTTTATTATCAGATGGTGTTGGATCCACAATACGTACAACATTACAACAGCATTTGATGTTTCTTCCTCTACACACAAAATTTGGACACTTTTCGGTCTACAAAAAACTATCAGCACCAGCGATGGTTGAAGTAGTCTGCACGTTGACTACAAAACGAAAAATTTTTCCTGGGTTCAACCCCAGTTTCAGACTCACAAAAAAAAACATTTCGCATTTTTCTGTTGTGTATTTGTATGCCTTTGTGGAAGTTGTTGTCGGAACGTCGGAACATCGGGACGTGCAAAAAAAAGCAGCATTGTAAGATAGTGAAGCTTCACCTCCGATCCACCTTCCTCTAGTTCCAGCACAATGCATCGCAAATTAACCTTTTGAAATAATTTAATTATCATAATAGTAATAATTCATTTCGACTTGGTATAAGTAAATAAAAAAAATACATTTTTTTTCTTAAATGATGACTGAATACACTGAAAAAATGTATTGTTTTATTTTTATTAATTAAATAAATAAATAATTTTTTTTGCTATTAAATACACAAAATGACGGCTCATTTAAATGCTCTTCAAATTATCTTATATCTTATATGCAGCAACATTCTATATACAAATAGAATTTAATACTCAATAAGCATTGTTTTTGTTTGCTATTAAAAAATGTTTAAATTTCCAAAATATTTAATTAAATTTTTTTTAATTATAGTTATTAAAAATTTAATTAAAAATAATTTATTAATTTTTTTACAGGTGAAAATCTACTTAATTATTGAATTGATATTGCAAAAAGTTCAATTAAAATTTGTTTTTATTTTTTTTCTGTGTAGTTATCGTGTGGATTCTGCAACCCAAGAGAGCCAGCCGGGTTCGCTTCCTGACCCTGTAAAATCAATAGTTTTATTCTTCGTCGGTATTTGAGCAATAAAATCGTCAGCCAAAAAAATTAATAATAAATGAACTGGCTCCCCTTGGCCTAAAAGATAATGCGTCAAAAGTAACATCAGAGACGCACCAACGCATCTGCTTTATAATTAACACGCAACTGTGAGAGGTTTCTCCTAACACTTTCAGCTCCTGCCTGTTCACTACATTATGCCTGCCTGTATATGGCTCCAGTGCAATGCTTTGCTTAGGTAGGGGTATACCCTGAGCACTGCTCCAAGAGAACAAACAAAAATATATATATTTTGCCATATTTATTAGGCTGATAATTGACTTTCTTCAAGTTCCATTTATACCGCTGGTTTAGAGGAATCTTTCCCTTTCAGGCAATCACCAATGCGATTTTTTTTTCTTTCTTTTATTTAACGATTGATTGTTAGTTTTCGAGTTTATTAGATTGCAGTTATATACGAGTATTAGAAGGAAAAAAAATGGAATGGAGCAAACAAATAAAACGAGGAAATAAAAATCAAGGATTTTCTACTAAATCCTTTTTATGTAGTTTTAATTCTACAAATCGTCATGACTATTTATTTTTATTTGCTTTTTTATGGTTTTTCTTTTTCATTTTTTTATTATATTTTTAAGCTGTATTCGCTTTTGATTTCACCGTTGTCCCCTTTTTCCAACAATTTGGTCAACCATTTTATTATTTGAAATAAATAAACCTTGCACTGGTATTTGCTGCAAATTGGATTTTAATGAAATGTAATGCTGCTACTTCTTTGGTTTCAGCAATTGTTTTATTTGATTTTGTCATTTCTATTTCGCTCACATGCATGTAAATGCAGGCGGGGTTAAAGGCCTGAAATAAACAGAATATCGAACGAAAAATCGCTGGTTGTTAAAAATAAAGAATTCATAATCCGAGAGCAAATAATCGAATCAAGTTGACACAGAGTTTGTTTTTGGGCGAATGGTTTTCCTGTTCCAGTTCAGGGGTAATCGATCGCAGATCGCAACTGTATTGGCCCTCTTTACGTCGAGCGTCGAATGGTTACTGCACCACCATCTTGTGATGCATAAAGAAGCATCTGAATTATTTTATACTTGAAGAATTTTTCCCATAACTGCCAGTTGCTTGAAACTACTTCTTAAAAGAAATTTTTACTTTTAATTTTACTGTTGCCTCTAGTAACCTCTTGGGTTATTTAAACACCTGCATTTATTTTGCTTATTCCACCACTCATTTCTGTTGTTTTATTTTATGTATTAAACACATTCACGGTAGCAGGTTTGCTACCACCAGCAGCAATTATCGCCGTGTAGTCAGCTACACAATTATATTAGAGAATGTCAACTACACCGTAGCCACCCGAAAACTTGAAACTGTTTGTTGTAGAAATACATACATATTGTTGACTTAATCGAATATATTTTCAATTAAATTTCTAATAATTATAATTAAATATTTAATGAAATATATTTAAAATGTCAGAAAAATTTTTAATAGAAAAAAAATATTCTAAAAATATCTAACGTGGCAACAATATAACGACGCGAAATTAACTCAAATGAAACTAAAAGCAATTCAACTAAACTGGCTTAAAAAAATACAAATTGCAGATACCCCGTGGTATATAAAAAATTCTAATATACACAAGGATTTGAATATTCCGATGGTCAAGCAAGAGGTAACAACATACGCAGCGTCATATCTAACCAAACTCGAAGTGCACCCAAATATTCTAGCACGAAATGTTTTAAGCGAAGGAGGCTTCATTCGATTGAGGAGAAGGGATACTCTTTCGCTTGCGAAAACTAAATTATACGAACAGTAAACAATTGTGTACAGCATTGGCTGTACTCAATACCAATTTTGTAATTAGTTTTTAGGATTTGAATACTTATTGTTAGTACAATGGGTTTTGAAGATTCAATAAATAATTTATAGGAAGCAAAAATATTCGATTCGAATGATTGTCGAGTATTTGTAAAAATAATGTTGCATATAAGAAATAAGACAATCAGAATAGCATTTAAATAAAAATAAGCCGTCATTTTGTGAATTTTAGATAAAAAAAAATAATTATTTATTTATTTAAGAATTGAGCACAAAAATTAATTAAAAAATTAATTATAATTGATTAAACTTTTAATAAAAAATATCTAATTCATTGTTCTTATTAAAGATGCTAATCAAAAATAAAAATGTAAAATTTTTTTCTGTGTATATATGCCAGTGTTGCCGAATAAAATATTTTACATTTCGTAATATAAAATTACTTATTCAAAATATGTTTACATCACTTAAAATGTAAAAACGAATCGATTCGTATGTTAAAATGCTTTTGGTTGTTAATTTATTTAAAAGTTTCTTACATTTGTTGTGTTGTTTTCTTAGCAAAACCATATTTGTATACAGTGGCTTATACAGGGTGACTCAAAAGTAGCGAAGGCATTTGAATTCCCGATAACTTTTTTAATATTATTTTTTTTTTGTTTTCAAGTATTTTGTAAAGAAGACTTGGGGCATTTAAAATGGAACACTGCACAATTAAACAACGTGCCAAAATCGTTGAACTTTATTTCAGAAAAAAATTACGATTTTATTCATAAAAATTAATTCCGAGCGAGGAAACCCATTTCCAATTGAATGGGTGTGTTAATAGGCAAAATGGGCTACGGAATATCCAAGAGTAGTTCAACAGCGAAAATAACACCCACTTCAGTGTACCGTTTGGTGCGCTACTTCGTCGGAAAGGATAATTGGCTCATATTTTTTTGAAAATTAACACGGGTCGCCGTTTCTATCAGTGGTATTAGATATCGGATAATGTTGCAATTATCGGCAATTTTTGGGCCACCATGTATATCAAAATCAAACATTGTTAACAATATTCGCTAAAAATAAAAAGAATTTGAATTTTATTTTTTTCCTATAGAAAATTTTTCGGTGTGCGTAGCGCGACCTACAGATTGATAGTGTAATGCTGAAGCACTAGGGAACGGAGGCATTCTAACAGAAATAAAAAAAGCTTAATATTTATTCTTTGCAAATCATTTTCGTCAATTTGGCGAATCTTTATTTCCGAGAAATCATCGCTAATAGTTCGTTTTTGCGAATGCTCGTATTTTTAAAAATTTCCCACAATTTATCGAATATTTTTATATCGAGAATTCTTCGCTTTTGCACACAATCGCTTTAAAAGTATCTGGGGACAAGCGGGTATGCATTTTCATGTACACTCGTGTATTGTATTTTAGACAGGTTGTAGTCGGTAGCCGGCTGTTGTGAATGTGTTTATGGCATTAGTGACGCCTTTAAAACTTCCTTTTCGTTGCTTCATTTTCCCTCTATCTTGCTCTCTCTACACTGCAGCATATTGTTTACTTTATAAATTTAAACGTATTATTTTTCCATTTAGCTGCTGAGTACTTGTATTTTATGAATTTGTGTTGAGTTTCTTTGTGTTGTTGGTTAATTTGACACCAGCAGTAGTTTATTGCAGTTCTTGGCAGTATCTTTTTTCTCTTTGTGCTTAACTGGGATTTATTGTTAAAAGATTAATTGTACTTTATTACCCTGCTTGTCGCTGGTATCATTACATTTATTGGCGGTATGTGCTCATTAGCAGAAGCCAGATAAAATAAATTTTCAAGTCTTATTTCTTTTTTCTTTTCAATTAAAATTTATATGATTTCCGTTGAAATGGAAATGATGAATTGAATTGAATTTTTCGGCAAGCACAGTTGAAAGTAGCGAACATTTCAACAATGAAAGTGATTGCAGTAAATAAAATATGTGCTTGTGATAATGCATGTCTCAATAGGAGTTATAATTATTCGCCAGATCACGGAATTAATTCACTTGTAGTGGGTTTCCATTAAAAAAGAACGGTGGAAGAAATTACTAGAATGCAAAACTGGTGTCTTTAATTCAGAAAACAATTTTAAATCGTATAAATGAAATAGTGACAATAAATGGTTTGGAGAATGTGAGTATTTGAGTTATGTGTATTTGTATACTTAATATATGAATCCCCTAATGTAACTCTTTTTATTATATTAAAACAGTCGATTAACCCGGAGTGCTTCGCTACAAGCACACCCAATTATGTAGTTGTCCGCGCTACGTGCTGAGTCTTAATAAATGACAAAGCAAATAGTTAGTTCCTCAACCTCTAGTAAAATTCACGCGAGATGGCAGACATTCATAATACCACTTTTGAACCATTATAAGGGTTTTTGGTACATTTTTATCCCATGAAAAGTAAACATACAAACGTGCACATTTATAATATTAATAGGATAACAAAACATAGATGTCTATATATGACTTTCGATCATGAACCGCACTTTGATCGTATTAAAATTTTAAATCAGTTGTTAAGCCATGTTGTTTTTGTAGTTTACAACGATGGCCGTTGATCAAACATGCACAATCATGTTTACTTATTTATATACTGATAGTTTGTATATTAGAGTAGTGAACATGATTTTGCATGCTCAAACCTATTTTAATGTGTTGATATACACACATATATACAGGTCTTACGCTTCTTTGTATGTTTGTGTTAATGGTTGCTAAGTGGCAATCATGACTCTGAATTGCCAGCTCTTTTTTTCTCTATATTTTTTTTCTTTTATAAACTCCCATTGGGAGATGCCACACCCATACAAAATAAATAATTATTAGCTTATAACTCAAAAACGGTAACAGTAAGATTCTCGGAATTTGGTACAGATTGCTTAAAAGCCAATATAAATCGTCGATCAAAAAGTAAGCGGAATCCCACGCAAACTTAATATTGTTTTTGCTACATATTGAGCTAAAGTTTCTTATTTTGATTTGAATGACTTGTTAGTAAATTTTCTTGCTTCGGGTTCTTTCATTATAGATAGTATTATAAAAAGACATGCACAATCATGATCATTAACGTTGCTTTTGTAACGTTGTATTTTGTCAGTGATAATCATTTATCATTTATGTATATAAAGAATGACTGAAAATTTATTCAGTCAGAGAATTGATCTTAGTAGTATATCTAAAACTTATTTAAAGGATTTGCAATTCTAAAAGGACACATAAGGACGTTATAAATAATCAGAGTTGAAAACTAATTTAATAAAAAAATATGAATTTTTATATCGTCACTGCAAACTAAGTGTATTTATTGTGAAAATAAACCAAGTTTAAAATTAAATAAACTTAACGTTTTCATCTAGAGTTCAAAAGTTTATTGTTTTCTTGCTTTACTTCAAGTAAATAAATAAAATAATAAATAAAAATAAACATGAAATTTATTTGGTGGTAGATCAAGCGGCGGATCTTCTATATCCCAATCTTGTCACTTGGGTAAAACTAATATTTTTTATTATGCATCTTGCCAACGTCACGCTGCTATTTCTCCCATCTGCTGAAAAATGTAGTGCAGACAAACAATGGATGTGGACCTGTAACGAATACAATTAATCCATTTGAAACGAGAATTGAACGCAAAACGGCCGAGATAGACGACCAATCATGAACGCCTTAATATCATAAGAAAGTTCGTTCATATATGTAGAATATAGAGATCGTAAACTATTGCCTTTTCCGCCTTATAGTTTTTACATTGCGACGATCTATCGAAGCAGAATGTTTTCAACGAAATACGCTTCAATTCAGAACACGATAGCGAATTAGGTCATGTTAGCCATTTAACGAGGCCCATTACTTTGAATAAACTTATATTGTATTTTTACTATCACTTTTTTCCCATGCAGCTCAGTGCTGAAGAACTGGATATAAAGGGACGGCGTAGAGACGAAGCGGGTGGTGAAATGACAGGAACAGGACTTAATTCTTGCACAACTCTGCAGTTGCACTTGTTTTTTGTGAATTTGTAAAACAGGGTTGCTGCGTCTTCGATATCAAAGTGGATCCATGAATGTTTAAGCTAAAGGACGTTCATCTTATTTGTAATTTTAGTTCGCCAACGTTTCACAATAAACGCTCAAAATTTCCCTAAATCCTGCATTTTTCATAAATATACGCACATGAAATTTACGTGGTATTAAAGTACACACATCAACCTCGTAAGTAAAAAAAAATTGTGGAAATACTCTTCTCGTAAATTTTTGCAAATTCAAATCGGAAACAACTGTCTGGATTTGTACAATTCCCTGCAAATATCCTGACAAAGTCAAAAGCCACTACAACAAAAAAAAAAAAAAAAAGAGTTTTATTGGACAATTTTGAAACAAAAGACTTGTAATTTTAAGAAATGTTACAAGAAAACAAGTAAATAATATGCTACAGTAAACAATAAAGAAAAAACAATAAACAAATAAAGCAAACAACAATAGGAGAAATGCTAACAAAAGAAAATAAACTGCATAAAAGCAGGCGATTAGTAAGCCAATGTATGTGCTGAGCACATTTATGTGCAAAAGAGGCAACTCATTGTACGTTAAGCATGTCTGTGTGTTCGTTCCATATTGTAATAAACTTGATAGTCCATCTAAAAATGGGCTGTTAACCTTATAACTTTTACTGTTTTACTGGAGCTGGTGTATTTTATATTTATTTTTTTGTCATACACAATTTATTAAAAAAAAAAAAAGAGAAGAAGGAGCAGAAAGGAGGTTTTGTACAAAACCACTCAACAAAATAACACCTAAATAAATAAAAAAGAAATAAAAAATGTATAAAACTGAAATGAGCTGAATGAAGGACTACAAACTATGATTCTCCCTGTTTTATTGCACAATGGAAAACAGCTGGGCTATGCATAGTCAAACACACACACACATACACACGCACAAACGTTATCGTTCGGCATTATTTTCTAAGGACACTGTATACACAATATCAAATGAATATAGTAAATTTTTAAAAATATATTCTTTTACTGTCAGCATGTGTAAATTTTTATTAGCATTTTTTTTTTCGTTTTCTTTTGTTGTATCAGCAGAAACCAAAGTGGAGTTTATAAGGAACAAAAATGGGTTATCTACCTTTATCACTAGACAGCAGAAGGGACTTTAGGTTTTATTTCGTTCTAGAAATTATATTGGCCATTTTGTTTTTATTATTTTGTTCGATTTGATTGTGATTTGGAAATGATGGTATAATTTGCTGCCCAGGCACATAAATAATGAAAAATCTTAGAATCTTTCAATAAAAGAAACAACATAGCACTCAGAAAGGCAATTTGGTATTGCCATTATTTAGCAAAAAAAAAGATAATTTTTTGAAAGAAAAAATATTATATGATCTGATTATGGCTCGTTAAACTAACTGCTCTAATGTTTTAAAAATAATAAAAAAAAAACACACAAGATCTTGAAAGCATCGGTATGCTTTGAGTGAACGGTCATTTGAAATGTTCCGCACATTATGTGCCACTTCATCGAACGAAAATACATTTATCTCGAGGTTTTACAACAACGAAATGAAAAAAAACGCTTCAAATTGTTTACTTAAAAATTCATATAAATAGGACAGTCAATCAAATAAGCGGCTGCATGAAAAATACTCATTATAACAGCTGGTTTAAGATTGTGTGCAGCAACACGTATAAAAAACTGTCATTCGTCGATGGAAATACACTTACAAAATCCTTTTAAAATTACATAATTATTTTAAATGTACGCTGTGAAAAATAAAATCAAATTTTAATTAAAAATTCTGTAATATCAATTAAAAAATTAATAGTATCAATTAAATTATGTGACTATTCTATATGTTTAGAAAAATTAAAAAGATATAAATTCAAATTATAAAATGTTTGTTGTCTAAAAAAAATTTCTTTTAAAAGCGCTATTTGATTGTTTTTTGTTTGTATATTTCATAATTCTCAAATATGTTCTGGGAGTTCTTGTATAAACATGTGAAATTTCTTACAAGAACTTGGTTAGAGGTCTACGGATGTTTTTGGTATCAGCACCAAATGAATAGACCATCTAAACCATATAACAAACATAGATAAATATTGGCATCAGTTAAATTAATATTATTGACTTCATTGATTTACTATTCAATTAAATTTTTAATAATAATAATTAAAAGATTAATTAAAAAATTTGGAAATTTTAATTAAATTTTTAATAATAATGATTAAAAATTTATCTAAATATTTAAAAAATTAAAAAAAATGTTGATAGCAAAAAATATTTGAGTTCAATTCCAATGCTTATTGCGCATTAATTTCTATAGGTATAAAGACTGTTGCATATATAAAAATCAGATAAGAATTATAATAAAAAAAGCCGTAATTTTTTGTGTTTCATATCCAACAAAATTAATTAAGAATTTAAGTGAAATGATTAAAATTTTAATTGGAGAATATATTATTCTTATTAAAGGTGTTAATTAGAAATAAGAAAGTAACATTTTTTCTGTGAGAAGCTAAATGGAATATTTGTTTACTAAATTTCGTTCCTTTTTTACTCTACGAATATGGAAAATTTTATGGAATGCAGAACACTTTTCTTGCAACATTCTCGTGATTAATTGTTTGCAAAAAGAATTCACAATTAATTAAAAGTTTTAATTAATAAATTCTAAAAATTATGCAGGTATAAATAATAATTTAAGAAAGCTATAACTAAAAAAAAATTAGAAAATAAAGGTAATTCTCACCATTTTTCACTGGCGTATGAGCAATGTTAATAGATGTTTCATACTACAGAATATTCATCATACGCCCTCGAATTGTTAAATCTGAGCAATTGTGTAAGAAAAATTTACAAAGTCACATGATATATTTGACTGTATGAATAATCGCGAAAAAAAGCCGAAATTAAGAATCGCCCAAAATTGTTGGATGAACGAACACAGTGAAGAAACACTATAAAAACACTACCAAATCTATCAAAAAAAAATTATTAAGAAATATAACACAAAGTGAAAAATTAACAATGGTCCAAAATTATGGGCGATTAGTCACTTTGAAAGGGTACAGGAGTTCTGTTCGTATAATCGCCGATAATGCTGTAAAGAAAAATCACATAAAAATTGTGTTCACTGGCTTTGGGTGATTTAACATTTTGAAATATTTGATTTTTTTTTGGTCGTAATGAATTTTAATTTTAAAGAAAAAAAATTTTTCATTTGAAATTTGAGTGATTTTTCATACAGAGCAATCAGTGAGTAGCTAGGCTTTGTTTTGTCATTGCCGAAATCTTTCATTAGCGGTGGTGCAATTTGGTATTCCAAGAAAAGCAATTTTTTAAGGCCTGTCAAAGGCCGGCTTCGCAAAAAAGCTTTAGTTAGTGTTTTTAAGCTGTTTCTCCACTGTCGTAATTCAGCCAACAATTTTGGGCGATTTATTTCTGCTTTTTGGACGATGGCATTTTGGGCAATTATTCCGTCAGGCTCATACAAATTCAAAATTAGCAAAGGCCGAATAAAATTTTTTTTTTGCGCGATTTCTAATTTATTTATAATTTGACATTTGGGTATTATGAACAAAGACTATTTGAAAATGTTAAGTCATTGTACTGGAACTAGGGGAAGATGACAGTGAGAGAGATTACTAGTGGTGAAGCTGCTTAATCTTACAACTTTGGTTTTTGCACGTTATTTGTTTTTTATAGCAGTGTTGTAGCGCCTCTGATGTCAAGGAAACGTATTCAATTTTGAACCTTTTTGTTTTAGTAGCCATTTTAGTTATTATTTTCATTCGGTGGTGCTACGCCACACCGACGAAGAACTAGAGGAATGGGATAGTTAGAGAAACGACAAGAGGTGAAGCTTAATTAATTATTTTAGAGCTCTGCTTTTGCATGTTCTCTGTAGCAGTGCTGAAGCTTCGGTTTAGTAGCCATTTTTATTATTATTTTAATATACCGACGAAGAAGGGCGCTCTGATGTGCCTGTGGATTATTAACAGCTCAAGCTGGTACTGTTCAGTGAACAGTAAATATGCCGTCTTCCGACAGCAACTGACACAATAGCCACAATAATACACATCAGAAAAATGAGAGATATTTTTATGATTTAGACTGAAACTGCAGACTACTTCAGCCGTCGCCACCCTCTGGGCGATTATTCTTCCAGTCGATTTATTTTACAACTATAAAAATAAAATTTTTCAAAACAAAATTACGTTCGGCACAATTATGTTTCATATAAATCGAAACAAGCTGTAGAAAAATGCAGCACAATATGAACACACATTAAACGAAAAAAAAAAATCTAAATTATGTCAAGCTCAATTACGTCAAACTGACAAACGGGCAAATAAGTCACGTTGAGCTGTATGCGTTTTATGATGAAACACAACAGCGACGATACATTAAATTTAATGCACTGCATTGCTGTTGCCATTGTACAAATACATATTCTCATACACGCTATATTAGTTTTTATGCACCTGTCATAGCTGTTAAAAAGTAACAAGTGTATAAATTTCATGCCACATGTTGCATATTAAAATTACAAAAAAAATAAGGAAAAGTATTCGAATTTCTTCTGCAAAAGCATCACTTTACAATTTCATATAAAATTCCATTCACATGAAATATAGCGAAAGAGAAACATAAAAACAGACATGAATTAAATTTAAACAAAAAAACAGAATTTATGAAAAAAAAAAAAAAACTAAATTTGCAAACAAAAGCGTAACGATCCAAAACTTACAACAGTGACACAGTCTCGGTAGAAAAACAAAAATGCTTTAAATGTTGCCTATCCTGCTCTGACATATTTCAGTATCATGTAAAACAACCCAGAGGCAATACGTTGGTTGTTTCAACAAACAGCTGCACTGCCGGCAACTGAATTATATTAAATGACACGTAACTTCAAAATGCGTTTTTTTTAGTTTTTTATTTTCATTCTCCTTTACTTTGTTATCTTCTGCTTCTAATGGCTTCTATGAAATTTATTCTCTAGTTTTTTGTCTTCCTATATTTCGTAGTTTTATGATGTTTGGTGACAGCAACTGCCGGAGTTACCAAGATCTGATTTTTTTCTTTATAGTTTTTTTTTTCTCAAGAAGAAAAAACCAAATTCTCGTTGTCATGCCTTGTCTGATTAAAAATTCACTCATTTGTTTTATTATTAATATTTAGCTCAACTGTGTATAAAGTCAGCTCAAGCGGCAACTCTCTCAATTAAAGTAATTGCATTTTCTTAATATTCATCTGCTGGTGCTTTAACACGAGTCTTATATGGACTTATTGCAATGTAAGTGCCATGCACTCTCTTCCAATAAAGACAAGAAAATAAAAATGTTTAATGTCATTCAGCATGTCATGTGACATGAGCCATGTTGATAGACCGTTTACTTGTTTGGTCTTTCTTTTTGCTTTGCACTATTTTAAACGCTCCCTGGAAATAAGACGTGCATTCAAGGGATAGTTTTTATTTAGGAAAAGAAAAACAAAACAGAAAATTGAATTTTATTACAGTAACTGCTTCAAGAGGTGTACGTACACACATCAATTATGGCAATTGGTATCTTTCTTTGTTTCCACTATTTTAGCGTATAGTTTTTCTTATTTTCGCTTCTGCCGTCGTCTGGAAGAGTTTTATTTTTATGTAAATTTTTTTTTTCTCAAATTGCTTGCAGTTATTTTTAGTTTTCTGATTTTAAGCAATTTATTACAACGAACAAAAAATGATGATTCCAAGTTATCGATTCAGTTATGAATTCAATTCCAAATATCTGTTTTGCCGTTGGGAAAAAAATTCTAAAAAAAACTTCTCCATAAAATTTGAAATACTGATAATTTTTATAGTCACGCTACCATCGCCCGAACAACAAAAGAAATACAGTGGTTGGCCAAAGTTTTTTTGCTTCGCCGGCGTATGAAATAGAAATAAATCTGTAGCAAATTTCGAAGCGTATTACGAAATTTGGGCGATGCCAAGTCACATTTTGGAACTTTTAAAGCAGACCGCAAAAATAAGTTGAATATCAGAAATGCTTCATTCTTTGTATTAAAAAATTGCCTCACAACGAATATTTTAAATATGTACGAGTATAGTGACTTCGACGAGTCTTCAGAAATGTGTTAAATTAAAAAGTTTTGTGAATAAAAGTTGTAAATCAAAACATTGACATTTTATTTTGTAACATTTTACATCAGTGCAGTGTAGAATATTAAATCGATATTAAATGATAAATTGAAAAAAATTCTTTTCTATAAAAATATTTGAAACACTTGAAATATTTTGGTGAACACTCGTGTAACTGCGAGATGTAAAGTTTTCTCGTGGTCACGTAAAGTTATATTTTAGTATTTAATGTGTCCAACTTTGGCTTTTACAGGGTGGCGCAGAATGAGCTATATGTTTTAAATGGTTTATAACTTTTTTATTTATGCGATTTTTATAATTTTTTTTTTTTTAATACAGCATATTATTGGGGAATTTTTTGCAATTAGCTTTGAAAAATTAGATCCTGTAAGTGATGTCTTCAAAATTTCCATAAGATTAACAGAATCCTATATTTTGACAAAAAAAAAAACTAATTTCTTTTTAAGTGAAGAATATAAAAGAAGTAATAAAAAATGTACTCCATGTTCTAGCTTTAATCAGAATTTTTAAGATTTTGTAGCAAGCGATTTAGCTTTAGATTATTTTAGAATCTGGTTACACTATTCACATGTTACCACTTTGTCATCATCACTACACGCACACACATTTGTACATTTTTATTTAGTGATTTTATTCAACATCGAAATACTTTTGCATTTTATACTTCATCAGAAATAATCGTCTGCGAACGGAACGAGCAAATATTCCAAATGACTGAAATCATGCGACACATGATTAAAATTACAGGGCCAACAATAAACGAGTGATTTGATTATTAGAAAGTTTTTCCAATCACACATTGTCGATCTCTGACGGAGGCATGTATTGTTTATATATTATTTACATTTTATTTTATTTATTATACATTTTATGGAAATATGACGATTTTTAATTAAATTTCTATGTTGCAAGATTTTTGCTGGAAATAAATAATTTATTCTGCTGGAAAAATTAATGCAAAATGCTGACGTATGAGTTTATGTTTCATGGCGTAAATTTAATTTGTGATATTGAAAAGCTAAACTTATTTTGCAAGAAAAAAAAAACTAATAAATAAATAATTTAATTCAATTTTTTGTGACTGGTAAATAATTGGAATTGATGTATTGAAAAAAAAAATTCTGTTAAGAGTCAATTACAGCAATAGACCAGCAATAACGCCTGTGTTAAGTGGAAAAAAGTTTCATATTTTTTTTTAAGAGAACGCAGCTCAGGGGCGGTGGCGATCTAACTCTAGTTGCGCCATAGCAAAAATTGTGTGGCCGCGGTATGATTTACATAGAATTTTGCAACTCCTGAGCTTTTCCCGATTGTCCACTAGTAGACTCACAGTCGTTTATACAGGCCATTGGGCCATCGGCATGCATGCTGAGCAGATGGGCATTCCGTTCAATGGTTATGTGAGTGGTTTCAAAAGATTTTGCTGGCTACTCGCAGCTTCATAAAATTTATGAGTGTAGCCGAAGATTTCTTTCACAAGCTACAGGTTGGATAGAGATGATTTTATGGTAGTCAGGCTTATTTGTTATTCGGTATTTTTAGTTCGTCGGTACACTTTGTTGTTATGCAGAAGAGTATATTGTGGTTGCGATGTCCACACGAAGTCACTTTGTAAATATGAATTCTAAATCCGTTCAATGCCTCGGGAAGTGTTCATGAAAACATACTGACAATTTCTAATCGTGAGAAATGTTTCTATAGGGGCAATGCACTCAGAGAATTTCGACAGTCTTGTTCTCAAGATTTGATTTCTAAAACACAGTTCTACTAAATAATTATTCTATTGATAGTTCCATTTTCTTTGTGATTTAGACGTCCAAATTATTTAATATTAAAGTAAAGTTGGGCCAGTTGAAAAATATAAATTTTTTATGTCATGGATTTCTTAAAATTTTAAAATTTGTTGAGAGTAAACTTACCAAGATTTTCCACTTGACAGGGCAAGACTAATGTATCGCCAACTACAGCACGATATGTATGACCACGCGATATAAAACGTGGCGCAGGCAACGATAATGAAGTCTGTGGTGCAGAGTTTAGCGTTCGACCGTTGTTGGCTGAAAAAAATACAGAAAATAAAATTAAATAAATTAATTCAGACAAAAGAATTGTAAAATTGTTTGTAAAATGGTTTTTTTCCTGATACGTATTAAATTTAGTCAAAATTTGTATTGGTTGAAGTTGAACAATTTTCTTTCTGAATATAAAACTAAATAGAATAAAATGTTTACTTCACAATTGTCATCACCTTTGAAAACGATTCAAAATTTGTTCATCCACTAAATTGTATTCGTTATCCATTTGCTGAATATTCGAAGGAATAACAATTAGACTGTTCTTGACGTATTACATGCACATATTTGGAGTATTTTTTTTAAGCATTACTGGTCGTAGATCACGAAAAACTCGACTAATGTTATGAGAAGTTTCACTGCATTTTAATGGAATTTCGTTGGAAATATCGATTCGAATCGAGACTTGAAATAATGTTGCAATCGTACAACAAAAGTTCCAACAACAACGGCGTATATCTCCAGTTTGCACTGAAATGTAGCAACTGGAAGAGAGTTTTTGATTGCCCGGAATTGTTTTATACCAGCGCTTTGTACAGTCACTGCGTATCGGTTGCTTAACGTGTCGTTTGTGTGGGCGTGTGGGTATGTGTGTGTGCGTTGGAGTGCATGTATGAGTGTGTGGAAAATGCACATTAAAGTTACGCCAAATTGCTCGTAAATGTTTCAGCTTTAACAAGTGTTTATGGCAAAAACATACCAACCACACCCTTTTAAAAACGCTTGGATGCACGCTGGATGAAAATTGAAATGTTTTTTTTTTAAGTAACCACTAACAAAAGAAAAAAGAGAGAACTTCATACTTTCTCTTTGAATGTGTGCGTTACTGTGTAAAAAACTAATAATAAAAAATGTTGTAGAAACAATGTGAAAAACTGCCAAACTGCCAAACTTAAAAAAAAAAAAAAATTGTCAAGTTGGTTTAGGTTAGTGGACCAAAATTTGTGATGCTTTTTCACCAGTTTAATATCCAGTGCAAGAAAGTAGCGAACATTCGCACAAAACGATACAAAGAGATGCAACTTTTTCCTGCAAACATTTTATTTATCGTCGTTATCATTTTGTTTAGCATTTGATGCTCCACTTACTTTTGTAAGTGTCCTTGTTGGCTGGCAAGAAAAGGATATAACAAATATATGCAATCACACACACAAATATACGTATATAAATGTGTGTGTATGTGTGTGTGTGTGTATGTGTTTAGGATTTCGTTGTTTGCTTATTGTTGTGTTTGTCATTGTGTCTTCCTTTAGTCATGGTTTCCACTTAAAGTGGTTTATTGTTCGAATGTTTTTCATGCACCACGTTTCTTTTTTATAATCTTTGTTTCTTTTTTCATTTCTATTTGCTTTAATTTACATATTTTAATAAATTTTTTTTTTTTTGTTTTATGGTTTCGGTAAAAGTTTTGCGGCAAAATGGGTCACTTTACAAGGAGCCAAAAATTAATTTTTATTTTCGTTCTCCACAAAAAAAGGGGAAAGGCATTTAAATTACAGGATTTTTTGCAATACCGCTGTCGCGAAAACATATTTAAATTAAGGCAGTGATTAGTAACACGGAATAAAAATATAAATAAATAAAACTTTCCACAGAGATAAAACAATGTATTGCATTAGTAAAGGATACAATCATTTAATCACCCAAGGAAAACTTTTAACGATTTTTTTAATCTTTATTTTTTAATGATTCCTAAGAAAAATTAAAAAAATAAGTAATTTTATTTTTATCGTATAAAACACTTTATATTTAGTGAAAAATTTAATTTTACAATTCAATTTTCAAATAAAAATTTATTTCATTCAAGCAACTATTATTTGTTTAATTTATTAAACCACGTAGGTATTTGATTACTTTAATCGATATCTTATAGTAATTATAATTGTGATATTGTTTTATGTAGTATGTGATTTAATTTAAGAATTATAATTTAACTTAATTTCTAACAATATTCAATGCAATTTTGGTTTAATCTTTATTTAATAATCTTTTCACTATTTTTTTACCACAACTTTTTTAGAATTTTCTCACTTCTTAATATTTCAACTGACTGCAACTTATTCTTCTTGTCTTCTCTTACTGTCTCTTTTTCTTCATTCTATCCGCTTCTTCTTCGCCTTTGGCTTATTTACACTATCATTACTCTGCTACTTTTCATCTCCTTTGTTATATGGTAAATCACTTCGCCTACACAGTATAACCCTCTTACGTGTCTGTTTCTGTTTTATAGACAACAAAACAAATCAAGAAGCAAAAACTGGGAGGGATTGGTCAAGTGGGCGTGGTACCTCCCATACAAATATTGATTTCATTATATCTTGAGAATGGTTGAAGTTAACTTTTCTGTATTTGGTCTGAGTAATCGATACAATTCAATGGTAAAAGAGTGGACGGAATTGGACAAGTAGGCGTGGCACCTCCCATACAAAGCCAATAATGATTTTTGTATATCCTGAGAACGGTTAAAGCTAAACTCTCTCATTTTGGCCCGAATAACTTGATAGTAAATTTTTTTGTTCGGGCACTTCCATTTTAGCTACAAAGCAGAAGTTGGGTATACGGCAGAGTAAATAATTGGAAAAATATGAAAACTGGCAGTTTTTATCAGGCGGACTAGGCAGATCCTTTTTTGCAGGTGTCGCTCTCATTTGATGTACCGTTGCGCATTCTTCATAGAGCCAGAGAGCTGAAATTGGGTATATGGGTAGGCACTCGGATGGTAGAGAGGGGAGGTAAATCATAGATTGCCCTGCGCCTAGATGGACACATAGACTATATCTTTTTTTCTCCGAAAACTAACTAACGGATTTTAATAAAGAACACATGAGGCATATACATATTTTTTTTTTAAATAAAACTATTATAACAGTTACAGCAACTCGTGTCGGGATCAGCTATTTAATTTATAAAAGAGACACTAAAGCGCCTTGGCCAGACATCAAACTGATTTCCTCAACTTTATAAAGGGTGTCTGGTAGCAGGTTTATATTTTCAAACTTAAATAAAAAACATAACAATTGACACAAAGTTTTATTGAGAACATTGAACGATAGAATGGAAATGCGGATTTTATTTTTTAAAGACTATGTCATCCAGATCCTTCAGATCCTTTTTGAAAATTTCATGAATAATCGCCCTTGAAAGTCCCAGTGACGTTGCTCTTTTCCGTATTGAAAGTCGCCGATTTTCACGCAAACTGCCTCCGTAGTCTAGTGCATGAGCATTAATCTTATCAATATGGAGGTGCGGGTTCGATTCCCGATTAGATCCTGGGTGTTTCTACAGACAAGCTTAAGAGCTTCGTAGAGTTTGTATTGTCTTTAAAAAAAAAAAAAAAAAAAAAAACCAGTTCAATGTTTTCGGATCGACTGGGCCCTGGCCGTGGGGCATTCATAGCCGAAGCAGTTGCGCGGAATCTCTGCACCCACGAACGAATTAAATTTACACTCGGTCCGTCACTTATTCGCCGAATACCAAAATTTGAAGAAAATTGTCGACGGGCAATTACGTAAGAATCATTACTCTTAAAAAATGTCTCCACAGCGAACGCGCGATATTCACTCGACCACTGTGACATCGTGACTGACAAATCCGCACAATCGATAATTCCGACGGCGCCACCCTCCCACCGCACAGTTTATTACTTTTTGAAATAATCGTATTTAAAAATATAAATTTGCCACCAGACACCCTGTACATGTGTTGGTAAAACTCTGTTGTTGGATGTGAGTTTGATGAAAATCTGAAGTGCCTTGGCCACACATCAAACTCACTCGTCAAGCTCCGATTACATATTTCGATCAGTGATGCTAACTTTTTCAGCGTAAAACGCAATGTGCGTTCATAAAAAATGCATGTTTGTGTAGCGTTTATCAAATTAAAACAAAAATTGTAATTTAAAAAAAACATATAATTTTGACTGTGTGTACGTTTTCGATCGTTAGCGCATTTCAATTAATTACATATGAAAAAATTATATGTATCAACAAATTATTGCACTTTTTTTAAAAGTGGCAAGCCCTATGACTGCTAAGGGGCTACTATGCGGCAGCAGTTGAATGTTAATATTCCATTGAACGTTGCATAAAGAATGTAGCAAAAATTGTATTGGGGATACCAGATCAACGACGCGTATGCAGGGACGCAAAAAAGTATTTCGTTACATATGGGTCATTGAACTCTTTCGGCCAGCGCTTTGTTACCGTTTGCAATTGCAGCAATTCTGCTGCAGATAGTCATGACTTTCAGTCAGCCTCCATAAAGCATCCCTGAATTCTGTATGTTTAAAAGTGTCACCTGCAATTATTCCTCAGCACTTGACTTCTTAATGGGAATCGAAATGTAATAAACGCATTACACACACTCACTCACTCAGTCAGTCACATATTTAACCACGTTTTCGCATCCAGTGGGAGCATTTACTTTAAAAATCCGCTTATAAAATTTAACCGCAAGAGCTGCATCCATTAGTTTGTTTCCTTTAGCAATCTTAAAAGTAGAACAAATGGAAATTTAATGCCAATTCATTATTTTCCATTTTGCTTTTTATTTTTTCCAAAATATTCCACAATTTCCTTATTTTCCCAACAAAAACTAGAAGAGTTACAATTACTCTCTCGTATATGCATGCACACACTAACACGTTACAACCACATAAGAGCGGTAACGAGTTTGAAGTGCAGTTGACACAGAAACTGACAACAAACACCAGCATTAAGAAAATCAAATGCAACACACGATGAAAAACATCAGCAAATTGAAAAACGAAATATTTTTTTTTTTACATTTTTTAGTCAATGATTGCTAAAAGCTAAATGATTTCCTTTTGCACCTTATTTGGTACTAATTTATCCACTTGATGGAATCTATTCACATGGCACAAAAGCAGCCAAAGCTGTTATATTTTTGAAAAGAGCTCTTGGAAAAAAGTGAATAAATAAAGTGAAAAAAAGAAGAAAAAAAAGTGATGGTAAACGAGCTACAACTGAAAGCATATGTAAATAAGGTTACAGTATAGAATTTAACAAGAACTATTGAGAGGTTGGAGGAATGGAGCAGAGGGGCCCACTAGAGGCCTTATTATTTCATAGAAGCTAATTAAGGTTTAACCAATTATTAAAAAAAAAACGATCCGATCCCTTGTAAAATTCCAAATTTATGACATAAATCCCGAGCACTTGCGAAATGTTTAAATAATTATTTTTATTTACAATTAAATAAATAATTACTAACTTAAACGCGCTCTGTTAAAGATTCCGTTAATGCAGAAATATGGAGGAGATCCCTCTACATAAATCTAAACTAAATCTAAATGTACCACTATACCGCCCAAAACTGCTGCAGAGATTTTTCTGAAATTTGATAGCTCTATTTTAGTAGAGGTTGAGGAACTAACTATAGCGCGGACAACTACATAATTGGGTGTGCTGGTAGCGAAGCACACCGGGTTTAACTAGTATGTAAAGAAAATTAATAAATAATTTATATTTTTGCTACGAAATACACAAAAAGATGGCTTATTTTTCTTTAAATCAGATGTTAGGTGAAATTAAAGACCACATAACTAACATTTTAACTTTTTTATAGCAGGCAGAAAACACTGTTGAATATAACAAAGGCACTTCCAGTTACATAATTTTGATTTTGGCTTATAAAATGGCTAATTTTTATTACAAAAATCTAAAAATTTGTGAGGACATTAATTTTTCTGAAATGCACTCTTAATCCAGCAAAAAGTCAATTTTGAAATTGTTGTTAGTTGCGGGGTTTTGCATTGCAACTGACGATATGCAGCAACATTCTTCAAACGAATAGAAATTAATACCGAATAAGCAAACGAATTGAATTTTTTTTTCTATTAATTTTTTTTTAAATTTTCAAAAATATTTAATTAAATTTTTAATTATTCATTCGAATAATTCAAAACCATATACCAGCCATCAAACTAACAACTAACAGCTTTTCAGAATTGCATTTTATGAAATTAAAGAAAAAAAAAACACAAAATCTTAATAAACTTCAACTAATCGTTAAGCAATGAAGTGCCAGATTGTGGTTTGTGTGTCGATTTCACAGCGCAATAGTGACCTGTGCCACCAAAAATTTTCCTTCTCTAAACCACAGTCCACAATAGTAGAGTAATGAAAAGTAACATAATAATAAGCAAAATGGTTCTTCTTTGGCAAAAAAAATAAATTAATTCGTCGTCTAGGCGATAACAAGGATGCTGAAATTCTGTTTTATAAATTCAAAAAAAAGCCGCTACAGCAGGGTTGTGTAAGAATTGAGGGACTCTCTTACTGAATTAATTGCAGTTTCTTCTCTACACAATCGCTTTCCAAACAGAAGAAGTATCATAGAATCCCAAGGCATGGTAATCATTTTAATTGCCAGAGTGTTAAAGGGCCCTCCGAACTGTACACTTCAGGCAACCCGTCTGACACTCACCGCTGTACAGCATCATCGACAGATGCACTTTTATATTTATTTACACAGCACTAGTTTCTAGACGCGAGTAGTTTTTCATATGAGTATCATATTAATGTATTTTTATTCAAGTATTACGCTCTCTTTTCCAAGTGCATCCACCAGTATGCACGTTCTATGTGTATGCCAACTAACCGACCCACAATCTAATTTTGCCGTCAATTTTAGAAATGAAGTGCATTTATCAATACCTCAATTTCTTCAACTCAATGTGAATGCAAATGTTTCGAGTGCGAAATATAAAGTACGTTAACAAAACAAGCGATGGAGCAGCACAAAATCTACACCAGACTATACTCTTTATGCCATTAGCTGGCATATGTATAGTGTATGCATGCGTGTGCATGTATATGTATGTATGAGTGACTGCATCTTCATTACCATCACGAGTGTCTAAGAAACACGTTACTGAAGTGAAAAAGCTGCTTAACATTTTTAGCTGTTTCCTCAATATATTTTTCTGTAAAAAGTATACAAATGCTGCTGCGAATAAAATAACTGAACTAAAGGGTGTCCCAAAATTCAGAGAGTTAGGAATTTTTTAAACATTAGTTAACACATTTTCCTAACGTGCAACGAAACATTTTTAAAGGTCTTTAAAAAAAATAAAATTTATATTAATTCCAATCTTGAATTAATTTTGAGCGACCCCAATTTGCCCCAATTCAATTTCCCTGCTTACAATGAATAAATAAAAAAATAATAATAATTCATTGCGTATAAATTTAGGGATGTTTGTGTGATTGTACAATATTTACATCCAGTTAAAGATAAATAAATGTACACGGAAAAAATTGGAACTGTCAGCAGCGGCAAGCGATTAATATAATTTGAAGACAAGATTTAGGATTGTATTTGTTAGAAGGATAGAAGGATACACTTTTTGCTAAGAAAAAAAATTATAAATTTTAAAAACTTAAAAGAGGTCAGTTATTGTACGTATAGGCACTTTGGCAGCCGGTTCGAAGGACCATAAAGAAGCAACAATGAGAGCTTCAAAAATATATCTGCAGATTGACAACATGAAAGTGATGCACATTATAATGACAGAATTTAAAGCAATCCACGAAAGAGTATCTCTCCGAAAGCTCTTAATTCGCAATGGCACGAAGGACCATAACTATTGTTAATGGGTGAAGAAAATACTTGTGTCTTATTACAATGATAATGGCAGTTGCAAATAAAACGCTTGCGGATGGTCAACCTAAAAGTGATGCACATTATAAAAAACATAATTTTAAGAAATCCAAGAATGTGTTTCTTCGAATTTCTCTTAATTACAAATTGCACGAAAGACCATAAGTGTTGTGGCTGAAGAATAATACTGACAGCAAAACAAGTGCTGCTGATCGATAACATAAATGTGAGATACATGGTTAAAAACAGAATTTAAAGAAATGCAAGAACGAATCTCTCCCCGAATCTCACTCAACAAGATTTCTCAACTAATTTGCAAAATGAAGCACAAATTTTTAATTCACTTACAACTAAAATGGAAGTGAACAGACCTATTAAAATCAGCCAATGAAAACCAAATGATAATTTCCATCTTTCTGTGAAATTCATATTAATTAAAACACGATATCCCAACCGAAAGTAAACCATTGCTAACGAATTTAAAAATTTTATCAATTAAAAAAAAGAATTTCTTTTTACAAATTTTTTTTTTTAATATATATGATTCTAATTGTGCTTTTTCCCTTATAAACTATATGTGAAATTTATTATTACATACCTTATGATATTCTCATACAGTATGAAAAATATCATAAAGCATTTTATTACAAAAGCAACTCAATAATTGAGGAGGAAAGCATATCCATATAGTACTATTTCGCTAACGCTTACTTAGCTCATCAGTGGATTTTTCCTAATTTTTGAATACAAACCCAAGATCTATATGTTTAAAATTCAATTAATCAATCGAGAATTAAATTGAATTGAATTGAATTGAATATTAAACATACAAACAAAAAAATCTATAAACAAAAACATAACAATCCATGAGTTTACTTTTAAAACACACACATATTTCTATTTTTAGTTTTTTAATAATTATTTTTTTAATAATTAAATAATAAAACAAATTAAAAAAAGAGATAAAATAAAATAGAATATATAATATTTTAATTATATTTATTCTTGAGCGATGGTCTTTTTTATGAAAAGTTTTTTAATTATTATTTATTTCTCAATATTTCGCTACCAAATAGGTAGCATCGTCAGGAAATAATAATTTGTATTAACAAAAATATTTTTTTAAAATAAGGAAAAGAAAATATTTTTGAAAGGAATAGAAAATTTTTTGTCATTAATATTAAAAATATTCTTTATACACATGTATAAATGTGTGTACATGTATACATAAATAAACAAGTTTTCAAAATTATTTTCTTTTGTACATATGTATATACATGTATGTAAAATAATATATTTCTACAATGTAATAATAACATATATCTATTAGAATATAACATAATTATTAAAAATAATTTAATAAATGACCTATGACTATCTATTATTAACTATATTTTGTGCATAAAAATATATATATAATACATAATCTAAATCTAAATTGTATTAACTAAATATCTATAATTTTGTGCTAAATTATCTACATCTGATTTATAGTTTATTCTATGGTCCGCAGGTATTTTAATTATCTGTAACATTTCCAACAAAAAACGTCGTTTATAATTAGTTTCTTTCTCCAATATAGTTGTGTCTTCAAATTTTGGATAATGATCTAATGATGCACAATGTGTAGTTAATGCTGTTTTTTGTGTGTTTATATGTCTGTATTTTTGATTTTTTTTATATTTGATATTTTTGATGAAATATTGAGAAATAAATAATAATTAAAAAACTTTTCATAAAAAAGACCATCGCTCAAGAATAAATATAATTAAAAAATTTTAATAAAGGTCAAATAAAAATAGAAGTGATACTAATAGAATATATAATTTTAAATCAATTTTCAATTTCGGTAAAGCATTTTCGGTCAGTGTATTATTATTGGTGGCATGTTATTTACTACTCCAAAAGCACAATGCTGGGAGACTTGTGAACTTGTCATAAAATACACATACAAACACATACATACACACATACACACACACACACACACATGAACTACCCTAAAGTGAAGTTTGTGTGCAGAAAATATTTATGGTTCGCAAATGCAATGTGTATGAGTTTTCGTGTCTGCCTACAAATGCATGTAAGATATGCATGTCCATATGCATAGATCCAAATCATATATCGATGTGTGTGTGTGTGTACGCCACTGTCTGTGGATGTGTTAAGTTATGGTGTCAACTAACTAATACTATTGCCAAAGATTGCTGTTGCCATTTCTGACTTGCAGTCTGCTCGATATGCAAATAGATTTTCATCGAACATCCGCTTAGAGTCATTGACTGACTGTGTGTTCCTTGGGATGCAATTTAATATTTTTTTTACTGCTGATGCCACTACGTACGTCTTGAGTACCTACCACACTGGTATCAATAGTGGATTTGGGGAGAAATTAAGTTTTTTTTTTGTCAAATTCGTGCTGAGTAGTTTTTATGTAACTGGCACCAAAAATTGCACGTACATTCTTCTTTGCTCTTCACTTTCTTTCTAATTTTCTCTTTCATAGCTTTGGCTTCTGCACCAGATTTGGTGGCATGTCAATGATAGTCAATTTACATATACACTACACCTCACACATACTTACATACATATATATATACTCGTATAGTCGCATATTTTTAAGTTGATATGTTTTTCATAACGTTTTTGTTATGGCTTTTGTTAAAATTGGTCCCTGTAATGTCATTGAATGGAAAGAAATTCCAGTGATTTTACTACTGATATTGGTGGCACTTTCTTTAGAAGTGTTGCTGCTGATGTCAGCCAGGACACGTGTAAAATATGCTTGAATGCACTGTATATTTTCATTTACTCTTTTGCAAAGCATTTCAAAGGCATTATGTTGCGGTTTAGAAAAGTAAAGATGAAAAAGACTGAAGCCGTTGGGTGGTGGGTGTGTAAATTTTATGTTTTTCTTCTTGGCGTGGCAGTTCATCGTTAAGTTGAAATTTCAGTATTAAAAATTGAACATGAAATTTTTAAATTTGCAAGCAATTATTTGCGTTTTAAGCTTATAATTACGAAACTTTATAAAGCGAATTGTTTCGATTTTACAATGTTTTATACAAGAGTGCTTAAATGATATTCTGCCCAGCAATAAGCAATCAAGAGCAAGAAAATTCTTAGACAACCGAAGAAACTTATAATGTAAAAACTGCACGACGAAAAGTCACATAAAACTCAAGCAGTGCTTGCAGACTCTACTCAAACGCATTTAAATTCATTCGAAAGCAAATAAATTTAAGTTCATAAAAGGCTCAAGGCTGATCAAAGTACGGCCCAATTATTGTGCACCATTGCGATACTACAAAGTGCCACCCAAAAAATATATTATTATGACCTTTTGGAAGCGATTGAGCACAGCGGCCAGAATATGAAAACCACAAGGGAAGACACGACACCACAGCTTTCTACTATTTCCATTTATATCTAAAGCTGCTTCTCAAGCAGGATATACACAGTACCTTGTGAGGGTGGCGATGGCACGATGGATGGTAGTCTGCACGTTGACTACAAAATCAAAAACAGACCTGAGTTCAACTCCAGTTTCAGACAAAAAATTATATAAAAAAAAAAATAGTAATAAATAATAAAATAAAATAATAATAATTTTTATAAAAATTATTTTATAAAAGAAACAAATTTTCTTTGCGAACAGTTTCTTCTTGCACTCTCTCTTGCCCATAGTGCATCAAAGTGAGCATATAAAGGACTACAAAAATAGATGTACAATTGCTGGGCACTTTGCAGTTGTTGTATACTCCGTTAAATTATTAAAAATGAAGTGGCTGGAAAAATGGAAAGAAACTACAGACAACAGAATAACAAAAGAACTGCTAAGAAGAAATAAAAATATGAAATTTTTTATGTTTTTTTATTTGGCGCTGTTAAAGAAAATTGATTCAAAAGAGCGGAGGTAATGACTTCAATTGCTAAAAGATTAATGTTTTTTTTTTAAAGAACATTTACTTCAATACACAATTTTTTTCGGCGAATATAATTAAATATAAATTCACATTGATTTACATATTTCATATTTCAGATGCAAAGAAAACATTAATGCCAGTTGTCTGTGAATAATTTTAAAAATAAGAAATGTTGTTGTTGTTTTTTTTTGTAAGTGAAAATGTTAAAATTGTAGAATTTTTATGGAAATTTTAAATGTATTTTTCTATATGCTGCTGTAAAATATTACGATGACCACCTGCCGTTTTGTGAAACTTATTGCAGGTTAAGCTGGAGACAGGCAACAACTGATGTCAAAGACAAAATAGAAGTAAAAGAAAAGTTTTAAAAAAATAAAATTAAAATTATGATTATAATCATTCATGTTGTTGTTAAATTGTGGCCCAGATATATTTTATGAATTATAGAAATTTTATTCAAGTTTAATTTAATATTTTGGATTAAATGAATTTTTTTCTTAAACAACATAAATATAAAATTAAAAAAAATAAATGAATAAATAAAATATTCGCCTTAATTCTGTGCATTATTTCATACGGAGAAATAGCATTTTGTAGTCCCGTATATCATACACACACACACACACACACACACACACACACAGCACATGTGAAATCTAATTGCAAATTTAAACAAAAATTTTCAAATAACCATCTCAGGAAGCATATTAAAGTTTTGTTTTGCTCCTTTATAGCAGTAGAAATAATATCCAGCGGAAACTTCGTCTTGCCAAATAATAAATGAAAAGGTCGGAAATATTTTAACTGAAATTCATGTGTGTGGGTGGACAAGTGTGCGAATTTATGCTTTTCTGCAATTTTATATCTGCATATTTTTTTTTCATTTATGTACCTGAATGCACACTTAAAGAAAGTGCATATTGTAATATTATTATTTTATATACCTATATTTAATATTTAATTATAGCATATTATGAAAATATAGTGCTCCAGAGTTCATTTAAGCAAAAGAATATAAAATAATAAATAAATGAATGCTGAATTGAATTGGAACATCAACACGACACATAAGTTATGTACATATGCATATAATATTTTATAAATTATAAGCCGGCAATTTTTATATGAATTTTCATTTTTGATTATTGAAAATATATTGAAATATTATATTTAGCCTTTGAAATATATTTGAAGAATAAACAAATAAAATTGAAAAAACCTTATAATAAAAAAAAAGAGTGTAATCCTTTTATTATAAAGATTTAACTCATACATACATATGTATGTATGTATGTATCTAACAATTTATATTCGAAAAGGGCTATAGGCTTGTAGCAATATAATTCATTATACAAAATACTTGTAGTTTCAAGCCAAAGAAAACCTGGTCAAGTAAAAAAAAAAAATCAAAAACCAATCATGTGTGCACAGTTAATAATGGAAACAAAAATTAAGTAATGCCAAGGACTATTGTAGCAGCTTTCGAAAACAGCATGCTATTCCATTCTGCTAGTGCTTGTCAGTGTGATTTACAATTTTATCTATGATTTATTTTGTTTCTTCGTAACTCTCACATGTAATTTTGAATGCCTATACGTTATCCATCATATGGCTGTGAAGATAAATTTTAAAATAGATAACATATATAATAATAGACACAAGCCTCAGCACTTAACAGAGCTCTGTTAACGCGTTAACGTAGATCTGTTAGAAATTCTAAAATTTTGTTGGGATTCTTAAAATGAGAATTTTTAAGAAAGGACGACCAGACTAAAATGGGATTTATGTAGACTTCTTTCTTTGGGGATATTTAAAAGGAAAACTATACGTCAATTAGCCAAGAACAATTCCAGAGCTAAAGGATGAGATAATTCGGCATATTAACGACACTGAACCATAATTATGTCTCAGAGTTATTGAAAATATCGACCATCGGTTAATGCCGTGGCG
Organism: Dexiosoma caninum; assembly: GCA_963924685.1. Taxonomy (NCBI): domain Eukaryota; kingdom Metazoa; phylum Arthropoda; class Insecta; order Diptera; family Tachinidae; genus Dexiosoma; species Dexiosoma caninum. The sequence goes on along the minus strand of OZ004725.1, from coordinate 124,181,467 downwards.
AGCATTTGGCCGATATTTTTTTCACTCATAATTGCCATAGATACTTCTATCGTAATAAAAACCATTAAGATAATTTTATGAAAACTTCTTGTTTTATTTACAATTAACATCGCGCATTTTGATTGGAGCGCCTTATACATGGTATTTTTCATTAAATGTAAGAACAATGTTGCATATTTTTAAAAGATTAGCCCATTAGAAATCTCAATAATCAATTTTATTGAGTTAATTTTTTAAAAAATACTCTATGAGAATATCATAAGGAATTTTCGAATATATTTCATATATTATTTATTTTTTTTTCGGGAAAAAGCACAATTTTGAAATTAGAATCATCTTGCCAACTTAAATTCATTTAATATACAATTTAATTATGCTCTAATAAATATTTTCTAGTGATATTTCCCAAACAATCATTGTCAGCTTTATAATTTTCATACATCGATTTGGTCTACCATCAAACATTTAAGCATTGAAATTTTACAAATATTTCATTGGCTTTAAATGTTTATAACACTCTTTCTTGAATGTAGAAGAGGAGGTAGTTTTGCAATAAAATAAAATACCAGAAATAAAATAACAATTGCCACAATTGCTTCTGACTGAACCGAAAGAGAAAAAGTATTTAATAAAAAACACAGCGCATAAAATCCTTTATATCATTTTGTCGCCTTCCAAAATAAATTCAATGAAATGAAATTTATAAGAAAATAAGAATCCCTCAAACACCCCCACCAAAAAAAAAAGAACTCGAACGAAGCGTATGAACAGACATGTGTTGCATAGGAAACTCAAGGGAAGAATCGTATATAAATTTTTGTTGTCAAACAGTAATAAAAATAATAAAAAAAAAATAAATTGTGTTTTCAAGCAAAAATGTTGGGCTGAGGCTGGTTCATATTTTGACAATTTTCTTTGGCAGTAACAAAGAGAAAAAAAAGGACTCATAAACGTAGGAAAGAAAATTTTAGACGGATTAGGCTTGCAATTTCCAAATGGATATTGAGTTTTCCAATTCTCAAAATTTTAACGATGGATAATTTACACTTTATTCGCTACTTCCATTTCGGAAAATGTTAGGCTACGTCAATGAAGTTCGGAAGCGAAAAAAAAATTCGTTTAAAAAAATGCAGGTAAAATAAAGAGAAATGAAGTTTTCGTAGATATTTTTAGCGGCGAGTTAGCAAAACTCTTTTATTAAATGGTTAAGAGTTGATTAATAAACTCAAATATCCTGACAAAGAACTAGTGAAGATTACGTTCATTCTCGCATTTTAACCCATTTAACGCCCTTTTACCAAAACATTTTTTTTTTACCAGCACTCACACATTGATTGAGCTGCCCCTAAAACCGAAGAAATAAATCCTCGAGATTTTCTAACACAAATAGAAAAAATTACAAATTTAATAAATAATTTATTATTTATGGAAAAATAAGTTATTCTGTTAATTTAATTTAATATTCAGTTGTAAATGTTTTTCGGTTTTCAAAAATAATACAAGATTTTTCAAAAACGATTTTTAATTGTTGGCCTTAGATATGCTTGTAGGGATTTTCCAGCATAAAACCAAAGACGAGCATCTAATTGCCATCTTAAAGGGATAACCCGGTTGGAAATTATAACGGTATTGCTTCGTCAGTTACCAATTTAATTTTTGCCTTATATGCCAGGTGAGGGACCCAATTGAGGTACCCAATTGGAGACCATTCAAGTGCACATGAAAATTTCTAATAGGAAAATTAATTAACTGCTTAGGATGACCTGACGTGGGTAATACATGTCATTTTCTTAATTTATTTATAAAATTTTGAATTTCATTTTTAATAAATAAAATTTTTAAGAAATAAAATTTTTAAGAAATAAAATTTTATAAAAATTAACATTCTAAAATTTGAAATTTATATCACAAAAACATTCCATATTTCCAAAGACATAGCCTGCCTTCCTAAACGCCAACTGCTTTGCAGTGTGACAATGTGTCATGTTCCTAAACGCAACCGTGCAAGCTTTGACGATGCACAGCATTCTTAAAGTCATCAGATGCACAGTTGATTCGCAAATAAACACAACAAAATCATCATTTACATTGACAATGCCTTTTATACACAATGGCGACTAAAGCAGAAAGGTAAAAAATTTCAATGAAATAAATACTTAATTTCAATTAAAAATTTAATTTTTTTTTTATTTTAATAATTTATATTCATATTAATTGCTTTCGAAAATTATTTTTTCCGCAGGCATTGTTTTTTTTTTAAAGCAAAGCAAAGCTAACGGATGTTTCTAAACGTCGGCGGTGTTGCAAATTTTAAAATGACAATGCATGATTTGCGAGGTTGGTACAATATTACTGCTTCACTTAAACACTGCTTTGACATTGCATGCAAATGTTTATGAAGGCAGCCATACATTCGTGAAATGTATATAAACATGTTTAATTGTTTATATACAAAGTAATTCAATTGATTGCAACATGCTGCAACAGAATTTCGTTGAGTGAAGTAACACTTTTTTTTTTTACAAATTAAATGAAATTAATAAGAAATTTCCTTTTCTTCATGCCAAACTTTTTTCTTTTTTTTTATTGAAGAATAAAAGAATTTATTTCAAGCCATAAAAAAACAACTTTACAAATGATAATTCCAATGCCAAAACTATTTGCGCCGACTTAATATGACATGTTCCTGTCTGTGATTACACACTTTCTTTAATTTGTGTGCTTGCTTCAGTTTCCAGCACTCCAAAGCAGTCTTATTTCTGTGGAAATTACACAGAAGATTTTTATCTTTTCGAACAGATAAACACAAAAGGAAATAATAAGAGGAAAATTTATCTCGAATCCTAAGATTGTAATTAAAAGGAATGAATAAAATAAAATTCCTTTATTTTCTCACAAAAGGAAAACAAATAAACACTGAAATTCTACAATGGGAGGGGGGGAAACGAAACCATGAACCACATGGTTTTTTTCTTTCTTCTCATTTTAGGACGTTGGCTTTGGCCATCATTTACGAATGGCTAAGGAAATGGAAATTGCAAAGAGAAGCGTTCAAGTGGAATAATTTGTGAAACTTTTAATTTTCCGCAAAGGATTTCTACAGAAATAGAACACAGACGAAAAGGAGGACACAAGATTTCATTTAAGGACTTTTTGCAATTAAAAATTAGAACTTAAAGTAGTGCCTACTTTGAAATGAAATAAAGAGAAAAAGAATTGTGCCGAGAGAATTTTCAAAAGGAAAATACTTGTGGAATTAAAGTTAAATTTTTTGTTTTGTGTACCGAAGAAAAAGCAATCCTGCCTGGTATGACACTGCAAAATTTGTGCTATTTAAGGGAGATATTTAAATTTTAATACAAAATTGTGGTATCACATCTACAACAGCCAACGAAATCCTTCCCTTAGGGCGCCATAAAGTCTTTCATATGAAATGTGGCCGGGGCCAATTATAATTTGTGATCAGTTTGTTTCGGCATTATATCAGTAGTAGCAGAATAGGCGAAATAGAATAAACGTAGCAGTACATAACACAAGTGTACTCAGGCGTATTTCACGGTTGTAGAGGGTGTGTTTAACAATGTATCCGGAACGGCTATCTAACGGGCCCTTTAAGGCTATGGTGCGGACGAGTAATGAATATACTGGTGAAATGGTATGTCACAGCACCACAAGATGGGCGGGGAGAGGTACACCACAAAGTGGGTTGGACTATCCCCTACTCTGGCTGCTCTTTCAATTTATTCCGTTCTGGTCCAATTGAATAATGGGGGTGTTCAGGTCTGTGTTCAGTAATGTTTTTTCCTAATTAATAATTTAATTGAATCCACGTTTATTTTAATTGATTTTGTTGTTCTTCCAAAACAGCACCACTCAGAATACTAAAAAAATGGCCTAATTTCAAATTTTTTTGCAATTAAAACTGTTAATTGATTCTGAGTTTATTATGATACGTTGAAATCTGATTATTATTTTAATTGAATCTTGATTATAATTTTTTTCTGTGCGGGTATATTTTTTGTCATAACTATAGACGATTTGATGTCATCCTTAAAGAATAAATATTTTTAGGCGTCAAAAATATATGTCCGGCATATTTTAATAAAGTTATCATCCTTTCAAGTTGTGTTTAGAAATTTTAATTCTCTTTAATAAAACTCGTGGAATTAAATATTTAGTGTTTTCCATGTCAAAATCTCAAATTTTCAAACATAATTTAAAAGCATTTGCAGCTTAAATAATTTCTTTGCCACAATTAAAATCACTATTAGATTTCATTACTTAGTATATTTAGGAATTTTCTAATCTGGTTCGCTCGTAGTAAACAGAAACGCGTTATGCCTTGTACACACTTGGCTTGACAGGCTATAATGTTCGCTTGCGATGTCACGAAATGCCATAGTGGGTACCCAGCATCACAGTTCTGTACATGAGTATTCCTAAGACATACTGTCATGTTTGCCTTTCTATCCCGGTTGCATTTAATATATTTTTGCTCTGCAGCAGTTAAAAGATTTATTCACACCAGAGAGTTGTATATAAAATGGAAATTAAAGCCTTTAATGCTGAAGATTATGACCATCTATTTATGGTTTGTCTGGTTACAAATAAAATCTCGAAGGTTTCACATTAAAATTATATGCAAGTGACGGCATTTGAGTTTGTTTATGAAAATGTAACCGATTAAATCTTAATAGTGGACGCAATTTCACTAAATGTAGCGGAAAAACAACGTTGCTGAAGTAGTAGTGGTTGGAGCTTTACAAAGTGAATGTATTTAAGGAATTTTTAGAGGAATTTTCTACTAACAAAATCAGTTTTAAAGTTACATCATTGTTTCTAATAGAAATTTTACAATACATTAAACATGGCATACTTTCAGGCTACTTAAGGTTAACTAAACACTGTATATTTTATGGGTGTTATTTAGTCCTTTGGCCTTTACAACTGTCATGTTGCCATTAATTAAATTAAAAACAATTCTATGTTGTTCTTATCATTTCATTTTATTGCCTTCGTTGTTTCTCGTATCTGAATATGTGCTACACTTTACAACGTCTTTAAATCATGAAGTTTGAATGGCTTAAGGAAGCAAAGATTTTATCTCTGGCATTATATTAAAAAAAAACGCACCTCGTGTTATTTTTATTTTAAATAAAAGTGATGGCAATTTTCAGATTTCATGCATTTGAAATTTATTAGTTTTTTAGATGGCAATATTATGTACCCATGCAGTGTAAAATGCGTGTTATATGTATGTACTTCTTAATAATTGTATGCAGAACAATTTAAAGACGCGAGCAGACATTTCATATCGTTACAATTTTTATCTTTTTTCTTTAGAGATAAAAGAAAATCTGTTTTTTTTTTTTAAGTTTCACTGATAACAACAGGCCTTTGTCTCAGTGGCGAAACGGAGAATTCAAAACAATTTCCTTTTTAACATTTTCAAAAAAAAAAAATACTAAAATTTACATAAAATACTGTCTTTTGGTGAAAATATTCCCAGATTTCATATTTTAGTCCTGCCTGCCTTTTACAAACTTCTTGGCGCTTTAATTTTAAATTTATTTAAATTCTTCTTTATCGCTTCGCACCGACGAACAACATTTTCAAATGTCTATTAAAAGATTTTTCTTTTTCTATTTTCATTCTCTCTTTTCGAGAAGCAAAAGTGTTTAGTTGTCTTATCGTTCGTTTCCTTTTTTTCCTTTTGCTGTCTTTTCAGCGCTTTTTTATTTTCTCGCTGCTCTTTGCATGCGCTACAGCTTAAGTGCATATTTTAACTTTGATTTTTTTTTCTTCTTCTTGTGTTATTAGTGAAAAAAATACTTTATTTTATTTGCTGTAGTTTTGTAATTTTTTTTCTTTCCCATGTATATTTTATTATTTAAAGTGTAATTTCTTAGATTGTGGCAAACATAAATTTAAGAGAAAAAACTGAAGTCAATATTGGAAAAAGTTTTTATAACAAGCGATGCTGTGCGATGTGTCACACGCAGCTGTACACAAACTTTTAATTTTGCAGAATCTGCTTATACAGGGTGGCCCAAAAGGAGCGAAGGTGTTTGAATTCCTTATAAGTTTCTTATTATAAGTTTTTTTTTTTGTTTTCAGTATTTTGTACAGCAGACTTGTGGCATTTAAAATGGAACAGTGCACAATGGAACAACGTGCCAAAATCGTTGAACTTTATTTCAGAAGAACATCATGATTCTATTCATGATTTAATTCTGAGCGACGAAGCCCATTGCCGATTCAATGGGTTCGTTAAAACTGCAAGCTACGGGCTACGGAAAATCCGAGAGTAGTTCAACAGCGAGAATTACACCCACTTAAGTGTAGCTTTTGGTGCGGTGTTTCGTCGGAAAGGATAATTGAACCATGTTTTTTTTTTGAAAATGAACATGGTGTCGCCGTTTCCATCACTGGTGTTAGATATCGGACAATGTTGGAAAACCATCCGCAAGTATAGTTCCAACAGGATGGAGCTTCAGCGCACACTGCGAGGGACAAAATGCCTCTTTCAAATCAAACGCCTTCGGTCGTTTTGGGCCACCCTGCATTTGTTTTTTTTTTGTTTGTTTGAAATTCAATGGAGAATCAAATACACATGTTACAATATTTATATATTTATCATCCACTTTTCAAATTCTATCAATTCCAGATTCTTTTGCTAGAAAATAGATACACACGGGAACAATTCCAATGTAAAATTAACATGACGGAATGTTGATTAAGATCATGTTCAATTTCTACCAAAAAATAAAGACTTAATTTAAATTTAACCTCGATACACATCGATTCGAAATGAAAAAATTTCAAAATTACCTTCAAACATATTGATTCAATATTTTTCGCAATAAAAAGAACGTTGCACATAAAATCTGATTTTATATTAAAATTTAAGTTTTATCACATTAAAGCAACTAAATCAATACAACAAAATTCAATATTTGCGTATAAAAATATTCAAATGTAAAATTAACATTGAATCAAGTACAAATAACACTGGTCAATGTTAACTAAACAAACGAAAAATTTTAAATCAAAATTAAATTAACTCGAAACTAATTTAAAGAAAGTTCCGCTTTTATATGACCATATAGTGGGAAAACGTTGAAATTATACTTAGAAATTCTCAAAGATTTTTTTGTGCATTTTTCTATGAGCATTTGAAACTTTTAAGATTCTTTCAAGAATTTGGTTAAAGATGCAATGACAGACGTTAAATACATAAAAAAGAATAATTAAATGATTTAATTTTATATTAATTTCACTTTGATTGAAAATTCAAATCATATTGATTTGATTCATTCGTGATACTTCACGCTGCTCCAACTTGAAGTGTCTTTGAATCATCATGATTTGTAATGTTATTCCAATATAAATTGCATTTCTATTGAACTGTATAGCAGGAACTAAAGTTGTTACAACAGCAAGAAAATTATGTTTAATTCACATGAGAAGCTTATGCACCCAAATTGTCACCGAAAAGTATAAAACAAACAGTTTGTTTTTCTATAAATCAATTGTGAACTCGACTCAATTTTGTTGTTTTTTTTAAACTGAATTATTCGAGGAATTCAGAAAAAATTGCAATGTGTTAGCACAATAATAAACATTTTTATGGAACACTTTGGGAACTCCTGAAAAGAATTTATTTATTTTCTTGAAATGAATGCAAATGTGTGCAACTGAATGTTACAAGATGTTGGAAAAAAATTACTAAGAAATAAAATAAAATAAAATGAAATAAAATGAAATGAAATAAAATAAGTAGTTTTCTTTTCTGAACAGACAAATTATTTTCTCTTGAATTGATAAAATAATTATCTGCTATTAAGGATAATGTCCTGGGGTGTTATTCAACATAAACACGATTTTCTTAACTACTCAGTTAGAAGTTGTAACAGACTTGTTCTTTTTGCTTTCGTTTATGTATTTTCCTTATTTTGTTTTCAATGCGAGTTGCATGCATTTCCTGTGTCCTTTTCATTCTTGAGATTTTTGAATAGAGATTGAATAGATTAAGGGAATTTCATTAGCGAATGGTCTTAACGTTATTGCATTCAGATTGTAATTAAGTTCTGTAAAAGTGATGTTTACAACTTCGTTTAAGGCTTTCTGCATTAATTAAAGTTCATTTGCCACGTTACGTAACAGTGCGTGCTGTTGCAGTGGTGGCAAAATATATTTTTCATGAGCGTTGTCTTTATCGCCAAAGATCCACAAAAAAAAATTTATTTCAGTTTTTCTCTAGTCAAATTTAAAAATTAACTGTGCAGTTAGCACACGCTGAGAAACGTCATTGTAGAAATATCAAATCAGAAAATTTTCCGGTATTGATTTTGTTTCATGTTAAATCAGTATGGTGTTCTAATAACATACAAAGAACATCATTCCACTTGAAAATATCTTTAAGTCATGTTATATCAAACATATGTACATATAAAAAATAAACAAAATGATTTTGATATTGAAGCAACTTGATTTGATTGTTAATTTAATACCAAATTAATATTAAATTCCACCCGAGTCAGAATGAATTCGATAGAAAAAGCTAAGAAATATGACATGATCATATAAAAATACCGAAAAAGTCTTTTAGAATTACCGAGTACAGGAAAAAAACATTTTTTAAGTACAGGGTAACCCAAATTGACCGAAGCGGCTTGAGTTCAAAGAGCCATTGCCTCTTTGGTAATGTGTGCTGTGGTTCCATCCTGTTGGAACTATATTTGCGGATGGTTTTCCAACATTGTCCGATATCTAACACCAGTAATGGAAACGGTGACACTGTGTTAATTTTAAAAAAAATATGGGGCCAATTATCCTTGCTGATGAGACACCGCCCCAGATGGAACACTGAAGTGGGTGCAATTCTCGCTGTTCGATTTTCCGTAGCTCCTTTTGCCTATTAATGAACCTATTCTATTTGAAATCGGATTCGTCGCTCAAATAAAATGAATAAAATCATGATTTTGTTCTGAAAAAAAGTAGAACGATTTTGGCACGTTGTTCAATTGTGTACTGTTCCATTTTAAATTCCCCAAGTCTTCTTTACAAAATGCTGAAAATAAAAAAATTACAATAATAATAAAAAAGCTATAAGGCCCATCCTGTAGTTTCAAGTTGATTTAAGTTTGATATAAAATTTGTCATTTGTTTATTTGACATTCTGCAATATAAATTTTACCTGAATCAATGTTAATTTTACATTAGTCTACCTTTGTGCGAAAACATGGAATTTTACAATATTGATGTAATAGATTACAACTTTGTTTTAACGTTTGTTTGATTTTAATATAAAACCGGATTTTATGTATTTAACATTGAGCAACGTTATTTTTATTATGATAAATATTGAATGAATTTTTTAAATTAATTTATAATTTTTTTCGTTTCAAATCAATGTTAAATTTAAATCACGTCACTCAGAAAATCTCACAACTACAATAAGTTGCGCCGTTAATACAGTTTTGCAATAACTTATGAATGTAAAACCGATACACAAGACACATTCCTTGTATGCCACAGAAATACGAGTGTACTACTCAATATGAATTCTTTTACAAACAGCTACAGTTCCGACAGTACGTACTGTATTTCGTATTCGTAATTCACTGCTAAGCAATCTTTCTATTACTGCGCAAGCAAGACGACGCATAATTTTATTTTTATTGCAAATACACATATTTTTATTTTCTATTAAATAAATATTAAAAATAAATACTTGGACTAAAAGATATAAACAAGTGCTAAAAAAAAAAATAACCAACATCCAATACCATCAGCAGACAGTGACAATATTTTACATAAAAAAGCAATATGAATAATAAGCTGGCACGACATTTATAAAAAAAAATATATATAAATTTATTTAATGTGCCAAAGTCCTTCAAATGTATTGTTTTCATTGCATCTTTATTTGGTCGTTAAGCCCTGGCACGGTAATGCATAAATTTAGTGAAAAATTAAATTTCCAAGAAATAATGCTCTCAATAGCAAAAGCAATTATAAAGGGATTTTTATAAAAATATATTACGAGTATATTGGCGAAAAGAATTTGAATAAATTACCAAATATCGTGAATGTTCTTGAGTGTTTCCATACAGCGATTTGGGCGAATGAAATGGAATGAGCGCAGTCTTATTCAACTTTGTTATTGTGATTTATTTTTGTTAATCTTCATTTTTCAAACTAAATCAGATATACACAATCCTGTTTTTGAACGCATATTTTCTCACTGGCACAAAATCATATTTCAAGAGTTTGCAGTTCGTGTGAATGTGTTGTCGTATGTTTTCAAACTTGCAAAACGTTTTCATATTTTAAAATTGTATTGCCTACGATTCAATTTCTTGTATTTTTAATAACATATATTAATAATATTTTTTTTTAATTAAAAGTTTAAAAATTCAATTAAATAATTAGCAAACTTTTGACTCCATATTTAAATAAATAAATATTAATTTTTTTTTTGCTATGAAATGCACAAAAATATGGATTTTTGTTATTTAAATGTTTATCTGATTGTTCTTCTTAATACTTGTTTTTTAACCTTTTTTATTATTTGAACAATCTATTTTATTAAGCTTTAAGGTTTTTAAGGTTAACAAAATATCGAGATTATATAAAAATAATAAATAAAAAAAAAAAAAAACCTTAAAGCTTAATAAAATAGACTGTTTATCTGATTGTATAATTTCATATACATATGTTCAAATGTGGCATTCCTTATACAAATATAAATTAATAGCCAACAAGCATTCAAATTGAATTCTAATATTTTTCTATGTTATTAAATTTTTTTTAAATTTTTAATACATTTAATTAAATTTTTAATTAATGTTATTGAACAATTAATTGAAAATTAAATCAATTATATGAAGAATAACAATTTAATTGATACCATTAATATTTTACGGATGAAAATCTAATTAATTTTTTAACTGATTTTAAAAAATGTTTAATTCATCTTTTTTTTCTGTGAAGCAGTCTTCTCACAAAAATTTATGGCTGGGTTATGGATGGCGACCGAACTTATGTTCAGTTGCCTGTTGCCACAAATTGTAATGCAGGTAATCAACCCTGCATTATCTCCACTTGCCTAAATTGAACAACATTTTAGCGCTTTCTGGAGGCCAGCAGCTAACGCAACTGCAGTTAAGTTGCCATTCATAATCCAACCATTCATTTAAAGAAACAAATCGAAATGAATTACAATAGACTCCCATAAAATGTCGTACATTTTTTGTGTTTTACGCAGAATTAATTAATTTTTTTTATAGTTCTTTGAGGGTGCTGCTGGCGGATTCTGATTCTCCGGAATATCACCAGTTCAAGAGCCAGTCAGAACAAAAAATTTTTAATATATGCCTGTTCTAATAGCACCCTCTTTCGTCGATATTTAATCAATAAGACGTACGCGAAGTAAAGTAATAAATAAAATGATTTTTTTCTTATAGTTTAAACACAACTGGGACGAACTACGAATTTTTCGTAAATAATATTCGTCGAAGGGAATAAAACTCATTTGTTCCCAGCGAACAAACACATGAAAATAAGTTGTTAAGGTATGGGTTCTATTGCAAATCAGCTGATTCAACTTAGCTGAACAGTGAAGAGTGAGGATTTTTATTTTTGAAGTAAGCAAAGTTATATTTTGTTTTAAGAATTGTTTTGTTGTTTTATTTGCAGAATATAAATTGAATAATCACTTGTTCCAAAATTGTGAAAGGCAATGCCATTTCTAGCCATGTTTACAGGCTGTCGCACAAATATTAATCCCATACCATGTTGGACATGGTGTTTATAATTTTAATAATGTCCACAAGGCTCAAAGTTTGTTCATATTTCTGAAATATGTATTTTTTTTATGTACGAATGTATGTATATACTTTTCAAATAATTTCACACGACATCAACAGCTGTTTGTGTCGCCAGCATTGTGTCTTATTCGACGAATTTAACACCAGAGACGCATCAGTTCTGCCTTAAAAAATACTAAACAAAACGCTCCACTACAGAGTTGTTCATGTAATTCCTTCCTATCACTTCCCCCACCTTCCCATTTTTTCTATATGCATTATTGTGTCTTTGTGTCTGTTGTGGTCAGGCTTCATCAGGCTGATACTAATCTACAAGTAACATTAGAGCGCCCTCATTCGTCCGTATTGCGTAGCACCAGCGAAGTAAAATAACTACTAAAAATTACTGCTAAAACACCACTATAAACAAAAAACGTATAAAAGCAGAATTGTAAATAATCAAATAATAGCAGCAAAGATAAATATTCTTCGGTTTATGATACAGAAAACATTAAAATCACAAATATTTTATAAAGTACGACAATTTGCGGAGACAATAAAAAAAAACACAACCGAGAGAATTCAAGGTTTATTTATTTTATAAATATTATAATGAAGCTTTCACCACCAGTAATCGGTTTTTCTATTGAAGGTAACTCCTTCTAAAAGCCAATCATTGTTCTTTAACAATTTTCCCACGTTCAAAAAGGCTTTTTCACGCAAAAAAATTTAATAAAACTCTCTAAATGCCGTAGAAGTTTTTATTGAAAATGAAAAATAGGAAGGCTTAAATTAAATATCAGATTTCTTGAAATAAAAGCGGAAAACATATAATTTCTGTATAATGAAGTTTTTATATGAAATTAAAGGATTTTCTGCTCCCATGAATATTCATTATTGAAAAGTTTCCAATTGCAATTCCTGTGTTAGTCACACACAAGCACACACCCAATGAGATATTTATTTTAAATTTAATTTGGCAACAATTAATTACGTTGTTTAAGAACAGAAACATCCTGTTTGTTGAAAATCATGCATTTGTGTTGATAAGAAAAACTTTCTTCATTACATGTTGCTAGTTTTTTGTTAAAAGGAATTATTATTAAAAGTTTATTTAATTCGTCGTTTTTTCCAACACTTTTCCAAGCTTAATTTTTCATTGGTTCTGCCAACACATAATAGATGGTTATGTATGCATATCAAAAAACTTTAAAGTTGAATAACAAAGACACATATTATCTACTCAAAGATACACGCACACTTTGGCAGGGCAGGCGGGAGGCGACAGGCGCACTCTTAAATTTAAACGTTCTTATATGAATACGAAAGGTCGGTCTTAAAGTTACAAAAAAAAAAAAAATAAATACTTTAAACAACTTTTAAAGGTTTAACAAAAGTTTGTCATAATTTCTGGCACGGGTATTAAAAAAGAACAAAAAATAAAATATAAAAAATCAGGTATGGAACAGTGGTTATGGAAATGAAAATATAGTTTTGCAATTGAAGCAATAAATCTATAACATAAACGTAAATATGTTCTTCACACTGCCGAGTCTAAAACTTAGGTGTTTTGGATTGTTAAATGTTTAGGTGTTTTCCCATATAATGAGTTGTTTTGAAAATACGTCAAATTAAACATTTTTAGTTCCAAAAAAACGTTCGAAAACAAGATAAACCCAGGCTTGATTTTGTTTCAAAGGCTGTGTTCATATATTTTATATTTTGATATTTCACTGAACGTAGCTTTCACTGGCGCTACTTCATACATTTTATTTAATTTTTTTGCTGTTGTAAGTGAATAAAACTTCTTCTTCTGCGAAGAAACTTATGGATTGTCCAAGAGGTTGAACTATTAATCGAAATTTGTGCAGATCACATAAAAGATTTTCGTAACAGCTGTTTAAGCAACCGTCAATACGTCAAGTAAAACACAACAATTGTAGTGTCAACACTATGGTTTAAAAGTCTGAAAAAGATGCTTTAACATGTTAAACTTTAGTAGTGCCAACTCCATATTAGAGCAAAACAAGATGTTCTCCCATACATCGACTTGTTTCGGAAATACGTAAAATTTACATCTTTAAAAATGTAAACATGTAAATGGGGTGCGTTCAGTTGTTTTTTCTATTTATGTTTTTGATTCGCTTAATGTGGTTTTTAAGAACGGTACGTTCCAAATTTCATTTCCTTTATTTGTATTTTTCAAGTCAATAAGAAATGCGATCAGCGATTCGAAATCAAATGCAAGAAAGTTTATGTTTTTTCTTAACATAAATCGTTTTATTATTATTTTTTTTTAGTTATTTACGCATCTGGTGATATGTCTTGTTAAAATAAAATAATTACAATGTGAAGACTTCGATTTAATATTTTCTAGAACTTATCTTTGTTGGAGTGAACACCACAGAAGCCACTTTCATAGGAGCCGCTGATCTAATTAATTTATACTGGTCAGTTGTGCTTCTCGTATCTTCGTTCTTGCCAAAAAATTTAATCTAAAGCAAAGCATACGTCAACAAACAAATTAACTCGTGGCTGCGAAAATCATTGATACCAGTAATGTTACGTTAGAGTCATGACTATCAACTAATTACAACCTAAAGCCAGCAAAAATTAGTGCCTGCCTGGAATGATTTTCATAAGAGAGACAACATAATGGAATCACTTGCAATTCCGCTGTTATAATGCATGGTTTTTGTTTGCGATGAGCTGCATAAAACCATCACTTTATGTAAACGAAAAAGAAAAACGCTCAAGAATAAATTTTCTAAAGCATTTATACTTGGTTCTGCTTCAAGGTCATTATTCCCCAGAATATGGTTTATGCATCCCAGAATTGCATGGTGTATCTCTCTAAACCAGTTTATCCAAAAATCAAGGCTAATATTTACAATGAACCAACCATTATCTCTCACAAATCTTTTCTCTGAAGTTAATTCAAAAACTATTCTATCGAATAATAATAGCCTAGCGTCAGTCTTCCATCCTCCTTGCACATGCACCATCCAATCCCTGCTTCACTAGATTTAAGTTCTAATTTTAAGGAAGTTTCCAATCAATGTGTTGGAAAAAGTCAAAGCATACTATGATAGTAACACTTTTGTGATACCTGCTGTAGGCTTATTAATGAAACAGCAGCTCCTAAAAGTTAGATAGATCTAAGACAGTGGAGAATTTAATACTGAATACAATAGAGAACTTATGGAGAAGTTTCGCTGTAGCCTTCTGTATATATTATACAGCACTCATAAGTTAGATATAAGTTAGTGTTTGCACTAATGAGAATTACGACTGATGCAATTGAACCTATGCAATTGAACATGTTAAGTCACTTTTAGCTTGGGAAGATTTAAATCAAATGTCAATAAACACTACTCCCTCTATCCTCCTTCCCATAACTTAATTTCCTAGTTCCAGCACAATGCATCGCACGTGTAGGGGTCATCCCCTGAGTGCCGGTCCAAGACAATAAAAAAAATAAAAAAAAATGATACCTGATATGCAGCATCTCTGCTTTAAAAATAATAAAAATGGCAATTGCAGAGTTCAGCAAGAATTAAATTCTCCATTCGTTACTAGCACGTGCCCAGCAGTCTCTTCTCTACACTACGTATCGCACCCCTAACCAATCAGCTCCAGAGTAATGCTCTGCAAGAGAAAAATATATATGTATTCACCAGCGATGCAGTAATCATGGAAAACAGTACAAAACAGAACTCAAATAATTTGGATTTCCTCCTAGAAAACCGAAATGTTACTCCGTGTGTAGTGCTTTGGACATTGAATGTTCATAATTTTCATTCACATAATATACTGTTCACAACTACCCTTCCATAAGTTGTATCTGTACAAGCGACAAGACAAGGCTATTGTTCTTTCTTCTTAGCCATCGTTCCCTCACAGTTGTCTTACTTATCGCACGCGTGACAATATAAATAGCTGTTGGCTGGATTTAAGACAGTGCAAGAGTCATACATATAACAAAACATAAAGCAGTCAACTTGAAAAAAAGAACAGAAAATTTATGTAATATTGTTTTAAACTGGAATTATAGCAGACCTTTCTTAAAGTTACATTGAAAATGAGTATGAATGTGTTTTCTCTCTCACACACACTGGCACACGCACACACACAGCCAGTATACGAATGAAAGGAAACTTTGTGAAGCGTATATTTTGTGGAAAATTTGCTGGAAAATTTCAATGACTTACTTTTACAACATGCTGAGTTATGAACGAACTTGCACACACACACACACACACACACACTCACATAAAGGTTTTCAAACTCAAAAACTTACATGGCAATGAGGATAAGCAGGATTTTGGAACTTTAAAATCAACATTCACATACACATACACATATGCATGCACACAAACAACCATGCTTAAGATGGAAAGTTTTGCAAAATTTATTAAATCCAAAAGCCCGCATAATGCCTCGCATGAGATGTGAACATTTTCGCCATTTCTTTTACACTTCAGCAACGGCGGCTTGCACACGAACACTACAACAACAACACCTGGAAATTTTAGCTCCGCTTTAAACGTAAAAAAAAATTTAAATAAAAAAAAAAATTTACACATTTTGCCGAATGTGTTTAAAGGCATTTTATATGCAGCAGTACAAGTCAGGACGTCTGCTTTTGTTTTTTTTTCTTCGCCCCAACTCTGTACAAACTCCCTTTTACTTCCGAGCATATTTTCATATGCTCATTGTATGAGTTCATGTGCGAATGTGTGCTCCGAACATCCAAATTGTTTCACTGAACGTTTGTTGTGGTTGTTGTGTTTTTTTTTTGTTTCTTCCCATTTTTGCCGTTTTTAGTATTTATTTACACTTTGTGACTTTTAACTCTTATTTAACACTTTAATCCTATTATTTTATTATGTGAGTTCGAATTGAAAAAAAGTTACATTCCGAAAGCATTTTGATTTGGTAGGTCTTATTCATAAACTTTGCCTTATTGACATACATAAACAGTATGGGGAAAAATAATAGCACTGTTGGCAGTGCCATGATTTCGTTTGAAGCAATAAACACACAGACCACAGCAGGCTGCCGACTACACAGCCGTCTATAAAAAAGGCAATACGACTATCTTTCTTAGCTACCGCCAACTTAGGCTATTTAGGCTGAAAGTGCATACCACGCGTTCTCACATGTTTATTTCATTTAACAGAAAATAATAAAAAAAGGTAATTTTATGTTGCAAGTTATCGAGCACAAAGACCTGATCAAAAATGTAGAAAGAAATGATTTCTTTTAAATCTAGAATCCTTCAGAAATAACACATGTCTTGAGTTTGTTAAATCTACATAAATTACAACTAAACATCCCATCGGTAGTTTGCTAGGAGAACAATAGGATTGTTTATTTGTTAGACAATTGTGTTTAATATACAACTATTAAAAAGTTCATCTGAAGATTATATGACAAGCAACAATGACAAAAACATGTAATTTTTTTTTATATTTTTTTATTTTGACAAAATTCTCTTTCAGTTTTGGCATATTTAAGATGAGACTACTATTTCAATAGTACAAAAACAATAATATTACAACGTGTTTACCTTTCTTCCAAACTTTTTAGGAAACACTCGGCTTATACAAAATGGCCCAAAAAGAGCGAAGCTGTTTGAATTCCTTATAACTTTTTTATTATAAATTCTTTTTTTTCTTTGAATTACAATAATTATTTAAGCTGCAGGTCTTTTTATATATGTAATATTTATTTTTATTCGATACTTAGCTACTCCTTTGTTTAGCTTCTTCAGGAAAATTGGTTTTTGTTTATAATGAAAAAATGTTTTTTTTTTTTTTTAAATTCATAATACAGAAAAAGTTCTTGTCATTCAAAATAAAATTATTAACAGCCATATTCATAAAAATATATTCTGGATTTGAAATAGGTATAAAGATTTGATTTTGTATTGAAATTTGTTCTTGAACCAAATCCAAAATACATTTTTACGAATATGTTACAACATAATAAAATATTTAAAAACAATAATTACATTAGAAATAATAATAAAAATCTTTTTTCTATATCTTTTTAAATAATTAACTATGTGTTTGTAATTCTAACAATTTTTGTTCCTCCTCTAAATGTAATTCTACATGGGGAATTTAAAATGGAACAGTGCACAATTGAACAACGTGCCAAAATCGTTGAACTTTATTTCAGAGAAAAATCATGAGAGACGAAGCTCATTTCCTATTGCACGGGTTCGTTAAAAGGCAAAAAGTGGTATGGAAAAGCCAAGAGTAGTTCAACAGCGAGAATTACACCCACTTCAGGATACCGTTTTGTGCGGTGTTTCGTCGGAAAGGATAATTGGCCCATATTTTTTTGAATACGGTGTCGCCGTTTCCGTCACTGGAATTAGATACCGGACAACGTTGGAATTTTTGTAAGACCGCAAGTATGGTTCCAACAGGATGGAGCCACAGTGCACACTGCCACGCTCACTGCTTAGTGAGTTCTTCAGTGGATTTTTCTCAATTTCTGACTACAAATCCAAGATTCTTATGTTTAAAATCTCAACCAATCAATTGAGAATTAAACCTTGAATACCGAGCACAAAACCAAAAATTGAACGTGATTTAAATTATTTACGATTTTATTTTTAATTTCTTTTGGAACGAATGATCCCAGTGGCAGTGAAAGGGTTAAAATAACCGCAAAACACGTGTCACATGTCATTATTGAATGTACTTTAATAAAGACAAAATTTACCACAAATTAATTAAATTCTTCAACATCTGGTGATCGAATAACAGAAATAAATTAATTTTCTTTTTGATGTAACCGACACTGGTGAGAGATGGCGAAAATAATTTTTGCCCATCGACATGTGGAGAAAATATTTGGCGTCGTGTATTTCACGTACATAACTGTGCGTTGGCATGAATACATTTTTAATTAAGTCGAATTTTCTTTTCGTCAGTTTCAGGACATTTGACATCAAGTCCCTTGTGGGAGTTCTTAATTTCAGTTTTTATCAAGACATTTTATTATTATATTATGGAAGGACGTAAATGAAATTAATTAAATTAGTTGAAAGAAAAGAAGGAAAAATAAATAAATTGTACAGCATATTAATATGGTCTATTAAGTGTTTTTATGGCTGTTGTTAGGATGGCATGAAATTCTGCTCGCATTAATACACTTGAATTTAATTTATATGCAAATTTGCAGGTACAATTACCTGTGGATACCTGTGGCCTTCGTTCAAGTGAAATCTTTATATTTTTTTACTTTTTTAATACAACGAATCTTGTAAAAGTACTGATGGTTTCTTTTCTACATCGTAGCCAGCCATTGAATTAGAAAGAACGGCCTGCTTCAGACACATAATCGTACCAGAAAATTTTTGTTTTTTTTTTTTTCGTTTTGCTTTGTCGTCTGTAATTTCTTTTTTTTACACAAAATATAAACTGAGAGGAAATTTTATTAAAAAGAAACTTTTCGGGTATGACCTTGATGTCTATAAGACTTTCGCATACTATTCTGGAAACGCATAGTGGTTTCACGAGTGTCAAGATGAAACTATTTATGGAAAATCTTCGGTTAAGTTTTTCAGGTCATCACGTGCTGAGAATGCCAATATTGCTAATGTTGCAGACTGGTTCTTAAAACTTAAAACTAACGGCCGTAGAGAATACAATATTTCGATACATCGTCTACGACAATAAACTCTGCCTTAAGAGCTATAGCGGTCTCTGAAGGAACCTGATTATCACTAAAAAGCGATTGTTTCATTGCGAAATAACTCCGTTTGTTATTAAAAGTACTCTGCCTGCTGAATGAAAAATTATTTTGTATATTTAGAAATATTTATTTGGTGTAAATCATGTACAATTTTTAGAGGATAAACCGATAAATATTTGAAAACTTGCTGCACTTGGAAAGATTTTTTTAAATTGAAAATTACAAATTAAATTAGTTCTGTCAAATTTATAAAACAGGAAAATATTGTAGAGGTGAAAGGAAATAAATGAAACGTCTGTAGGTATTCATTAGAGAGCTGCAAGAATAGCAAAAATTAGTAAAATTGTGCATTCATACTTTGTATGAATTGAGATTGTAGACTCAAAAGAATTTTTCAACTACAGTGTGTGTGTGTATCTCTCAATATAAAAGTCATTATATTCATTCAGTCATTCTTCTGCGCATCCAATTTATAGTTGTTTATTAAATGTGGAGTCAGCACAATGAATCACAATATCAGTGAATGCCACACAACACACAGTGAATGCTGCTGCCTTTCAATAGTTTTTTCTACCAGCTTTAACATAATGATCCCATGTTGCCATCTCTTTAGCACTTTAATAATAAAACACCGCAATGATTTTATTTCGATTTTTTAAATTAATTTAATTTTCACAACAAAAAAGCAATAAATTTTAAATTTATTTGTAGTGTTCGTGCATTTGTTTATATTGTATTATTAATTTTTTAGAAATTTTTCTTTCAGTTCCACTCAATTATAAATAAATAATGATTTATTTCACTTTTACAATAACTCAGCACTAAAATTTCTAATAAATTTTGTAATTTAGTATGTTTGTTGTATGGTTTAGGTAGCCTATTTGAGCATTTCATTAGTGCTGAAATTACCAAATCACCAGTAGACCATCAATCAAGTTTTTCAGAAAGCTAAAAAATTCCAAATATTGTTACGCTATACCATGCAGCCAACCGAAATGAATAATCGTAATTCATTTTAATTCATGTTAAATAAATAAAAATATTCTCACTTCTATTTTTATTTGACGTTTATTTAATTGTTTAAATTTGATTTCTTTCTTGAGCGATGGTCTTCTTTATAAAAATTTTTTAATTATTTATTTTCAATATTTCACTACCAAATAGGTAGCAGCATCAGAAGGAAATAATAATTTGTATTAACAAAACAATTTTTTTAAAGAGAAGAAAAAGAAAATATTTTTGAAAGGAAATGAAAATTTTTTGTCACTGATATTAAAATCACTATGCTGAGGTGCTGATGGCGAGTAGTCAGCGTGTTGGCTCTGCAACCAGAAAGACACAGGTTCGATTCCCAGCCGGGTCAAATCAGAAAAAAGTTTTTTCTGAGTTTTCTGTGCTACAGCACTCTCCTTCGTCGGTATTTGAGCAATAAAACGTCGGCGAAGTAAAATAATAAATGAAATGGCTACATTAGCTTAAAAATAATGCGTCAAAAAAACATCAGAGACGCCGCAACTTTGCTTTATAATTTACCTGCAACTGCAGAGTTGTGCAAGAATTAAGCTCTATCTTCCTACCACTTTCACCACTTTCTTCCCTATCCTTCTCTCTAGTTCCAGTGCAATGCATTGCATATGTAGGGGATAGCCCCTGAGCACTGGTCCAAGATAAAAAAAAAAAAAAAAAAAAAACAAAGACAGACCTAGGTTAAAAAAAAAACAACTCGAATTTTTCTGATATGCTGTGCACTAGTGTGTCTTTGTTGTCGGAAGGTTTCAGTAGCGAAGGCAGAGTCACTGGTCACTGAACAATACCGGCTTCAGCTGATAGCAATCTGCAATCACATCAGAATGCCCTACTTCGTCGGTATTTTGTAGCACCGGCGAAGTAAAATAATAATGAAAATGGCTACTAAACCGAAGCTTCAGCACTGCTACAAACAAAGAACATGCAAAAGCAGAGCTGTAAATTAATTAATTAAGCTTCACCTCCTGTCATTTCTCTAACTAACCCTTTCCTATAGTTCCATGTCATCTCCTGAGTGCTGGTACCGGATTCGGTTTACAGCACATACCCGTATTTTCTTTTTTACATATATACATGTATGTAAAATAACATATTTCTACATATAAAAATCTTCTTTGGTATTATTTGGTAGCGAAACATTGAAAATATTTTAAAAAACTTTTTATAAAAAACAACCAAAAAAAGAAATATAATTTAAAAAATATATAAAAATAATTCAAAAAGTTCTGTCATTAAATTAAAAAAAAAAAACAAATTGGCATCACTGAATCACTAAATTAACAACATCAGTGAATGACGAATTTTTTATGTCTATGATTCAATTGTGTTGTTAAATTTTTTGATATTGCGTGTGTTCTGAAGCAGAAGTCATTCTTGTCAATAAAGTGAATGGACTCTTGCAGGTGCCTGATAGGTACATACTATACTCGTACATACATGTGTATTTGTATGTGCGTGAAGATAAGTTTTCCAACAAACACAGATATTAATTATTCATGATGTTTATAAAACGTGTCCTATTAAAAATGTTCACAATAAATTAATTTTCTTACAAATAATTTATTGGACAAAAAAACAAAAAAAAAAAAGAGTCACACATCCTGTTGCAACATTTCACACACGCATACCTCCAGATATAGACAGCCAGTCAAACTGCTGCACTTTATTTTAACAGACAATAAATCCCTGACCACGTTGACCAATTTACATTAAATGTGTCCATAGTATTTTAAGCGATAGAGCAGGATAATGGAAATAGTCCCGCCCTTCACAAAATTCACTTTTTATATTATAAATATCGCTGGGAATATGTTGATATTGATTATTTTACTTCCATTTCCTGTAATATTGTCTACACGTGTCGACATTATTTTAATCTGATTCATATTAAGAAAATTAATTTTATTTATTTTATTTTTTTTTGTTAATCTTTAACTGAAACGAATAGCGATGCAAAGAAAACTTTTACGCTTTGGGTAACTGAATTATATACATGTATATTTTTACTTTCAAATTAAATAAAAATGCTTCTGTATTGTCACAGCAATAAATTGGAAAACTCAGTAATATGCTCAATTGTAAGCCGTCAGATGAAGTAGTTTAGTGTGTGTACAGCTCGAAATCATGGTTTTAAATTCAGCTATAAAATACTTTGCTGATGTGCATCACAGCACCCTGCTTCGTCGGCTACTGGGGCGTGAACCGTGAGAGGACACAGAGGCTTATCGGTGACATTAGAATAGCCAACTCTATAAAAGTTTTAGGTCATCGTCCCAAAGTGGCATGTGTCCGGTTCTTTTATCGCCACTTCCATAGAAAGTGCCGATATGAAATTCAAGATTCATGCGCTTCTCCAATCGCCGCTCCCTACAATTAGTTGTATGCTGTGCTGTTTGCATTGACTATTTTCTTAAGTTGTGATTGCAACAAGGCTCTTTTGAACGCATATGTTTCCATTTCAAATTATTTTGATGGAAATTTTAAATAATTTTTGTCTGTATGTTCCTTCTTTGCTTCGTTAAAACCAGAAATATAACTTTTATTTTTATGTTTTTTATTTCATTTCAGCCACTCACTTGTACTGGCTTGCAAATATATTTTCTTTATTAAGACCACAAAATGTCTAGGTTTTGCTAGCTTTGGTTATAATTTCGTAAGTAGTTTGTTTCTGAGCTCACCAGTGTATAGTATATGTTTCCAAATGTTGTGTGTTTCCTGTTTAAGTGCAAGTAGAGTGTTTCAATCTTTTTTTTTTTTTTTTGGTAATTAAGTTTATTTTTATATAAAACAAAAGTTGGGAAGTTACTTTTGCTGATGACGAAGTTTTAAAACTCTATTGGACACATTAAACTACAGTTTTTATAAAGAACTATTGACAAGTGCTTGAAAGCATGTTCGGCCAGCGCTGCAAAGTTTATATTGAAACTACTCGACCGCATACAGGAGAGGACATTCTAAGTCCGTATTCGTTAGAGTAGAAGAGACAACTCTATTAACCAGCTGGAGTAGCGTTCAACTCGTTTGGTGTCTCGCTGTTCGAACGCTACTTCACCGGAATATATTCTAAGGATGCCACTGAATTCGATCCCCATACTCATAACATTTTTACCTGGAACAAGTTTGTCCTCGAAAGCTCTTTTATATATGTGTTTTTCATTGAATCAAACTTCGCAATTACAGCAGAAAGTATTTTTCAGGCGAAGTATTCGTAAGTAGAATAGACTCCCTGCAGAAGTCTTCCCCGACCATGTCGTTCATATGCACTACACCCACTGCTTCCCGTCCTAAAACTTATTTTCCTTCTTGCGGTGCAATACTTTGTTTCAAGAAAAATACAAACGATTAAAGTTTTCTTCAAATAAACAAATAGCAGCGATTATTTACAGCACTGTGAAGGTTTACACTCTCACTCATTGCCTGATTGGAAAGCATTCCTTCTCGGAAAACGGAGGAGGTTCTTCGGCTCACAATACCAGCCATCATTGACTAAACTCTTCCCGTTGAAAATTTTCGCAATAGCACGATTGGTTGTTGCGTAACTCTAAATTCGTCAATCTATAGACAATCCGTGACATTTGCAAGCATTTCCATATGTTTTTTTAGAGCTACACAAGTTCAAATCAGAATGAAACAAAGAAATATATTTTCAATATCAATGAAACTGGCTTTAGTGGATCGCAAATTAAATGGCATTAAATTTTAAATATGACTTTAATCTGGAACATCAATTTTCATAAACTTTTAGCAGCATTTGCGGCCGTATTTCGCCCATATCTCTTGACTTGAATGTTGACTTCCTGTAGAGCGATTCACTAAATTTTATTGCGAGAATGTTATCGTTAAAATAAGTATAACGAAATTTTATCGAATTTGCAATTCAGTAAAATTTTGAACGTTATTCGCTGTCGCTTCAAGTCAGCTGTTATCGTTAAGTTTTGCGACAATAATTTATGGGCTGCAGACAAAATGTACGTGGTCTTTAAAATGTTGTTGTTTATTGCTACGCATTTTCAAAGAATTTAGGTTTTCTGTATATAAATCTATGAAAATAAATTTTTTAAATTACATTTTGCAAACATAATGAATAATTAAATACTAAATGAAATAAAATTAATAAAAAATATTTTGGGTTTTATTTTAAATACGAAGCATTTCATTGTTTTTCACATGTTGCTCTTTGTGCGATTCGTACATTTTCACAGAGATGCCACTTGATTTCAATGTTTATCTGGTATCGTTGATATTAATTTACAGAATCACACAATCGTTAGTGCAAGCAACCTGCAGCGTCGACAAATTTAACAATTGTCGAATCGTTAAAATTCTATTTTGTTTATCAACTAAAAATAGGCTTCACCGGAGAAGAAATTTTTTAATGGAAATTCAATATCAAGTTTGACGTACAGAAGCATTATTTAGATCATCAATTTGCATGCGTTGCTCTGATGTAAGTCTATCCATAATGAAATATCAAATCCAACTAAACAAATATCAACTATTAGCTCTTACATGGGCTATCAAATAAAGTAATGTTGATAACTCGAAGTTGTTAACCTCCAAAAACGCGCTTTACATCAGCATTACGCTTGTCCTTCTTTTCATCGTCCTGCTTCTTTAACATCCTGCAACATTAAAGTGCTCTTTTAAATGCAATAGAACTGTCTTAAATCAATTTCTTTTTTATAAATATTTGATGCTCTGTATTCACATAAGTGCCAACAAGTTTTCAAACTAATAACATTATTTGCCAATTGTAGGGTCATCATGTGTATTTAAGAGTTGTCGGTCTGCATGCTCTCTTTTGCTTTTTTGCTTTTTGTAGGTAAAATTACATTTATATTTTATGCCAACTTTAATTCCTTCTTTCTGATTAAAGTATAAAATTTTAAATCGTTTTTGTTTCTTCCACATATTTTTAAAACCATGGAAAGCATGTGAAAAAGGTACCCAAATTCTGGTAAAGGCAAATGCATTTTAAATTAAGACTTTTGACAGGGAAAGAATAGAAATTTTTTTGTTTTTTTTTTAAACTTTCCCCATAATTTATTTCTTAATTTAAGATCTTTTTCTATTTAAAGAGAAAATATTTCATGATTGTAGTTTTTTTTTGATTTGTTAATAATTTCTAATTACGACGACTTGTTTAAATTCACATTAAATATCACCAGCAAATTGCCGGCAATAAAATTCATCTGTTTAAATATAAAAAAAAAAAAAAAAAAACGTTTATTGAGTGCAGTCGCATTTAAATAACAATAATAACAGTCAATAGTTAGTGTGTGCGAACATTTTACTATGAGTGTGTATGTGTGCGCTTATTTGCATTTATGTTCAAGTAGAATTAAAATTTAAATAAAATTTTTATTATTTTTCAGTTTTATAAACAGAGTTTCAATTTACAACAAATGACATTTCATTGTTTTCTGTGGGTATTTAATTATATTGTATAAATTATAAGTACTTTATTAAAGCAAATAGACGCAAACACACACACACACTAACACACAAAAATTCGTGCATGCTCATTCATGTTTTTTATGTACACAATGAAATATATTGACCACCAGCATAAAATATAATAAAACCGCATTTTATAAAGCTCAAGTTGGATTCGATTCAACAAATACAGTAAATTAAAATTATTTTCTGAAACACACACACACCCACACACACACATCCATACATACAGATTTATGTATGTGTACGTTCACACCAATCTGCGGTAAGTAAAAAAAAAACTATTTTTTTTCTTGCAATTTAATAACGTCATGTATTTATTGCTAATACAGTATTAATCACTCAGGTTAGAATTTATGCTGTAATTAGTAGATGATGCATGCGCGTTCATGTGCATCTGAAAGAGGAAGCAATATTGCATAAATATTTCTAAACTTAATGATTCGAGTGAGTGCCTCTCACCAATAAATTTTGTATAATAATCCCGCAAATCTTTTTTTTTTTTAATGAAATTTAACTTATGTTTTACTAAATAGTAATACGCACAAAAACATATGTATGCTTATCGCTGGTCTTATGTAGAAAGGCCCTAACGAACATAATTATGACTTTATAGGAGACGGAAAACATAGAAAACAGAAATTGTTATTATAAACGAGCCGCATGCGGCTCTTGAAGTCCCACTCAAAGCGACCGGGGCACATAGAATCCGTCATACTTTATATTTTTCAAATGACATTAACGAACCGACAGAAGAGATTGGCACAATGAGTACTTTGTTGACGGATATCAACTCGTAGCCAGCGTTACCACGTTAAAAAGTTAAAAAAATGCCAGAATGAGTTTCTCTTTATAAAAATAAGTCTTCAATTTCTTTTAAAAGCATTATGTAAATACACCATTTCAATTTAAGACAACAAACCCGTGCAAATAATTTCCTATCTATTTTGAATTTAAATACTGTGTTCTTTTATTTTTGCTTCTGCTGCAGCAGTCTTGAATTTTGTGTTACAACAGAAAGGATTTTTAATAAAACAAAAGGGTGTTGCTAATAACGTTTCGCAATATAAAATCTGATTTTAAAACTTTGCAAGTAAAATTTACGTATTGAGTATTCCTTAGGCTGGCAAAAGTAAACAAATTGCTAACAATATTCACATCTCCACCTGAAAAAAAAAATTTATCAATTTAGGTTGAAAATAACATGCAACGGCAACGCTGTTCACAGCTGTCAAAGTACTCAACGTGCGACCTACTTGTACGTTGGTGCGCAGGATTCCTACTGTCCAAAACCGATCCTGTTTCTTCAAAGTTTTTGATCGCTGTACGAGCGTTTGACACATTAGATGCAACTTTCGCGACTGAAAATTCTTCGAAATTTGCAAGCGGTCTCAGCATAACTTTCCAATTTATTTTAATAGTCTACACAATTAACACGCGTTGTTCTTTCGTAAAGCGCTCCATTTTTAATGATCGGAATAAACATAAGTAACAGCTGGCTAATATCAGAGTTGCCATTTGCGCAAAACAAATCGCACTAAATTTAATTAAGTGCATTCTTACTGAGACACTCTTCAGATGATTTAAATGTACTTCCTTATTTTCTATCATATGCCCATGAAAGGCGAAGCGACTAATGCCCTCAAGATAATTTTTATAGTAAAATACGCATCTAGTAATGTATTTTTAAATAATTAATTTCCAAATTGTAAATATAATTTGTTTTTGTTTTAATTTTAAAAACTTTCATTTGGCACTAAAACAAGCTGCATTGTAATCACACTTGCATGTGTGAAAAAATGTAGCACTCGACATACATAATTGGCCGTAGCAGCAGATAAAGAGATAGATTTATGCATGTGTTGATTATAAACAATACTCCTTCCTCATCGTATATGTAAATAATTTCAATTTGAATTTGAATTTGAATTTGAATTTCTGTAATAATTGCGGCCTTTAAAACCTCAATAACAAATGGCCAGGTATATGCTGTTTCCGTTTCCGCTTAATATTACTGCCGTATCCATATATTTATGTGGTTTTGTTCACATATAAGCTTTCAAACAATTACTAATTTATTATGGTTGCCGTAAACAATAGAGTGGCAAAAATAATAGTAAAAAAAAAATATATAAATAAAAATTATCAGTTGGTACCCACTGTACTTTTTGTATTAAATATATTAACCCTGCTGTTTGGACCATTCCGGTCAATATTTTTCTGTTCTGTTCTGAAAGTGTGTCGGAAGTGTTACCGTCCATTCAGAGGGGAATGGCCGTACGACAAGTGACGTTTTATGTCTCCAATTGAAGTTTATGAACTGGACGAGATGTGGTTGCCAAGAACCACACGACACGATCGATTAAAACTTTATTGCCTGAGAAGTTTCCAGTATGTGTAACTTCACATTTCGGCACCGCCAATTGGCCATTTGTAGTGTAAAAATCAACGTATGGACCAAAATATATGAAGCATTAGTCATATTAAAAATCAATAAAAATTCGTACGATTCTTTTATGCAGCAATACATTTTTTGTCAACTTTAACTTGTAATTGCAAATGTATCTCGAATTTGTGAGATTAAATTACAAAATCTCATAAGAAAATGCTAAAATAAATACAGTGCAGTACAATACACCAGTGATCAGTTCGAGTGTATTTTTCGAAAGTATTTGAGTTTGAGAACACGAAGAATGCAGACGATGAAGGTGGAACAGCCATCGAAAACAGCACGTTAATCCGTTCTATTAGTGTTTGTCAGATTGTATTACAGATTTACGTCAGTACCGGTAACCTGACGGTGGTCTAAACACAGACGAAAAGAAGTGACACACTTATGCAGTGCTTGCCAACTCCTGTTGCTGGTTGGTTCGTTAAAGTTTTTCACACCAAAGACATTTTTTACTGAACAAAAAAAAACTACTAAACATTGTTCCAGAAAATAAATAAGATCTCCAATATTACTCAGATTGGGATTATTTACTACTACAGAGTGTTGCCGCATTCACTCCTGCCAGCATTATAAAGAGAACGCTCGATTGCGAGGGCAATTGGAATGCTGTGGCGTGAAGAAAGAAGAGGTCCCCCGATGCGTTGCCTCACAGCGAGGTCCTCTCTGACGGGGACCAGGGGGGACGGGCCGGTAGCATGGTGCCGGTTATAAAATTAGTATACCCAGACGTGGGTGAGTGGGAGGCGGTACTGATCGGGACACCGGTGTGGGCCATCCTGAAGTAATGCGGGAAGCAGAGGAGGGGGAGCGAATTTTTTAGTGGTAACACCCCACGAAGCAGATGCCGACGGTGTCTTTAAGGCCGAAGGCATTTTCAAAGCTACCTCACACGTCAAAAAGAAAGAGTACAGCACAGTCACCATAAATCAATTTCCTTTAGTTTTTAACTGCTTGCGAAGACTCATAAATAACTCCAGCAAATGACAGTGGTCGAAATGTGAGCATCTATTCCAATAAATAAACACAGTTCACCGAAGTACGCAGAGCTGAAATATTACGGTATTAAAAGAGGAAAGAATGTCCCCCTCCATCAACTGTGAAGCGGTGTCAAAGGAAATTAAAAGCTGTTGAAATACGAATAAATTGGTTCGTCGTGAAAAACACTGCACTACTAAATTCGATTGGAAAATCTGATACTGCCCTCTCAGTAGATGCTGCTCCAACGCACCCCCTAAAGCAACAAAATTAAGTATTCCTTAAGTGCATATGTTTCTCATAGCTGCACATTTCGTACTCAAAGTGAGCCATAGAAATAGTGTCACAAAATAAACTACAGAAATCTGTTTGAAAAAAAAACCAACCGAAACTAAAACACATAATAAATTGTAATTTATTTGATCAAATCAAAAGCTGTTTGTCATTTATTCAACTGCATATCCGTAGATGCTCTCCAGCACCAATACCAATGCCTTTGTTGCACACAAGCGGGTGTGTTCCATATACAAATGTACACATGTAATACATCATATATGAACGCATAACATAATAGAAAATTGTACAGTCTAATGATAGTTTCTCAAGTGGAAATGAAAGTATGTCAGTGGCATGTATTAGTAATTTGGTTTCATCTCCCTTAAGTACTTCTACAGCTTAAATGTGATTTGCAATTTCAATCGATTTGAGCAGAAAACAAACTATGCAAACAGTACGAATGCTACTTCGAAAGGAGGAAAGAAGGAAAATAAAAAAAAGTGCAAGAATATAAATTTATGCAAACTAAAGAAGTCAATACACAACTAATGCACCAGAGAAATAGAGAACAACAGATTTCACAAAGTATTAGTAATTTAAAATTATATAGTCTGCATATAAGATGTGACACTAATAACACTATCAGGGTAGAAGAAACATAATTCAGGAACAGGGAGCAACGATTACATTGTTGGGTCATTAGACGGGAGCTAGAACTCCTTGTTGCCTTGTGGAAAACCTCTGGATATCAGGGAGCAATTTTCCTACATTCCGCCACACAGCTGCTGTAATGTAATGGTAAAGGGAATGAAACAGAAGACCCAGCGCCCGCGAAACATCCTGATCTATTATGCACTCCATACAATCTCTATGGATTGTTGAGAACGCTCATGAATAGGATCAGCTCCTTTTGAGGGCGGAGAGACCGGAAGTCCCCATCCGTAAGTGTGGGAACTCTTTCAAGAACCTTCTCTTCCTATTCATCATCGCTCGACAGTTGCTGATAAAATGCTCCACAGATACAACATACCCACAGCTGAACCTGCAGATGCTCGTAATTGTAATAAATAGACTGTAAAGATACAAATGCTTCTTTTATCCCGTCTGAGAGCCATTTCGGCTATGTTTCCATCAAAATGCAGAAATATACTGGAATATCTCAAACCGGCCAGGTTTAAGCAATCAATATCAATCTATCTGGATCTTAAAGCTCCGCCTGAAATATGATAGCATCTATATTTGAGAGCAAGTAATCTCATCCTTTTTAGGGAAAATAATCGCATATCCCCTTGAGAACGAGAGTGTTGGTTCAATATGCTGAGAAGTCTGGGCCATATTCATGACCGCCCACATTCCATTCAGAATATTTTGGTAACCATTGAGGTTGCCAACTTTAAAGGCTCTCTTACGCGAGTGCTGGTACAGTCGTATACTGGCCAAAGTTGGTTTCAAGCGCAACGGTAAATGATCTTTATTAACCGTTTATTAACACGTCTGCCCATTCTGACAATTCTGCAGAGCCTAATATCTTGTACTGATTACCCATAAAATTTATAATATTGAACTCAATTTCTGAAGAACCAATGCAACGGTAGTGCACATATTTTCTTTTTGTCTTGCAGGTTAACTTTTGTATTGAAAGCTATTACAATTTCGGAGAAGCTCTTAGACAGTCCAGATCTAACCAGTGATCTCTCCCAATGTGGTACCACTAGTTCTGGGACACATAAAAGCCAGTACATATGAAAGCTGCCATTGCGGTTTGAAATTTGTTATTCAGCGTTAGATGTATATGCCAAAGAATTAGCTTTAGGGTCGTCACAGTTCAGTAACCTCTCTGCTGTGCATGCTAATGATCTGCTTATTTTGCTTGACTACAGATTGCAATATCTTAATTCTGCCAAAATGCGCAATACGTCAAAGGAGAGCAGAACCTCAGCGTAAGTGTTGTTCGAGTCTGCTCCAGTGTCTCGAGCACAGGATAAAGTGCATTCATTTGTTTCTTCGATCAATGATCAGAGAATATGCTCCGCATAAGCAATGCATTGCATTGGAAGGGAACACCGAAGAGATTAAGTTGTGGAATGGAATAGAACTGAAATCTTTCCTTTTTCTTTTAGGTATAGCAGAAATATTTTGTTTAGTATTTAATTTTGCCAAATATCTCTGAACAAGAACTCTTTAAACCAGGTCCCATGGGCACATTAGCATAATTGTTGGCCTGTAGTGACATTGAATCCACAAATTCTTATATTCCTTTGGTAGCGGATAAAAAGCATACAATAATTCCAATTACCTTCGAATTACATTCAAATAGTGAACCCAACCAAACATTTCTATGTGTCATGATTTGCTGAACGTGGTGCTGCTTTATTATTATCAATCAGGTACAATAAATGATTTTGCCGACTTGAGCTTTTATTTTTTTTTTGGCAAGCAACTCCCTTTAATATGCCGGATTTTCTACAATTTTATTAACTGAACATATATTTTCCCAAATAATTAAACTTTGTTTGCACTTTTTTGTTAACGTTTTCACTTCTCAACACATTTTCTTCCACAACATTGAATGAACTCAAACGAATTTTTTCTTCCAATGACTTCTGAAAAGACGAAATGACCATAAATTAATAAAGCCTTTGAAATTATAAAAATAAAGTTTGTTAACTTGTGCTGTTTTCACATTTTCTGTGCTGTACGATGATCGATTTCCTTTGTCGTTGGCACAAATATTTCATGGGCATTAAATTAGTTGCGAAAGGGGATGAAACTTAAAAATTCAAACAACTTTTAATTCATTAAATTCAATATTTCCACCTTCATTTTCATACAATTAATTTCACTAGTGCTTCGCTTACCACTTGCTCTGCGGCAGCAGACACATTTTCCGTGATTTAATATTGTGACTATCCGCGTAGCTGTTCCTACAGCCATCATTAGTGCTACAACAATAAAGTATGTCTTTAACTCACTTCAGCTAATTATTTAAGTTTCACGTACAAAACGTGCGCCTTATGACTTTTTAATTACACCTCTTTGCCGTGTACAATTTAAACGGTAACGCAGTTAGAACTGCGACAGTGAATGTAGACAGAGCGTGCTAGACTTACCTGGAAATAGAACAAGAAAAGAAATAGACAATATGTTTTTAGTTGATGGGTTTTTTTGTTTTGTTTTTATTAGAACAGTATTTAATAATAAGTGAATTGTATGGTGAATTAAATTAAATTAGAGCGAAAAGGAAATAGTTTGATATTTTTTGTCTTGGACCGGTACTTAAGGGACAATTTCACACTTATTGCAAGTGGTTTTCATTTAATTTTGCACTGTAGTATTGAAACAAATATTATTATTATTATTGGGGCTAGGAAGCACAGCGACCGAGAGGATCTATTGTGCAGAACCTATCGCATGAGACCCCCACCCTAACGCTTCTAAGGAATCAAAGTACTCTTTCAGGTCTGGTGTTCCATAACTTGGGTGGAAGCACCATAATTCCACCTCTGACTGCCGAGTGCACGACAGTCGCAAAGAATGCGTTTAGATCTTTCAGTGTCGCATTTCTAAATCGACAGTCTTTGGTGTATATGGAATATGCGTTCCTCTTGACCAAGATCGAAAGTGAGCTTATGTCTGACAAGTCCTCATTGCCTCCGTGATGGCTACACAGATGTTTCGTTGCAGTTTACCCAATACTTCCCTAGCCCTTCTTTGCATGGCCTTCGTTCACCGCACCGAAGACGCTTAGGTGACTATGGGTTTTATAGCATTGACTTGAATGTCCAGAATATCATTCTGGGATTCACACCCCAAGTTCTACCAAACAGTCTTGCACAGGCAAAGAATGCCCTCATGGTATCTTTGTCAAGATGTGTGCTCCACGTGAGCGTTCTAACCAGCGTTATGCCCAGATAATTCACTTCACCAGAGAATACTAAAGCATATATATATATATAGATCTGCATCTAGAAGGACACGTAGGCTATGTCGCTACCTTCAGCTGAACATAAATTAAGTACAGTTTAATAAATTTTTTACTGGAAGGGGGGGGGGGGGAATTTATGGTAACGAAATATTTATTTTAAACATTTTTCTTCGTTCCAAGGGAAGCAGTGAAAAAATAACATCCATCAATACACAGGCTAAACGGAACTCGTTTTCGGAAGTCGCTCATCAGTGAGCTTTGTGTGTTTTTTCAGATAAATTAGGTGGTAAATAAATTTGATACAAATTCTTTGACGAAAATGAATACGAGAGTTATTGATTCCAACATACACAATTTTTGTCAACTGAATTTGTAAAGTTTATGTTGCATATTTTGTCGAAACTATACACGACATAAATCGAGGGACTACTGTATATATATTTTCAAAAATTTGACCGCGCGTAACGTAGTCCCCTCCCCAGCTATTTAAAATATTTTAGTGACATTAGATCCTTAGATGTGCTACGATTATGGAGTTTATAACGTGAGCAATGCTACGGGTAAGAATTAGTTCCGATAATTTTAATGATGTTGCACACACTGTAAAATCTATCTTAAATATAATATATTTCTCTTATTTTTTTTTTGTTTTGCTTTCGTAATGACATCACTTTTTCAAAAGCTTAAACTGCCAAACCATATTAAGATGACAAAAGCAGTTACTTAAAATTTTTTCAAATTTCCTTCGTTTTCCTAACTGACTTGTAGAAACTTTTGTAATGCTCTGTTGACTTTCAATGCTTTGCAGAATAATCAATCTGTTTTATTGACTTTTTTCAGAGTTACATGCAGCCTTACAAACATACTCGTACCCATTAAAATCATGTGGATATAATGATGATTCTTTGTTTTTTTTTCTACTTTTTTTTTATTTTATTTTACTTATTCTCATGGATTATTCTTAGATAAAAGAAACTAAGTTTTATTTCTTCAAACTTTTCTACAAAATTTGTTTTTAATTAAGTTTACTGCAGCAGTCCTTCTGTATGTATGTGTTACGAATAGCAGACGGTACGAACCCAGCAAGAAATCAGAATAGTAAAACTGTACTGATGTGCTACTGATTTAGTCATCAGTACTGGTGACTTGTTACACCCCAGGCAATGTAATTTACAATAGACATTTTACGTGCGCCTGTCATTGAAAATCTACTGCTGTCGTTGGTCTTAAATACGTAGTCAATAGGGTAGTAGGTACCCTTTAGGAAATGTCAAAACAGTATCGATTCACTATTGACAGTGACACCAGTACTACTGACTTACTATACAATGTTCTGTGCTCTCTGCACGTTGCGTGCCATTGAGAAGCAATAATTATTAGTTACTCCACTTGGAAACATAAATATCGTCATATAAAAAGTAACGTACGGGGGTGCCTCAGTAGTCTAGAGCATGAGCATTAGTCTTATCCATATGGAGGTGCGGGTTCGATTCCCGCTTAGACCTTGGACCAGCTGTAAGACTTTCGTAGAGTTTATATTGTCTTTAACAACAATTTTGTGTGCCAAAAGCACAATTAAAAAAAAAAATGTAACTACACTTTTTTAGATTTTAAAGTAGAGGGAAAAAACTCGATAACAGGGTTAAGTACCCATTTAAGTAACCAATTAAAAGAATCACTTATAATTTGATAAAATAGTTTATTTTACATGGACATGCATTTTGACATGGTACACAATATTCAATAGAGAAACTGAGTTTTTAAATTTTGTCACTTTCATGGATTTACGTTTTATATGACGATATGTACCCATTGAAACCAGAGATTCAGTAGTATTTAATCGAGAGTGTCATAGAATCCAAGTTGGTTTCGCTTTTTATCGAATTGGCAGACTAATATTGGTTTCATACGTGTGATAAAAACAAGTCGGTTCTATTATTTCCAAATAAAAATAAAATCGATATTCGCATCAGCTGTTTTATGTTTTTCATTGTGTTCATTGACTCACTAATTTTAATGCCTTTATTTTGTGCGAAAATTTTGTAAATTGTGGAACCTGCACTAAAATAATATTGAAACTTGTGTTTTTAATAAAATGTAAATTACAGAAAATAAATTAAGAAGTGGCATACAAATGAAATAAATTTCATCGTTGTATTATTCATTTTACATTTGTGTGATGTTCTTTTCTTGTGAAAATATAAAAAATTGTTGATTAAACTGTTAAAGAACTAACTGCTCGTTCATAGAAGCCGAGTGAAAATACACGTCCGGGCATTTGAAAATAAAAGCAATTTGAGTTTTTTTTTATGTTGCTTTCAATGTAAATGGCTGAACGACAATTTTCACTCGTCTTCTATGAACAGGCAGTATATTTCTATAAATAGAAAGAAAATGAGCACTGCCGTTGTTGCATATCTGCTGGACTTTGCTACACGTCGCTTTTCCAGAGCAGTCCAAACCTGCATGAAATAAAACAACACAATGTTGCAACATCTTTTTGCGGTGGACCTGTCCTTCAGCTTCCTTTAGCTTCTTTATTTATTTCCAATACGAACACGACAGCTGCCAGAAAAACCGACATTAATTCTAGTTCGATCATAAAACCGATAACACTGGCCCTTCATGGCGTCAAAGTATTTTTTCTGTCGGTTTCTATAACAGCGCTGAATATTTAAAACACCTTTGGACAACATTTTCTGAGTTTCACGATAGATATATTTTCTTTTGAAGGATTAATGATTCGAGTAAGTATTTATCTTGTAACATCAAGATCGATCAGGAGTTTATTTTTTCTCTATCTAATGGAGTTTGCATTAGAATATTTTTACGTCTTTGAACATTTCCACCTGATGCTTTGAACAACTTCTTGAAAAGAACGTCTGCGTCGGAAATTGAAGTTCCGCTAACATTACTGTATGTAAGAACGCGATGACTTCTTTTCGATATTTGTGTGTACTTACTGCAACCCTGCAATAATGTATTCTGCAAGGAGTTGTTTCATTTTTTAAATTTTGCCCTCAAAGTGAGTTTTGTAGAAGACAAAATCTTCGAAAGACTGCACAAAATCTCTAAAGTTTTAACTTTCACTAAAATTTAGTTCATTATTCTCACTATTTCTATTTTTCTACAAAATGAGATTATAAATATGACAGTTATTAATGAAAACTTAAACAAAAAGTATAAGCGAGCTTTTCCACTGGCAGTTTCTCCGCCCACAAACGTCAAAGTCGAAAGTGTAGACGACTGTGTCACCAATACATGCGACAAAAGTGGTTAGTGGTAACCAGTGGTACTTCACCCCAGGCTTCCTTCAGGAAAGTTCTAACAGTTGCAGCTGTAAAGAGGAAGATACGTTCTCTGCTCTTCTCATCAAAAGATAAAATAAAAAGTGTCGATGATTCGTTGACAATGTCATCAAAAAGTCACCAAAACCAAACGATAAAATTATTGACTTGCTGACACTTGGTCGCAGGCTGCCAACAGGGAATTTATGCACACGTTTCTAGTCATACAAGTTCAGGCATGTTTGTGCATGTGCGTATATTTCTAGTCTTAGCTAAAGATGTTCATACGTACATATGTATGTACGTACGTATGTGCTGTTATAGCTTCAGGTTTATTTTATTATCTGACATTTGAATATTTATTTTCTTTAAAGCTCGAGTTTTTTTTCTTTTTTGCTGGCTGCTGGGACCAAGCAGCATGCATGCAGAAAAACAAGTTTGTTCAGCAAAAAGTTTTGAGTTTTTCGTTGATTTTTTTTTCTTCATTGTTGTTGTTGTTTTTTTTTTAAATTTTTGTTCTTTTTTGCCTTAAAATTTAAAGCAATTATTTCTGTGTTATTAGTTCCCTGAAAGTATGCTACAATTTTCGTTTAACCTCGTTTTTCTTGTTGTTGTTGTGAGTGAATTTAACAAAATTTATTTAAAGCATACTTTTTGATTTAGAAGCAATAAAAAACACAACACACAATAGAACACAAAGTCAAGAGAGAATGAAAAAAGAAAAAAGCTTTAAGCGTTCTTCTTGGAACACCACTATGGACTTTTCCTTTTTTTTTTTTTTTCTTGATACTCGAAGCACTTGCTCTTACCCTCTGTTTGTGTGAGTTTGTTGGTGGTTTCGCAAGCTTTGTTTGTCTGTATTGGTCTTCTGGCATAGTTGAGTGAGTGTGGTTGCTGTATGGGTTTGTGTCTTGTGTGGGTATTTCTATTCTGTTCTGTTCTGTTCTCTATGCTATTAACCTAGAAACCTTGCTAGCAATTTTCAGAAATTCATAGTATTTGTTTTAAATTTAGCGTACACAAACAGTTGAGTACTGCAGATACTGACACAACTGCTTCTTAATAGATACAACTACCAACCAATACTTCTTACGAATACCAGAAAATAGAAATGGAGAGCAAAAAATAGCACCAGCAGCAGTAGCACAAGTACTTGAACATACCAGCAGCAGTATATTTATCAAAAGATTTCATCGATTTTGTTGCGTCCTTCCGTCTGTACGTCTGTGTATTTATGTATAAGCACAAAGTGTCTAGTTCTTAGAAAATGCTCCTTTAGTGAGGATGCTCTTGCTGGAGTAGATAACGAAATAAAACAGAAAATATACCCCAAAGACAAATTCAGAAGGTGTTCTAAATATGAAATCAATTTTGTAGCAAATGCTGTTAGTAACACTCTTGGATACAGAATTCATAATTTCTTATTCTTTTCTTTTTCTTGTTTTTTTTTTTTTGTTTTTTAATTTGTGTCAGCAGTTAATTTTGGGAAACAAATCCAAAAGCCAACAAGTTTAAAGACTTCTGTTTTAATTTGATTGTTGAATTTATAGTCCAGTTTTATTTTCATATGAATATGACAGCTGCTAATGAAATTTCAAAATGTTTTATTGTCATTTGCATTGAAATGTTTGAGTTAATTTTTTATTTATTAATTTTTTCATTTGTTTTGGTACACAAACCGTAAAATATAGAAAATTTTGTTTTAGAAATACGATATTTATACGTTGGACAGACATTGTTTGACATTGTGTGTTACCTTTTCTTTGGGAACAAACAGGTGGCGAAGTGAGAGAATTAAAGTCAATATAGGGTGGCAAAAAAATCACCATGGAGTTTAAAAATTTAATAATATTTTCGTTTGGGGTGTTCACAAAATAAGGTGACTTTATATTTTTATGAAAAAATTTTCATTTATTTTGTCCCCTTCAAAGTAATCAAACCCCTTTAGATACATTGAAGTTGTGCGAACGCTTTTTAAAATCCTCAAAGCGCTTCTCATAAGCACTTTTTGGTATAGTCTTGAGCTCATCCAGCTCATCCATGTAGTTTCAATTTATTAAACGTTGCAAATCTCCGTCCTTTTATAGGTCTCTTAAGTTTTGGGAACAGGAAAAAGCCGCAGGGGGCCAAATCCAGTGAATATGACGGCAGAGGCACGATTCCCGTGTTGCTTTTGGCTAAAAAATCTCTCACGATTTGAGCAAAATTCAGAAGTTTCGGAACAAAATTCGCTAACACGTCCAAAACATCCGAAAAAATTTTTTTTTTTAAAAAGTAACACTCAGCCAATGATTGCCTACTTCTAGAAAACGAATAGGGATAGATAGAAGAAAGCCACATTGCTATACTGCTTTTGCTTTTATAGCAGTGTGGCAGCGCTTCTGGTATCGAGGAAATGCATTACATTATTGAAACTTTATCTGCTAGCCATTTTTCGTAATTATTTTACTTCGCTGATGCTACACAATACCGAAGAAGGAGGGCGTTCTGATGAGCCTGTGGATTGGATACAGCTGAAGCCATTACTGCTCAGTGACCATGCCTTCGCCACTGCAACCTTCCGCCAAGAACTAACACAAACACACAAAAATGCACATTAGAAAAATGCGTGATTTTTTATCACTTAGTCTGCTGGGGTTTTGTAATCAACGTGCAGACGTGCCAAAGCCACCCTCACTTTTTTTTACCACCTCGTATTTTTATTCAGAATCTAAAATATACAAATTGGAAATTATTTCACACTAAGTGTGAAAAAGAATGTCACTTAAATGACCCTACACAATTATGAGCTCGTTTTAATGCATTTTCCATAACATCTTTCGAAATTTGTGGCTGTAGCGCTCGAATTTCTGTAACGATGTTGGGCTTCAGTTGAAGCATTGTTTCGTGCTGCTCCATATATAATCGCTTTAAACAACCCTAAAGAATATCGGTTGTTGCTAATTAATTTCCGAATTTCTATAAATTATTTGCTCTTCAAAAATTTTACTTAAAAGACGAATCTTCATTATCAGATTCATCACTCATAATCAGATTTTAAAATAATTGATCGCTGATTTAAATTATAAAATTCTATTATTCTAGTTAATTTTTCAATTGTGAATCTCTTCATTATTTATTTTCCCCGTGTTATTTATATAATCCGAAAAAAAGAATACTAAAATTCTTACACAACTCTGCAGTTTTAGGTTATTTGTAAAACAGAGTTGCTGGACATCTGATATCGATGAAGGAGATCATAGGAACTAAACCCATCACTTGCAGGCTGTGGGGTGAATGCACTAAACAGTAGACTTCTTTCTGAAAGTACCTAAAGCAGTAATGAACCATAGTGGTTTCAAAGAGCTTTCTTGTTACTCGCGTAATTTTATTGCATCCGGTATTTTGTCTAAAAAAAAATTAATTATTTTTGCTTAAATATCGCCAGTGAAAATTTTTTCGGACTTTTTATGTCGCAAAGCACAACCACACGAGCGCATGCAAAAGCTCTAGTGCTGCCAAATATGAAATATCATGTTCAGAAGAGAAGAAGAGCAGAAGAGTATAAAATTTAATTATATGAAAAGATATGTCCTGATATGTCGACTGTCATGTGTAGTCTATATGATGTGAAAACCTGGCAACATATACGAAAATTGTTTTCATTTCAGTCCAATGCAATTGTCGTTCCCATTTGCCTAAGTAGGCTGTCAACCTTTAATGGCAATCGAAATCTCAATTCTCAATATTCAATTTGCAATGCTTAAATTGTTGCAGCACTCCAACAGCTTAAACTGCTACAAGTCACTATATTCAGATAAATTGACAAATGATTTAAATTTTATTTTACACAGAGTTGTTGCAAATTACAAACTGCTAACAATTGCAAGCAATTTCATATCAAATGTATGTCAATAATTTTGCGGCATATTTCAACAAATTGGCAAATTTTAACAACAAGAAAATTGTTTGCCAGAAGATTTGGCAAAAGGTTCGTATAAAAAATTTCTTAGAGGAAAACACATATAGACACCAGTTAATAAAAACAAATTGTAAATATTATTGTAGTATTTTGTACGTAAAAGCTGTTTAATTTTAATAATCAGCAAAAAGTTAAACAAATATTGGTCTCAACGAAATGCAGGTATAACAAAGCAACCATTCCAAACGGAAAGTAGAACAGGCTGTATTCATTTCAATTGAACAAATTCCATAATTTGAATTTTGTAAATACTAGGTGGCTGCTAAAGACTTTAACACACTTTTCAGTACCATGCTGACTCTGGTATCGTTCGGGTCTTTTTCAGCTGCAGACAAATTAAACAAGTTTCATAAATTCTTTTAAATGAAGAAAATCAAAAGCACTTGCACACTCCCCAAAAAAAAAACGTAATAGAAATTATCTTTGTGTCTGCCAGCCAAAAAAAAACAATCTAAATGTGAAAAACAAAATCAAAGAGGCAATAATAAAAAAAATAAGTATCTTATTGCTACAAATTACACATTTAATCTAAAATCTTTTCTTTTTGCAAAGAATTCCTAACTTTTTCTCATTGAAGGCACTGACGTCAAAGCAATTCTCAAATTTAAATACCAAAAAACACACAAAATAAAAAAAAAACAAAAAGAAGAAAGAAAAGTTATCAGCAAAGAACGATAAATAAATGAGACTATTATTTCAGTCATGCTCGTACAAGCATTATATTTCAATGTAAGAAGAACATCAGAACAAGCCAGCAATCAGCGAGTACATCTTCATTGTTTTCAATTCAAATGAGCACAACACGCTGGAACAGCCACCAAGAATACCACCCATCATGTTGTAATTTATAACATCCAGTCATCATCGCCATCACTGTCAACATTGTTATCATTATGATGGCAGACTGACTTTTCTGGTACCCAGTCATTTAGTTATTTTCATGAGATTAAAAAAATATTCAAAATCAAACAGGAGTATTGATGTCATTTAATATTGACTTGTCACATCAAAAGAAACACAAAACGCAAAAGAATAACAATCGTAACAAACGTGTTTTTTATGTTCATTGATTCAAAGGGAAGCTCAAGTCTACCCCAGTCCCTAAACCATCCCTCTTTCTATCCACCGCCAGTCTCTTCTCTATACTAAAACTTACAATAAAACAAAGGTAAGACACAACCTCACCATTATTGCTGGCCATCTCAATTTCCAGACTGTTACTTATCTTAAAAAAAAAAAGTTAAAAATCTTGGAAATTCTCGCCAATAACAGCACGAACAATTCATAAATTATAATACGAGTGTATAGATTTGCCTCAGCAGAGTACTCAATCTCTCCGTAGCCTTTAAAAACATCTCTCATTTTCTATGGCGGAAAGTCAGAAAGGGCTCTAATCAATCAGTCGCCGATTTCTCAACGAAACCAACGACTGATTGACAATGGCAACAGCATGTTGAACTACTCTAAGGCTACTTAATCTGTTTTGATTAAAAAAAAGAAAAAAATATTAAAGACGCAGTGGTGCTATTTGCCTAATTTATATCC
Organism: Dexiosoma caninum; assembly: GCA_963924685.1. Lineage (NCBI taxonomy): Eukaryota > Metazoa > Arthropoda > Insecta > Diptera > Tachinidae > Dexiosoma > Dexiosoma caninum. The sequence continues at coordinate 124,139,037 of OZ004725.1, read as the reverse complement.
CTTAATAGGCCTTAAATAAGAATGACTCTCCCACCATTGACAGAAAGCGGACCGAAAAGTCTAAAATCCGTTTAATAAAAATTACTTTATTCACATTTGCAGTAACAGCGTAAATATTGCAAGCTCTGCAGCTTTTAAAATTCTAATTTTGAAAAAATCGCCTTAAGGTATACTTTACTTTTTACATTATTTTTTTCTAACGAGCGTGGCTGTTTGTATGTTGAAGATATATTTTTTACAATTTAAAGGAATTATATTCTGTAATATCCTATTTATTTTCTTTGTTCTGCACCCAACCCCAAACAAGTTTGGCAAAGAAAAATTTCAAATTTCATATCATCAAATGAAATTTAAAAAGCAATATTATCTGAAAATGAATTAGCTGACAAACAAAATGTACCGGCACGTGTTGAGTCTTTAGCTTAAGGGAGACATGACAGACAGACAAATAACAATCTGCTAAATGCAGAACATTTAAATAGTCCCTTCGTTTCCTTGGGAAACTTCGTGACCTTCTGAACAAGAAAATCTTTGTTAAATAAAAAATGTACACAAATATGTTTAAATAAATATAACCGTCGAATTATAAATCAAAAAATTTCTGGCAATAAATTTTCTAATACTAAATTTGCAATGGAAAACACTTTTACTATAAATTTTTATAAAATATTTTATAAAAAAAAATTTTATTAAAAAAAATTTATAAAAAAAATTTTAGTGGAAAATTTAAATTTTATATAAAAATATTTTGGGCAAAATTTAAATTTTGTGTATATCTATAAATATATATATAAATATATTATAGAAGAAAATGGAGTGAAAAATCTTTTATTAACAAATATTTGTGAAAAAAGTTTCATAAAATAATTTTAGTGAAAATTTTTCCTTATTGATATTGACGATATATTGATAAAAAAAACGGATAAATAATTAAATTCTTTCAAATTTACCTTAAGCTTGATTAACTCAATATAATTTTAATTTTTGTGAAAAATTTTTATAGAAAAATGTTTGTGAAAATTTTTTTATGGAAAAATTTGTGAAAATTTTTTATAGAAAAATTTGTGAAAATTTTTTATAGAAAAATTTGTGAAAATTTTTTATTGAAAAACTTTGTGAAAATTTTTTATTGAAAAACTTTGTGAAAATTTTTTATAGAAAAATTTGTGAAAATTTTTTATTGAAAAACTTTTGTGAAAATTTTTTATTGAAAAACTTTTGTGAAAATTTTTTATTGAAAAACTTTTGTGAAAATTTTTTATTGAAAAACTTTTGTGAAAATTTTTTATTGAAAAACTTTTGTGAAAATTTTTTATTGAAAAACTTTTGTGAAAACTTTTTATTGAAAAACTTTTGTGAAAACTTTTTATTGAAAAACTTTTGATAAAAGATTTTATTGGAAAACTTTTGATAAAAGATTTTATTGGAAAAATTTTTACAGAACTATTTTAGTAAAAAAAAATAGTGAAAAAGTTCGACAAAAAAGCGTATAATTCTGCATAAAATTTTTTTAGTTAAAAGTTATCGATAGAGATATTTTTTTTTAATAACAATGTTAATGAAATGTTTGTCTCGCACTGATTTTTTTTTTTAATTTTGGATATTTGTGAATATGAGAAACTTTAATGTGCACAATTGGACTTCAAAAAAATCTGCTGATATTAAATTTATTTTAATATATTTTGATGTACTTAAATTGCCAACAAACTAAGCAAATCCAGACTTTACAAACGTATAAACAGCATTCAATGAAGCAACCCACCTTCAGCGCATTCCATGAAATTAATTTTTTTAAAAGAGGCTTAAAACTTTACCGCTTGAAATAAGAATATGAAAAAGTCAAGCATGTGAGAGGGAGATCAAAGTGTAAAAAGTAACAAAATTTCAAAAACAAAAAAAAAGACAAAAAAAAGCAATTTTTATAAGGATGTTGGTGTTGTTTAAGCTGAGGCAAAGAAAAAAAAAGAAAAGGAAACAATGTTAAAATTATGTTGCTTTTAATGTTTCAATTAAATATTTACCAACACCACAGGTGCTGAAAATGTATATTTTGTTTGTACAATTATAATGCACGAAGAAAAAAAAGAGGAGAAATTAAAGCATAAAGAAGGAAACAGATTGGAAGGAAAAAGAAACCTACACAACTTTACCTTGCGATCAGAAGAAATTATTCATGCCGTTATAAACATTAATGAGTGGGTCCGTGTGAGTAGCGGATGCTGTGGTGTGAGTGTAAACAATACAAGTATAATAAAAATAAAAGCAATAATAATATTAATAACAAGGATAATGATGATGTTGATGATTTTTCCTTTTTCTTTCTTTCTTTCTTTCCGTTTTTTGTGTGCTGTATATTATTGTTGTTTAAAAGGAAAGTCATATAAAAACCTCAAAATATCCAGGCATAAGGAAATTTTTTTATATTTCGTATTATGAACAGCATATTTTTATTATTTAAAAAATGTTTAACATAAAAAAATATATTACTGCTCGTAGCCATGGTTATGAAATATTCACAAATAGCTGGAATAATAAACAGAAGAAATGAAAAGATACCACCAGCCAATCATTGTTAAACGGAGGGCTGGCAAAAAAATTCTTTGATTGCCTGCTTAACAAGGAGACATTTACAATCGACTGGCAGTGATTCTTTTAAAATATTTAATTTTAAGTGCACACCCAATCAAAATGACGCTTTTATTTGAAAACATAGTTTTGAAATCTCTCATAAACAGTATTTGCAGCGACTTAAAATAATGTGTTCTTGATTAAATGCAAAACATTAGCCCGCTTTACAAGCGATTTTTACAGACATGATTACTGGAGAAGTAGCACAAAATCTCGCTATTGATTGAAAATATTCCAAAATTGTATTTGAAGCAATAAACTTCAAAAGAACTTTATATGAATAAAAAAAATATAATTTCAGACCATTAAAACTTAAATGAACTTTTCACTGCATTTAAAATTAAAAATAAATAGAGCGGTTTTAAGTGAAGTGCCACTTATTTTAAAAGGCAATTTCAGTTAATTTTAAGTACAGAATAATTTGAGTGTATCATTGTACAATGCGAAAAATTCGCGCAATTATATTGCAAATGTGTGGGCCGCTTAGTGTAACAATTCTTATAGAAAAATTTTAGTGGACAGTTTTTTTTTTATAAAAATGTTTTAAATATTTTTATTGAAATATTAAAAAAAAAAATTTACTGAAAAAATGTTTATGGAAAATCTGACTGCAAAAATGTTTAATGAAAAATTCTAGTGAAAAAATTTTCTATGAAAAATTTTAGTGAATTTCGATGTCCTGGGGGCCAGGTTTATCGCTCAGCAACTGTAAGCAAAATGTTATTAACAATTAAATATCAACAATTAAGCCTTTGGTACATAATTTTTATGAACAACAACAATAGCAGCAACAACACAATAACAACAATTGCCTTAAGGTGTCAGTTACATTTAAGAAAATTACAAAATATGTCTGCAGTCGTAAAAAGATACACACACACACACACACTCACACTCGACACATCCAAAGGAAAAAATAAGAATAAAAAAAATATACAATACTTAAGGGAAAAATAAAGCCAGTGTAATAAAACAATTGTTGAAATGGATTTTCTTTGTTACGTTACACTGAACATCTCAGAAACGCGTACAGAAATATGAAATCATGTCTGGGATTTACAACTTGAAAACTAAACAAAACTGCACAAAAGTCAACACAAAAGACAAGTTGCTTTTGAGGATTATTTAAACTACAGTACGAGCAGCAGCAGCAGCAGCAGTATTTCAATTCAAAGATGAGATGTTAATTTATTTATGTGCGATATAAATAAATGTTTTATTGTTGTAAATTTTTTTTCTTATAGCACGGATTTAACAATTTGATTACACACAAACAGTTGACTCCTTCTGCAGTCAGTAATATTTTTATTACAGTGACAGCTCGATTATGCGTAATGGTTGGCAGCGGTAGCATTCTAGTTATCCATTTTAACGTTTAATTGATAAATAATTTTGAGTGGTTTTTTTTCTTTCTTCTCTGTGCAATATTTCTTACCAACCAGTTCCGGTGCAATGCATTGCATAAGTAGGGGCCACCCCATGGTTCATGAAAAATATCTTTTTTTTAATTGGCCTTCATTTGAGCAGTAAGTAATGTGTAGGAAACCCTAACACTCTACTGCTCACAATTTCGTATAAGTAAAAGAGCCCCTAAACCAGAGTACCGAGTTTTATTTTTCGAAAAAGCGCGACAAGCTCTAAAAACAACGCTGGGAAATTGTGGAAATTTCAAAAGTTTCAATTAAAACAGAAAGAAAAGCATTTGCCGATTAAAATATCTTTTGTACAGAGTGTGGAGCCAGTAAATAAACAAGATCTCCCACTTTTGTTCTACAGCAGGCTAATTTTGGGTAGGGTCTGATAATGAGGAGTCAGTTTGATTAAACAGTCCATAGCGTTGTAGGCAAAAGGTTGCATAACTGTATGTTATACTATTGAAACTTCTTGATATGAGATTTAGTCACTTTTGCCGCCATATCCGCTGCTAAAATGTTCTTTGTTAATTGTAAAATTTTTTAAGGTGATTGTGGCGCCACAAACGCACAATGCTAAAGGTATAATTGGACCATAGTGCCACATATAGAGAAAATAAACTTATTGGAATTGATATGCCCAACATGGGGTTACAACAAGACAGTGTAGCAGGCCATGCATCACTTACTGCCTTAAACATTTTCTGCTGATTACACTCGTAGATCGTTGGTGCAAAATTATGCTACAACATAACGAATGTCAACAACATTAGAGTATTCACAAAGTGTCACACAATCATATGTTTTAAAATAGTAAGATAAAAGCATTCGAATCAGCAGATTAAGAAAATTCTGAAATCTATATATTGTGATGTTTATTTATTATCCTTTAATATATATCCGTAAAATGTTTAAATCCAAATAAGTAACACAGGCGCATTTAAAGATCAAAGTTAAATTGATTATTCTTTAAATGTTCTAAAAATGTTCAGCTGAAATACTAACAGTGAGAATTCATACACGACTAAAGTGAGTGATTTGCTAAAATACACTCATGACCTAATTATAATAATTGCAATGCAACTTATGAATATTATACCAGGCGATCATGAATTTTGAGTGTTTTACAAAATCCATGATCGAGTGGAATTCTAAACTTAAAACGCTGTAGAAATATTTTTCTTATTAATCAATTTCACATTAGCCTCGTTTTACTGTCTACAGGAAAGTGTGAGCCAAGCTAAAATATATATATTTGCATTACTTGCATTGCCAGCCACATTAATAAAAGACTGTGTGTATTGTTGCACTTAGCAACGGAACATATCGCATTGCAATGAACTTCTTTTGATTGTCCGGCTTTGTGAATTGGAATATATTAGAATATTATGACATTATGACTTGATAGCATACCTTGTGAATACACCACATATTTTCTTATTAATTCATTCATTTATTTCACAAAACCGATTATCAGGAATTGAATGCGCTACCTCGAAACCATTGTAATATTGCGATGAAATTGCAGAAGAAAAAAAGTGTATTGCCAAATAATTGGAAATTTTTACAAATTATAAATCTTTGTAATTTTTGATAAAGTTTGCGAAAGTTCATATAATTTTAATTAATTCATACCGCTCTGCCATCAAAGTTTCGTATGACAAAACTTGTTAATTATTTTCACTATTAAATAATTGAAAGTTCTTTGATGACTGTTCGTCTTTACTAGTCGAAATCAGCAGCAAGCAAACTTTATGCTGCCAGAAACAAAAGCAATGAAAAATTCTCAAATAATTTTCGAAGAATAAATTTATCTTCTCTTTTGTTTTTCTTTATTTGGCTGGCTGGCTGGCTGACTGGCTGGTCTCAAGAGATTCGTGTGTGTGTGTTATAAAATTGTTGCCAAAATATTCATAAATTTGTTGCTTAAATAAGCACTAAGCAAACAGGACAAAGACAAAAGTTTCTAAAAAACAAAGAAAAAAAGAATAAAATTGGTTGCAAGTTTAATGTTGCTGCCACAAGAGTGAAAAGAATCAAAAATTTGCAAGTTCATTGAAAACGTAAAGAAAAAATCAGCACTTAAACTTATTTTCATTTAAAGTAAAATAAAAACAGATTACGAGAGAAAAACCGCCTAAACCTTTTAGTGTGGAAGAAAATGCAAGAAAATCAGAATTCAAGCCCAAAAACCGGGAACGGGAGTCTGAATGGCATTTTAGTTCTGATCGGTAGGGCTTTTGCAAACGAGTCCAGTTAAGTTTTATAGACTGCTGAAAGCATTTAACTTGCACTTATGATAAGTCAAATGACATTATATTGTATACTCGTATACATATAAAGGTATGTATGTATGTATATTAGACCGTACCTCAAAAAACACAAATTCTCCGTAAAACGAGAATGGCAATGGCTGACCACAAAACCAAAACAGACCAGGGTTCAACACCAGTTTCAGACTAAAATTATAAAAAAAAAAAACATCTCGCATTTTGCTGATGTGCATTTGTGTGTCAGTTGTTGTCGGAAGGTTTCAGTGGCGAAGGCATAGTCACTTGTCACTGAACAATACCGCCTTCAGCTGATAGCAATCAACAATCACATCAGCACGCCCTCCTTCGTCGGTATTGTGTAGCACCGGCGAAGTAAAATAATAATAAAAAATGGCTACTAAACCGCAGGACCAAAAACTGCTAGTACGTTCAGATGGCTATGCTGAGATTTTAACCGCCCGCAATGAAGCACCAGGATGCATGCGTCAAATGATCGGTCCATAATTTGTTAAAATTTTAAATGGGCTAATAATCGATAACACGCAGACAGTCCAAATTCCATGTAACAGTTACTAAGAAACAAACTAAATCAAAGACAAAACTTGTAAATAACATTGACAAACAGTAGCAGAACGGAACAACATGCTGTTTTCGCAGGCTGCTACACCTTCATCTTCGTGTTTTTTCCACTGTGTGTATCAGTAGATATAAATTATTATTATTTTTATATATTTATTATTTTTTATGAATTGACCACGAGAAATTATACGACGTTAATTCTTATCCATAATGAAGCTCGAAATTTATTTACAATTTTAATTAAATTTCCAGAATCTTTGGCCAGAGCTGATCTAACACACACTTTCGTATTCAATCGAAATGATAATAAATTTATTGCGTATTTAAAAAAAAATGCCTGTAATTAATAATGAATTATTGGCAACATGTTATTTATATTGAAATAAAAAAAAGCATCACACACGCCAAAATGAAAAATAAATAAATAAATATTGGCATTTAGTGACGTCTTCGACAACTCTACCAGAAAAGAATAATACATATGCAATATGAAAATAAAATGAAATTTTCTACAAAGTGTTGTTTATATGTATATGTTGTACTATATGTTGTATAAGTAGCATAAGAAATAGAAAATCTACTTGTAGCAGAATGTCTATAGTTCCCAAATGTTGACATCTTAGAAAAAAAAAAGAAAAACTAAACAAAAACTCGGGTGAAAAATGTGTTACAGATTCTCTCATACAAAACAGTTTTATTTGTTTTTTTTTTTACCATACTTCAGGTCACAGTCCATAAATCAATATCGAATTAAGCAGAAAATATACAGAACTGTTTAGTAAAGCCACTTTTTGTGTTTAATTTCAACACAAAGTTTCATCGGGCACTATCACGTGTCCATGTGACGACAGCAAATAAATGGTTGACAAAAAAAAAGAAGAAAAATAATGCTGAAGCAATTTACAATTGACTTTAATAAAGTGAATCAAAGTTTCTCAATTTAAATTGGAATACATCCATGAATGATGATAATTTTTACTTCAGCAAAGATTTGTTAGCAAAAACAATCACATTTAAAATCCAGGTACCAGCGATCGATCTCATTTTTCTCATTGTGGATTTAAAAATCTTTAAAAATTACTAAAGTTTCGGATTGTTTTTTGGAAAATTAAAAAACAAAAAAAAACCCTTAAATCTAGAAAAACTTCTTAAAGATTTATTTTCCAAGAATATATAGGATGGGCCAAAAGCAGCGAAGCTGTTTGCATTCCTTATAACATTTTTATTAAAATTTCTTGTTTTGAGTATTTCGTAAAGAAGATTTGGGGAATTTTAAATGCAAAAATCGTTGGACTTTATTTCAGAAGAAAATCAGGATTTTATTCACAATTTAATTATGAGCGACGAAGCCCATTTCCATTGAATGGGTTCGTTCAAAAAGGGCTACGGAAAATTGAAGAGTAGTTCAACACCGAGAATTGCACCCACTTCAGTGTACCGTTTGGGGCGGTGTATAGTCGGAACTGGGAACTTGCCCATATTTTGTGGAAAATGAACACGGTGTCGCCGTTTCCATCACTGGTGTTAGATATCGGACAATGTGGGAAAATTTTTCAAGGCCAGCGGTGGAAAACCATCGGCAAGTATGGTTTCAACAGAATGCGCACACTGCGAGGGACACATTGGCTCTTTGAACTTTTTTTTTTTTTTGAACAACACAGGCTCTACGAAGCTCTTATAGCTTGTCTGTAGAAATACCCAGAGTATAGGCGGGAATCAAACCCGCACCTCCAGATTGATAGGACTAATGCTCATGCACTAGGCTCCAACCGCTTCGGTAATTTTAGACCACCCTGTATTTTTCATGAATACGGCAGAATAATATTAAAATTATATTGATAAAAAAATAATTTCCAGCTTTTAATTTTGATAAAGTTTAATTAAGTTTAAAGAATAATTACATAAGAAAAATCGGTTATTTAAGCCTTTATTTCTTGTAAAGTACAGCATATTTTCTAATTTAAATTGGCCCATTTAACTGTTGCCTATATTTAGGCTTAAAAAATAATTAAATATTATAAACACTGTTGTTGTTTTTTTTCATTTCTGTACTCTAATTGAAATATTAATTTAAATAAAAAATATGCAACAATATTTCATGCTTGACGTTTCTCTCAATCTTGTTTCTTAATTTTCATTTTCTTTTGTGCCGCTGTAAAACGAGTGACTGCAAACAATTTGCTGCATTATTAGAACCATACAGCGAAATTTCAGCAAAACAAAACAGAAAGTAAAAAATAAAAATTACAAGTTACAAATTAACCCAGCATCCCAAAGACTTAATTATCAACTAAACCCTTTTTTTAATAATTATTTAAAATTTTCTCTCTGCAAGCGACCCCGCTCATACTGATTAACACATCCAATGGGTTTAGCTATTCGCATTTATGTTTCAATAAAAGAAACTCTCTGCTGTGCGGTAAATTCCAGCTTCTTGCGTTTATTTTTTATATTTTGTTAATTTTCAAATGGTATTTAAGCAACAGTTTGTGAACAGCAAGTGCACGTGTATGTGGGCGTGTGTGTTTTTATGCTTTGTTTTATGGGAAGTAGCATTCAAGTAATTAATGCCTACAAAGCTGCAAACTTAAGCTTCTTATTGAAAACGTATAGAGTGTTGATGAAGGCAGGTGGCAACAGAGATTTGAAAGACTTAATTCTTATACAAGGCTGCCATAAGAGGTTTTGTCAATTGTTAAAGAGTTGCAGCGTCTCTTTTTTTTATTTTAAAGAGACGTAACACTAGGAAAATGATTGTCTAACTAGAAGGAGTTACATTCTACAGGAAAGAGATAGCGGTGAAGGGCTGTATAGAGGAAAGCTTCATTATTTCATGCTTCATGCTTTTTTACACATTTTTTTGTTTTTTGATAGCAGTGTTGATTCTCTGGTGTCAATTTTTATTAATTATTTTACTCCGCCGCTGGTGCTACACAATGCATCCCTGGTGTTAAGTTTTTATTATTCAAAATTCGAATAACGTAAAACCAGTTAAATTGCTAATCTGATATCTGCGGAAGTAATAACGATAGAATTGCAGAGAACAGAAGTGAGTTAGTTTTTCCGATATCAAGAATAAACGGGTGAAAAATGATTTTGGTACTTTTTTTGTCCACCCCATTAAATTCTAACGTAATGAACTTAGATATATAACTTAATTACATTCTACGTTTCGTAGAAAAGTCTTAAATGAGTTTTGGAACCGAGAAATTCGAACGTATATACATACATATCTATAAGGGGTAAAATTGTGCCCCTTTTTTGGTACTTTTTTTCTACATTATTATTTTACATGAATATTATACCTACCAACCATAGAAATTCATTTTAGAAAAGTTTTTATTTCTACACAGGGTACAAAGAAGTACCAAAAAATGGGTAAAAGTGCGAAAATGCAATATAAATTCATTTCAAAGAAATGCAATAAGTAAAATTAAGTTGATTAATTTTTAATGTGAAATTAGTTTTATGTCTTCTGCAGAGGTTCATCACTCGGAATCTAAAGGTGACCCCGCAAATTTTTTTTTTAAATTTTCCTTTTCCTTATTTTACATTTCTTTAATTTTTTTAATTTTGGGCCAGCACGTTGCATTGTGCTGGAACTAAAGGTGCTACACAATACCGACGAAGGAGGGCACTCTGATGTGCCTGTGGATTGGTAACAGCAGTAGCCGTTACTGTTCAGTGACCAGTGACTATGCCTTCACCAATGAAACGTTCCGACAACAACAGACACAAAGCCACACTAATGCACAACAGTAAAAATGCGACATGTTTTTATGATTTAGTCTGAAACTGGGCTCGCACCGAGAACATTTTGGTTTTGTAGTCAATGTGCTAACTACTTCAGCTCCACCGTTGAGCCTCTGTATTTATTAATATGGATTTATATGGATCCATTAGAAGGAATGAGTATGTCGTGCAGTCCATATGTTTTTTTCCCATAAAGTTCTAAGAGAAATTTTGATTGACATCGAATGCGATTTCTCCTGTTTCATTTCACATATTTGTCTTTATCTATACATATATTTTTGAATTACTTTGTATTCGTCTTTTCTGATGCCTTCCAGTTTTTCGTATTTTTTTTTTAAGGAAAGCAATTTCAGCAAATGAAAAGAAAGTGGACATTAATTAAATTCTAAGAACAATTTTATTTTATCAATTAAACTCTTTCAGAGATGAAAATAGGCCAGGCAACCACAAATAAAATTTAACCAATTGAAGTGCAATATTCTGCCTTTAAAATATTTTAATTAATCTCATGTAGAAATTTTTATTCCAGGCATAAATTGTTTAATTTCTGGCACACAGCCAGAAACAGCCTGTCAAACTTATTAAATTTTCAAAGAATATTACGGCAGAATTTTAAGGAATCTCTTTTATTAGCAGCTTCTTTTATTTTTTTTTTAAGAAAATTCTCATTGGTTAGAAAATAATAATAATTATGTTGGTGTTTCCAGGAATTATTTCGTATGTTGCATTTTCTTCTTGTTTGCTTAAAGGCACATTAAAGAATTTATGTATGACTGGAAGTGGAATTTTTATTAAAAATCCCAAAATATACGGACAGTTCTATTTTTGTTGCATAACGACTTTATGTTGTTTTTATTTTTCTTAGACGCCTCCTTGTTCAACATTTGGAGTTAAATTTTTTAATTAGAATTAGAACCTGCCACATAACAAACCAATTAGTGGCTACAAACATCTAAAGCAACTTCTAAATTATTCACTTGGTTTTTATTCTTCTTTTTTTCCTCCTTTTCTTATGTTTTCTTCTGGGGAAAAACTGTTTAAAATTTTTTTTTCTTCGCATAATTTTGGGTTGTACTAATTTATAATTGAAATCGACAATTTGCTGAAGCTTTTGGGGTTTTTCTGCAAACTTTTCTCTGTATCCCAAACACGTCTTAACATTTCAAGTATAATTGATTTAGATTTGTTTTTTTTTCTTTTTTTTGGAGTTGAATTTGAAAATAATTTGGTTTACTAAGTGATATTGAATATCTTAATCAAAATAATTGAAATATTTGATGAAAATAAATAATTCAATGGAAATTGTTGCCGCATGGAATATTTGAAGAGTTTAAATAATTATGGCAAAAATAAATGTAAAAACAATTTAGTTCAATTTAATTTTCCTTATTTGTTACTTAAGAAGAATGCAATTGAAGCCATTTGTTTAAAATTCCCCACCAGTGATACTCATCAAGGAACGTGCATGAGTCATGCTGGATAATGGTTGTTTTCCTGATATACGATTTCACAGATCTGAAAAGCGCTGTTCATTGTAAATTTGCAAGTAACACAGAAAACAAATTACTGAATTAGCGTAACATTTTGTAAACGTGAGTATTTTTTACAGCAAACAACCGTTTAGAATTCCAGCCTACGAAATAATAATGCGTTATTTGTTTGCGAAGTGAAGCTTTTGTGGTTGATGGCTCTCAGGTTTGTGTAGTGGGTGCCCAGCAAACGACCGGACCCATATTTAGTTGTACATAATTTTTATATATTAAAGACGAGTCAAGAATAAAATAAAACTTGTAAAAAGATTAACGTGTGAAATAAAAAAAAAAAAAAAAATTTAACCAGCTTAAAAAAGAAACTAAAAAGTAGAAAAAATAATAAAATTTTAGTTTTGTATGCGTTGCTATTGAAGAGCTTGAACTCGGTGCAGAGTCCAATTTACAATCTTGTGCAAGTTGTTTTCCCGCATTGCATTGCCAAAGTTGTGTAGTTAATTTTTAATGTACAGTAACAAAATAAACAGATACAATAAAAATCTTAATTTATATTTGCTATGCATTTGCAAAATATGAAAAAAATATGTGAAAAATAAAAAAACTCAACGAAAAATGGACCGATGATAATATAACAAACATTTTAAAACCCCAAGAAGTTCCGGAAGTAGATAAATCATAGAAATTTCTGAGTAATAAGTCTGCTATAAGTTGTCCTTCAAACTACAAAAAAAAAGAAAAGGTTGCAATTGCACAAGATTACGAGTTGGGGAAATATATCAGGAAAATTAAAAATAAATTTTTTTGTGTATACGAGTACATGATGGACATTGATAAAACGTATACGATATTACGAAACAAGACATTTATGAAAAATGGGTAGAAGAAAATGTCAAGTTTACATAAATTGAATACAGTATATTAAATGCCTCAGCAGTAGTAATGCCAGTTTAGCTTTCTTGAGGCTAGATTTAGCCGTTTGTTTTTTTTTTTCAGTTTAACCCTAATCAAGTCAGATAAACTTTGTAACGAATCTAACCAAAATGTGCTGCAGAGGCACATATAAACCCATTGCATATTATATTTGGGAATTTATATCTCTTATTTGCATTTTTTTCTTTCAAAGCAGTACTTGTTTCATATTGTAGAATAAAATCCGCATCCTCCGAGAAATTAACTGTCGTAATCTAAATCTTGGTTTAAAGTTTCTTCAAAATCAATCTCTTCAATAATTGTCTCGATTTTTACATATAAATAAAAAAAGTACCGTCTTTACAACTTTCTCTTTAAAAAACTAGCCAACAATTTAATAAACTCTATAAGGTTACATTGCATGATAAAAATTGAATGGGAATTCCCCGTAATTTAATTTGTTGGTTCATAATGTTGCCGTATGTGCCTGATAGGCACATTATGACAGGATTAAGCACATTTGTGGTTTCACATAAATAAAGCGTTGAATTATGAATAGAAAAATGTTAGCCTTTTTTGGGCGATTTAGCTTTTTCTAGCCTTTTTAAAAAGCCAATTTAAGTTTTCTTCTCCAGCTCCTGGCAGTTCCGCAAGGCCTAGTAAATAAATAACAAGTATAAACTTTCTCTCGACTACTTCTTACCGATTTTAAATATTTCAACGTTGCCACTCCTCTTAATCAGACAAAGTTTTGAAAATTTTAAAACATTTCAATTAACTGGAAAAAAGAAAGAGCAACTTTTTCAGAATAAACTTCTTCCAATTGCCGAACCATCAATGATCAATCTTAAATTGACAGATTTTCTTCTTCGATTTGTTTTCAATTTCGATAAAATACTGTTATCGATGCTGCCTGACTGACTGCTCAACTGGTGAGCCGTATTTTGAAAAGTAATAAACTTTGTCCTTCTTTTGTTAATATTCTATACGGAAAATCCTAAGAAAATCAAAAGTACTCAAAAGACTTGTATTGCTTTTCTTTTGTATTGTATTTTTTATTTACTTTTCAACTTGCTGCTGCTGCTGCTGTTGTTGTTATTGTTGCTCAATATACTGGAAACCAAGAACTAAATAAAGTACACAGGAGCAATGGCAACAATAAAATAGAAAAGGATTTCTTTCCGTTGTGTATGTTTCTATGACTTCGCAACAGATTATTTAACTTGAAGAGTTAATAATGAACACATCTAACGAGTTTTCCATGAACAAATACTTGCTGCAAAATAAAGAAAAAATTAACAACAAATATGTAATAACTTTGCAAAGTTTTCTTTCTTTTTTTTTCTATTTATGATCTCAGCAGAACAAAAAAATAAACTGAATACTTGAGCCAGAAGAACAATTTTAGAAATAAAGCTAACGGCTGCGTAAGCAATCAAACTAAATCAACGATGGCCAATAATATCAAAATCGAATTGAAAGTTTTCTCTTTAGTTAAACACAATATACATACGAGTGTACATTAACATTTCATTCATTATTAATTTATGTCATAAATTGAAATAAATTAGCCGTAAATTAGTTTGAAAATGACAGCGATGGGTACGTAGCACTTGCTTTTCCACCATTTGCTTGTTACTACATCTCCAATCATCATCTATTCACTGACTGTAATGTTTCTGAGTTACGAAATGTTACGCATATAGAAAAATTAAAACAAAGTTTTAATGCAAAATTTTATAATATTAATTAGAAATTTAATTAAATTTTCACCTTTAAAGAAATTAATAGTATCAATTAAATTATTATTGTCGACTTAATTGAATTAAAATTGTTGATAACAATAATTAAATATTTTGGAAAAATTCCAAACAAAATTTTTAACCCATTACTGGCTGACCATAGATCCGTTCGTACGATTTGCACAAAATTTTTAAACATGGTGGCCCGTAACCCGTTTCATGACATTTAAATTTATATATTTTGTTGTGTAGCACGATTTTATTTATTTTTTTCAATGTCATTAAGTATTTCGACCGACATGATTTGTTATTAAGATGATTTTTATTTAATTAAAATACTAAAAATATATATCATTCGTTGTCACAGTTATTGCTGATATGAATGAAAATGTTTTTCATGACAACTTGTGTGAGCTTTTGTGTTCACTTGAGTGAACAGCAAGTCCTCTGAGATATTCTTTATCTACTGGACATTATCTTAATTTGGTTGCTCAGTTACAGTTTGACACGCAAATCTAAACAACTGGAACAATAAGTGGAAGTGGCAGCATGTAACAAAAAAATAAATAAATGAAATAGTAAAAAAGCAAACGAAAACATGTCAAGCACTTTGTTGGACAATTAAGAATTTTCAGCAGGTGTGTTAATTGGAAATAAAACGGAGAAAGGTTTTCTACAGCTGGCATTGTGGAAAAATGTTGGTCGGAGGGCTTTCAAAATGGTATTCCAATTTAAGAAAAGAATCGCAACACAACGAAACCCATTTCACAATGCGAAGAGCATTGCCCAAAAGAGTTTAGCTGGATAACGTCAATTTAACATTGTTAAATGAAAACGTGTTTGAGCCAAATTGTTAACAAAATACTTGTCCGCATGGTATTTTATCTCTGTGTTTAAAAGGGCCTTTTGCTTTTCGTTTTGTTGTTGTTGTAATAAACTATTGTTAAGAGACAATGTCCCGATGTCCATAAGCGTAATTACGTTTAATGCTTAACAATTACGATAATCATTCACAGATAGCAGCCAACTGAAGCGCCTCAAGGCTTCGGTAAAAATTAGGAATTCCAAAAATATTTCTTAGTTTTATGCTCGTGTGTACACATGTGCATATGAGTGTGTGTGTGTGTGTGTGCAACTATGGCACATCCTTTTACTGCTTTATCCTGCCAGCAATTTGGTTGTGCTTTCTGTCTCATATGTTGTTTGTTTGTTTTTTTTAGTTTTAGTTTTAGTTTCAGTTTTTTGGTTTTTTGTCTATTTCTGTTGGTGATTTGATTATTATGGACTGATTTTATTTTCCATGTATGTGTGCGTGCGCTGGTTCTCGAGTCTTTCTGTTCAACAAATACTGCGTGTTTATAATGACTTTGCTTGGTTTTAATTCTTTTTTTTTTCTTTTTTCTTTTTTCTTTTTATTATTACTTTTCTGGTAGCCAAATGTCAGGACATGGCACAGTTGAGTTTTTATCATTTGTACATTTCCTTGTAGATTATATTTTTTTTTATGACATTATTTTATATTGTAAGAACATGTTTGTTTTTTAATTAAATTTATTCGTGTTCAGCTTTATTTATGGTTGATTTTTAAAGAAATTGTTAAACAAATGAAGGTGCATGTAATTTAATTCATATAACGTTTTCAAAATAATTTTAATAAATTAGGGAACAGGCTTTTAATATTCTCGGACACGCATTTGTATTTATTTTGTCTTCTAATTGTTGTACTAAAAAAATTAATTAGTATGAAATAAAAATAAATGTGCACAGTGGGTCTCAAATAATAAAATTCCCGGAGTCACAAGTTATAGCATTGCATTGGTTATTTTGTTTTTATCTTGGATCAGTGCTCTAGGGAAATCCCCCAAGAGAGGGACAGGCGGTTACTAAACTACACTAGCCCACTCTATATATACAGCATGGCCCAAAATACGACAATTGAACAACGTGCCAAATTGGGGAACTTTATTTCTAAAATCAACGATCCATTGTTTTGACTCATCGTGCATATCGTCGTTATTTTAATATGCGGGTTGGACCCACAGAGTCAACAATAAACCGTCTGGTTGCAAATTTTCGCTAACAAGCGGCCGTAAGGAACTGTTCTCGTGCCGGCAGACGACGAATGGTGCACACGGATGACAATATTGAAGGGGTACAGTAAAGTATTCGGGACGATGCTGAAACATCAACCAGGAGACGTTCGACACACTGCCTCGGCCTCTCACAAGGGTTGCTGAACAGAATATTGCACACAATAAGAATGTTTTCATACAAAATTTACACTGCGAGGAACACAATAGCTCTTCCACGCGACATATTTGGTGAATGAATTATTTCCCGTACAAGAGAATTTAATAGGCCTCTGCGTTCACCGGATTTAACCCTCCAGACCTTTTCCATTGGGGTTATTTGAAAGGGATAGTCTACATTAATAAGCCTAGAGCCATACAGCAATTAAAAAATTATACATGCGACGAAATCAACAACATAACACCTGAAGTTTTACGAAAGCTTATGGAAAATGTTTTGGTAAGAGCACGAATATGCGATGCAGAAAATGGCCACCACTTGCGATATATAATTTTTCATAATTAAATTAAAAATATTGTCCTTTAAAAAAAATGTGATAATAATGACTAAAATAAGAAGTTATAACGAAATCAAACTCATTTGGTCCTTTTGGGCCACCCTTTAGTTGCACTGCAATGCATAGCATATGCAGAGAATTTCCCCTGAGTACTGGTTCAAGATAAAAAAAAAGAAATGAACATACTCGTACGACGAATTTCAAATCAAACTTAAATCATCTTGACACTACTTTAAAAAGCTTTCTCTGTTTGTATACTCGGAATTCTCAAACACTCTTTGAGAGTTTTTATATAAAAATGTAAAATTTTTTAACTTTTCAAGAATTCGATTAAATGTTCACTGATGAACATTAGACGTTAGTTAATAAAATTGCAATTGTAATTTTAAAATTACTTATAGAAAACAACTTTAAACTCTTAGTAACTTGAGATTGTTTTATCATAATCGTTATTATAATTTCAAATGAATTTCATGTTGAAGGAAAATTCAAATGATATTGGTTCAACATATGTTTCACGTTACTTCAACTTGAAATGACCTTGAATCATCATGACTTGTGATGTTAATTGAACATAAATTTCATTTTGATTCAGCAGGAATTAAAGTTGTTCCAAGAACAAAAAATTATGTTTTCAATTTGTTATAAAATCGTGTTGAGCGAACATGAAAATCGTTTGAAGCAAAATTACCACCGAAAAATATAAAATTAACATTGTTTTTTGCGTTTCTATCTTGATGATTTTCTGTGTGTAAAGTTGATGCTACATGCATCAATATTCGCATCAATATTTGTCTATGTGTGCGTTATTTTACAAAAAATAGTCACACAAAAACGTATTGAAGCTCAACAGTGTAACTGTACAATGAACTCGCGCTAATATGAACTAACTAAAACGAAAATTGTTCAGTTTGGCGAGATTGTTGATATTTGCGAATGCCGTATAATTTCCCTACAAGAACGTTTTTCCCATAAAATAAAAGTTTCTCATGTTAAATTGTTTATTTATTGGTATGGTATGGAAAAAAGGTGTGCGAAATTTCTTCGTGATTTACATTTCAACACTCTCTATATAAAGACCTTTAAAGAAAAAATAAGCTGGTCATATTTTAGAGCTCTGCACAAGTTCATACGGAAGGAAAAAGTGTTAATATTTTAGGCGGTTCATTAGGGTGGGTCAACAGGCATTCGAAATCTGCACAGAATTCTAAGAAAACTACCAGAAGAAAGAAAGTATGGATCTAAAATAAAAATCTAGCTGCCGCCAAAAAAAAACATCAAACCAGGAGATCCCTCATAACTCAAGGCTCGTGACAAGGAATGGAAAAAATGAGAGGGATATTTATATCGGAGTGTTTTAAATTTATTTCTTTGCCACCTAAAAAATAACCTTTTCTTATTGATCCCATTGCAGTTCGAAAACAAAAATATCTGAATATGCGCTTTAAGACATCCGGTCTTAATTCAGGTTGGCAAACCAGTGTTAAGCATCGTTAATTATAAAGAGACAATTTTGAATGATGATATCAACTATTAAAATTTGTTGAAGCCATCCATCAGTTAAAATAATGGTTTTGCATACCATTTTGTAACATAGCTTTATTAGCCTTAGTGTCGCTGGTAGCCGACATTCAGTGCAAGTCTCAGGTAAGAATTTTGTTTTATCAGACAATTTCTCTATTTAAGACTTCGGTATCTAATTTTTCCCATTCTTTGTCATGGCCCTTGAATTATGTTAGATCGCCTAATACTTTTCCAAAAAGTTTTTTTTGCTATCAGTAGTCTCGTAGTGTACATTAAGAGGTTCACAACAAATCTAAATTGGCCTCTGTGGATGCAATAGAACCGAAGATATTGACTTTAGATGTTGAAAAGTGGAATGATTTGGCAGTTTTAGGGGAAATTTTGGCTTTATTTCCTTTACTGAACCGACATTCAAAATTAAATTATAAAAATAAGATCGTACTCTACAGAATGTGCACACAACCAATTATGACTTATGGTTGTCAAGTTTGGTCTAAAAGATGTGCTACAATATATCGAGCCTTTGGTGCAATACAGTCGTAATTCAAAAAATCGTGAACTGAGAAAAATGCATTTGAAGTTTTGAGCCATCTTTTTGATAGTATTTTCGTTTACTAAAGTTATTTTTTTACTAGTTTTTAAATAAAGAGTCATGTTTTGTAATGTTTTCTGTTTGTAAATTTCTTATCATAAAGGAAATATTTCATTATTGCAAATAAATATTGTTGGAAATAGCTGGAGGCAATAAAGACATTTGTAGCTGTAGAATCTGAACAGTTAGAGATAGAACCATAATCTTTTTTCCTTTAGATATATATTTCCCCAAAGATTATTTCTGCATACCCAGCTCAAAAAATTCAAATTTTGAGTTACTACGGTATTGCACCAAAGGCTCGATATATCGAAAAACATCAGCTGGTACAAAATAAACACCTAAAAATTATATATAATTTACGTAGACGATATTCAACCAACCAACAGACTACATAGAAAATCCAAACAACCATTGTTTACGTCACTAATTTGTAATATTACGCAAAGATTTGAAAATCGCAACAGATTCTTAAATTTTGATTTAATAAGAGATTTGTGATATTAATAGCGCTTCTTCGACTTCATAGTGATGTTGAATAAAGCTTTAATTCTAACAAGTTTCTTAACATTCCTTACAAGGTTTTTGCCTATAATTTTCTTTGTACATTGTAAATATTCTATTAGAATAAGTTTTATTTATTTGTTGCAATACTTTTTAGTAATTCTCTGAAAAGCTGTTAATATATATAATTATTCAAGTTCTTGTAATACTGTAATTGTAATACTGATACTATTTATAAATAAACAAACAAGTACGCCTGTGACGTTTGTTCTCACCCGAACAAATTTACCCATCCTAGTGTTCATATTTTGGCCTGTTTCTATTATCGCCAGTGCACTGTATATAGTAATAATTCTACAAGATGTCTGTACCAAAAAAAATTCAGTTAATTTGCAGTTGTGTTATACTCGTACTACCAACATTTTACAACACTTGATTTCTGTAGTGGCAAGAATTTAGTTTATTTTATGCAAAAACCATGAGTTCATTTATGTTTTCGTTAAATAGCATAAATATTTATTTTGAAAAGCATTGTTTTTATTCGTGACGATTTTGTCGATTCATCTGGCAACTATGATGGGCATTCGTAATTCCCTCTTTATTTAATATTCTCTTTTATGGCGACTTAAATCTGCAATAAATAAAATTATTGGGGATTCATTTAAGAATCCTGCCGTACCTGCATACAAAAAATGTTATCATGAAGGAATGTGTGTATAAGAATTTTATTAAAATGCTACACTTGTGCGGTTACATTAAAGATAATAAAGAAAAGCAAATAAACAAAATTCTTCTCACACAAAACAGCACAATGCTATACAATTTGTATTTCTTGGGAAAAAATTTATCGATTTCTATTATTAAAGCACTTGGGTAAATGAAATTTTGCCACTTATCATAATTTCTATAATCTTTTTAACATATATTTAACCCATACAACAATTTGTTGATGAGCCAAACATCCTTTAAACGTTAACACACATGCATACTAATATCGGCAAGTACTCGGTCGCATTTTGGACTCTGGATTAAACACAATTTCATATGGCTGAGCTACAGCAGCGCCGGCATCAGAGCACCAGCATTATTAAAGAAAAAAAAAGGGTAAGAAAAAAATAAAATAGAAAAATATAACTTTATACAATTTTTCTCATAAATATTTTATCTCTTTATCGACTTTTCACTTTCAATAAACTTTGCCACAGCTGAAAATAAACAAACAGAAAAAAACATGCCAACAGACATCTTGCCACAACAAGTAGAATTGGGGTTTGTTTGACTCAAAGAGACGGGGCAAAAAAAAGAAAAAAAAAAACCTACACATGAAAAATAACTCAACATATTTATGTCCAAAACCATGGAATAAATAGTGAAAGGATCAAAATCCTTTAAATACAAAAACGTGAGGAAACTTTAAATTCACGTACAGGCAGTTTTAGGAACAACCTGGGCAACGCAAAAGAGAACGGATTCTTGCATTGTAATAAACGAAGTGAAACCAACATGTTGGTTGTGTACATGCTTCTACTCCATAATCACACTTCCTAGAGACCATAAAACATAACACACAAACGCTATGATAATTTAATAAACTGATTTGCTTTCTTTCGTTCTGCAATTGGTATGGTCTTTTGGAAAAAAAAAAAAAAAATTTTGGGCTACACTCAGGAATGTGTTCAGACCTTGACAAGCAACAGAAAGTTAACTTCAGTATGATCACAGAGCGGTAACATTGAAACCATAAGATGAAGGACGCGTTCATAAGACGTAAAACTGTTGAGCAACTCATAGTTGAGTATTCCGCTCGGTTCAACAGCTGATCCGTCATAAAATTGTTTCGCTACATTAACTCAACATGTGCTAAACAGCTGATCGAGAAAAATTTTACTAAAATAAAATGAAAAATTAAATTATTTATTTATTTATTTGATCTACAGAAAAAATTACACAAATTACTTATCAATTTAATTATAATATTTACATACTAATATTTTTGAAAATGCTTTAACTAACATTAAAATTTACCAAAGAACTAAAACTATTATATAAATGTAAGCATCTTGCAATTGCCTGGGAGCACAATATAAAGTAAAATAATTCATAATTTATGATCAGTCATTATTGTTAGATAAAGCATTATAGGGGGAGCAATAATGAGGAACAGGTTCTAGAATCTTCTAATTTCATAAGAAGGCAATTCATTAGGCCACATTAACTTTAAAGCAGCCTTAGTAAAATTCCTTTGGATACGTCCAATGCGATTCGATGTACCCAACTGATACGGATTCCAGATAATAGAACAGTATTCCAATATACTTCGGTCCAAAGAAACATACAAAGGTTTAAGAGTACTGAGGGTGGCGATGGCACGATGGATGGTAGTCTGCACGTTGACTACGAATCCAAAAACAGACCCGGGTTCAACCCCAGTTCCAGACTAAAATTTTATAATCAAAATAAACATCTCGCATTTTTCTGATGTGCTTTAGTGTGTCTTTGTCCGTCAGTTGTTGTCGGAAGGTTTCAGTGGCGAAGGCATAGTCACTGATCACTGAACAATACCGGCTTCAGCTGATAGCAATCCACAATCACATCAGAACGCCCTCCTTCATCGGTATTGTGTAACACCGGCGAAGTTAAATAATAAAAATGGCTACTAAACCGAAGCTTCAGCGCTGCTACGAGTATAAACAAAGAACGTGCGAAAGCAGAGCTGCAAAAATAATTAATTAAGCTTCACCTCCTGTCGTTTCTCCTACTATCCCTTTCCTATAGTTCCAGCACAATGCTTCGCATGTGTGCTGGTCCTAGATAAAAAAAAAATATGCATCCTTGAAGTCCTTAGAATTTCTTCTAATGAAATCGAGCATATTAAGCTTTAGCAATAAGGGAATCAATACATGATTGGTAAAATTTAATTTTATATCAAAAATTACTCCTAAATCTTTGACCACAACTGCACGTTGGAGCGATTGTGCGCCAATCGTATCATTAAAATTAATTGGGCTCATAATATGCGTATAAGTAACTATACAACATTTAGAATTGTAATGTTTATTTCATTGTTCAGGTCTTCTTGTAGCTTTACACAATCGCACAATAGATTGGTAATGGAATAATACAATTTTAAATCTCAGCAAAGAAAAGGCATTTATAAAATTTAAAGGCAAATGGTAAATCATTTATAAAGAGAATAAAAAGCAATGGACCTTGGGGAATGCCAGAATAGGCATTAACTAATGACAAAGAGTAAGTATTTCTAATTGTAACTTTAAGTTTTCTATCAAATAAAAGATTAAAGGAAATGCCCGTTGAAAACAGCTTACGAAGCAATAGGTGTTGATTAACTATGTGGAATGCTTTGGCCAAGTCCGTATAATTAACATTGCATTGCTGATATAATATCACGAGTTATTAAAAGTAAATTAGTAGCAGTTGAACTATTTGGCATAAAGTCATGTTGCCGACATTTTTTTACATGTTCAAATAGTTTTTTCGTTAAAATTTGCTTAAATTTGTTTAACTATGGGTCTGTAATTGGTGATTTCGCTACGGTCGCCTGATTAAAAAATTGGGACAATCTAAAAATTTAACATGTTTATGGCACGAATTAAAAAGTATCAAGATAACTTCTGCAATATTTGTATAACATTTTATAAAAAAATATAGATATGTTCCAACTGAACTATTGGTGTCGTTCTTCAAGGCATTAACCCCACCCCCCAAATAATATCGTCTGCGGTTGCATTAAAATTTATATCCTTATTACTGTTCATTGAGAGTAGAAAATTTGAATTTTAACAAATAGGATTAACAATAGAATTTCATAAAATAGTTTTTCTCACAGGATATTCATTGTCTATGGTTTTTATTTTATTTTTTACATCATTATATTTGTTCATCATCGAGCCGTTTCTAAGACAACAGTTGCCAACAGTTTGGTAGCAGTTTGAAGCTCAACAGTTACGTCTTATGAACTCTACTTTTGGTACAGATTTCTCCCCACTCCACTGCGACCGTAATTGTTGAGAAGCATTACTGTGCATGCTTTCAAGTTTCAAGCATACCTTAAATCCTTTATATATTTACCAGCATTTAATATTTTACACTCTTTCAATCAACAGCGTTCACACCATAAAAATGCGCGCCACAGTTAACGCTGCCACCAACCAACCACTAGACCAACCTCAGCATCTTCTTCCACTTTAATGCCACATTATTTTCGTTTTATTTTTAGGAATTCCTTAAGGTCTGTTTAAAATGAGTTTTTAATCAAAAATACGTGATGCGGTTTTCGTTAAAACAATTGTTTTGGAACTGCATGAAGGAAGAAAATAAATAAATAAATTCTACATTTATTAAAGACAACGTCAAAGGTGAACGAAGTAGGAGGACGCAGAAAAAGTTTTGGTCTGAGCCACTCTTGAACCCAAGTTTTTTTTGATTTAAGCTGAATGTATTTCAAATAAATAATTTGCAACTGCCATTGGAAAACTGATAACGTCGTTCTGAGAGTTCGCAATGCACAGTGGGATTTCCGATGCTAAAAGTGAGAATTAATTTGTGGTGATTTTCTCTGTTTATAATTTTATATATATTTTTTTTTGGTTTCCCGTTTGCAAGCGTGAACAAATTTTGCTTTAAAATAAAAAATTCTCCTTAACGTGAATGAATTTTTTCCATCGCGTTTTTTTCACTTTTCCCTTTAATTTAATCACTTGAGTTTTACTGGGCAATTAGATACAAAATGATTGTAAATTCTTCTTTTATTTATATGTTTTGGTAAATATAATTTTTTTAATATAAATAATAAATAAAATGGAAACCACCAGACCAATTGAGTGTGTTTTGTCAAAGTATACAGAGACATGGCGGCCAAGTTTTAGAGTTCTCTTACGAATTAACTTAAACTGCCAGTACATCATAGTTCCAAGTCCAAATATTCTATTTAAATTTTTGGAGAACTCTGATTTTTACTTATTTTATTCATTTATTGTTTTAAGTTCTTTAATTTTCACAATTTTTGTTAATTCTTGCATTCAGGTACTTTTACTGTTCAAATGCAAAACTTTTTATGCGGGTGGCGAATTAACTGGCCCTTGAATATTAAAAAAAAAGCATTTAAACCAACGAATTTGTATTTCTGCATTAAAAATTAAATTCGTTTGCTTTTTAATTAATTTTTTTTTTTTTTTTTATCTAGGACCAGCACTCAGGAGATGACTCCTACACATGCGAAGCATTGTGCTGGACTATAGGAAAGGGATAGTAGAAGAAACGACAGGAGGTGAAGCTTAATTAATTATTTTGCAGCTCTGCTTTCGCACGTTCTTTTGTTTTTATACTCGTAGCAGACTACCATCCATCGTGCCATCGCCACCCTCTGTTTCTGAAATCTACTTCCCTTTTCTAAAATCACTGAAAATGAAAACGGAAAAAAATTCCACTCATTTCGAGGAGAATGAAAATATCACGGGAACAGAAATTTCACTTCCTATGCGCGATAGGGGTGAATAAGAAATAAAATGATTTAAACAAATTAATACGGCGATAAATTTTTTTTTCTGTGGTTCTTTTCAACTCAGTTTTTTCAGGGCTCGTCTGCAGTAGAATCTAACAAATACATATATTTAATGCATTTCAATTTAATTTTCGAACTATTTTAAACAAAAAATGCTTATCGCGTCAAACTTTGTAACTATTTTGCATAAAATTAAAATTCGCATGCCTGGTTTAATTTCGTGGTATCAAATGAAGTGAATGTTAACTTTTATTCGAACATGAAGATATACACGAAATGAAAACAAAGAAAAACAAATTACAGTGTAACCGGGGTTAACGTAACCTTCGATAAACGCAACAACCAAATTTTTAACATTGGTGACTCTTTTAACGCAACTTTCCAAAAACCAAAACCTCAATTAACGCAACTTTGCACACAAAGTTAAGTTTTATTTTTATATGTAGTTTTTTATAAATTAAAAATATATCATCTAAAAAAACCCAGTCGAAATTTGCACTCTTTTTCCGCTAAAAAAAAAATTAATCTTCAATTTGATAAAAACCATCAGTACAAATTTACTTAGAATGTGTATTTTTATTCATTCTAAATAACTTTCTGTTTTTTTGTTTTTATTCTTTATATTAATTAAATGAATTTTATTTTATTGATAATAAAAATTAAAATAATATTTCTAATCGAAAAACAGGCATAGAATTTTCTGACGCAGTTTTCACAACAGCCGAAAATTTCTATTGGTTGCATTAACTGAGGTTACACTGTAGTCTGTTCACAAGTGCATTAACAAATATCGTCCTTTCTTTTAACGATAAACGATACGACTAAGCTTGTGAATTGAACAAATATTTACTAATCTCTTATGTACACTATTTTCTTTTAAAGAGTATATTTCTAGGCGCACAACTTTTTTCATTCAATGATTTAATTGTTTTCTTTTTTGTTTCAAATATGGCAAGAACTGCTTACTAATGTTTTATATATTTTTTTCTCTGTTACAGTTTCAGAAAAAAAGTACAGCTGAAGCAACAAGTGCTGAAAAGAAAAATTTTTTCAAAAAAAAAAAAAAAACTAAACAGCATAAAGAAACAGCACAATAAACTGTGTTATCTTTAAAAAGAACGAGAATATTTCGTTAAACACACAGCCCTTTCGCAGAAATCCTTGCAATTCAAAAGTGCCTTTAACATGTTTTTGCTGGCAAAGATGTTTCTTAAAATCCTTTCAACTCAAAGAAAGTTAAACAAAAATTCTTTCCCCGTTACATACATACACGTCCATACATACATACATACACAGAATGATGGTGAAGGGAACAAAAAGAAGAAAGAAAGAAAGAAAGAATTTGATTTGTTTGTATGTGTTCAAGTTGCAAAATCAATTTGTACACTAAACTGTTTGCAATGTGGGGAACATGTAGGAAAAAAATCAGCTCCATAATGCAAAATAAACAAATGTAAAAATACTTGGAAAGAAAAACAAATGATGAAAGGCGAGAAACCCTTTGAAAACTAGTTAAGTTGGTTAAGTTTGTTATACAAATTTAAGGGTGTTATTTTCTTATTTTGTAAAGGGCCACCATGCCCATTATGCGTACCAGAACATTTTTAACGCCGCGACTTGCGTTTTATGAAATACAAACTCTTTGAAGTGCTGTTTCTCTAACACAAGTTGTACTTGACTGCGAAAAAATGTACATGAAAAGCACCAACAACTTTGAGTGCAGACGAGCACTACTTGTGTTATAGAAACAGCACCCAAGTGTAGCTTTTCTTTTCTTCTTTGTTTTGTTGTAATTTCTACTTAATTCTCAGCTCTTTGACAGCGTTAATCTTTAAACAAATCTGTTTGCTGGGTTTGGGCCATTGTTTTTTCTATACTTTTTTTTTTTTTTTAGAATTCATTTTCTTCCTTAAAGGGGCCTTGGGATCCTTGTATTTTGTTGTTGTTGTTGTTGTTGTAATTAGTTAAGAGCGCAAATATTTAAAATATTATAAACATCTTTTGTGTGGCATATTTTGAGGAGCTTTCTGAAGCTTTCTTATCAAAAAGGTTGTGTTTATTTGGATGATGTGGCTGTGGCTGTGGCTGTTGTTGTTGTTGTTGTTATTGCTGTTGTACGAGAGATTTTTTTATTTCCCTCTGGCTTGACAAATAATTGTGATTGTTGGCATATTTGAAGATATTTAATTTTTTCTTCTGTTCAGTTTCAAAGGAAAAGTTAAATTAAATTTCTAAGAAATTTTAATTTAAATTCTTTTTATTTATAAACTTAAATAGAGTGTGTAATTTAAATTTTTAATGAAATTTTAAATTGTTAAATTGGTAGTTCTTTTAAAAACTGTTAGCGTTAACACATTTTTAATATTTTGGCAAGACTAACAGCTGGTTTTTTTCTCAGTTTTAGTTTAAAAGTTCTCGTCGCAAACTCTAGTTGCACACTAGAGTCCGTTTGTTTTTTGAATGAGTATAAATTTGAAACTTCTTATTTTATATTTCAATGCCATAGCTAGAAATTAAGTATATATTACTTCAGTTGGGTGACGACTCCCATGTAAAAATAAATGCTTATATGCAGTCAGGAGTGAAATACTATCAAGTGCCATCTCCTTGATCATCGGCGAGGTAAAATAATTATTAAAATGGCACAGCACAGCTTCGAAATTGTATGTGCCTACTTGACACCAGAGACCTTGAGAACACTGCCATAAAAACAAAAGAAGTGTAAAAGCAGAGTTGTAAAAATAATGAGATCGATACATTCACCATTTGTCACTAGCCCTTACCTATAGACATTAAGACCTATTAGTATGCAATCAGTACATGAGCAGTTGAGCTCAATGGCTACCAAATGTCTTATGAATGCAGGAACTATTTTTTAAAAAGAGTTGAAGTACAGAGTGAAGAACGAACTCAACAACAGGGTACGGATTTGCTTGCAAATGTACAGCACATGTGTCCTGAGTGTACCAATCAGTAGCAGGGTATTTGCAATAAAATTGATGCGTCTTATGAATGCGCTCATTGGAAAACACGTATGTTGCAACTAAGAAGCCGAGACAGGAACCACATTTTAACCTTTAATTAGACGCATTAAAAAAATCACACAATTAAGCGCATGGGGACTCACGTGACCCCACAGTTTATTGCAAATGTTGGATTACAAAAAAATAAAAATTAGTAAGTTTTTTTAAATTTTCAGAGTTATTTATATTAATAATGCATAAAAAAAACAAGAACATAACATTTTTTCATTTAAAAACTCAGACTTATCAACCCGTTGTGATGTTCTGCTTCCAACTCAGAACATGAAAACATATTACTGACAAATGAACTTAGCACATTTATTACATTCAAAAAAAGTTACACTATTAGTCGCATGGGGTCAACACGTATTAGTAAAGAGACACGTATGTACGCTTTAACGATCCAATCGCAACTATTTTATGTTCTTTTTTCAAATGTAGGAAGCTATAGAAAAAACCAGTCCGCTCCGAACATTTTAACGTATCAATTTTTTAATTTTAATTTCTCCTGACCCCATGCGAATAATTAAAGGTTAATAGAGTTTACTGTGAAGCACTACCTCAACATTGATATTATAATAAAATTGATCAATTTTCAAATGAGCAGACTTAGACTGAGTCTAGACAAGGAAACATTTAGTTTTTTTTTTTTTGGACCGGCACTACACATGCGATGCATTGTGCTGGTACTAGGAAATTAGGTTACGGTAAGGAGGATAGAGGGAGTAGTGTTTATTGACATTTGATTTAAATTTTCCCACGTTAAAAGTGAAAGGAAACACCTCTGTGGGTAGCAAATGACGGGTGGGGAAGAGAGCTTGGTTTGCTTTGTTTTCATTTTCATTGCTTACAAAAATAACAATAACAATGGACGAATATTAACAATAATAATGGGATGTCGCCGGCAACATTTTTGCCTGTGTTACCGCGAATGAGAAAACAAAAGATGACTTTCTTCCAAAAGTTTTCTCGTCTAAACTCACGACTTAATCGTGCAAAACTTCTGATGTAGGGGTGATAACTCAAAGATTATTCCTCAAAAAGCAGATCAGCATATCACCCTTGTTACCGACAGTGGCGACTCTATATGTTCATCATTTACATTTTTACATAATTCCAATCAAATTAACAATTAACATCACTACTGCGAAGCTACTAAGCATTAATTATAATAATACTCTGTCTTTCTCTCCCTTTCTGCAATCAGCATCAGTACACGTAGTACGCGTACATGTCAGGCACTGAGTTATTTCAGAAATAATTTTTCATTTGCAACTGTATAATTTTACCATAATCATCACTAATTTCCTCAAGAAATCTTTAACAAACACACATTAATATGATTGTCTATCAGAGAAGAAATAAACTTCATCAAACATTTCAATTGTCTTTCAAATATAAATGACTTTAACAATCATGCTGAAGCTTAAGTATGTGAGTGTGTTTGTGTTTAAATTTTATTGGCTTAAAAAACTGTTTTCCAGCTGCAATAGAAAAATATTACACACTGTCTGTGCAAATCCAAATATACGGATATAATAACACACAATAAAGACGTTGTGTAAAAACATTACCCACTTGGCCAATGTTTCGCTTACAAGCGAGAAATTTTCGTAAAAACAAAAAAAGTATTACGGAACCCGGAAAAAAAGTTGAATGCGTTCACAATGAATTGATATTTTTATGACTTCTTGACCTGACTTCTTTATCTGAATTCATTTGTAATGCCATCTTAAACGTTAACGAGATTATCACTTTTGAACCCATGTCAAACACGTTCATTCATTCCGATTAATTCGTATGAACAACTGCGAAGTTGTAATTAAATGTTTGTAATGTGAAATGCTAAAACGTAAGCAAAGTATGAAACCCTCTTAAATGGCGAGCTATTTTGTGAAATGTGAACACATGGTCGCCAATAACGCATCTATGTGAAAATCATGCGTTCTTCTGCTAAGTGGAACCATTTCATTTGCAGTAGAAACCATACATTAACCATTTCTTTCACATGTGCTTAATTTGCTGGAGAATAATAAAATATTAAGCAAAATATTGAAAAAAAAAATCAAGTTTGAAAAATAGTAAAAAAAAAATATGGGAATCGGTTGAACTTGCAGGTTCTACGTGCAACTTCCCTCTAAGCTTAACCCATTCAAAGTACATTAGCACTTTCCGACAAGGTTTTTAGATCTAGAAAAATTAATGCGTGTCGAAAATAAATTGGACAAAAAATTGCGGAGTAATTAAAAAGAAAAAAAAATTTTCGAAAATAGTCGTCAACAATCTCATTCCAACAACTTTACAAATTCTTGTAACATTTTCGGCATTCGATACATACTGCGGTCTTCGTCAAATCTGAGAATTCTTAGAAAAAAACACAATTTTTTCGCAATTTTTCGCCAACGGTATCTCTCGAACGAATCACCCGATTTTTTAACAAAACGACGCTTCTTTTTGAGGTGAAAAACGAATTCGACTTGATCGACTTGGTAGCTGAAAATTTATTAAAAAAAAAAAAAAAATTCCTGAAAATTTATTTCCCGAGCAGTATCGTTTCATTATTTCACATCTAAAGCACCTGTTAGACGATAAGTTTTTTCATGTGACTTGTCAACTTTGTGAATCACATGCAATTCTGTCTGTAAGTCAAATTTGCCATTTTATAAAAGATTTATAATATTAACTTGCAGACGCACAGGTTTAATTACGTCTGACATCGTACGCTACACAGATATCCAAGCCTTGGTTGCAAAAGGTTTTGCTGGCGCCTTAAAAAACTTTTGTTTGCGCCGCTCCACCATGTTATTAAGCTTTTTCCTCTAAAAACTGGAGAGTGTTAAGTTTACATTAAATAATAATTGATGATATATATGTATGTATATATAATTGTTATTAAATAGAAAAAATAGGAGAGTAGAGCGCCCTGCGCGGAAGCCATATTGACGATCGTTAAGTCAGCTATTGTACGCCAAGTAATTCAGCAGATGGAAGTTTGGCAATGCTACAACATGTCACCATTCGGCGATAATTTTCAGCGTTGTTTGCCTCTCTTTTCTTGAGAATCGGCGTTACATTTGCAACTTTTCAGTACGACGGAAATTTGCCTGCATGGTATAGGGTGCTGAAAATGATTGCTGAAAATAACGTCGTAGAACGCTGCCTCAAGACCAGTGAGACCGAAATTCCATCCGGCTTAGGAGACTGCTTTATGCAGATGTCTGCTAAAAATACTGCCTCTGGTTGCAAAACATTTTACTATGATAACAACAGCTGATGGTACAATGTTAGGTTAAGTGGCGGACCCTCCCTGAGGAGAAGGCCCCCATTAGCCCTAAACTTACGCGGATTGTGATACCACAAGAAACAACCAGGGTCTAGGCGAGAATCGAGCCCGCACCTCCAGATTCATAAGACTATTTGCACATGCACCAGGCTACGGAGGCAAGGCTATGGTCGCAAGGTTTGTCAGATGAAAATATAACACTCCCCAATTAAAATTTTTCCATCTAAAGCAATGTTTTAGAAAGTATCACACGACATGTAGGTATTCTGCAGTGGAAATTTGACAAGTCGCATGTAAAAACCATGTAGTAAAGGGGTTCAAGTGAGCTCCGTATCTTTGGAATACTGTAGAAAATATTCAGAACACGAATACTAGGACCGCAAAGCGTGGAGATATGAGGAAACTCGGTTTTCATAATAGAAAATAAAATCAGGCCTTTCATTTGGCGTATAATGGAAGTTTTGACTCTTCTAAAAACCACGCACGATTGAGAGGTTGCTGGATAAATCGTCAATTATTCGCTTTGATGTGTGGGAAATCGTTAGATCTGCCAGCTGTCTACGATATTTTTTTAATGAGCAGTTCGAAGAATCGTTATTTTCGGACGTTGTGGTCAAGTGCGTAATGAGACCAACATAAAGAAGAAGAAGAAAATAATTTTTATATGACACAACAGTTTAAAGAAATACATACTCGTAATAAATATTTACGTGCATAAAAGAACCCACACAAAGGACATTACACTTGCACACACACATGTATAAATAGCAATTCAAGTGGTTTTAAATGTATGACAGGATTTGTTTATAAACGATGTGTATGACTGACATAATAATAAAGATTTTATTTTTTTTAAGTGTGTAAAAAATTTGTATAAAATACAAATAATGAACCAAAAAAAACAGAAAATTTAAATAAGGAAATAAAGAGCGGCTTTGTACGTGCTTTTATTTGAACATTTTCTAATGCTGTACATATGAGCTGGCATCTGCACATATTTCATTTCATTTCATTTAATTTCTTTTGTGTGTGTGTATGTGTGTGTGGGTGGGATGTGTGTAACAAATAAAGTGTATTAATGGCAATACACACATGTAAATTATGACATTTTCTTTTATTACAAATTTACTTGAATACCAACATCAGGACAAACTTTTATTTCTTGTTGCCATAAAAACCTTAAATGACAATGATTTTTGAAATTTTCCTTCCATGTGAAGCCACACTTGATAACCCACAACTCTTTGTGTTTTGTTTTTTTATGCCTTGGGAAGGGTATTTCCTATTTACAATTCCCTTCAAATATAATTTGCGTTTATTTTACATTTCTTTACAATGGAAATTTTTGACTTGTTAAATTTTTAAAATGAACTTAACTTTAGGAAACAGTTTATTCCGCAAATTTTTTTTTTTAATTATAATTATGGAAGCAGCTTCGAAGAGGCGCACGTGTTTTGAAATCATGATTTCAAAGTGATGCTGGGCAAGCTGTGTTGCCAGTAAATTTGGGGTGGCGTTCGCTCAAGTACTCTGCACATTGACTACAATAGTAAAAAGTACTGGGTCGAGCCCAGTTTCAGTGTAAATCATAAAAACATCTCGCGTTTTTTGTGATATGCATCAGTGTGTCTTTGTGTGTCAGTTGTTGTCGGCAGATTTCAGTGGCGAAGGCATAGTCACGTGTTACTGAACAATACCGGGTTCAGCTGATAGCAATCCACAATCACATCAGAACCCTCTCCTTCGTCCGGCGATGTAAAATAATAATAAAAATGGCTACTAAACCGTAGCTTCAGCACTGCTATAAACAAAGGACGTGCAAAAGCAGACCTGTAAAATAATTAATTAAGCTTCACCTCCTGTCGTTTCTCTAACTATCCATTTCTTATAGTTCCAGCACAAAGCATCGCATGTGTAGGGGTGATCTCCTGTGTGCTGGTCCCAGATAAAAAAAAATATAAATAAATAAATAAACGATTAGATCGGAATAATTTTATCCTTTCCGACACTATAAACTCACATATGCGGCGAAATATGAAAAAAAAGAAAAATTCGTAGTGTGGCACAGAATACGACGAAAAAATTGCACCTGGTCCTAGATAAAAAAAAAAAAAAAAAAAAAGAAATGCAATGCTAAATATTACAAAAATGCATATGTTGATTTTAATGCAACTTAAAATTTTAAATACTTCATTTTATTATTTCTGCATACTGGTTTCTTTAATATTTTTTTGTGATTTTTTAAGTCACTATATTATGAATTACAAATAAGTAGATATAAAACTGTTTTAATAAATTAAATTTTAATATTTTTGTACAATTTTTTTACAGCTGTACGGAAACCCATATAAAAAAAGTTAACATCACTGAAGCGATATGCCACTGTTTTTTTTTTTCTGCTGTGCAGATAGATTTCTTTACTACATTGTAATTGTGCTCTACGAATCCATAGCATATATACTACACTTTGCGCAAAGTGATTTCCTCTATCGATTTATTAAATCACTTGCATGTTTTATGTGATTTAACTAAATAGGAATTACTGCTTTTTGACGCAACTAACACAAGCCAGTAAAATATTTATTGAAAATATAAAAAGAAATATTATTATTGCTATAAAATTTATGGTTACGGAGACTACATGGAAATTCTTTTTTCCAAGAAGGTTAATGAGTGAAAGGAGAGAAGCAGTGCTCAAGGCCTATAAAGTAGTAAATGTTTCAGGATATTTCTATTCTTTTATGGGGTTACGAAATCAATATGCTTTGAAGCACCGAAGCTTCGGGGCTGCCAAGTAAACACATTTTTGCTTTTAAAACGAAACCCCTAAAAGTGTTGCTGTTTCTCTATCTTGTTTTGTTTTATTTGCAATTTGTTTATAACAAAATCTATTATTTGCAGTTATTAGTCGTTTTCTGTTTTTTATTTCTCTGTGGGTTGCTTTTTTTGACGTTTTTTATATGGAAAATTTATGCTTGTAAGGCATGTTTTGCTTGTTGGTGTTATTTATTAGTATTTTGCCTGCTTGATGTTTGAACTTTTTACTTTATTTATATTTTTTTCTTATTGAATGCATGAGTACTTATTTAGTCTATGGAAAAATTGTACAGTTTTTCTTTTTAAGGTGCTGTTTCTTTTTACCACAATTTTCGCATATATTTTCATTTCACTTTAAAATTGTGTGTGGAAGTCGTTACTGCTTTTCTTTATGGTTGATTTATGTAAATTCTAACCTTCAGCCAAAGAATCGAGGAAGATACCAGTATAAAGGATAATTGATTTTTTGTTTTGCTTTTTCAAGTGTCTGTTTAAGGTTGCTAAAGTTGAAATTATTTTCACAAAGGGCATACCACAGCGGTCTGCTCTTAATTTTGTTTCAAAGTCACACAAAATTTCCAAGTACATATGGGCATTTCCACAGAAAAGTCTACCGTGAGCAAAATATTAAAGTTTATGGAAAATAATTTTTTGACCACTCACCTCAATGTAGCTCATATACTTGATGAGTGGTGGCCTAATTACAATTCATCTGGAACACGCATTTTCGGATGCAATACGTCAGTCAACTGATCTCCTTAGACAGATGTGTGATAAAAATATTAAATTAATACACAAATTGACAACTGCAAATTGTTTACAACACTTAATTTAAATGAATGTATATAAATAAATAAATAATTTTTTGACATGTTTACGCCGAAAAATTTTCTTACACGAAAAAATCTTGAAATTTCTTCTTAAATGCCACGACGAGAAAACGTACTGCAATATTTTGTATTGTAATTCGGATACCTTTCAAATCTTTAATCTGTATTTTCGCTTATACAAGGTGGGCCAAAAGAAGTCATCCGATGTTGTTTGGCTCGCATTTTTTTTTTCTAAATGAAAAACTTTGATTCTGTTTTTTTGATTATGTGTATCTGAACCTTTAGAATTTTATTGGTCAAGTCGAGAAGATGATATCGGTCAAATGGGCGCCGTCACAATTGATTGCTCTACGGGCTCGTTTTATGGCATTTTTCGTCACTTCAAAAATCATATATAAAAAAGTGTGGGAAGAAGAAAGTGGCGAAACTCGTTGAATAAAGAAAATCACAACTTCTAGGGCGCCATTCTTATATCTTTATATCTTATCTTTATATGATGAAACTCCGAACTTCAATTATTTTTTTTCTATTATTATATAATATATATAAAACAGGATGTGTGTATGTATGTAACGTATGGACTCCAAAACGGATCGGTGGATTTTGATGAAATTTTCAGGCAATCTTCAGAATATTCAGTCTGATTTTTGATTTTAGGTCTGCGGGCGGAGGGGCGTGTCAAAATATAATTTTCATATTGCACCACCAATGACATATACATATATTTATTCTTTTTGCTTTTTTTTATTTTAAATAAATAAATCGTGTGGTAATACAACACTAATGTTTGCTTATAACAACTAGCGGTCAGCTAGTTATTATATAAACCATCTGAAGTTCTACGCAATTTTATAGATAATTAACAAAACCATTAAAGTTTTCCTCTTGTTTCATCTAATTCAAACGTATGATTGTCTTAAATGTGACTATGGAAATGCCCATATTTAGAAATTGGAAATTTTGGAAGCCAACATGCGAAGTTAGTGCTTCAAAAGACACAAACTGCAAGGTTTTCTGGGAGTTGGAACCGAACTCAATATCCTTAAACCGCTAATTTGCCGGGTTACTGTGAAAAATATTATACTCTTATGAGAATTATATGGAATTGCATTGTGGAAAAGCATTCGACATTGACACTTTACATTGTGTATTATAAATGAACTCTGAGAAATTTACAAAAATTTGTAATTTTAAATTTGCATAATAAAAAATTTAATAAAATGTTGCCCTAAATTATGCAGCACTTTTAATTTTATGTACAGCCTGAACATTATGCTACAATTTAGTGTTTTGTGAAATCAAATGTTTTGCTTTTTTTTCTTGCATGTCGTTCGAAACTTTTCTTTTTGTAAATTTAACTTGACTTTCAGTAACTTAAACTTTTCGAAGACTGAATCAAACCTTTCGTTGACATGACTTTTTCACAAGTAAAAAAAAAATATTTCCATAAGGGCTTCCTACGAAAAAAACTTGATTTCTTTTTCTCTCTAAACTGAAATTTCAATTTTTTTTTCTTGAACATTGCGTGATGATGTTTCTGCTTACAGCAAAAAACTAATTCTGTTCAGATAATTTGACACAGTCTTTTTACGCAAGTATGTACTTGCAAGCCCGCATCATTTTTGTGCTTCAACAATAAGAACTTTGGCAGTTGTAAACACACTTGAAAAATAAACAGAAAATGTTAAGTAAAGAGAACTTATTTTCTGTTTTTTTTTGGATTTTTTTTGCGGGGTAGAGCCTGCTGCTTTATTTTCCTTTAGTGGAAAATAAACTAAAATTGATGCTGAAATTTAAAAGAATTTTTTAATTTTTTTCTTCATGTATTTCAGCATGAAAGTTAATTTTTTATTTTCGCTTTTTGTATGAGTAACACGTTCGCCAGCCATAAAGTTTGCACAAGTTTTATTTTGATTTTTATTTATACCTCAAATTTACCTGCAGGTTTTATTCTTTGAACTTCTTTTCCCTGAATGCACTGAATTTTTTCTTCAATATATTTTTTTATCCAGTTTTTTTTCTTCGAAATTTATATAACTTTCCGGATGGTATTTTTGTTACATTTTCCTTGACTTGAGCAGATTTTTATTCTTTAACCCCACCCCTCAAAAAAAAAAAAATATTTATTTATTTTTTTGATGTTTGCTTTCATTTAAAGTTGCGAAATTATTCTTTCACGAGTTTAAAGTTCAAGTCAAGCAGGTTCGTGTTGTTTGTGACGCGGAATAACAAAAATGACATAAACGCTTTGAGCACAGTGCAGCAGGAAGTGAGAAATACATAATCATGCTGGGAAATATTTCCACTATTAAGGATTCATATTTTAAAATGCAAGATTTTCATGGCCGGTAGTTTAAATGATAACAGTTAATTAATTTAAATTTAATTTTTTAAACAAACATAATTGTCGACTGTCATTTTTAGAGTTACATCTTTTACTATTTGTGCTTTTAAGTTCATGAACATTATGAACAATAAGACATAATTATGTTACGAAATAATTTTGCCAACACTTAATTGATAATGTTAGACATAAATATGTTAAGACAAATGGCTAAGAAAAAATGTAATTATATGAAAAGAATTTGCTAAAAACGGAACACGGATCACATTTGATCGAATTTTCCCTGAAACATAATTATGTTAAGACACGTGACATAATTAGCATAGCATTTTCAACACATCTTTATATACTCGTAGGTATAGAGAAGCTAAGACTTTTGCTAACAAAACAATCGTCCTTATATTACTTATCGTCGTCAACACCTCTTGAACACAACATCACTACTGTAACAGGTTTTGAACGATGTCAGCATTGTTTGTGTCAGCTGATTCATTCTGTTTACTTTATATTCTCATCATTCTGCGAAGCACAGGAAGAGTAAGAAAAAAATTTAGATTTTTCATATTTCTAGTCAGTTTATTTTATTTTTTACATGAATC
Organism: Dexiosoma caninum; assembly: GCA_963924685.1. Taxonomy (NCBI): domain Eukaryota; kingdom Metazoa; phylum Arthropoda; class Insecta; order Diptera; family Tachinidae; genus Dexiosoma; species Dexiosoma caninum. The sequence continues at coordinate 124,100,627 of OZ004725.1, read as the reverse complement.
ATCCTGCAAAACAAACAACACAAGTTAAAGAATATACGTCCTATTTTTGGTAGAAATAGAAATTTTTGGTAGAAATAGAAAATATCGATAAAAATGTTTTTCCTTTCCGATTCTGATTCCAGTGGGGTGACACAGAAAAAATAATTTAATAGTGGAGAGAAAACTTCTTACAGAAAAATGGCGTATTTTTAACTTGCCCGATGAGAAGTAAATTTAAAATCATATTTTCCCAGTAATTAATTTCGTTACGTTTTTAAGATTTCAAAGTTATTTTCGGCTGAATCAAGCATCATATAATCATGTATTGGATACAATAGAGCCGAGTTTAGTAAGAGCGACTGGATTAACATTTATTCTAAACATCATAAATTGGCAGCGATATTATTTTTATTATGTTTGGCTTAGGGATCGCACCATCGGAGATCTGAAAATGATTTTAACATGGGATTATCACAGCGCGTGGTGGCAAAGAATTTGTCACAGATTCTGGATGTCACTGAGAGGGAAGTTTGTTCACAATGGATAAAATTCAATATGACAGATGTTGGACAGAATGAAGCAAAATTGCATTGTTTTAAAAGGTCAGGAATTTGATTTTAATTTTTACCATTTTTAATTAAACTATTTTTCTTATTTTGTAACTTTTACTTTTTTTGCATCTCTTTTTTTGAGCACGACAGAACACAATACCAAAAATGGCGACGACAATTAAAATCAACATCAATGTTACATTTTCTTACAGAATACCAAACATACATTGATAGTCATCAAGAAACGGCCGTATCGACAACTGGAATAACGATTTGCAATAAAAGAAAAAATAAAACAGTGTTGTCTTGTATTGACGATGCCAAGTAGAATAAGGGTGAATTTTTATAACGTGTAAATTGTACTTCACTAGCTTCACAAATGATAAATGTAGATAAATGAAATTCATGCAAAAAAAAGTCTCATCTTGAAATAAAGTTTATTTTTAGTTTGTAAAGACTGCAAGGACTGAAGAAAAAGAAAAAATCTGAATTGGCGTACAATATATATGTATGCAAGTAATAACACATACAAGCATTTTGTTTTTATTTATATTTATATATGTATGTACAGTTGTACATATCACAAATGATACATGAATACAAGTACACGCTTCAAAACTTTCTTTGTCTTATTGTTTGTTGACATTTTTACGGAAATTGCATTCAGTAGTTTAATAGCAGACAGTGAGTGTCATACGAACAGAATCCCTTATTTCTTTTCTTTTCTTTAAATTAGAGAAACTATTTATTATTATATTTTAAATGTTGTTATTTATTTCATGGGTTGTTAAATAATTTTAAATATACAAATATTTTTACAGTGGACAGTGAGAAAGTTTATCCTGAAAGTATGCTATAGTTTTGGAAACTATCAGAACAACTTAAATTTCGACCGAAAGCCTTCTTTGCCTGTACAAATTTCTCCTGCCCGTGCAAAATGTATGAAACCAACCGTCAACGTTTTGCAATGGGAAAATCCAATTATGACAGCGCGTAAAGAAGTGAAGTAGGCCGCAAAAGTACTGTTGTTTATTTTGTTAAGGTGTAGGTTATGTAACTTTAGCTACTTTCAGGTCAATTTAACGTCTTCATCACTATTTCTTATTTGTATTTAGAGTTATTTTTATTAATCAAAGTCAGTCACTGTTACTGGCGCAACGTTTACGCTCTAATTTAGTTTCCTAATTTCAGCGTAACATTTAATTTAATGTAATTTATGTTGGACTGTAAATGACAAGTAATGGCCCAAAATTTAAACTACGAAATCTAATTGAGCGGCTATACGGACGCCAAAAGAAAACCATAAAGACAATAGAAATTCTGCGAAGCTCTTAAGCTGTAGAAACACCCAGGGTCTAAGCGGTAATCGAACCCGCAACTCCATATTGATAAGACTAATGCTCATCCACTAGACTACGGAGGCACCTTGCTGAACAGATATGTCACCATAGTTCGACATTCTCAGCTTTCAATAGTTATCGATTTCGATAATTCTCTTGCAACTAAAACACCCGATATAATTTATTTTTGAAAAAGAAAAATAATTCAGAGATCTGAAATTTGTAAATTTTGAAGAAATTTCTGCAAACTTTTGAGAAAGAGATGCGTTTTTTGGTGCTGGCAAAGTTTGCACAACAAAATTTTGTTATTATTTTACTTCGCCGACGATTTTGCTATTCCTTAAATACCGACGATTGGGGGCGCTGTAACACAGAACACTGAGAAAAAAAAAACTCCTTTTTGACTCCTGTGTAATGATTTTTTCTGGTATGGATCGCCACGTAATGGGTCACGTAGAAATAATAATTTATAAAAAAATAGCTGGCGTAAAATAACGCCACTGGCTGAATATTAAAAATAAAGCAGATGAATGCTTTTAAAAAAAGAAAGCCGATTGAAGCCTGATAATATAATGTTCTTTATTATAAAAATATTTATTCTTGTAAACTAAAACAACGGTACACTTAATAATAAAATAATTAACAAAATTCACAAATAACAAAATTACATAAACGGTATAGAAATGTATTAATAAATAGTTGGTATAACAGTGCACTGCAAAAAAAGTTAACAGTATATAAAGTAATAAAAAAAATATATATATGAAGTAATGAAATTAATATAAAAAAATAAACTGTATAATAACGATAGTGGATTACACTACACATGCATGGAGTCAATCGTCTCCATCTGGTTGCAGAGCCAACTCGCTAACTACTCGCCATCAACATCCCCAAACTCAATGTCGAAAATTTTTAAAAGGGGGATCCCATCAAGAGAAAGTAATAAGCGATCATATATGTTTCTACAATGGCGTAGCTCATGCTGAATCGTGGGGATTCTTCAGGTGAATTTCCAGTGCTGTTAAAATTTCGTTGTTGTGTGGAAATTAATCTTAAAGGGCAAAAACTAAATTTCTTTAAAAATTTTTCAAGCATTTGGTATAAAGCTTTTTTTTTCTTACACATTCTTCTATTTTCAACTCGTTTTAGGTGTTTTTTTTTTTGGAATGGAAAAATAAATGAATAATTATGAATTGTTTGAATTTAACTTTGTTGTTCTTGTTTGCTTGAGCAGTCAGTAAATAAATAAATTAATGAATGCAATTACTGTTGTGCGGCGCTTTGTATAAAATCAAGAAGTTGGAACAAATAAATAACAAACAATTAATAAATCTTAGAAAGTTTGTTAGTGCAGCGCCATTTGATTAGAGCGCTTTTGAATTTGAATTTCTGTGTATTTGTCCCCCTTTTACAAAACGATAATTAAAAAGTAATAACAATAATAATGACTTGCAAATAGAATAACTAATTGAACGAATAATGAAAAGAGCAAATAAGAAACTTGTGTAATAATCAAAATTATTACAATATTGAAAATATATAAAGTGAAGCCAATAAGTCACAAGTCAAACACACCAGTTAACATGTATTTAACGAAAAAAAAAATAAATAAAAAACAGAAATATTCAAGTGATTTAAATCGCATTTTCGACTTAATACCCGTAATTTGAAAATGTGCCACTGGAGGTTTTTCTTTCATTTCCTCAGCCACACACACACACATACACAAGTGTTGTAAATAAGTAAGTGTCTTAAATACTATTTGGTGTGGTAATAAAATCTTTTTCTTTTTTTTCTCTTTGTTTTCCATTACAACACACGGTAAGTGGCCGTCTGGTATGAGAAAATTTCTTTTGTCTGCATATGGCTCGACGACTCCTTCATATGAAAATGTTATTGTTTGTTTATTCCCTGACCTTTTCTTAAACTTTAACTTTGCTGGCTGGCCTCTTTCACTATTCGCTTTCCATGGTTAAAACGTGTCTGTTTTTTGTTTTTAATCCTGCTGCCTTCTACTGTTTTCCATAATTTCCGTGCTGTAGTGTTTTTACCGAGTATATCCGTTTATAATCATTATTACAATAAAACAAAAAATTTCTGTTGTTTGCATTTATGGCCTTTTGTTTCTCCGCAGACAAAAGTAATATAAAAACATATACTATTCCTTAATGGTTTTTTACACCAACATATACATGCATATGAACATACATACATACATACATACATATGTATGCATGTGCATATGTGTACATACTCACAAATGGTAACAATTTGCATATTAGGACGAAGCGTTAAAAATTTATCTTTTCTTAATGTCTACGTTTTTGTGTAAATTTTGTTTCAACTATTTTACATTCATTTGCATTAAACCAGCTCATTTAAGTGCTAATGAATGAATACTTTTTGTCGCCCGAAAATGTTCATGCACTCAAAGCGAATTCACTTTGCAGGTGGTGCTGATAGCACAGCTGTGCTATTTTTATGTTTTCTGTTTTCATTACATTTTGTTATGTCAAAATTTATTTATGTCTACATAGAGGCTAAAATGACACTTGTTTCTGTAATGTGTGTTGAATTAACGCCAGCCCAGGTGACGATACATATTTTTCTAAGTTTTTTTGCCTTATTTTGATTACTTTTACTATATACTCTTTTACTATATCCTCGGAAATCAAGCTAAATTTGTGATGAAACATTTTTTAAATGACAACGTTTTTGTTAAAAAAATTTTTTTTTTCTTCATTTCCATACAAAAATCCTCAGTGTGCGCCGTAGCTCACGATTTCGGATGTGTTTGGAAAATTTCAAAACCAGATTGTTGTTGTTGTTGTATTCGGAAAATAGTAACATATTCCAGGTATTTTTGTTTTGGCAGACAGTGTAATGCAATGTATGTATGCCTTTCACACTAATGATGTTTTCTTTTCAACGAAAAGTGCATTGCATTTTGTGTCCAATTTTGCCCCATTCATTCAACTTTATTGTTCGGCTATTAAGCCATTTATTACCATGTTCAGACATGTATTTTTAATTGAGATAATTTAATTTAATTTATTCAAAAGTCTTTAAAAATTTACAAATTTTTAATTTATTTTTTTTCTTTGGTCCTCAGCATTTGGGAGAGCAATTTCATAAATTTTTATTTCATTCTCTCGTTACAGGTTATTGCTGGGGAAGTAAATGAACACAAACGCTTGACTGCCTACTGTGTTGTAACACCGGTTTTTTTTTTTTTTTTTTTATCTAGGACCAGCACTCAGAAGATGACTCCTACACATGCGAAGCATTGTGCTGGGAACTATAGGAAAGGCATAGTAGGAGAACGACAGGAGGTGAAGCTTAATTAAGTATTTTGCAGCTCTGCTTTCACACGTTCTTTATGTTTTTATTTTCGTAGCAGTGCTGAAGCTTCTTTAGTAGCCATTTTTTATTATTATTTTACTTCGCCGGTGGTACACAATACCGACGAAGGAGGGCGTTCTGATGTGATTGTGGATTGCTATCAGCTGAAGCCGGTTTTGTTCAGTGACCAGTGACTATGCCTTCGCCACTAAAAGCTTCCGACAACAACTGACACACAATGACACACTAATGCACATCAGAAAAATGCGAGATGTTTATTTTTATTTTAAAAATTTTTTGTCTGAAACTGGGGTTGAACCCAGGGCTTTTTTTTTGGTTGTGTAGTCAACGTGCAGACTACCATCGATCGTGCCATCGCCACCCTTAAATTTCAACAACCACAAAAACTTGTCTGCTGGCAAAGAAAATACATGTGGGGAATTAAAAATTATAGAATGGAATTATTTTTTATTGCTAAATTAAATATAAACCGATGGCTTGTTTTGATTTGAAATTTCTAACAAAAGTCGAGCGCCTGCGATAGATAATTTTAAGCCCCTTATTTTAAATATTTAAAATATATTTACGATAATTTATCCAATTCATTTAAATCGTTTGTCAGTTTGTTAATACAAGAGATGCTTGGCTTTGAAAAGTGGCGATGTCTTTTACCTTCGAGATGTTTCTTCTTTTTTTTCCATATTATTATTATTATATTCTCAAGTCTAATTGGAAATAATAATAAAGAAGCAACAACAACAACAATAACAATTCCACTACAACATTTACCTGCCTCCCCTACACCCTCAACCAACCAAATAAATTGTTTCAATGTTCATTTGTATTGCTGTTGTTCTTCTGCTGAAATTTTTGCCACGTTTTATGTCGATTTCCATTTACATTCATTCGCTTGTCAAAGCGAGAAAAACAAAAATGAAAAGTGCAAAAGCAAAAACGAAAACGAAAAAAGTAGAGAAACAATCCTTGACAGCGTTACAGTTTTCTTCTTTCCTATTTCGCTTAATACAGCCACATTTGCATATTTCCCTCATTTGTATTTGAATGTTTGTTTGCCTTGGCGGTCGTAACACATACGACGCGTACACCAGTAACTGTGTGTGTGAGTCTCATTATTACGGTTAATGTTGCAACAGGATATTGTAGGGAGTGTAAAAAAAGTTGTAGCTGTTCTTTTTTTCTTTTTTTTTTGCTATAACAACTGCTTATTAAAGTACAATTGAAATGATAAGAGTTTTTCGTCTCGCAAAACCCTGTTTGTACAAATTCATTTTATTGCAAATGTTTGAAAATTTCTGGCTATTTGTAGAGGTGTGTGTGTGTTTGCTTTTTGTTATTATTCTATGCATTTATAATAAAGCCGTTCGAACTACAGAATGGGGAAAAAAAAATGCGGTTGTTATATTTTTCAATTTGTTTTTATTTCTGTTAAAAATTGTCTCTGGCTGAACATCAACAGATATAAATTTCATTTAAAATTAATTCCGTTTTATAATATTTTTTTTTTTTTTTTGCATTTAAAAGCGCTTAAGAAGACAAATGACACGTTTTTTCGAGTGCATTTTTATATGAAGAAAACTTCGATTGCAAAACATAAATTAAATTTTTCACCGATTAAAAAGGGATTTACGCTTTTCAATAGCAGTCGAATTTTATTCTTTAGTACTTCGCAGCAGTGGAAAACTATAAATATTCAGACAGGTTACCCCATCCGCATAAACATGAGTAAAAATTCCACGTTAAATTTCTAATTTATCACTGTTCTCGTTTTATGAATAAAAAAATTTCCAGCTTGTTTTTCAATTACGAGAAAATAACAAACAAAAAAAAAAGAATTCGGCGATTATAAATCATGTATTGTGAATATAAAGAAGGGAAAAATGGAATCTAAACGGAAATTTGCATTTAAAATATTTTTTAAAATGAAGTTGCGGCAGAGAGAAAATTGTTTCTAGGATACCAGCAGCACTTTCCACACTTAATGCCTTCCGTGTGCATTATTAAAGACTACAGACTTCTTTGCAGTTCAGTTCTTTATGTCCCCCTACTAATAATTGTATAATTGATTTATGGGATCTGATCAGCAGACGTGTATGTTCGAAATGCAGTTTTTCCCCTCCCATCGGCTGATGGAAAATCGATGTCACAATGCTTGGATTAGGGACGCCGCTTTTCGACTAAAGTCGCTATATAACTCTTTATTTGTCTGTTTGCGATTTTGAAAGTTTCGTTACGACGTAGTGTCAATAATAATTACATTATTTAATACTAACAAATACGACTCTGTACATGTATATGACACCACGACGATAACTGAATATAAGGTAAATAGAATATAAGTAAGTAAGAAGAATGAGAGAAGAATAAAATGTCAGTTTAAGACAGAATGCAGTTAATTTCATTACATGGCGATCCTGCCTGAATAACAAAGTTTTGAATTGAACAGTGATTTTTATTAAATATAAGTGAAGCAGTAGCGGCACCAGTGCAATTCTGAATGTTTAAGTGAGAAGAATGCTAATTCGGGAAAAAGTTTAGTTACACTGTTTATTTACAGTGTGTTAGAGGGACACTTGAATGCTTCCAGTCGCCAGTTCATTGAACTTCACTCGATTCAGTAAACGCCGGCACCACCTACACAGGAACCCTCAAAGGCGACTTTAATAAATGTGCTGGTAATGTGGTACCATAGTGTACCATTTCGTTGCAAAGTTGTGTGTTTTTGAAGCCAAGAGAATGCCCATTCTATAATCTCGAACAGCCTGTTTAGCTCTTTTCATGTCCTCTGCTACTCATTTCTATATATCACGTTTTCTATGCATTCTATTGACTCAAACTACACCACAATAGATGCACTTCTGTTTAATGTAGATATTTATACCAAAGTTTAACGTGATGTACGAGTATGCTGGGTAACTCTCTCTCGACAACAAAAAGTTACGTTTCATGTTCTTTGCGGTTTTGGGCATCACTGGCTTACACACATCATCTCATTAGCTAGACCCCTTCTAGGCGTTGAAGTTAACTCTGCAAAGCTTTGAGTTCGTGGCAGAAGGGCGAGAAGAGAATAGAAATTCTACCCAAGCGTGTCTAAGATTTGCGTCGGCACCTGCCCTCGATAGGAAAAAAATCACTGTAAAATATCTGTAGGGTTCAAGAACTTAAACACCCTTCCGTAACAAACCGGGTATTGTGAGCTTGTGACATCAAACAATGTTACTTTCGATTTCAATATCAAAAATTTTATACTACAGCTGCACTGATCAACAAATTGCAGGACTTCAAAAGCTTCAAAATAAACATAAGCGTGCGATATTGCAATGTAACCGCTTTACATCAATAAATTATATGATAGAAGATACGTTAAAATGGTAAAATATTAAACAATGACTTGAGCTAAATACCATAAATTTCATACAAAAATTAAAAATTGGAGAAGCGCCAGACTATTTAATAGAGCAGATGAGTTATGTGGGGGGGATGTTCAATCGTATAATCTCAGAAATGCTATGGATTTCAGATTGCAACAGGCATATACTAATGCGATGCCGTATGCATTATTCCATAAGGGATTGAGATTATACAACACGATGACGAATGAAATGAAAAATTAACAAAATGTAAAATTATTTAGAAAAAAGGTTTAAAAATTTAATCTAAAATTATTTAGTTCAGAACACGTATGACTTTATTTTCTCTATATACAATGAAATGTTAATCTGAAGTATTTTTAATACTACTCAATATCTTAATAAAAAAAAAAAAAATCTCTTTAATGTTTCACTTACCAAACATACTTGGCAGTCATGATATAATCAATCTTTCAGCACTTACCTGCAATTAGAGAGGAAAAATAATTTTTTTTTTAATAAATATTGACGCTTCAAAAAGTATTAAAATAAAGTATATTCAGAAAAACGAATTGTGTTTGCAGTCTGGCCCCACCACCAGTCTATTAAATTTCCATTAAAAAAAAATTATTGTCATTGTCGAAGTCAGGGAACCTTGATTAGACATATGCCAAACGTATTTACCACAACAAAAACAATCTTATTTTTTTTTTTTTTTTTGAACAGCTTCTTGTCAAAATATTATAAATGAGTTTGGGAAGTACGAGGTATCTGCAACCCATCCAAACTCATTTACGAATTACACACACATTAAATAATTTAATAGAAATGTGTTATTTTACCTGGGCCTGATTCGAGGCATTTCAATTTCTGTTTTTCCCAATTAATCAAATTCACACACATACAAATAAAAGAAAAATAATATGGAAACATTTACATTTTACCTCTGACTGTCATGAAAACGTAAATCTATTTCTCCATCTTCTAAACGAAAACGACTTTAATTATGATGATTAGACGTCTTATAATTTATATTAATAAAGGACAACTGTCCATATTTGATAAGCTTTGAAATTACAAATTACAAAAATCAATCATTTTCTTGTGCAGTCAGCGCCAGTACGTGACCATTCGCCCCGCTTAAAATCACATACACGCTCATGTTAGTGGCCATTATGAAGTCATGTCTGTCTCTAAGGAACCTTTAATTTTTCCTTTCTTTTTTTTTGTTTCGAAAATAAACCTCAATAAATGGTAAAAGAAACTTAATTTGATTAATTATTTATATTTTTATTTATTTTGTAGCTGGGCAATGGAAATAAAATCATTTTATATTGCAAACCAAAAGCTACGAGTACTTTCAGTATTAAATTCAATATTTTGTTATATTCCTGGTTTATAATCACTACTCCTGGTGCATTTACAAACAAAGTTAAGAGCACTGTTTGCAACACGGTGTGATTAAATTTTCGAAAATAATTCTTCATATATTAACTGAATTTATTTTGGGAATATTTATTTATACATATGATTCTAATTGTGCTTTTTCCCTTATAAACTATATGTGAAATTTATTATTACATACTTTATGATATTCTCATACAGTATGAAAAATATCATGAAGCATTTTATTACAAAAATAACTCAAAAATTGAGGAGGAAAGCATATCCATATAGTACTATTTCGCTAACGCTTACTTAGCTCATCAGTGGATTTTCCTAATTTCTGAATAGAAACCCATTTTTTCTGAATATAAACATATTTTTCATACTGTATGAGAATATCATAAAGTATGTAATAATAAATTTCACATATAGTTTATACGGGAAAAAAGCACAATTAGAATCATATGTATAATTCTTCATAGTTACAAAAAAAAAAAAAACCTTTCATAACGAGTGGAATTGTGTAAGTAGAACTAATTTACAGCCGGACAAATAACAAGAGACTTGTTTTTTTTTGCTTCTCGAATATTTTGTAAAATACAACTGGTCCAAGTTAAAAGAAAAATAAACTTTTTCGTCTGCTAAAAGTTTACTTTCCGATAATGTCAATTCAAAGAATCATGTGCGGACGATATTAAAAATATCGAATAAGTGAATAAATAAATGCCGGATTTATTGATGATTACTGTTCCAATCTCACAGCTGAAGCATTGGCCATCCTCACTGCAGTACAATACGCGAGAAAGCAAACTGCGAATCGCCAATAATTAATCAAATAAGTAACATCTGTAACCAAAATGTAAACAATATCATTGTTATGTGGGTACCCTCTCATGTTAGCATTATAGGTAATGAATACGCGGACTCAGCTGCTGAAGAAGCGAAACGGCGACCCTTGGAAAAATATTCGACATGTGAAGCTCGTGATATCCTTAACATTATTGATATCTCTCTCACGTCCACAAAAGTCCAACAATAGTCCGATTACTAGCACTATTACAAACTCATCAACCCAATTGGAGACGCGCCAGGAGTGAAATTAATATATTTGTTCGCCTTAGAATCGGTCACTGCAAACTGACCCATCAACATCTTCCTGATAGAACGCACGCACCTGTTTGTCCCACCTGTACCACTCACCTCAATGTAGCTCATATACTTGATGAGTGCCCTAATTACAATTCATACGGAACACGCATTTTCGTATGCAATACGTCAGTCAACTGATCTCCTTAGACACATGTGTGCTAAAAATATTAAATTAATATACAAATTGACAACTGCAAATTGTTTTAATTTCAATTTATATACCAACCCCAGATGCTGGTACTCGTTGTTATTATCAGTCCTGTTCTGCAAACCACGTGATTTGAAATCACGAACCGTTTTGAAACCACGTCGACGATTTGAAGCTGTTCTGTAAATCACGCGATTTTACATTTTTCGGCGTGGTTTTAATTTTACGAAAACACGAGAAAACAGCTGATGTTTTATATTTGTTTAAATTTTTGCATTGTGGATTAAAATATTAGATGAAATAAAGAATATAAAAATGCCAGCAGCTACTTTATTGCTACATTTAAAAAAGAAAATGAAGCTTAAGTCCCCGTCCATACTGTGAAGCATAAGCTGCGAAACTTTTGAGTTTGTTGATGAGAAGGGGAAGAGGAGTGGAAGTATGTACGCTGTTTCATGTACATGCAGCTTTTGTTGAATTTCTTATTTGCATCTTTTAAGATGAGGTGTATTTGACGTTTCATTTTATTTCTTTTCGTTTGGTATACTGTTAACTTCTATCATAATAATACCTACCCTGTTTTATTGTTAATTTTTTGTGAAATATAATGAAAAATTTTAAAAAAAATATAAAATTATATAAAAATTATTATATAATTTTCCTTCTTAGCGTCCATTTTGCTTCAAATTATACCTTGTGCTTCAAATGTGTATCCAAAAAAAAATATTCACACCTTCTATCACAGGGTAGTTATTTTATATTTACATTCGGTATTGAGAAATGTCAAAAAAAATTAAAAAAAGAAGATAGAAGGGAGGAATAAAAAATACTAAACATGAAGCAATAGATTCATTTATGGACACTGCTCCAGTTTCAAAAGAGAATTCAAAAAACTTTTGCAGCAAAAACTCATCAGTATGGACGGGGACTTACAAACCATACATTTTTTATAAGCACAACAAAATACCTACATATGTAGGTATGTATAATTGCAAAGTTGCCAGTGTTTTCATTAACGAAATTTAGTTAAATTTTGCATTTATTTATTTATAAATTTGCACAAAATTGATTTAATTATTGACCATTACGAGATTGTTTCTACAACAATATATAAAGTTTGTTGTAAATAAAGAACATGATATATATTTACATGACTTATAAGGACTGTGTTACTTTGGCAACCTCAAAAACATGTTCGAAAAAATTAACCAGCTGACTGCTAAACAGTAAATGTAAACCACGACATTGCTAAACAAAGCAAAACAATTACACTAAAGCCCCGATTTGCGTCGATCCGATTTGCGTTTTTTCGATTTGTGTCGCTTTTTAAAAATTGGTATAATCCGACTTGCGTCGTTGTGATTTGGATTTGCGTCGATTCTATTTGCGTCACTTTGATTTCGATTAAAGTTTCCTGTATGAAAGAAAGTTGGCGGCAAAATTGGCCAGAATGCATTGTTAGAGAGGTAGATGCTGAAAATGAAGTTGCAAATATTTGCAGAGAGGTGGTTGATTTAGCTAGAGAAGCTCACTTTGAAGGAATGGAGGAAGATGACATTAATGAAATCTTATTAGCTCACGAAGAGAAGATTGACAATGAAAGTTTATTAGCCATTAATGTTCAGCGTGCATTAGAAGATGTTGTTACTTTAGAAGAAAAAAAGTTAACAACTTTCAATATTTCCAAAGCTTTGCAATTAATTTCACAGGCAATGGATATATTTACTGAAAATGATCCCGATGAAAATCGATACTTAAGCGTAGCATCATCTGTTGAGCACGCCATCAGTTGCCACAAGGAAATCTATGCGCAAAAGAAATCTTTATCAATTCGGCAAACCTTAAACAGTTTTGTTAACAAAACAGTGAGACCACATAACCAAATGGAAACAACAGTTGTTAATTTAGATTTATCTGCTGAATAACATTTATTACACTATTTTTTACTTTAATGTTTATGTGAATCGTATATCCGTATGTATTTATGTATATGTAAAGAATGAATTTTAATAATTTAATTTATTATTATTTTTTATTTCTAACATTAAAAACGTTTATTGAATGAAATTAAACAAATAAAAACGTATTCATATGACTTTTTTTTTATCTAAATATGTATATATTTTTTCGAAATTTTTTAGTTTTTCACCCAATTAATTCGAAATCAGAACATTTGTATAGAAACAAATAATTCGATTTCCTTTTCTCATTCCTCCCAAAAAAAAAGCGGTATTCTTACAAGTTTGCTCATATTTAAGTTTTTATATGTAGCAATCGCAATTTTATTACAAAAATAAATAGAAAACAAATCACATGACATATATTATAGCATTTTTATTAAATTCTAAACGAAATACATAGAAAAAATAAGCAGGTAATTTCAATTCGTCAGTCATTTAGCGGACGATTTCAAATCACGAGATTATTAAAACTTTTGTGTGCAGAACACCATTTCAGTGATTTCAAATCACTTTGACAAAAATCACTTTGACAAAAAGTGATTTGAAGAACTGGCCTGTATAATTCAATTATAATTATTAATATTAAATAAATAAAAAAAAATGTATGAGTTTTTTTTTTTTAGAAAAAACTTTGAAATTTTCTTTATTTTTTTCTACTCGCAAAGAATATCTCTTCTGACACAGATGTGTGGCCGTGGCCGTGTGCGTGTGATCAATGCTCATCAATTCAATTTCATACATTGCTACATTTGACTAGCTATTCGGATATCAAATTCGCAAGCAATGTAGCAAACAAACTTACTGGGAAGTGTATTAACTTGAAGTATTCTGTAACAATAAAAATAAACATGTACTTGCATGCACTCACGCATATCGTCACCTGAAATGCAAAGGAACGTAACAATCAAAAAACTCATAATTTAGTTTTTAATAGATATTGATTGCTCCGTGTCAGAAGCTCTTGTTATTTTAAAATTAATTCTACTTATATACACGGTGGGGCTAAAGTAATCAGCCGGGGCATAAGTAATCCCCCGATGTCTTTTTGCTGTGATTTTATTTAATAAAAACCTTTGGATCTGCATGTATGGTCATCAACTCTGGCGGCGGTCACTTAGCCCATATCATAAGCAGTGACAAAATTTGTCTTAAAAAAATAAAATTACAGCAAAGGAACATCTGATTACTTATGGCCCGGGTGATTGCTTTTGGCCCACCCTGTACTAACTATGAGAAGATTCTAGATTTACAATTTGAGTGACATTTCATACTGCACTCAAATTTTTATTCCTAAGTTTTCTCATACCCTCTTATTCTTATAAAATAAATTAAAACTACCAGGCAATCATGAATTTTGAGTGATTTCCAAATTCATGTTTGAGTGTTTGAAAATTTTTAAATATAAAATAATCGAAAATACAAAGCATGGGAATTAGGGTGAAGTTATTTTGGTATTTGCAAGTGTGTTATGAAACGTGCCGCTTGCCGCCAACAACAACAACATAAACAAAATGTGAACCCATTATGCACACATTAGCAAATATTGCCCTTGAGAAATTTGGGTTATTTGACACTTTTTTAGTTTAATATAAATGTGTCGGCATTTATAACTGTTTGTTGCGTTACTTGTGTGTCGGCTGTCTTGACATATTGTGCACGCTGCATTGCCATGTTACCAATGCGCAAAAATCATATTTGCAGGCGCAGCAATACTTTTAATTTTATCAAGTTTTTTGGCTGACCGGTAAAATTTTTAAAATTGATGATCCCGCCTTTTTGCAGTTTATGTGACGATATGTATGTGTGTATAAGATAAAAGCATACCTGTTTGTCTGCCTGCCTATCAGCTAATCTATTTTCATGTCTTGGATGTCTATTCATATGACACTGTTGTATTTATTTTATGCTGGTACAATAAAACGCCAAAGACGTTGAGCAAAAGGAAACAAACAAATTTCAATAGATTATATGCCAACACACACACACACACACACACACACATACATACACATGTGCATACATACAATTAAAGTTGAACAAGTATTGCTGGGAGTGTATGAAAAACATATGGATATTAGCCCCGTTAGTGTTTCAATGTGAAGACAGACGACATCCATATGTTTATGGCCCTGTTTTATGATCGCGTAAATACTCGTCTAAGAACATTTTCTTTTATATCATGAATTTCATATTCATATTACTATTTCAACTTCATTGCATTCTCAATATGGCAAACACACACACACACACACACTCACACACACACACCCACACATGTGCAAACTCAATTGTTCAAAGGATTCCTTATTGATATTTGAAGCACACTTTAGGAAATGGAGATGTTTAAAGGGGGGAGTGTGTGCGTGTAAACAAAACAATGCCCGAAGTTGATATTTGTGTAACAATTTGTATGTTCAAGATGATGAAAATATAGAATGTGTGTATGTACGTTTGTATGGACTAGTCATTGCGAATATCGGTGCGTCCTTGAGGGTGAGTTTGTAAATGTGTTGAAAAGCCTGGTTGGCTTCCCTCCGTATTTTTCAGAAAACGAAAAGAAAAATAAACTAAAATATAAAAATATGAAATTCAAACATCTATATGCGTATATTTTTCAGGAAAATCTAAAATAATAACAAAAATAGCGCTTCTATGTTTTGAGTATGACTTTTCGCTTCATTGTGGCTTACTTTTTAGTGGCTGCATACAGCGTTTTGTGGTCTCTGCGTGAGTATTGTGCTGTGCTGTCTTTGTATACAAAAGTAATAATTATCATTTACATTTGTAGAAATTAAAGATTTTAACGTCCATCCTTGTTTGCGATGTACGTTGCGTGCCATGTCAAGGTAATTGAGGTGATTTTCGGTATTTTGTGGGAAAATTGCACTGGAATTTGTAAAATAAATTGTTGTAAAATTGCTGACCATTAAAATAATTGAAAAATGCATAGAATGGGTCTGTCTGCGGTGACCCTGATAATTGTTTTAAATTAATTGTAATTCACTCAATAGTTTGTGTACTGCGCCCGGTGGGGTACATGTTTGTATACCAGGCAGAGATGTTCGGATTGATTCACGCATTGAATCACTCGGATGAGGCTCAGTTGGAGAGAAAGAGAATTCTGGATTGAAGCTGAAGCCTGTCTGAGGACTCAGTAGGTGTAGCTTGCACTGATGTGAGTCAAAGTGCACTCCAGCATTAGGCGAACGAGGCGTTAGACGTACTCGACGTACTTTGTTCCCTTTTCAGATATCACAACGAGACCCTCCCAAGTGGGGTGAGACCTGCGACCTGCCTGCCTAATCTATGATCGTTGTGTTTTTTTTTTCGATTTCATTTACCAGAGAAGCCGAAACCTTATCGAATATTTGACCAGTTCATCAGTACGCTCTTTCCTCATCGCTCCACCACCGTATTAGCAGCTGATTATATTTTGATTGTGGTCGAAATCACGAAATTATTCAGTTTAAAAATTCTTTTTTAAACAAAAGTAACACTCAAGCAATAAAGATGCCCACCAACAATGGTGAGAGATAACACACAACAAACCTTTTTATAGGAAAAGTATAGTATAGTATAGAGAAAGGTGGTGAAGTGATAGCAGAAAAGTTTCATTATTGTGCAACTTTGCTGTTGAGCTTTTCGTTCATTTGTGAACGAAAGGTGCAGCGTTTCTGGAGTTTGCACTAAAAGAGATCCACATTTTGTTTAGTATTTTAGTTCCCCGACGTTACTCATTGCTCAAATACCAACGAAGGAGAGCGCTGCGATGCATGTACAGTAGCGCAAACACTAATGCAAATCGAAAAAGGTTTTGATGGCTGGAGGAGTGTTTGAATCGACAACATTCGAGCTGCAAAGTGAATGCTCTAACTTAACAGCCAACAGCACCTTGTATAGCAATTTTCCGTTTATTTATCAACTCAATTATAATATTTTCATATAAAAAATGTATCAATAAAAACCTGCTCTATTTTTCTTACGAACGAACTCCTTATAAAATTGTTTTATTTAAGATTCATGACTGGAACCGTTAATACTTCCAAATGCTAAAATTCTAATTTAATAAATTACGAAAGCGAGGCAGCACACATATTTTACATATTTCCTTTCTATTTATAACCAATTCAATTGCATGAAATACAACAAGTTGTTGCCTTCTTCAGATTTGCTTAAAGAAATGTAGATATTTATCTTACACTGTCATTAAATCAATTTAGGATATCGTTGGCGGCAGTTGTATTACTTCTACTTGTCGTGTCTGTCTTGCGGTAACAGGTTGGCATTAATAAATATTTGAGTTTGTCTAATGACGAAACTTTCCAAATCTCATTAGAAATCTGAATGAAAACGAACGACTTACTTGGAACATTTGAAAAAGCATTTTGATTCTTTTACTCAATGGAATTTAAGTTGAATAGATGAAAATTACGTACGTAAATTTCCTGTAGAAAAAAATGTTCTTGAAGAGAAGTTTATTTGCTTGATTGCGTACTGAGTTTCAGTTTTAAATTTTAATTATTTATTTTTTATATAAAAAAAATTTCAATGCAAAAGATATTTGTGCAGCATAGAAAAAAATAAAATAAATATTAAAAGAAAAGCCCAATCAAACACAACTGAATAATTTGAATTTTTAAGTACGGAAGCCACAAAAAAAGAAAACAAATTTTCTGTGGTAAAAATTTTTGAATATTTTATGAAAGAATAAAAATTTCTAAATCAATAAGTAAATTAAGGAAATTAAAAAAAAAATGTATAATTAAATATTCATTAAAAAGTTTTTATAAAAATATCAAGAAACACACAAGATTTGTGGAAAGTATATTTACAGACAGGAATTATTAAATATTTTCTTGTGAAAATACCAAGAAATATGACAGGATTTAAATTGAATTTTTAAATGTTTTTCCGGTTATAATTTTTTTTTTTTTAAGGCAATACAAACTCTACGAAGCTTTTAAGCTTGTCTGTAGAAACACCCAGGGTTTAAGCGCGAATCGAACCAGCACCTCCATATTGATAAGACTAATGCTCATGCACTAGACTACGGAGGTACCCGTGCTTATTATTGTATACAAATAAATCGCCCTTAACCATTTCCCAGCAATAAAGATTTCCTTATTATTTAAGCAACGAAATTTAAATTTTAAAATAAAATTTCATAGTGCCGGCAGACGAGGACCGGTCCAAACGGATGACAATGTTGAACGAGTACAGGAGAGTATTCGGGAAAATGGAGAAACATCAACCAGGAGACGTTCGACACACGGCCTCGAACTCTCACGAGGCTCGCTGCAGAGAATTTTCCATACAATAAGAATGTTTCCATTCAAAATTCATACTGCGAGAGACACAATGGATCTTTTAAGCGACATCTTTGGTGAACGAATTTGTTCTCGTACAAGGCTCCGCGTTCACCGGATTTAGCCGCTCCAGACTGTTTCTTTTGCGGATATTTGAAAGGAAAAGTCTATATTAATAAGCCTAGAACATATGTCAATTATTGAAATTTTTATTATTTTCTCATTTATTATTTTATTTTTATTATAATTTTATCTGTTATTTATTTTCCGTTTTTGCAAAAACTTCCTCGTACTGTCAGTTATTAATACTCACAGAATATTTGATTCTAAATAGAAGGCCGGAATATGGATTTTACAAACAGTAATTATTCCACTGACGGTGCTCTTGATATTATTATTGTTTTTAGCTGTCGAGATGTTTATAAAAACAAACTTATTTTTTATATTCGTACAGTATTCACATGTAAATTTAAACTTCTGCAGTTAAAAATAAAATTGAAAAATGTTTGAAACTAAATCAACTACCAGTGAGTAGATGATAATTGAATCAGAGTTAAAAACAAAAATAAATGTGCTAAATTTAAAAAAAAAATATATTTTTACTGCCAACTAAAAACTATGTACACGAAGCGGATATGGATTTGATTTTAATGGCTGATCAGAATTTGTTATCGCCTTAAAACTGCCATTTATTTACCTCAAACATATTTACGTGTGTGTTTGGCTGGGACCATGTTTGGAATAGAAGAAGTGAAGGTCGTTTGAGTTGCAGAAAAGTGAATGTTTTTAATTGCATATGTTAAGGAGGCATACAAACAAAAAATTACAGTGTGCCATATTGAACGGTTAACGATTAAATTGCATAAAAATAATAAGAACAAATATATAAATTTATATTAATGCAACGTAGTAAATAAAAGTAACTTTTGAACTAACGAAACACTTGTTCGTATCTATTAATACGTATAAATAAATTGTTTTAAATAAGTTGGCGTATTATAGCCACAGGCAACATGCTCATGCATTTACCCCAAACAGTGAATACAAAATAAATTGACAAAATAATTTTAATAGGTGAATAGTAAAAACAGTGTTGCCAGCAGCAAAAGAAGAGAGGAAACAAATGGCTGACAAATACACACTAAAAAAATATGTAAATCTTGCCAGAAGTTATTTCATAATCAAGCAAGAGGTATTTTTTTTTTGGCATGACTGTATAGCTTTTTAACTAATAAAACCTTGTAGACGGACAATAATTGTAAACATGGTATAATGCTAAAAGTCCAGTCCATACCACGTGCTTTCGCGTCCCTCATTCTACGAAGTTGATATTTTTTTTTTGTACGCATTCTACGCTCTTCTGCATTTCAAATTACATGCTACGCTTTTCAAAAGAGAATTTTTTTTCTTACGTTTTCTTCGTTTTAAAACATTTTTTTCAACAAAACTAAAATGAAATTGATCAAAACTACGGGCATTTTCACGGACAATATTGAAAATAAAATATAATTTGTCATCACTGGCTCTCATTATCAGCTGAGCAGTTCTCAGGCCGATTGTAACAAGATCCACTTTACGCATTCTACTTACGTATTGTACACTTTGTCATATGGTCATATGAAACGGAACACTATGTAAGTGACAAAAATTACAGAATCGCGTTTTCTATTGAATATTGCGTACCACGTGAAAATGCAAGTGCGTACAAATTTTTTATATTTTACTTTAAATGAGTGATTCTGCTAATTTTGTGCAAGTTTTTCTTATTACGTTTTTCCGTTCTCCTGCAAAATCTAAAAATATGTAGTTACATGGTTTTACGTTTTATATGACGATATGTAACCTGCAACATACAAATAGAGTGATTCTATTTTTTTGGACAGATGTGAAACGGCCTAGAATGAGTTGTGGTATGAACTTCCAACTAACGGCTGAAACGCTCTTCTTCACTCCATTAAGTTCCTTAAAATTGATATGTATTTGATGTCAGATGGAATTGGAGATATTTGTTTGAAAGAGCTCGTAAAAAACATCTTAAAAATTTAATTTCGTAAAGAGGATTTTTTTTTTGTGATACTTTTTTCAAGAATTTACCAGCAAAAAGTAAAATTTTATTTTATAAACCGCGTAATTTTTTTTCAAAATTTACTTCTTTAAAAAAGTATACGTTTTACGAAAATTTTTAAAAATTAAAAAAAAAAAAAGTAAATCTTTCTTTTAAACAGGCGTAAAAATGTCCGCAACTGATTTGCATGTTACCCTGACAATGTATCATTGAATCACAACGAATATGGAATGTGAAATTGCATGTTATTGCCTTGATTACAGCATTCAAAATAATTTTCCTCCCTGGGAAATGTGATTTATTTTTGTGGCGTTCAACTTTAATCCCCATCCCCCTTTCTATGTATCTGTACTACTTTCAATAAATTGATGCGACATAGTCGTACTCACATAATTTTATCATGCAGATAACAAACAGAATAATGAGCTTAAAAACCGAAAATATGTTGTGCTGCATCAGCAACAAACATATAAAAATATTGGCAATATTTTTTTCCTTAAAGAAATTTATGGGAAAAAAAAATAAATAAATAAATAAACTGTGTTTGTTATTCCTCTACAACAGAAATGCTTTTTCGTTAACAAAATAAAAAAAACCAAATAAATCCCATGGTGACAACAATTGTTAATATCATCTTATTTTCACGTGAATGTATGTGATGAAACGAATCCAGCATACGTATCCCCAATAGTTTTGAAACTGATTGTGAATACGAGTACGTTGCAGAAAGCAGTACGTCTGAGAGCTACGGCCATACGTAATGGTTAGAAATAGCCTAAGTGATCTGCTACAGTTATCAGGTTGAAATATGTTTAATTGATTTTTAGCGGCGTTCACGTTGCAATAAATATCACCAACCAAACTTGAACTACCAGCCACAATACTTTAGTTTGGGGATTTCCTTTAGAACTAGAGGGTTACAAATGCACATGTGAAAACTCGCCCACATATATTGAAATTTATAAAATGTCACATGAAAACTGCGGATGTAACATTTTATGGATGAATATGCATGCAAAGCAATAGCAATTTGTGAAGCTATAGAACCCCAGTAACAGTAGAGCAGTACCTGCAAATGCAAAACATGTCTATACAATACACAAGTTTTAACTAAAATTTATTCAAACATTTTTTCTCTTAATCTTTTTTTTACTATTTTTCAAGTATGTGTGAGGGTAAGTGTGCGTGTGTGTGTGTGTGTGTGTGTGTGTGTGTGTGTGAACAATCACTTCCAGTTATTCAAAGCCAATAGAGGGCGTTTGCAGTTCACTGAGAGTTTATGGCATAAAAATACATTTGATTGTCACTATTGTTAGAGGATGCCGATATACCATTGAAAAATATTTATAAAAGAAAACCATATGGGAAAATATGTGTTTCCTATTGACAGATAGACAGACAGACAGACATTTGCTTTTCTATCCATAAATATTCTGGGCTGTATTGTGAGTTTAAATTAGCATTTCTTACTATTTCTATTGGAAGAAAGTATAATGAATATTTGCGATACTGTTTTTGAGTTCTTTAACAATAAATAAATCCCATGAATATTATTTTTATGCTGACGGACTAATCCCGCTTAAAAAACCATCTTCAAATCAGACTCAGTTTTTTCTTTTGTTTCTTTGTTTTAAAGTAAGACTCAGGCCTGGTAGTCTATTGAGTAGTTTATCAGTTGAACGTTCTAAGTCCGATTCCTAGCAGATGCTGTCGTCTGCATCGCTACAACACGTGAACATTTCTCCACATCAGGTATCACAATGGGACCACAATAAACTAGATCTGAGGTAGCTGGGAGCTTCCTTTGTCTTTACGTCCCGCAACCTGCCGACCTATCCTAATCTAACATTCAGGCTATGATTGCCCAGGTGTTACTTTCTATAGGAAAGGGATAGTGGCAGGGATGACAGATGTTGAGGGGATCGATAGAGGAAAGCTTCATTATCTTTACAACTCTGCTTTTTTGATTATGACAGTGTTGCAGCGCTTTTGATGTCAAGGCGACGGACGCATTCAGTTTTGTAGCTGTGTTTTAGAAATTATTTTACTTCGTCGTTCAGTGACCACTGACTATGACTTCGCCACTGAAACCTTCCGACAACAACTGACTCAAAGCCAGAGGAATGCATATCAGTAAAAATGCGAAATGTTTTTATGACTTTCATCCGACCGAAAATGGAATACAACTCACACTCAAAGACTATTTTGAAGTTACTCGATCGTGTACAGGAAAGAGCGAAGAAACTCATTGCGAAGAGTAGGGTAGCCAACTCTATTAACTCTCTTGAGCATCGTCGCAACGTGGGGTGCGAGTTTTCTGTATTCCTCTCTCTAGTTCCAGTGCAATGCATTGCATATGTAGGGGAAAGCCCCAGCATTATGGAGTTTTATAATTGTAGCAAAACAGAGGAGTTGGCACATTCGATCAGATGTGCTGTGTTATGAGCTGAGCAAGTATAATCAGACTTTGTAAGATAGTGAAGCTTCAACTTCTGTCATCTCTCTTACAATCACCTTCCTCTAGTTCCAAAACAATGCATCGCATGTGCAGGGGTCATCTCCTGAGTGCTGATCCAAGATAAAAATAAAAAAATCATTTCCAAAATGACCAACCCCACATGGGGTTCTTCTTACTAAATCTAACGTAATTTCAACTGTTCTCAGTGATGGTTGTTTCCTCTTTACAATGAATCCCCTCGAACGTTTAAAATTAATTTTTAAAATCTGGAAAATAAGCATTTAATTTCTATTTCTTTTTTTTCATTTCTTTTTTTTTTCTCCAAGGATTAAGTCGAAACACATCTATTTAAAAGCACAACTAAGCACAAAATTCATAAAAATAAAACTGAAATACACGGTGGCCACCAAAGTAGAACATTAAAAACAGAAAGAAGAAAAACAAAAATAATACAAAATGCTTATTTATTCTGTAAACCAAATATCAGCACAAAATATAAATAAAAATAATTCTAATAAAAAAAAAACAAATATAAAGTTATAACAGCCGATGTTTTAATACTTTTTCTGTTTCGACTCGGTTAAATAAATAAAGAAAAATCAAACAAAAAAAACAAGAAAAAAAGGAGCAAGAAAAACTGAAATTCTAAAAATTAAAAAAAAAAAAACTGTACACAAGATTTGTTTTATGTTTAATGAGTAACAAAATATTTATTATGGCAACAGAGAAAAAAAAACAACACTGGTATGAAAAATAATTTCGCCAACAAGGCAGAGCAAAGTGTTGTTACTAAAAATAGTGACGAAGTTTTAATAGCGGCTGGCTGCTACACTGATGTCATTTTCATTGATTTTTGTCAGGCATTTGACACAGTAAATCATAATCTCTTATTGCGAAAACTAGATATCTGAATGGGGATGACCTATTGGTCATCGATAAAATATTGCATGGAATGTTGAACTCATTTAGTGGACCAATTCAGGAATTTGGTTCGATTATATGGAATCCACATTGGTTGCTTGGTTCGGGTGGTACCGCATGGCAGGGGGTCAATTAATTGATGCCACGAGACTCACGACAGCCAAAAAGAAAAGGAGAATTGGTTGATGTGGACCGTAGTAGTGAACACCATATTGGCGGCCATATTAAGCACCTGTGCAGGGCCAGACACTCGAACTATTGATGGAAAACCGATTCCCCTTTATCCTCTTCACCACAGGTTATGCAGAGGGTATTCCCTCTTATTCCAAGATAATTAGTATGGCGCTCCGATCGCCAAGGTCCAGTTCACACTACCACAAAATGAAAAATGTTATTTCTTGAGATTTCCATAAGATTGTCGGTTTTCCGCTAGCTATAGGTCGGCCAAGTCTCCTTCACCTGCATTCTGCCTCCTCCCCAGCCATTTGTTACTGCATAAACATCCGCCTGCAAGAAACTGGCGTGGAAGCATATCAGTTTTAGTGCTATCCAGGTAACTACATTAAACGCCCCTTTTCGAATTATTCGTCTAAAAATTAATTTCCTCGCTGTCCTCGGTTTTATAATTCTTCCTCCACCATCTCCCCGAAAGTATTATGGCATTCCAAACTCGTCTGAAGTAAGGAAATAACATTTTTGACTGCTGGAAGGCTTCCTGCCAGTTCCCGAAGTATGTGGCAGTAAACATACGGTCTCTCGGCCGTCTCTCTCAACCATATCGCCCTACAACAGGTTGTGTACATTACTTTAAGGTCCACCGATAGGAACTGAAGCATGACATTCAAGGATACCCCTGGGCAAGTGTTCAGATCACCCGTCATCGCCATTACTGTCGTCCTCTGCTCCGTAGCTGGACTATACTTCACTTCGAATTGAGTCTGTCCAAAAATCATTCCTCATTTGCTGTTAAAAAAAGTAGTCGTCGCGATCACTTTATACTTCCACCGTACTCAATAAGATTTGCAAAAGCCCGAGAATAGTTAATATTAAATATAAATATATTAATTTATTTTTTTTTTGTTTATCTTGCAGCAGTGCTCAGGGGAAATCCCCTACATATGCAATGTATTGCACTGAAACTTGATAGAGGTAGGGCTAGTGTAGTGAATGGACAGGTGATGAAACTGGTAGGAAGATGAAGCTTCATTTTTGCACAACTCTGCAGTTGCGTGTTAATTATAAAGCAAAGTTGCACCGCCGTGTCTGATATTAATTTCGCGGCAATTTTTTCTTCGCCGACATTTTATTGCTCAAATACCAACGAATGAGAGTGCTGTAGCACAGGAAACTCAGAAAGAAACGTTTTTTTTTTACTTGACAGACTGGGAATCGAACCCGGATTTTTCTGGTTGCAAATCCCACACACCAACTACTCAGCCATCAGCCATCAGATTTAATGGATTTTTCGTTTAGTATGGCTAGCATGCATTAAACGAAATATTATTTCGCATTTATTTGCTGTTAAAAGTGTTCTGCTGAAAAACTGCTAAATACTTGCACACAACTGTGCTTATAAGTAACAGGAAATAAGCTGTAAAACCGAACATGCACACTCCCATTACCTTCAACATTCTTAGACACACGATGGCAAAAATGGGAACACAGGACTTGGAATGTTGCACAAGCACAGTCACAAGCAGAACGTACTTTGGAAATCTCTGCGTGCGTACGTGTTTGCACCACAAATGCGCGGTTTAGGTTCTGCGGCGGAAAAAAAATCCCTGCAGTTTCAGTTTCATTTATTTATGCATTTAATTTTCGTTTTGTTTTTCTTTTTCTTCACGTCAATGTAAATCATAAAAAAAAAATATACATTTTTATATTTTAATTTTCCGTTTTTTCTCTTTCTAGTTGCGCTCGCTCCTCTTTGCGTTTACTTTTTTACTTGTGTCTAACAATGTTACCAAGATTATGGCTGTTGTTAACTAAAACTTTATTTAAGTGCATAAATGCACAAAGACGAGTGTGAGTGAGTAAATAAATGAATTGCTCGCTATGGCAACATTAACACACATAGAAAAACACTCATGTGAGTACTCTCTCGCATTCACGTGCATACATACATACACATACGTACACACCCACACACCCAGGTGGGGATGCAAGTGTTTAACTTTTTCTACTTCACTGCTCTAGTCTGCTCTATTGTTTAAACTTTAGTATTTCCTGTTTGCTTATGTGTGTGGAATTGTGATTGTTGCTGTTGCTGTTGCTGCTGTTGTTGTATTGTATTATTGCTTTGTATTGTATTTAAGCATTTTGGTATTCTTTCTGTTTTCTTTTCTATAGCTTTGCTTACCAGCTTCTTCATATGCAGCTGTTAGTAGAATTTTTTGTGCGCTTTATCTTTGTTCCCGCCCGTTTTCTGTTGTTCTACAATTATTCTTTCAATTGTCAACTTTGAAACAATGAAAACTTTTCATACGCCACGTTGCTTCAAAACATTGCGAATAGATGTGCAAAGTGGAAACTAAAGGGAAAGCCAGCTAGTATGTGCACCGACAAAACACTAGAGAGCGTAAAAGAGCGTTACAAAAAAAAAATTAAAATAATTAACAATGGGAAAGCTGCGCTTCTTATTTTTATATTTCCCTGGCAACATTAAACAATTAAGATGAAGGAAAATGTTGCAAAGATCCAACAAAACAAATACATATGAGATGGTTGCATTTACATTTTAAAAGCGCTTTATAGCATTCTATTGTATGCCATACCAAGCCCACACACATGCAAACTTTTCCATGAAAAGAGTTTTGTTTTTTGTGGAGTTGGAGTTGAATTTTACGCGTTTAGGAAAAGAGAAGTTACCATTTCCTGTTTGAGTTCACAAACAATTTTGTTCGCATATTTATGTTGAACCAAAAACTTGGCATTTTGTAAAAAAGAAAATTATAAACATATCGTCAGCTAAAATGCAAAATGAGATTAACGAACAATTCTGCAACATGAAACTTGATTATACTTTGCTCGAATCAGAAATTTTTTTTTACATAACAAGCAGAGCACGCGGAGCGAAAACCTAATTCGACTGCTCTGAATCCAGTGCTGCTATTCGATTTGTTAGGGTTAGCTTTTGTTTAAAAAATAATTAAAAATTTTTTATAATTATTTTTATTTTTATATAAAAAAATTATTCAAGCTTTAGGTCTGTTAAACAATTTTTTTAATAAAAATAATTACAGAAAATAAAAACAGGTCGAATTAATTCTATAGCTGGTCTATGCGCAGCATTTCATTTGGTGCTAATACCAAAATCTTCAGTAGACCTTTAACCAAATTCTTGAAAAAAGCTATGAAATTTCACACGTTTCACACACAGGGTGTCTGGGGGCAAATTTATATTTTTAAATACGATTATTTCAAAAAGTAATAAACGGTGCGGAAGTGCTTTAGAATTATAGATTGTGCGGATTTGTCAGTCACGATGTCACAGGGGTCGAGTGAGCATCGCGCGTTCGCTCTGGAGACATTTTTTAAGAGTAATGATTCTTACGTAATTGCTCGTCCACAATTTTGTTCAAAGTTCGGTATTCGGCGAATAAGTGATGGACCGAGTGTAAATTTAATTCGCTCATGGGTGCAGAGATTCCGCGCAACTGCTTCGGCTACGAATGCCGAATTGAACTGGTTGAAAGCAGTTTACGTGAAAATCCGCGACTTTCAATACGGAAAAGACCAGTCTCACTGGGACTTCCAAGAGCGATTATTTATGAAATTTTAAAAAAGGATCTGAATGACATACTCTTTAAAAAATAAAATCCGCATTTCCATTCCATCGTTCAATGCTCTTAATAAAACTTTGTGTCAATTATTACGTTTTTTATTTAAGTTTGAAAATGTAATCCTGCTACCAGACACCCTGTACAAGAACTCATAAAAAATCTTTGAGAATTACTAAATATACAAGCAAAACAAACCAAAGAGCTTCTATAAAAAATTTTCTAATACAACAACAAACATATTATTATTTGATTTTAAATCTATTTAATTTTTCTGAAATGCCTGAAAAATTCAACGGAAACAAAAACTGTAGTCCAATGACCACAAGCACTGAGAGGTGATGTCGTTTAATGAAATAGTGCAGCTGGCTGAATAGTTGGAGCGTTGACTGCGCAATCAGACGGTCGCGGGTTTAATCCTTCAGGCAAAAATTTTACTCAGTTGTCTCTGGTAACAGTACTCTTTAGCTCAAGAGAAAATTAATGCCTCAAATTTAGTACGCAAAAACACTGTTTTACAAATTAACAACACTTAATAAAATAAACTTATAAAACGTACGGTTGCATTTTTTTTTATTTCAGTTGACGATACCTTTATGTAAGGATATGTTACATACATATGTATGTGTGTGTATATACAAATTTAGTATGTAAAATTAATTAAACACTGTCCGCAAAATTTGCTAAAAGCGAAACTTTTTGAATATAAAAAAAAAATAATTAATTAAAACTACAAAATTAAACAAACTTCGTAAAAAAAAAACTAGTTTTTTGAGGAAAATCTCAAGTTGCAAATTGAATATTTATCATAGAAATATTTTTTTTATTCAAAAAGGCTTGAAAAAATTTCGTTGTTGTACTCAATAAAAAAAAAACCAAGATTCTATTAATTTAATAATGAGATTTCAATCTAAGGCGAAAATTTAACAATCAATTAACAGTTTTAATTGAAAAAATTCACTATTTTGTTTTTATTTGACCATTTAACAAGGCAGTTAAAATAAACGTGGATTCAATTAATAGAAAAAAATATTTATTATGGCAGAGCGGATCATCTCCATATCATTGGTACACCGAATTTCATGTATCGTCTAATTTGGAATAAAAATTCATTTGTTACCAATTTTCTTCGGCACAATAAAAGCCGTAACTACGAGGGAATTATAACCGATTTGCTGAAGGAACTACAAGATGGGTACGGAATGCCTGGTTGTTTTCTATTGTATTGTTTTTACCATTTTATTTATGTCTTACAGGTGTAAATATGTCTCTAAATATCCCAAAAGCAACCGAAGACAAAACAAGAGCCACAACTATTTCTAACAAACTAAAATGTCAAGAATGTATTGGAAGCGTTTAAACCCAATAAATTGTCGAAAAAAATTAAATATTCGTTAAATATGTGATTTGGATTTATTCACTCAATTGCTTAATCCTTTGTCATTTTTCGGTGGATTTTCTTCTGGTTGATATTTATTCTTACGTAAAATAATCATCTTTACGTACATGAACAGAAACCAGACCTTTTTTAACGACTTTTCCGTCGGCACAAAATCACTGTAAAATATGTTCTCATTGATATATTTTGAACCGCCTTTACCAATCAAAGATCGATTATATATATTTGTTCGCCATCTCATTACCTTGCACTTTTGTACCAAGAACGACCAAATCGGACATTTCTAGCTTGAGATATGATTTGTCAAGTGAAAAAAGGTAGAAAAAAATACAATATCTCAAAGGGTGGTGCTCGCTGAAGTAGTCTGCACGTTGACTACAAAACCAAAACAGACCTGGGTTCAACCCCAATGTCAGACTAAAATCATAAAAAAAATATCTCACATTTTTCTGATGTGCATTAGTGTGTGTCAGTTGTTGTCGCATTATTTCAGTGGCGAAGGCATAGTCACTGGTCACTGAACGGCCCAACTTTGTCGGTACTGTGCAGCACCGGCGAAGTAAACTAATGATAAAAATTGCTACTAAACCGAAGCTTCAGCGCTGCTACGAGTATAAAACAAAGAACGTGCAAAAGCGGAGCTGTAAAATAATTAATTAAGCTTCACCTCCTGTCGTTTCTCCTACTATTCCTTTCCTATAGTTCCAGCACAATGCATCGCATGGGTAGGAGTCCTCTCCTGATTGCTGGTCCCAGATAAAAAAAAAAATTACCATTGATTTTCAAATTCAGCGGAAGAAAATACATAACGAATCATCAAATGTATATGAAAAAAATTTCATTTTGTAAAGAAGTGTAATTTACTGAGGAAATATTTATTTGGGAAAAATTTTAATAATTATTTTTTCTGTATAAAACGTGACTCAGTTAATTATAAATCAAAAATAGTTTTATGTGAATGACAGCACATTAACATACTTTAACGGGTTTCAATACATTTCTTGCCATAAGAAAATATTGTTCATTACAAATTTGCTCGTTTGGCTGCTGAGTCACATATTTCTTCAAGTATAAATTTAATTCCCCTATAATAGCGGATATTATGTTTCTACTTCTTCACTTTATTTAAAAAAAAAAAACAACAAAAAATGTATATTTTTTTGTAATTAGTCAT
Source organism: Dexiosoma caninum (assembly GCA_963924685.1). Lineage (NCBI taxonomy): Eukaryota > Metazoa > Arthropoda > Insecta > Diptera > Tachinidae > Dexiosoma > Dexiosoma caninum. The sequence goes on along the minus strand of OZ004725.1, from coordinate 124,070,298 downwards.
TTTGTACAGTTCATGGAACAGATTAGTTAATTTACAAGCGGACAGTGACTGCCGCAGCTACACACATATTTGTGAAAATTAAAATAATTGTTATTTCTTGTTTATTTGAAAATGAAACAAACACAATTTATAAGAATCACGCCTCAAATGTACACCCCATGAAATAAATATTAATTGTTTCCATATAAATAGAAATTTGTTAGTGTCATATTTTGGGCTCAGCATAATTAATCTTTTTGAAATATACAATTAGGGGCAGAGTATTCAAGTTTTAATTTCATTGTTCTGATTAACGTTTGATGAAATGAACGAAAACACACAAACAATCGCAGCAATAAATTTTTGGGTGGAATATTGCACAGATTGCATGGCATAGGTGGTGGAACATTACATAAATAACACAGTACGAGAATCACTGAAAATATGCAACAAAAGTTTGTTCGAAGAATTGTTAAAGTGACGTAAACGTTTTAAACAAGAAGAAAATTCCCAACTTATTCTGGCTGTTTATTTGGTTATTTTATCGCCTCAAACTCCAAGATATAGAAAATATTGTGGATAGTCCAGTCAGCTTAGCTGCAAGACTGCTCGCATAACAGAGCAGGGTAATGGGTGGCATAGGGCAGAACATTCTCTTCCAGATCCTGATTTCCTTACAACTACTACAAAAGCAATTGTGTTTTCCTAAAACGTTCGTAATTTGATAAAATTATTAATAAAACTGCGGCTCTATTTCATTACAATGTTTCATTATTTCACTTAATTCAAATGCTCACATGATATTTATTACGAATATGAATTTAAATTATTATTAGCTTCTTGCCTTTTCAATATTTTATATGCTCATAATGCATGATGGTATCGGTGTTTAGCTCACTTTTTTTTCTACAAGTTCTTTTATAGCAATTTGATTTATATGTGACAGCCTAAAAATAGGCAAAGAAACACAAATGTGCACAAAAATTTATTATAGAAATACACAAAACAATCACATAACAATACCCAATTGGTTACGATAACATCTACACAAACGAACAAAAAAAAACAACAATAATAATAATAATAATAAAACAGAACCGAAATGAAACGGCAACCAAATATGTGATAGTATTTTATAAATATTATCATACTTTCTTTCTTGCTCGCATATTTTTTTTTCTTATCTCCCTAAAATATGCAATGAGTTTTTTGTTGTTGTTTGTAAGATATCATGGCTTAAAAGATCTAGTAATTTACATTCATTCATTTACATTCATCGCTAAAGGTTTTATTGGGAATTTTTGTATTCTATTTGCACTTTTTCAGATTTTGCCTGATTGTATGCTATAAAATTCTGTGCTTTTTCTATCAGTCGTATGGCCTGTGAAGTGTTTGTGTAACTGTAACTATTTCCTTACATATTCCCAGTAATATCCCCACAAATCTCTGGGTAATACGATATTTTCAATTTCCATTTGTAGATTTCGTTCATCAATATGTTACTGATGCATGCTCAAACTAATAACAACTAAAAAAGAAATGGAAAATAAAGGTTGTGGTATTCCTCCTGCTTTATATTCTAGTTAGTTGTCTCTCTGTTATTTTTTCAATTTCCATTGCTAAACCACGTCTACCGTTCGCTGGCAAACAAAAAGGAATCGTCGAACTTGTCATATCAGTAACACGTTATTGTTCTTAGTGGAATAAATCGCCAAAGTATCACTCAGAGATTTCCCTATTGAAAGTATTGACAAAATAAGGCATTTAAAATTGCAAACAAAAATTATATATTTAAAGCGAACAGTAATAAATAAGAAACACGCAAACATACAAACAATTGAGCAGCAGGGATTTAGGATTGTACTGTGGTATTGCCAAACGTTAAGGAAAAATAACGGGGGTTTTTTAGCTGACTGGGAAATATTTGAAAACTACGGTTTGACAGCTGAAAATGTCAAACTGTGTTGACAACATTTCTGTTCAGTAATGTTTAACGGCAGAACAAACGCTTCAAAATTGTGAAAAATTTACTTTGAAAAAAACCTTTTAAATTTCTTCGCGAAGATCGGAGAGCACTTCATCCATTTTGTGGTTAACGGCCCAGTGAGCAAGCAATTCGTGCAGTTATTGATCGTTTTCGCACTAATTTTACTCTTCTCGTTTCTAAACCATTACGGTGCGTGGTGAGCCCCATCGAGCCATGCTGACTGAATTCTTGCTTCCAAAAATTAATCAGCTCAACAAACATCAAATTCGTTTGGTTCCAATAAGACGGAGTAACTTTTCATACAGCCAAGCGGGCTGTCGAGCAGATTCATAGTAAAATCAATTTCGTGACAACTTTATTTCAAGAAGTGGTTTACCGCCTCTGGAAAACTTTTTATACGCCGTACGACAAGGTTTATTGGAAAAAGTAGTCAAAAATAGGACTGATCCAGTGCACCAAGAAAGTCGCAGCCGCGATGGCCATGTTCCGGAAATCATATTTAAAAAATGAATGCTTCCAGCAGAATGCATCGCATGTGTTGGGGTCATCTCCTGAGTGCTCGCCCCAGACAAAAAAAAAATGCCGTGAAATTATCTAATTCATTCACAATAAGGGGAATTTTATTTCAACATGAAATTATTCACTGTGAATTGTTGTCACAGTTGCAAATTTAGCACAATTGCAAGGAAAAATATTTGGAGGGAAAAATTATTCACGATCGGGGTCAATAATTCTCGAATTTTATTTGTAAATAATATGAGTTAGTGAGCGATATAAAGCTGTAGTGTTTATTGCTACAACCATTCCTTCTGTAAACTGGCTGAGACAGCACAAAGCTGCCTAAACATGCGGTGCTATACCTAAACCGCTACGAAATGCTGTAAACTGTACTATTGTCCTTTGTTATTTATTCAATAAAATATTGATTTAAAACAGCTAATGGCAAAAGAAATAGACATTGAAAAACTACACAAACCATGGCTGAATATTTCAAAGTAAAACAGAGCAGTATTGCAAATATTTTGGAAAATATAAAAGTGGCATTATGAGAAATGCAGCTGCTGTAGTGAAACGAGAAACGAGCCGTTTAGAAACTAGTTAGGCAACACATTGTAGAGAGCCAGAGAGAGAGAAAAATAAGAGCTTGGAGTAGCGTTACCATGATGATGAGTTTATCATTTTTAGGATGATTTTTAATTTTTGTAAATTATGGTTTTTTATTTTAGTAAGAAAAATTTCCATAATTGTTCTACACATTTTCTCAACAATCAACAGTCTCTTCGTGAACTCTTGACATATATAGGTTCAAAAGCGCCAAAAGCCAGCTCAGTGTTATGCCAGACCATGACAAATAATGCTGGCGAAAAATATCTCCGGACGTAATTGCTCTCATTACATTACATTAACTTATATGCCCACCCTATATGGTCAGACTCAGTGAAATTCTCTACCAAACTTGATTTTTATATCTATAGAATTTTGACAAAATAACTTAAGTGAAATTTTATAATTTTTCACGAGAGAGAGCGAAAAAACTGTGTTTTTTTTTTTTTTTTTTTTTTTTAAAGACAATACAAACTCTATGAAGCTCTTAAGCTTGTCTGTAGAAACACCCAGGGTCTAAGCGGGAATCCAACCAGCACCTCCATATTGATAAGACTAATGCTCATGCACTAGACTACGGAGGCACCCAAGTGTTAAACGTCTTTGTTTAGTCTCTTTTTACGCTATTGTTAGCCTTTTATGAAATTTACAAAGCTAGTACAACTAAGCCAAGTTTTCTGTAACTTTACTTTGTACTAAAGTCTCGATTAAAATCAAGCTTATAAGTTAATTCATCAACAAGTCCAGATAAGTTCATTACTTTTTGTTTGATATCTCAAAAACTAAAATTCATCAAAAACCGCATATTTTTCTAAGCAAAGTGTCTTGTAAAGTTTACTTTACGTTTAAAATACTAAGAAATTTTCTTATCCCGACTTTTGTGTAGGAAACTACCTTAATTTTGAAATTAATGCAAAATGCAGTGGGTGGTGTGTGGAGGAATATTTATCCAGGCATATTTCACTTTGATATGCACATGACTCCAGTAGTTTAATTTTTTCGGATTTTTGTTTGTTTTTTAATTTCTCAATTTATTTCCCCCAAAAAGCCTTTGATGAAAATTTATGTTTTCATACAAACATTACGAATAAATACACTCGTATCTACAACGTGGTGTTTGAGTTTGTTTTTAATTCCAATATGTACTAGAGATTTTTATATGATTTTCTGTGGCATATTTTTTATGGCCAATAGCAAAATACAGCCACAATAACAACAAGTAAATAGTTTATTTTCCTTTGTGTTTTTGTTGTTGTCGCTGTTGCTGTTGTTGTTGTTATTATTGTAAATTTTGTTTTTCCCCTCGAAGCATGAATGAATGAATGAATGTATAATGCGAATGTGAATGTGATGCTGGTGATACTGTTGAAATTCCATTCACATGTTACGGTTTCTGTTTACTTTCTTTACTTCCTTCCTGCTGGCAAAAAGGCACGTTTATTTTATGAATGTGTGTATGTAGTCAATTTTTTATGTTTGTTGTGCAATATGTACAAATAAATAAATACATTTATAAACAAGCAGAAATGTGGGAATCTATGTATAATGAATGAATGAATGTATGAATGAGGGAATGTTACATGTTGTTGTTATTGTTTTTTATGAAATTTGAGTGAAGTGAAATCACTTAAAATCCTACTGGAACGGAAGACAGAAATGATAATAAAAAATGAAAAAAAAAATAGATAAATAAATAACATTAAAAGAAGAAGCAACAGAAATAACTCTTATATTTATTCGATCACAATGCATTAAAAAAGATTTTACAATATGTTTTACTTTACATTGCATGGCTTATGTAAGCGAAAGAACATGCAATGTTTGAAAGTAAGCAATTGATTTAAGTTATGATAAATAAGTGTAATGGAAAATACATCAATCGAATTGAATGGATGTGGTCGTCTGTGTTTTGTATTTATGGCCATGTCTAGATGTTGTGGCTTTTGTTTTTGGTTTCAGCAATTACATTTACTTTTTATATTTCATGTTAAAAACAAATAATTGCTGGTAATTCTTATTTATAATTGTATTATTATATAAGTGATTTTAACGAAATTTTTGGTTTGCCTAAAAGCAGGCAATATTTTCGATTTAATAAGGCAGTGTAAAGTAGGCCTTATAAATTTATTATTAAAAATCATTTAAGGCGGTTCTAAACTTTTTTTAATTTGGACCAGCACTCAGGAGATGACCCCTACACATGCAATGCATTGTAATGGAACTAGAGGAAAGCGATAGTTAGAGAAATGACAGAAGTTGAAGCTTCACGAAACCTACAACTCTGCTTTTGCACGTTCTTTAATGTAAATGAAATGAATGTAAAATTATTATTGTTGACTTCATTGAATTAAATATATGGCAATTCCAAAAAAAAAATTGTTAATAGACAAGAAAATTTTTGATTTGATTCGAATGCATATTGAGTATTAATTTCTATTGCTAGAAAGAGTATTGCATATATGATGCAGATAAGCATTTAAATAAAAATAAGCCGCCAAAATAAGTTGATAGCAAAATAAATATTTATTTAATTAATTAAGTATTGAGCAGAAAAAATTAATTACAAATTTAATTGAATTGCTTAAACATTTAATGGAAAAAATATTTTATTCTAATTAAAAGTGTCAATTACAAATACAAAAGTAACGCTTATTACGAATTAACCCTTAATGGAATACAAATGGTAAAAGGAAAAGAATACATTTTGCAGTTTAGATTTGGAAGTCGTGCTGCAGTTGCTGGCAGCGCTTCTTTCACTATTTGTTGCATTTCTTTGGCTACTTCAGCATTTAGCCCCCGTTAACCTCCTATCTATACCGCATAAAGAGTGCATGTTATCTAAAGCCTCAATTAATTCATTTTCTTATTAAATTCAATTAATTCTAGATAACAATCTAAAGATACTTATGTATCTCATGAAGTTTTCACTATTACAATTCGATATTAAAAAAATATTTCATTTCATTATTCACGCTCTATGGCCTCTGTTCGCAAACAATTTGAAAATCATTGACAAACATTTTCATATTAATTTGATAATTCAATAGTTCAGCCAAAAATCCATGTTATTTGTATGTGTCTCTTCATTAAAGCTGTAACGACAAGTGCTAATTTGACAACATGCACTCAAATGAAATTCGATATATGCGCTTCAGGAACTTTCTAATTGGCTGTTGAAATTAGAGCAAATATTTTTAATGAAAAATTGTTGTAATTCATGTGCGTACAAGTAAATTGGCAAATAAATAATCATTCATTAAAAGAGTGAAACCAAAAATGTATTTGCACGAATACACGTGGCATGACATTTTCTCTACGGAAAATTGAAATTTTAATATTGATATTTTGTAATTACAATATTAATTTGCAGGGAAATTAAAGCAGGTCATGGAGAAGAATTTTGTTTTAAAATTATTTTTCGACAGAGAAGGTTAAAAAGTTACAGTTCAAGCAAAACGTGCAACTGTTACTGGACATCTTAATTTCAATAGTTCTTAAAATTTAATAAAGACTTGACGATATACATTTTAAGGGTCCACAATTTAAAGAATTTTAGCCTACACAATGTTGATTTTGATCTATAAACCCGTCTGCCACGTATTTATTTTTTTCAGGTCGGCACTGATTGGGTTAAAGGTTAAATTTGGCGCGACTTATACTTTTGCCTTAGATATAGCCATTGCTATAACAATAATAGAATTTTTTTCTCGTAATTAGAGCTATTGGCACTCCTTTACTATTTCAAAATTAATAAAATATATAAGCAGCACAGTGATGTTAACCGTACGATAATTAAGACTTTTTTTTTTTTAAACAACACAAAATCTACGAAGCTTATATAGCTTGTCTGACGAAACACCCAGGGTCTAGGCAGGAATAGAACCAGCACCTCCATTTCGATAAGACTAATGCTCATGCACTAGACTACGGAGGCACCCGTAAACAGGTAATTTCTATATTTGTACGGTAATTTGTAAACAGTTTTCATTTTTAAGTCTCAAACCGCAAAAGTTTTTTTCTATAACGAGGTGTACATATTTCTCATAAAAAGAAATCATAAAAAATACGGTTTCATTACAATTAACACAATTGTATTTAAATTCTATACATTTCTGCCATAAATGCACGAATGACACTTTAGATAATATTACAAAAATTTATACATTGATTTTACTAAAAGAAGATATAGATTATTTTATTATCGCTACTTATTGTTTTCAGTTTTTTTTTTCTTTTTAAAATAAATATATACTGAATTACAAATATAAACCTGGTTAATAAGAAAATTTTATTATTTTTGTAGATGACTTTGCTGACGGTAATTTTATCTAAAAACGGTAATATTTTTACGGCTTTACGGAAAACGAAATAAAAATGTTAACAGCACTGGAGCAGCATTTCAATTTACCTCTCATTGCTCTCAGTAGTTCCTGGTTGTGGCAGCAAACCAAAATGTAATTGGTTTCTATGATTGTGGCAAAATTAGAAATCACGCGAATATATCAGCGGCCATAAGAGCTCTGAGCAGAGGCTGTAAGATGAACAAAGTAGCAAATAATGAGTAGGGGGAAAGAGAGGCGAATCTACACCAAACAAACAAAAAAATGCGATGAGAGCGAGCAAACAACGAAATAAGAGAAGACCGACAAGCACAATAACAATAACAACTGCAAACCGCAATAGAGAGCAAGAGAGCAACTGCTAAATAATCAGGTTCATTATGACCAGCAACGTGCGGTTGATAAAAGAAATTTTTACAACAAAGTTGATAAATCAGTATTATGAAATGACAGCGGTTGAAAAGAGGTAGCAACGCAATCTTTTCAAAGAGCAACTACACTATCGTTATTGTGAATAGCTACTAAGATGAATTTAGCACCGGCGAAGTAAAATAATATTAAAAAAATGGCTACTAAACCGAAGCTTGAACACTGCTATAAACAGAGAACGTGCAAAAAGCAGAGCTGTTAAATAAGTAATTAGGCTTCATCTCCTATCACCACTCATGAGAAGGTACAGTTGTGTCATTAGCATAAAAGTATAAAAGTAGACTATAAAATCGGATCAGCGATCAATGAGCAGCTTTTAGTCTGGTGTGATGTTAAAGTGAAGTGAAATTTCGTAAGCGATTAATTCAATAAATAATTTTGATTTGCAGACCAGTGCGTACTGGGGACTCATTAGGGTATAGTTAATACCGAGACACAAACAGTAAAGAGTATGAAAATTAAGATTTATATCTGTCTTCTTTTGTCTCTTCAATGCAGTGTAAGAAAATGACAGGTGGTGTATGGATTAAAGGATAGAGAGCTTAATTCCAGCACAACCCTGCAGTTGCGTGTTTTTAGAGGATTTCTAAAGCAGATTTGTTGCATTTCATTTCTCAAAAATCGACGAAGGAGGGCGCTCTTAATGCCGACAAAATTGAAAATTGAATTTTGGTCTGATTGGAGATTCGAACCGTTGCTCTCCGGTTGCAAAGTCAACACACTAACTAATCTGCCAAAATTGCTCACTGTTTTTCTATTTTTTAATATTTTTCTCCCTTGTTGCTTTCATTTGAAATATTTTCTTTTCAGCCAGAGTGGGAAATGACGAAGTAATATTAAGTGATGTTAAAAAAAAAAGTGTAAAAAAAACTTACCTCGATTTAAAATGTTGGCAGCAACGGTGTTCCACAAAAGACATGAATGCAGTAAACAAACCAGGCTAATTACGAATAGAAAACGCCGACAATACTTTTTCATTTGTGGATAAAATGCAACAGAGTTCGAAAGTGAAATAGTGGCGTCAGACGAAGATGCAAACGATGACAAGGGCAACAGCAACGGTGAAGCAACACCTAAAGACGTTGCAGGTGATGTGGCTCGTAGTTTTGCTGTTAATGCTGCAGATGTTGATGGTGTTGGTGACGATGATGCTGTCAACGTTAATAATGAGCATTTACTTGCTGTTGTTAAAGTGGGTGTAGGTGTTTCGTTGCAGGGATAATTATTTTTTGCAGGCATTTTAGTAAACGTGTTGCTGCTGTTTATTGAATTTGTTGCTGCTGTTGTTGGTAGTTGAATCAAGGTTGCTGCTGCTAATGCTAATACTTTGTTATCTTCATATTTTAGACTAGAAGAGTTCAAATAATGTTTTTTATTACAGTTTTTAAATTTATTTAAAGGCATTATTGTGCAAATAATTTACTGTAATATTTTGCTTAATACGTTGGCTTTTAGATACGACAGCCTAATTTTAGGCTTTATTTTTTACAACAAAATTTATTTTTCTATCAAAATGTTAAATTAGTTTCTGTTCAAATTGATCACTTTAAAATGTTTAAATGTTATAAATTCAATATTGTTTTTAAATTAATTTTTTTAAGCCATTTCGGCGTGAACTACGATTTTGTGAGACCATAAATTGTTCAATTCAAAACATACTTTGAGGCGATTTTTATATTTTTTATATTTTTTTACGGTTAGTTTTTTAATTGTTCACTTTTAAAACTTGTTTTTTTATTAAAAGCTTTGATTTTAAAAAATTATTTTTCACTAAAGGGCAGTATTTCTCTTGTTTTCATTTTATTTTTTGAACACAGGTTCGTAACCATTAATTTGTTTGCTTAACTTTTGTTTTGCAGTTAAAGACCTTTAAAGAGAAGAGAAAAAAAAATTTATGAAATTAGTTTCCCATTAATATGTGTGGGGAGAAATATTTATAAAATTTTTAACCTACTTCGCTTTCTGTTTCTCATTATTCTACCGTAAATAATTTCTTTCTAAAGCCGCAAAACACAGCTTGAACTGTTTGTTGTGGCATTTTAAACAATAATCTCCCCTGATTTTTGCTAAAGTTTATACAGCTGCCACTATACTGTTAACAATTTATTAAAAGAAAAAAATAAATAAAATAAAACTTGAATTCAAAGCCCTTTAGTTAGGAACAGGTAATTCACGCAGAAAAACGTCATTGTAAAAACGTTGAGAAGTCTTGTAAATTTAACATTTTCCGGTTTAAAATTTGCTTCATAGGTGTAAATAGACATGGTTTTCTACAAATATAAACAACAAGACTCGACTTTAAAATATATTTAAGTCATGTTGATTGAATATATCAGCTTAGTCGATTTAACATTAAATTTAATTTGACACATCCTGTTGAATCAAATTTGTCTAAAAATAAAACTAAATGATTTTGTTATAGCATCAATATAATTTTACACCAAATAATATTATTAAAATAAAATTTAAGGCAGAAAGAATTACTGTGATTAATTTACGTGTGTAGACATTGTGCCAAATTCTCACATGTTTATATAAAATCTCCTAAAAAGACTTTGAGAATTACATAGTAGTTTCAATATGATTTAAGTTTTATGGAAAATTTGCCACTTGTTCAATTAGCATTGTCCAATGTAAATTTCACATGATTCAATGTCAATTTGACATTAGTTTACCAAAAATATTGAATTTTTCTGCATTGATTTCATGGTGTCATTCCCTGATTGCCGGTCCAAAAAAAAAAAAAAAACTTAATGTACTAAAATGAAGAGTGACCATTCAAGCAATTCCCAAATTTTCCGTCTATATATTTCATACACATTTTCGTTAGATTTTTGTAATTTAATTCAAATATTAAAATGTTGCTGCTAAGAATTTCACCACTTTCCTTGTTACTCGCAAACCAGGAACTCATATCAATTTAATAATTTCCTCTACATAAATTGCATGAGTTTTCAGTTTAGAGCTGTGCAAGTTTTTTTTCTCTTTTTATTTAATACAACAAAAGAAAAATCTGCTCGTTTCGTTAAAAAGCCATGAAATTGTTGTATTATCACCTGTACAACAAGTGAAAGCAAGCGCTAAATAGAAAATTAACACAAGAATTGATTAGTCAAGTGCTAGAGGTTGTAAACGTTCAAAGTAACAACTTGAACATTATTAAATTAAAAGTTTTGCATGCTGTTAGGGGCTAAACAAAAAGTATTTTGTTTTTTTTTATTTTTCTTTAAATAAAATTATAAACTTTCATTGGATGATGACTGAATGCAAATACATAAAATTCTAAACTTATTCATGTGTTGAATTTTATGGCCTAATTTTATGAGCCAATATTCATAATTTTTCTTTTTATTTATTAAACAGACCTTTTAAAGTCACCTACTAAAATTTGCAATAAATATGTTTTTTATGTACGTTGACATTTGCATGTGATTTATGTTGATTTGCTATGACTGCACATAATAATAAAGCGAACGCCCGCCCACCACGCACACACAAGAGGCAAACGGAAAGAGCTTAAAGATTTATGGTGAATTTTCATTTAATGTATTTATTATTCAATAATAAAACAATTGCAATATTTAATTTAAAGTGTACTCAATAAATATGTTATAAAAACAAAAAAAAAACCTTGTTTTTATTTCACAAAACAAACAGATAATCGTATACAAATGAGAAAATCAATATTGAAACGGTTGCATTTATGAATTATGCAAACAGGTAAGCCTATAAGTATGCTATGTTTTACAATAAATATGCTTGGAATTTAAATAAAAATACTAGTATTTATATAATATTAAGAAGAAAATATAAATAAAGACAAATTTAAAAAGATCACATAAACGATTTTTTTTACTAATTTCCAATTGTACAGGGTGGGCTAAAAGTCACCATGGGGTTTAAAAATTTAAAAAATTTTTCCTTTATATATTCTCTTTTCCCGATTATATAAATAACAACTGGAGAATAAATAATGAAGAGATAAAGATGAAGAGAAGAGAAGATAATGACAAAAAACCAACATAATTGAATTTCATTATTTCAATCAGCGAACAATTCTTTGTCCACAACGTCGACATTGGAATGTAAGAAATTCGTTTCAGAAGCAGTGATTCGTTGCTTAGTTCATCGTCACCAGCAACATGCCACCGTAAATGCATCGTACGCCAACCATGTTTAATGTGGCCTTCGCAAAATATTGAACGTGTACACACTTACTTCTTCGATCATGAAGGTGGAAGCGCTGTCATATTTTTTACGTCCTGCTCTTGAAAATAGACATGAGACAAGGTTTCAGTAGGATGGAGCTACGGCCCATACTGCCCCAGACACAAAGGCAGTTTTGACTGTAATTTTAGCACAGCGAATAATTTCAAAAAATTCGGAAAGTAATTGAGCTGCACTTTCCGCAGATTACTCAGTACCCAACTATTTTCTCTTGGGGTTATTTGAAGGCACGAGTAAATGTGAACAAGTTGGAGACAATCCTCGAACTTAAGGCCAACATTGGTGCAGAAATTCGAGCGATTTAGCTACAAATTTTTAAATATGTTACGGAAAATGCTCTAAAGCGGGCCCATAATTGCAAAGCAGACAACGGGACTCGTTTAAGTGACATTATTTAGAGGTTAGAGGGCAGTTGACCAAGATGGGTCAACCCAAGTTGCACCGTAGGTGCGTTTTGCTAGCCTTGCCTCGTAGAAACCAGAGGACGTCACAGCCAGCCTGTACCGTTCTCGTACCTCAGCAGAGCCCCAAGTTGTAAAAGAGAGGCGCCCCAAGGAATCTCAGTTTCGACCTAGCCAGACCGGAACACTCACAGAGAAAGTGCACAACAGTCTCCCCTACTGAATCCTCCTCCCAGCCCCTACACCGGGCATTGAACGGTATAGCAATGCCATCATCATGCGTGCTGGTGGAACAGTGGCCCGTGCAGACAACCGTGAGTCTATTAATGGGCAATCGGTAAAATTATTTTCCATATTTAGTGCAAAAAAAATTTCCATCAAAATTATTTACCAAAATTCTTGAAAATTATTCGATTTAAATCTATTTAATTTTTCTAAACCTTTTTAAAATTAGTCGATCTTTTAAATAAAAAAAAATATATAAACGAAAAAGTTATTAAATTTTTAAAACCCATGAGCACTTTTGGGCCACCCTGTATTTATTTAGTTTAGAAAATTCTTTATTGTTTCATTTACAAACTACTTTAATAGTCTGAAGGCATCACACTTTCCTTTTAAAAGAAAAACACTCAACATACCTGACTGAATGCATTTCTTGTTAACAATAATATTTACACTGATTTCAACAAATATTTGACCGATCTGCCTATAAAACTCTCCCACACATTTCAAATATTAAATTGTAATTTTCTTTGTACAGCTTTTAAGATTAAAAAATAACAATTTTCTATGTTACACACATGCTTCTTTCCAATAGACTGCACTTTAATTTCGATCAATTATTAAATTTTAAATATTTTATGTGTTTTGTGCACAAATATAAATAACGTTTTTATTAAAAATTATACCTTCACTTCCTTTTGACTTGCTACTGCCCCCCCCATAGCCCATCTTATGACCGCAATGGAGAACAGCTTGTTTCATTTAATCTAAATGACTGAGCATAAGGGCAATAATATTCTAACCATGCATTAAAAAGTCTATATGTATATGTGTATGTGTGTATGTGTCTCGGTATTTGTTATATAAATTTTTAGTATGTGAGTTTTAATGCATGTCCCAGCCAGCATTTTCAATCCCAGAAAACTCTGCCGAGATCGGAGCGGACTATTAAATCAAACTTGTGCGATGTCGTATTCTGATGGCGTCTCTTCCGTATGAAACGTCTACGATGCTGCGAAAAGAATTGTACAAGATTATTGTATTCATACTGCAGACAGACGAACCTTGCAGAAACTGAGTTGAAAAGAAGCAAAAATAATTCTTCGAAGTTCTATCGATGAATTCAGTTTTTAAGTTCTAGGAGAGACATTTTACTTGCTATTTTATTGCAGAAACTTTTGGTGAGACGGTATTGAGTATTGAACCGAGATCTTCTACGACAACTACTCAGCCAACCGGCACAATGCATAAATACCGAGTTCTCTAAGTAATATAAAACACATTTTACCCGTCCAACATTCGTCAAAAAGAGTCCCAAAAGCATCATGCAAATGAGTAAAATGCGTTCGTGGTGAAACGTGCGAAGGTCGTCAGAATGTACTCGTTTAATGGAAAACAGTAGTAAAACAATCATCCAAATGACGCGCAAAAATATCATTTGGAAGAGTCGAATACGTTTGCTGACTATTAAAAATTTTCCAATGCAAAATGTGCCCAAAACGACGATTCAGTCGTTCGACAATCGTCGGCACGTTTAGAAAAAGAGTCGCAAAATTATCGCTCTCTTCAAACATTCATGATAATGTTAACTGGGTGAGTGTGTGTCTAAAATCTAAAGTTATCGTATGAGTATCGGTTATTGAATTCACAAACATTTTATGGCTGACTAAACATTCAGTTGAAATCAAATAATATTGAATGCGGCAGGAGGAAAGTATTGTTGCGTCGTACATGGCATCAAATCAAGAGATGTTCTTTTTAAATTTATTTCACAAAATAAAAATTCGTTCTTTTCTTCAGTCGATTAGAAGTTTTATAAACAAAAGAAATTCGGTTTCTTGTTATAGATGGAGTTTTGATTTTGAAGCGTGTAATAAATATCCTTGCAACGGACATGACTTCCTAATCAATACAAAAAGAAAAAAAAAAAGAAATACACACGTCAGCATATTTCTATGCTGCTGAATAGCCTGAAAAAGTGCAACTAGTCCAATTGCTTAAACGCCACCGGGCATGCCAACTTAGATTTTTTTCGGCTACATTTAGCCGTTTTTAGTGCATCAAAGCCCGAAAAAACATTTTTGGTTTAATGACAAAAAAAACACCGAAATTAAGCACTTTTTACAATTCTGTGGTGGAAGGTAAACCACACCAAATTAAATTTCTTTCTTCAAAATTCGTCTTTTTATATACCTCGTCTTTTTGCTCCCTCTATCCAATAAGTTGTATTTAATGTGGTTTTCGGGGTATTGACAAGGCGATTTATTTATTTACCAATACCGTCAGTCAACGTAAGTAAAGACCACCATTTCAATAAGTAACGGTAATATTAAATGAGGTTACATATTAACCAAGGTTCCACTGTATATAAGGCGTCGTGAGACGCAGTCCTAAATGATAATATTCGCATACCAATTGAACTCTGTGTAATTAAAATAAAAAGCTACGCTTATTTTTTTTTTGCAAAAATTCCCAAATACTTTTCCATTAACTAAATAAATTTTATTATTTACTTACGCTTCGCCATGTCACAGCTCATTTTTATTTACCATTATGCAGATACTAATTTTTTTTTTTATACAGAATTAAATAAATTTTTCTCTGCATTCTGCCCCATTTAAATTTATTTGTTATTAAAAGTGCTTTTTGGGCCGCACAACGTACAAACTTTCCATTAGTGGCCACACTGTAAGAGTTCTCATGAAACGTAACACAACATGCACATGCATGTCTGTATAGACATACTATGAATAATATTAAATCACATGCTCGGAAAGTATGTAGAAAGGAGAAAAAAAAAAGAATGTAAAAATTGATTGAACAATGAGTTGGAAGAAAAAAGTACCCAAGACTTGTTTAATGGAATTAATGATGCATTGTACTTCAGCTCGGATGGAGAAATATAATATTTACATGGTAATTGCAAGAGGGGCTTAGTTTACGTTGGAAATTTTGGAATATGAACGACTGTTAAGTGCACAGATATTCTCAAACTATTTAAAAATGTTAGAGAATTTTAGAATGCATTGGCATATCATGGCAACGAGCAAGTATGCAACAGTATTGGCTGTGATACATAAGTGTGTCTGTGGCTATGTAGGGGTGAACATGTATGCGAGAGCCAAAAACTTTGTATGCCGAGGGTTTTCATCTATTGAAATTCTAATGTGCAAGACAAAAAAAAATATATATGTATTTCTCCAGTCAGTCCTTCGCAGTGCACCACAAAAGTATTGAACAGCATCAGGGAGGAAGAGAATACTACTGCTGATTAAAATTTATAAACGAAGTGGAAACTTATCATCTTAAAAAATTCAATCTCTAAAAGTCTGTTAATGGAAGCTAAGCATGCATTTTATTAAGGAAACCTTCCCACAGACTCTGCTCATACAAAAGTCTATTTAAAATGCTTTCCGCAAGCATGTCTATCAAAAATATAAAAGAAAATTAATGGAAACTTTGTGCCAGAAGTACACATGAGCTCTGTAGTGTAAGGCAATTTTATCGTAAAATAAAAACAACGTAAATTTTTGATGTTTCAGAATGCATAACGATTGTCATTATTGAAGAAAAGCTGAACGGTAGACAGACGGCAGATGTTTGATTTTTAGTTGTTTATTACCAAACTGATGTGAATTCAATAGATTTTGCTTTGGAAGGAATATGCCAATAATATTAAAAAGGCTCAGAGCAGTTTCAGTGTATAATTTTTTCTTGGCATATCTTGTGGATGAGAAAAATATTGCATCTGAAATTGCTGAATTATTTTAATTGTTGGCCGCCAAAAAAGTTTTGAGAATTTTCTTTATATCGAGAAAAAACAGTCTTTAAATCCGAATATTTATGCTGCTATTAATATTAAAAATACTACCCCTCCTTCCACATACATATACTTCTACACTGAGAAAAAAATCATAATTCACATAATGAATTTTTCCATTAAAATACAGGGTGTCTGGTAGCAGATTTCTATTTTCAAACTTAAATAAAAAACGTAATAATTGCTACAAAGTTTTATTAAGAGCATTGAACGATAGAATGGAAATGAGCATTTTATTTTTTAAAGATCCAGTTCGTTCACATCGTTTTTCAAAATTTCATGAATAATCGCTCTTGGAAATCCCAGTGAGGCTGCTCTTTTCCGTATTGAAAGTCGCGGATTTTCACGTAAACTGCTTTCAACCAGTTCAATATTTTCGGATCGACTGGGCCCTGGCCGTGGGCCATTGATAGCCGAAGCAGTTGCGCGGAATCTCTGCACCCACGTACGAATTAAATTTACACTCGGTCCATCACTTATTCGCCGAATACCGAACTTTTAACAAAATTGTCGACGAGCATTTACGTAAGAAATGTCTCCACAGCGAACGCGCGATGCTCACTCGACTACTGCGACATCGTGACTGACAAATCCGCTCAATCGATAATTCCAACGGCGCCACCCTCCCTCCGCACCGTTTATTACTTTTTGAAATAACCGTATTTAAAAATATAAATTTGCCACCAGACACCCTGTATTTAGATTCTTCTACTTACCACAATTTGTCGCTGAACCACAAATAATATGTACCTGCCTGGTAGCAGATGCCTGGTTGCTGTATTCTTTACATACTGGACTCTAGTTAGCCCATCTACCTTTGCACAAATTGTGAACACAACACATCATGCATATGAAATACAGAGCTTTCCTTAGCAATTCGTATTAATTTATACAATGCGAAACCGTAATTTCACAATCTTTCACCAAGACCTGCCCCATACAATGAGAGAAAATATCTCCCATGAACTTTATTACCGCACCGCTCAAGTTATGAAACAGAAAAGAGTTTCACAAATTTAAAATACGAGCACCCTGAAATAATGATTTTTCTGATAACTTTTCATGCCTGCAACAATTACTGGGCGTAAAAAGATGCATGTGAAAAAGATAAACCAGGCACAAAGTACACAAACTAAATCCACAAATGATAACAGGCATTTGAAATGAAAAATTACTGCTGTGATGTCCCAGAATTTATAGAATATTTATGCATTTTTCCAAAAACTGTTTAAAATTTTATATGCAAAATGACGTACATGTACGTACTTGTGTGCTTCGCAAAATTTATTTATATTTTTAGGATTTTCATAAAAGAGTTCTGCTAAGATTTGGAAATTTGTGTGTGTGTGTGTGTGTATGGTGAGATCTCAGCAAGCACATGGGCTTTATCTTGTCCATGATTAAAAAAATTCCAAAATGTTCTCTAAAGTGTCACACTTTTTACAATTATTTGTTCAAATTGTTGGTAAGAAAAGTTCTGTGCCAGCTGTTAATTGTGGGGTGTGGGTTCTTTCTAATAAACTGGGTCACAAGCCCAATTTCAGACTCATAAAAATATCTCACATTTTTTCTGTTGTGCATTTGTCATCTTCTGAGTGCTGGTCCAAGACAAAATAAAACAATAATCCCTTTGCTATTGTAAGCATCCTGTATATACGGATAGATTCCAATATTCTCGATTATCCGCTCCATGTTTAACTTCATTCCATGAGAGGCGTACTTAAGACAGTTCCATTGTGATTTGCCATCTTCACGTATGTACTGGTCTTCGAATACACCACAATTTCAGTTTTTCATTATTGTTTTCGATATAAATGCTGAAGGAGTATTTTTAATCCACATCTATGAATAAATAATTATCCGTAAATTAAAAAAAGGAGGAATTCGTAACGGGAATGAGACGAAAAACATTGGAAACTTTAGAATTAGTAATTTTTGTTTGAACTACAATTATTAACTTTCGTTTTTCTTTATTCTAAATAGAAAGTAATTTCCACACTGACAGCAAAAAAAGACCGATGCAAAAGAAATAGTTAATGCACCAGTTCAATTGCAAATGAAGACAGCGGTGTCATTGTGGAGCATGTGTTCACATTTAACAAAACAACTCGGCATTTAAATGAGTGCTAAGAACTGATGATTGTTTCATGATTTGGGTATGATTTAGCAGGTATTCGTGGAATTCATATATTCAGCTTCAAAATATGAATTCGTCTTCTTGACACCAGAGACGCTGCAAAACTCCGTCAAACTGCAAACGAAAAAATGTGTAAAAATAATGAAAGTTTGCTCGACCAGTCAGCTCTATCACTATCCCCTCCCTCAAGTTCCGGTGCATGCATTGCATACTTAAAAGACATCTCCTGTGCACAGGTCCCAGAAAAAAATTTAGCGGCAGAGTTGAATGTGTTTTCCATGAGTTCGCAAGGGAAAATCTCGTTACCTTTTAAATTTGGCATAAAAATTAATTCAGATAGAGAAGTGATTCAGAAGTCCTGAAAATACCAGTGCGTAGTGACAGGCATTAATTTTTTTATTTTTGCTGAACTTAAACACGACTAAACATTCATCAACGATTCATTTGTAACAATGCATTGCATGTGTAGGGGGGGGGGGGGGGGGTCATCCCCTGAGTGCCGGTCCAAGAAAAGAAAAAAAAACATTGAAAACTTTATTTCCAATCGTATTTCAAATATCCTTCGCAATGTTTGTTGGGTAATCTTGTAAGTATGATATAGAAAGTTCATACATGGACCTGTAAGTAACCAACTTGATTATTTTTGCATGCTTTTGCATGCATAAATCTGCACACACATCCATTCAAATATACATATGTCTACACGAATTAAGTCGTACAACTACCTCTGTTACTTGTTCGTTAGTTCTGGTCTAGTTTAAGTGCACACATTTTATCTAATATCTGTGGTGTGTGTGTGTGTGTGCTTATTTAAATAATGTTGATATGTTATGGATATATGAATCCATTTTTCTCTTTTCGGATTTCGCTTTATTTCCTTTTTGTTAGAAAATAATGTTGACGACGATGATGACAAACACGCAAACAACAGATTCTTTTGTAAAGCAGCAAGGAATTTCTGTTTTTTTTTTCTCCTCTCCTTTTTTTTTTTTTGCTTTTTAAATTTTTTGATATTTTATTCTGTTTTGTTTTTTTGCTCTCTTGTTACATATTTTTTCATAATAATTTTGCATAAATAGCAACGTTTGCATAAATGCTTTTCATACTGTGTCTTTTATTTTTACTGCAACCACTGCATGTGCTTGCATTCATATTTATTGCAGTGTTGTCGCTTCCTCTCTTCTTGTCACTAAGTGTGTTTGTGTTTGTATTTGTGTTGAGCTTCCCAGGATGCTTAAAAGATAATCCATTTCGGCATAATAAATAAGGCAGTAATTGCAAACTATAAAGCATGTTTACACACACACACACACACACACACACACAGCCACACACAAATAGACAAACAACAAATCCATGCATGCCTAAACTTGCACACACATTTATATGTCTGCACACATACGGGTACATTCATTCATGCTCGTATTTCCATAGTCCTACATCAACTCAGTACACTTGTGCTTACAAAATATTTAAGTATCATGAAATTCCCAAGAGTTTTGAATAGATTTTTCCCATGTTCGACTAAACCAAGGAAATCCATATCTATTTTCTTACTTTCATATGCAACAACTTTTATCACAAAACAACAGTAAATGCACTGATTGTTGTTTGACTAATGATTGAATTTCTTTTTGGGCGGTGGTGGGGGTAGGGGATGTCGATGAAATGCTCTTAGAGACAGAATTATGAATAACATTTAGAAAGGAAATTTTATTAAACTTTATGGATGAGAATTAAAAAACTTATGAGCAGTGTTGCGCTTCTCTTTAAGGTTTGATCAATTTACTCAGTTGAAATAAGTGACACACATTTCTTTGTCGGTGACTCAGTTTGTACGTGTCACACACTGACGGAGAATAAACAGTAACTCGACTGTGATTTGTGAAACTGCAGCACATCTAAAATTAGAGATTAACATCGGTAAGGCTAGAGGAGACGAGTGCGCATTAACTCCAATAGGGATCCTACAATGACTCAGCCAATGATCCAGTGATGAATGGCAGCACTTTTAGAATCAAAACGGAATCACTTGAATTTGCAGGATTTTTGTTCGCAATGGGCCGCTTCGAAGCCAATACTTTCTGCAGCCAAACAGACATATAATTATTTGTAGGAATTTTTGTTAAGGAATTTATACTGCTGTAAACAGTGTATTCGCTTACTTTAGAGCATTTCGGCAGGATTTTTGTAAGCATTTGTTCTTAAATACATGTACAATGCATTGTTTCCGACAGCTTTTAGTGCCTCTAAATTGTTGACACATGTGGCACACACAAGTGAATTTATTATTTGACGTTTGGGAATGAATTGACTTTAAAAGGCATGTTGTTGAAACGCATCGTATTATGCATCTGTTCGTCATGCTCCCCACAAGGGGGTTTGGAAACTTTGTTTCTAAACCTACGGGACCGTAGCAATCCCGCGGTATCTAGCTAAAGTTGAAGCATCGCCTTGATTTACCTGTGAGTTTGAAGATGACAGAAGAGGGGACTCTTCGAAACTTTACTGGAGATTGAGGAGGTTGTGTTTGCATTTCCGTGTGACTGTAGAAATACAGTTCGATTTTAATGTTGTGCTACGAGCTGCCAGCTTAAGCCCCACTACTCTAACGCTAAGTAAGGGTTTAAGGACTGATGTACTCTTTGGGTACTTAGTTGTGCTCCTTGGGAGTACTTCGTCTCAACCCTGTAAAGTTGGAGTTAGTGTGCTGGTCTGGGTTAGGATTTGTAGCGGATGCGGTTACTACTTAATATTACGCAGGGTGAAAAGTTTTTGCTCTATTCTGGATATAGACATGTATGTGTAGTTTTCCGCTTATGTTCTGATGAGACTTTTTTCTTAACTAGGTGCTGTTGCCATTCAACAGTAGTCACCGGAATGTGTCTCGAACAAACAGTAAAGAAGTATATTATATTCTACCGATATGGACAACTGTCTTAAGCGTTCTTAACTAAATTACATTTTGATGTGACACAAGAGTTTAGACCGCTCGAAACACCTCAGTAAAGTGTAATTTGTGGACCAGGGATAACTATGAATTAGGATTGCAACCAGTGTGTACCTGTTTGAGTACACGCGGTGTATTTCCAAAGTGCTCATGGGGGCGGTAGTGAACATCTTAATTTCACTCGGTGTTGAGAGCACCGTGGAATGAAACGCTATGCGTAGGTGTCCACGTTAAATCTTGAACACAGCTGTTCGTTATGCTTGACTGCACATCTGATCGAATGTGCCAACTGCTCTTTTGCTACAATTATAAAACTCCACCATGCTGGGTTTAATTTATTTTGGAATTTATAGTGTCATATTCGTTACACGATAAATAAAGGTAAGCCATGTTGTGTGTTATTGTCGTAGCAAAATATGGCCGTACCGCACCTTGCAACGGACTCGTCTTGATCAACTTTTACTGTGTCAGAACCAATTTCGCTCAAATCGCTTGCTGGGTCATCGGTGTTGTCAGTCCAGGATAGACTCTGTTCAATATGTTCATCTATTAGCGATCGCTGATTAGTCAGTCACCTTAGAAAAACAAGAAAATTGTTCGTCGCAGAAAAAAATCTAAAAGTTACACAAACGCCATCTTTTTTTTCATTTTGACTACGGTGGTAAAGTAAATGCAAAAAAAAACAACCACTTGTAATGTACACAGTTCGCTGCAAGTCTTTTTTTTATCTGGGACCAGCTCTCAGGAGATGACCCCTACACATGCGAAGCATTGTGTTGGAACTATAGAAAAGGGATAGTTCGAGAAACGACAGGAGGTGAAGCTTAATTATTATTTAATTATTAATTAATTTTGCACGTTCTTTGTTTTTATAGCAGTGCTGAAGCTTCGGTTTAGGAACCATTTTTATTATTATTTTACTTCGCCGGTGCTACACAATACCGACGAAGGAGGGCATTTTGATGAGCCTATGTGACTCTGCCTTCGCCACTGAAACCTTCCGACAACAACTGACACACATGCACATCAGAAAAACGCGAGATGTTTTTTTTTTGATAATTTTAGTCTGAAACTGGGTTTGAACAACCAGGTCTGTTTTGGTTTTGTAGTCAACGTGCAGACTACTTCAGTCATCGCCACCCTCAAGCCTTGATCTAAGCACAGCTTGTAAGGAACTATCGTTACACAAAAAATTAAATCAGAAAACAAAGAAAAACAAGTTTTAATTTGAAAATTAAATCTCGCGTCGTCATTTTGACGAAGGACATGATTCTATGCAGGGTTAAACAAACAATTTATTGCGCATACACTCGCATTAAAAATGGCACAATGAATTTAAATTTTTATTTTAAAAACCATTTCTGCCATAATTTTTAATATTAATTAATGCGAGCACTGCACCAGACAAACGTCATCCCAGTATTCGTTAGTCGCTGCTTACGAGATTTGTCTAGTTCACTAATTTGAGTAACTAATGTGAAAAATATCGAGTTCCCTAGACGCAGTGCAGTGTAAGTGTTCACTATATTCCGAAGGCACTGTGCCTGATATCAGCTACTGTGCCCATCCACCTCTGTATTTACGAATATTAACGAAAAGTCTAATAAATCACAGAAAACATAAAAAAAATTCTCAGAGTTTTATTTAAATTTTATAGACATTCCACCGCAAACCTCTCAAACACTTTTTATTCTTAATATTAATCCACAGCAAATAAACCATATGGCATAGTAAATTAATTTGTCGCAGTGAATTACGTATGTATGTACGTTACGTGTCTTACGTCCCTGCCCTTGTGACCATGTGATGTGATGGTTGTAAAAAAGCCAAAATGGCATTAAACATTTGCAGCATTTACCACGACTCCAAAACAAAACACAAAAAAAGGCAAATAAATTAAATTCATTTAAATTTTAATACGAGAATATGTAAAGCACTACGGACGGAGTATTCTGTTGTACAACGAAATTTATTACAATCTTATTACATATTTTAATTTTACATCTCGAAATTACAAGCATGGAATGAAATAGAAAAAAAGAAATTCATAAAACTCTTGCAAAAGAAGCTTAAAAAAAGCTTTGCAGTACGTAAGAAAGAAAAATAACAGATTATTTGCAATTTGTAACTAAAACATTCTGAACACGATCCTTGTCAAACAACATTAAGTACATGAATGTGAACGTGTAATGAGAACATTTTGTGCGACAATGTAACACAACATGCAGACGCAGCCACACACACACACACGCACGCACCCTGTAACCTAAAAATAACAATAAACGTAGAGAGGAATTAGTGTCTCATAGTGACGCACTTTCACTCACACACTCGTGCATACACACATACCTACACGGTAAAAGCACCAAATGTTTGCAATTTTTTTTTTTTTTTCATGAAGCGACTGTAGGGATGCAGTTGCGCCAGTACGTGTAATAAGTCCTTTATGCTCAGCTAAGGAAAGGGAATGTTTTCAAAATATTTATAATTGTTTGTTTCGAGATGGGATGGTTGTACGAGTACATACGAGTATTTAATTTATGCACGGCTGGCAAGTGTCGTTGATAAAATCATAATGGGAATATACACTGTTGGACAAAAAAAAAACTGTGTGCTAAAATACCTTCGTTACAATCCATCAGACAAAAAGCACTCAAACTCACTATTCATATGTGGAGAAAAATTAAATGAAAGCCAACCTAAAATATAGGCTATATTCTCCCATTGGGAGATGCCACGCCCATACAAAATAAATTTTTATTAGTTTTTCGAAACAATATTATTATTAATGTGAATGTATGGATGTTTGTTCCACTATACCGCCTAAACGGAAGCACAGATTTTTATGAAATCTGGTAGACGGATAGTTTATGGTCCAGGTAGTTTGCATGGCGTAAAAATTTTTCCTGGTTTCAACCGCAATTTCAGACCCATAAAAACCCGGCAAAGAATGACGTCCTTCGTTAAAATGACAACGCGAGATTTAATTTTCAAGTTAAAACTTGTTTTTCTTTGTGTTCTGATTTAATTTTTTGTGTAACGATAGTTCCTTACAAGCTGTGCTTAGATCAAGACTTGAGGGTGGCGATGGCTGAAGTAGTCTGCACGTTGACTACAAAAACAAAACAGACCTGGGTGTTCAACCACAGTTTTAGACTAAAATTAAAAAAAAAACATCTCGCATTTTTCTGATGTTCATGTATGTGAGTTGTTGTCGGAAGGTTTCAGTGGCGAAGGCATAGCCACTGGTCACTGAACAATAACGGCTTCAGCTGATCGCAAGTCACAATCACATCAGAACGCCCTCCTTCGTCGGAATTGTGTAGCGTCGGCGAAGTAAAATAATAATAAAAATGGTTACTAAAAACGGAGCTTCAATATTTAATACGCCCCCTTGACATCAGAGACGCTACAACACTGCTGTAAAAACAAATAACGTGGAAAAAGCAGTGTTGTAAGATAATGAAGCTTCACCTCCTATCCCTTTCCTGTAGTTCCAGCCCAATGCACCACATGTGTATGGGTCATCTCCTGAGTGCTGGTCCAAAATAAAAAATTAAAAATAAAAAGATCCTGATAATGGTTCAAAAATGATATTCAAAAATGAATTATGAATGTTGGCCATTTCGCGCCATTTTCAATAAAGAGTTCGTGTGACTTTGTACTATGCAACACTGTCAACTTACGGGTTGAGGAACTAACTATTTGGTCTGTCATTTAGTAAGACACAACAACTACCAGAAGTCGTTTTGAAAAACATTGCGATTTCATTTGATAAGTCACCGGTAAAAGCTATTTCGTTCATAACTCAAAAATGGTAACAATAAGATTCTCTGAATTTGGTCCAGATTGCTTACAAGCCAATGTAAATCATCAGTCAAAACGAAGGAGGTATCGGATAAATGGGCGGGGTACCTGCCATCAAGGTAAATGTTGATTTGTGTTTATCGTGAAAACAGTTAGAGTTAACGTTTTTAAATTTGTTCTGAATGAGTTGGTAGTCGATACAAATCAAAAGCCGAAAAGCGGGCGGTATGGTACTAGTGGGCATGGTGCCTCCCATACAAACTTACTAATAATGACATTTGTATATCTTGAGAATAGTTAAAGCCCTCGTTGGATCCACAGGAGAGATGTACTCAATCCACCTCGTTGCGTTGAGGTATCGCGAAAGGTCATCCATACCGCTATATAACACCTGTGTGCGGATTGCCCAGTGAGCCGTCAACACTGCAACCAGCCGTGCAATACTCCTCCACTCCCTATTAATGATCTGTTCCGTGCGCTTATGATGCGAAGCCGTAATTTCCTTACGAGCCCACATGTGCTCAGCCCGTTCTACCTCTCCTCTGCCTTCCGAAGACAGTGTCCCATGATCGAGCTTCTTATAGTGCCGAACCATAACGCGACCGCGATCGAGTATGATACGTGCATAGTCCAGTCCATCTACCGCCTCGTTGAAATGAGAGTAATTTTAGCCCGACAGGTCAAACTGCATAGCATATCCTTGCAATGTCTTACCAAGTTCGATGAAGTTCTGTGCGACCCCGATAAGTGCCGCCCAGCTATCGACCCATATGTCGATCTTCTCTCTGACATCTCCCCCACTCACAATCCTACCCGACGATTTCAGCCTGAAACACACCGAAAACCGATACGATTTATGCACTTCAAGGTCCCTTGAGAATATCCCTAATACAACTCGATAGACTATTCTCGGTCCGTCAGTATAGACCCTGGTATCGAATTCGTTCCCTATTTCAGCCCTTCTCTAACGTCCTACAATAATTAATAATCCTCTAAGAAACATTTATTATCGAATCAATAAAAAAAATAAATGTTTACTTTGTTTAAATGTTTTCAATTAAGTTGACTGCCTTGTCAGAAATTACACTAAATTGTTCTCTTTCTGTGCAATTGCACCATTTCATTCTCAATTTTATTTTAAATCAGCAGAACATTCTCATTTCTCCTCGTTAGCACAACTGCTTTAAACTGATTCACTTAAAAATTAGATTAACTAAATGGCTCTGAAAAATATTAATTTATCAACTTGGCTCCCGAAGTTAGTAGTGCTGGCCACCGCTTCTATAGTGCACATTTTTTAAATGAAACGACTAAAGTTGGGCAAGAAATGCTATGCACTTTTGATGGAAAAGAAAACCCCATTAAATTCATTGTGATCTTTTCCCCATATTCCCTTCAAGAGAATTTTAAACGTCTTGCAACGGCAAGAAGTAACATATTTAACCTTCTCGAAACGATATTATTTTAACTAATTAAAATGAAGAGGGTGGCGAAAGTATTTAATAAACTGCTAATTAGAAATGCCTCCCTGACGTTGTTTTCTTCAGCTTCGCTATTAAATTTAAACTGCCATTTAAGTTAATTTACGTATTGAAGTGTGTTTACACGGAGTCTATTTTCACATTCGACAACAGCTGTTTTAAGTTTTTCTTTAATTCTTCGGTTGTGAACTGAACCACGTGAAAAAGGTTACAAGACATGAAATCACAATGTACCTGTGTTTATATGCACCAACATCCCCATAAAACTGTGTAAAACGAGAAAAAGGTAATTTTCCTTCCACTCAATATAATCACAAATGTAGAAATGTATTTTTTTCTAATAATGAATTGAATTAAACATATGCTATAAATAAATTTTTTTTCCGCCTCAATTTAACAACCGTGAGAAACCGACAGGACAGGTGTCAGTCTTTTTCACAAGTTCGTGTCGTGTAAACAATGACAAGAAAACACTGCAACAACAATTACTGGCTGTTTTATGCTCTACTTTTTGTTTTCTTCAAACATGAATGAACATGAATGAATAAACAGGAATTTGTTAAACAACAGCTTCGTTTCAATTTGTTTTAATTGTTGTGTCAGTAATTAATTTACGTTGTAAATATTCCTTCAGTAGAGAGTGTTTCCTTAAATAAATAAAAACAACAATACACACTCAACTATCTAAGTAATTATGTATGTCTGTATATACGTATGTACGTATATGATCTCAATTGCAAATAATTCTAAAATATATTCTGGGTAGAACAGAACAAATTTCCTTCAAGGTTACTTTTTAGAAAATTTTTCTAATGATGTTTAAAGAAAAACCACATATGCATGCACATTAACAAAACATATTGACATACATAAACATATGTACATATGTTTGAGAGCATGTGTGCATTGGATATGGTTTTTAACGCCGCTCATTTAGCAATACTTAACAGATAATTGAACATTTTTATTATTAATGATTTTACAAATAGTGCAAACACTAAAGCCATGTGCACATATACGAGTACATATCATATGTTACTTTTACTGCATAAAATCAAATAGAATGCCTTAAAAATACGATGCTTCAAATTTAGTACAAAACAGAATTTCAAGAAATTTAAATCGAGCTGGGGCTTGTGATCTTTTTAATCATAATAATAAGTTTTCAATAAATAGGTCTTTGGAAAAAATCTTTTTGAAAGAACTACATTTGGAAAGAAGTAACGTAAAGTAAAGTAATGTAACCTTTGAGAAAAGTACCATTAAAAAAAGTACGTATTAAAAAAGTACTTTTTAAAAAAGTATGTTTTGAATAATTTACCTTTGGGAAAAATTAACTCTTGAAAAAAGTACATTTTGAAAAAACATCTTTAGAAAAAAACTTTGTAATAAAAGTGCCTTTCAAAGAAAATTCTTGAAAAACCCGACTTTTGAAAAATACCTATGGAAATGGTACCTTTTTGACAAAATTGCCTTTTGAAAATTCTTCCTCTTTAGAAAAATGGACTCTTAAGAAAAATTCAACTCTCACAACAGTTAACTTTTGGTAAAATTTCTTTTCAAAAAAGTATGTAAAAAAGTATTTTTAAAAAAAGGGACGCTTTTAAAAGTAGTAGTATTAGTAGTATTGAAATAAAAAAATACCTTTCGAAAAATTAACTTTTGAAATAGCCTTTGTAAAAAGAAGCTTCAGAAAATTTAACTTTTGATAAAATTGCCTTTTGGAAAAATTATCTTAATGAAAAGTTATCGTTTCCAAAACTAACTTATCGAAGAATGTACCTTTTGAAAAAGTAAGTATTGAAAAAAGTTCCTTTAATAAAATTACCCCGGTAGAAAATGGCCCTTTTTAAAAAGATACTTGAGAAGATACTTTTTTATCTTGGACCAGCACTTAGGAGATGATCAGTGACCAGTGACTATACCTTCGCCACTGTAAAGGGCACGTTTTGAAAGAAGAAAAATATCTTTGGCCGTTTGAAAAAAGTACATTTAGAAAAATTTTCTAAATGTTTTGAAAAAATACTCTTGTTAAAAAGATCATTTGAAAAAATACATCCTTGAAAAAAATGCGTTTTGAAGAAAATGCGTCTTGAAGAAATAGCAGCTTGGAAAACAAATAATTCTTTAAAAAGGTACCTCTCGTAATAGATGCCTTATTACAAAATTAGATACTTTTTAGAAAATGTAAATTTTTAAATAAAATAACTTTTGAAAGAGGAAATATTTAAAAGTCCTTTAAAGAGAAGAACATTTTTAAGTACTTTTTGAAAAACGCTAACTTATCGCAAAAAACAGCTTCTTAAAAAGGTACCTTATCAAAAAAGTACCTTCTTAAAGATGTACGTTTTGATATAATTGCATTTGAAAAATTATTTTTGGAAAAAGTATCGTGTTAGAAGGTAATTTAAAAATATATTTCGACAAATTATCTCTACAAAAAGTACCCTCTGCAAAATTAGCCATTTGAAGTGCGTAGTTTTTGTTAAGAGTGGCTTTTGAGAAACTTACGGTTACCAAAGAAGGCATTAAATTATTTCCTAAAATAGAAACGCAATCATCGAAATTTATTTCGTCAGCAGCATTTCATTATCATTAATTTATAAGATGCCTACCTGAAAATAAAAGAGACATAGAGATATTTCATTAATTATAATTTATTGCTAAAAAGAATATTAAATGAAAACTTAATTAAGTTCGTTTTGCTCTAAGAGTCTCCTTTATTAATTTTGTGGCATTTTGAACATTTTATAAAAGAAACATTTTTCAAGATTTATCTCAGACAAATGTAGACTCAGTTCTTCTTTAGTTCAATTGTTCTTTTAGTAGAAAGAAAATAACCTCAGTCATTAATTTATAAAAAAAAATTCAAAATTTTTTCATTCATCTTTTAATAAGAGAAACAACAAAAACAAACCTCATAATTTAGAGATAAAAACAATTTGCCGTTTCTATTATTTTCACATGATGATTAATAACAATGCTCTGCCATGCAAATACAACTTGACATCCATGGAAGTCTACTTGAGAAGATGACATACAGAGACATTGTAACAACTTGCCACGTCAAAACAACATTGACTATAAATGCAAATAAAAGGAGACTGAGAGAAGAACAAACTGTGCTTCCGTAAAGAAATTGGTCCTCAAAGGTTCTAAATTTAAAGGCTGATTTTCTGTTTAAAAAGCTCCTTTGTATAACGAAAATACAACAAAAAAATAAAGGGCAGTGGCAAGAAGTGCTTAACCCTCTTTGATGCTTTATTGTTAACAGTAAATGAAAAACAGAAAGGTAACTGAGATAACTTTCCCTACCCCCCGCTCACTTTAAAGATTGTTTTTTTTTTTTTCTTTTTAATTCAAGCTCAACCACACATCGAATGTATTTATAACTTCAAGACGAAGTGAAATGGCGTTCAAAAACTCTGTCACACACAAGTACAAATGGAAGTCACAAAAAAGAACTCCGTTTTAATGAAGCCCCTGCCCACAACAACTACTAGCAGAAGCACAAATGAAATGTAACATACATACGAGTATCTGATGTCAACATCTGTGTGAATGAGTTGCAAAGACAAAAGGATAAGATTATTTCAACTTTTATTCTCAATAACAGTTGAAATATTTGCCATTGTCTGGGTTAACCGGGCATAAAAACATACAGCAGCTACAAAAAGTTGATGGGGGTGGTAATAGAAGAAGTAGAAGCGGTTTGCAAGATACAATCAAACGAAAAGCTATGCCTTTGAGGAAAGTAGTAGTTCTAAATGAAGGAGTTTTTGTAAGGAAACTCACACATGAGGCAAATCAATTCATTTGGAAATTTTTTTTAAACATTTATCAATGCTTTTTAAAGTAGTTTTGCTCTTTATATCTCTTTCAATATTTATAGCAAAATGATAAAGAAAGTAAATGGATTTCAGTTAAATGGGAAACTGCATTGAAATGTTACAATCGTTGCCTTTTCCCAATAAAACTTGATGTGCCTGCTTCCTTCACATTCTTATAAAATCTTCTCGTTAAGTTCAATTCATTCAAATGTTCCTTAAATTTTAATATTTCCATATCTTGAATAAATTACTTAAAGTCTTCGTACAATGGCACGCAAGGGTATTATCATTTTAATTAATATTAGTCATACGTGCCACAAAGAAGCTATAAATGAATTTTTGGTTTTTGCTCTTTACCCAGTATCTCAAAAATTTAGTTTCATTTGATTCATTTATTCATACAACATTAAAATATAAAAAAAAGGAAGTTTAATGGGACATTTTCACGACGACAGCACAAATACTACAAAGGGAAATTTCTTAAACGTTCCCTCTATCTTGGACAGAAGCAAATGTCACAAAACTTGTATAAATGTTATAAACGTTATAAATCTTATAAATGTTATAAGTGTTACGTTATAAATGTTTTGTTATAAATGTTATAACTGTTATTAATTTTATAAATGTTATAAATGTTACAATCGTTATAAATGCTAAAAATGTTGAAAAATTTAAAAATTTTATAAATGCTGTAACGTGGTTT
The DNA here is from genome assembly GCA_963924685.1 of Dexiosoma caninum. Classification (NCBI taxonomy): domain Eukaryota; kingdom Metazoa; phylum Arthropoda; class Insecta; order Diptera; family Tachinidae; genus Dexiosoma; species Dexiosoma caninum. The sequence continues at coordinate 124,038,881 of OZ004725.1, read as the reverse complement.
TGTCGTCGGCTGAGGTAGATCAGCGATGTGCACGGTCAACTTATGGATCCACAAACCCTAAGTGATAACGCGATTATTTACTCTCTATGGAGGTTTAATTAAATATTTCATTATTTACAATTTTAATAAAATTCAATACAAAATAATATGTATATTCGTTGATGACAGAAAAGGTATTCGCAGCTCCCGAGAGTTCTCGGCGATTTTATCGGTAGTTATGCAACTCGGAGAATAGTATCGGCGGTTCGCGGGAACGATCGGTGAGTACTCGGGAACCGGTGCACAGTACCAGCGGTTCTCGCAGAAGCTCGGGTTTATAATACAGAGTGTCTGGTAGCAGGTTCATATTTTCAAACTTAAATAAAAACCGTAACAATTGACACAAAGTTTTTTTAAGAGCATTGAACGATAGAATGGAAATGCGGATTTTATTTTTTAAAGAGTATGTCATCCAGATCCTTTAGATTCTTTTTTAAAATTTCATGAATATCGCACAGAAGCAGTTGCGCGGAATCTCTGCACCCACGAACGAATTAAATTTAAACTCGGTCCATCACTTATTCGCCGAATACCGAACTTTGAACAAAATTGTCGACGAGCAATTACCTAAGGTCACTACTTTGTGTAAATAGTCAGCCGAAGCCGCTGTGATACACAGTCAGCCGAAATCGCTGTGATAAACATTCAGCCGAAGCCGCTGTGATAAACAGTCACCCGAAATCACTGTGCAAAATTTATGGGGGGCAATCTCACCCGGGCCGCAGCCCATTATTGGAGAAACTAATGGACTCTAGAAACTTTGACAGACCCACTGTAATTTTCCAGAGTTATACTGATGGCATAATCTTTGGCTTAATAAAATAAGTTCACGTCTCCCAAACCTGTCTACGTAAGGGAATTCAATCATCAATCGAACGAGAATTGTGCCATTCTGTTGTGTATATTAGTACTGATGTATAGATGGTTGGTTGCTGGATGTGTTGTACTGATACTGTTGTGCTATGTTGTTGTTATTGTTGTTGTTGTGTAAATGGTTTGCATGTGTTCTGCGTGTTTTTGGGTGTTGTATTTGATGATAATAGGTAGTGTACTGGTTGTTGTTGTTGTTGTGTTGAGTAGATAATTTGTATGTGGTGTTTGTGTTTATTGTTTTTGTGATGTATAGAAATAGTAATGTAAGGTAATCTCCGTTACAATGTATGAAATTTCATAAATGTTATAAATGTTGCCAATGTTGTAGGAATTTTTAAAGGAGTAAATTTTCTTTACTTTCGTTTACCTTCTATTAACTAAAGACCTAAAACCCTAAATATATTCGCCAATACCCTTTTTTGCTTTATTATTCTCAATCCACCGTTAAGATATATTTATGTGGGGTATAATTTATACAAGACTTGAAAGGGAAATACAGTAGCCAAGAGCATACGGTAACCCTTTTTAGGGGGTAATAAAACCTATGAAATGCTATAAAAGTGATAAAAGTTTTATCTAGCAGCTTCCTCTTCGGAAAAATAAAACAATTTGAAGCAGAAAATGTTGCTGTAAATTAGTTATTCTTTTAATGTTCTATTATGTGTATATTTATTATCTATTTGTGAATGTAACTGCGTATAATAATTTATATACGGCCCTGCTAACCTTGAGGGAAATATTGTTTTTGTTTGACAAATTTGCTGACTTTATTTTCATTTCGTTTTTGGGGGGATAATTATGATACTTTGCTTGCTTTATTACTTTCATTCTAAAGCTTTTTTTTGCATATCTGGCTTGTATGCCTTCTTATTAATATTTTTGTGCTATAAATATGGCAGTAAATTTAATTTTTCATTGAAAATATTTTATTGCTCCTGGAGGATATGAAATGAAAATAAAAGATATTTATTTGCTTTTGTATAAAAGTTATACATTTTTTTTCTTCATTTTACTATAAATTTTCTTCTGCTAAACGTTTACGAGGAACTTTTCCAAAATTATTGTTTTGAAGAGTTTGGTTGTTGTTGTTTTTTTAATTTAATATTATTAAATAAAAATTAATTTCTTATATGAGAAATGCTTCATTTGCATAATCGTAATGATGTGATAAGAAACAAGAAAAAAACAATTAAATACAACAATTAGTGGTCCCTAAGTATTCGTTGCGTTGTATTTTCTTTTACCAAGAAATAAATGGTTGAGGTAATGAATGAAGGAAAAGAAAAATTAGAAACTCAGTGTTATCTATGCAGTGCTCAACGTGCTTTGCAATGCTCAAAAGTGTATAATTTAAAGCAGAGTTATTTCGTACATAAAATAGAAAGGACAGGTAACTTCTTACAGGAAACCATATAAATTTTATTTGACTTATAAATGTTATAAAAGTAATAAAGTTCATATGTATATACTATATATTTATAACAGTTATAAAATTAAATACATCTCTACAAATTGAGATTTTTTAAATATGTTAAATCAAAATTATAACTTTTGTTATGAAATTATTAAGTTAAAAAAATCGTAAAATGTTTACAACTTTACTGTTTTTTATGATGAATTCAAATGGTTAAATGCTTAAAACGTTTCATTTGTAACTTTCTAAACAGTTGATTATTTTCATTTAAAATGCATTGACGCTGCGTGAGTTATAACTTGATGATAAATTTTTTTCTCGGAACCATAATTTTCTTTTATTCTAGGCGCAACATAATTATTTTGTATCAGTGCAAAAATATGGTACACATTACTTTAATCTGGATGGGAATTATAGGCGAACATAATTTCATAATTTGCCCAGCTACTGAAAGAAACTCCTAAAGCGCCCTAATTGAATATAACGAAAATCCAGTATTTTTATTTTGGCAGTCACACAGTCAACTTCCTGATACACTTTTACTTCGAAATACATATGGATGTATGTATGTATATGTACATTGTACATGTAATATTACGAAAACAGAAAAGCTGATATGCCTTAAAGTATGCTTTCATAAGATAATTTCGTTTAATAGCCTTTTCATGCTTTGTACGCATAAATATATCGACTCTGCCATCACCATTCTATACTCTAGCGGTATTAACGGAACAACAGCATAAGAAAAAATGGAAACGAAAACTTTGCCCACATACGAAAATTTGTGCAGTATAAAAGAAAATAAGTAAGTAAAAGAAATATATGTATCTGTATACTAGCAAGACGGAGCGGAAGTACTAAAGCCAAAAATATATTTACAATCTTTTAAAGAACAGTAGAACTTTCTTAGAGATTAAGTACGCCATGTAGTCCATAGGCGCACGGAAAACTAATTTGGAGGATTAATGATTTCCCTGTCATTTATAATGGATAAAAAATTATAATTGACTACGCATAGAGAACTCCAAAAGATCCTATATTGAAATGGAATGTTCAGTAACTAGTCATTTTTATATATAAAAAAGTTAATGTACAGCAAACGTATTTTTTGTGATTTTATAAAAATGTATTATGAAAGAAAATACATTTCGTCGACATGTTTCGTCCCGCGTTATAGGGGAAACATCAACTGAAAAAAATTACTTTTTTTTCTATCTTGGACCAGCACTCAGGGGAAGACCCCGACACATGCGATGCATAACAACAATGAAATTAGGTTAAGGGAAGGAGGATAGCGGGGGAATGTGTTTATGGACATTTGATTTGAAACTTCGCACTTCAAAAGTGACAGGAAAGCCGTCTGCGCGGGAGTTTGTTCCACATACGCGATGTTCGGTCAAAAAATGAGTTCTCTCTGTAATGCGTAGTACGATTCGCTGGGAAATCGACCGCCAATGGATGCGCTCTTAATGACGAACGTGTTGTGCGTAGGAATGAACGGGTTTCGGAAACAAGTTCCCTAATTTCATTGGAGCACATCCCATTATAGTAACGATAGAAGAACGAAACGCACCCCACTCCACCGCTCTTGCAGCGTCTTAAAAAACCGAGGCACTTGAATGCTTCCTTTGAGACTTGAAAGATGTGCTCAGTCCATTGAACATCACACTGTATCTTCATGCCAAGAACATCATGAATTTCTGATTCCTTAATATTTAGACCACCCATAATTACAGATGAAGCAGCATGATCGGGCATGCGTTGGTGTTTAAGCATGCAGCATTGGGTCTTTTGAGCATTGAAATCGACCCTGTTCGCATGACCCCTTTGCGATATTCTCGTGAGATCACTATTCAATGAAACACTCATATTCTGTCTCATAGTCCTTGTCGGCCGAACGGACGAACAAAAGTGTGGATAGGGTTAGATAGCGTTTATTACATGAATACAAAACCGTAGCCACAAGTCTAATATTATAGTATTGCGTATCAATTATGAATATCATTGTAAACTTGCAAGTCCAGCAAACATGATGGAAGTTTTGAGTTTCTAAATAAATATTTCAAATATTCCAAAAAAAAATTGAGTTTTTTTCAAGCAGAATTGCATTTGGTTCGCACGTTTTGCAGTCTAGCAAAACAATATTCAAATTAAATATTTTTATTATTTTCGTCGGAGCTTTCAGTCCTCTTTGTAAGCCTATTAAATAATAAAATATATATCGCCTTAAGGTGTGTACGACTGATGACTAATCATCTAATCTACTCATCCACGCCCCTGGATATGGCCAAAACTGCACTCGAAAGTACTAAAACAAATACATTTAAATAAACAAAAGGAGGAACTAAATTTATTTGCTGAACGCAAGAAAACAATAATTGGCGAGTGTGATACTCTCCAATACATTCTCAGGAACAAAAAACAACAAAACTAAAATATCCTTAAATCTGACATAGAACAATCGTTAACGTACGTACGTACGAGTACAACAACTAAAATAACAGCAACTAATAAAATGAGAAGGAATAAGTTTTTAAGAGCAAAGGAAATACTATAATAATCAAGACAAGAAAGCATTTGAGTAAATAAAACAATAAGCAATTTTGCTGAAAGAAAATACTAATGGACTGCCTGAATAAAATTACCCACAATATTTGTTGTTGTTCAATAAAACTTTGTTATTCGTGTATTAATGAATGCTTGTGTAACATCAGAGAGCACATTTTCATAAATATTTGTGTAAAAATGTTTAAAAAAAAAAATTAAACAAAAATTTTACAGACATGCAGAATTGTTCCACCATGTGATTCTCAAAGTTGACCATGTTGTCACATGTAAAAAAACATGTCGTCTAATTGAAAATGAAGATTTAAATGAAATCTTGACCAGCAATTATTTTACGAAAATAATACATTGAAAGGAAACTATTTTGGTACCCCCAGGCTTTACTCTGTCATGACAGCACCTTTCGTCATATAATTAATTGACAAAAACTTTTTATGTACATAATGGCTCAGGTCAACATTTTTTCAATAATTTGAAACTGTCAAGTGGTTGATGTTTAATGGCTTCGTTATGTTATTATTTTACTCTTTACTGGCTTAACCCGTTGCACTTCGCTGCCTCCATTAAAATAAAATAAGTACGATTTTGTTATAAAAAGTTATACTTTCTTTAACTCGTCATTTGTGTTTAAAAAAAAATACGCTATTTTCTCTTTTGGAGCTATCACGCGTACTTATATAATCCAGCCTATCTTTGGACGGATGTCGTGAATCGATAACGAAGCTATTTGCATCAAATTAGACCATTTTTATTCTTATCGTTGTCTGTATATACTGAAACATTGTTTTTCCTTACAGCTTCAACATTTAATACGTCTCCTTAACAACAGAGGCGCTGGAACACTGATATAAAAAATAAATAACGTGCAGTGTTGTATGACAGTGAAGCTTCATCACCTGTAATCTATGTCACTATCCCTTTCCTTTAGTTCCTGGTCCAAGATCAAAAATTAACATCTGTTCCAAATCTAGAAACTTTTACTTTTACCATTCGCCAGATATACAGAAATCTATTTCTATTCTTTGTAGGGGAGGTAATGCGCCCTATAATCCTATTCATGGACATCTTGCACACGAACGCAACATGCAGCCATACGAACACTTTTTTTGTCTAAATCAGTGAAGGAGTTTTTGAATCAATCACTAAAATACAAACATGTCATGTTATACGACACGTATACTGGTATACGCAGATACAAATTTATGTTGAGGCCGTGAATATATGCACATATGTATGTATGTATGTATGTATATGAGAATAATGTTGGTATTCAGGTATTCACTAGCAATTGACTAAGTAACTGTCAAGTAACTGTCATTACATTTTCAACAGAGTATAAAAAAAAAATTGAGCAAAATCACACACTCGCACATATGCTCCAGTTGGATAAAAAAAAAATGTGTATCATGTTGGCGCATACTATACAATTATTTATTTACACGCACACACCCACCCGGGCAGGTGAAAATGATTACGAAACATGCATTTGCAAAAGTAACAATAAATCCAAATAAAGGGCGGACTCTGCGATTTATTTGCCATGTAACGTATGCCAATCAGTATATTTTTTCTAGGATTATGTACATTGGTATATTATGTAGGTGAGTCGACGTGTGCTTGCCGCCATGATCATTGTTTACGTGTTTGTATTTTTTGTAACAGCTGCCATTAGAACAACACATTAATAACCGTTGACACTGATAGAGATTTTGTAGACCTTTTTAGGTGAAGGCATGATGCATCACTTTTCATTAATCCTCATCGTCATAATCAGGGAGACTAAACAATTGTATGTCATGACAGTTGTGGAAATTACAAACTCATTTTCATTTGTTGACTTGGCGACTATTCATATCAGTGTCATAATAATACATTTTACATGATCACTTTTCATTATTTTTTATGATTTATATTTTAATAATTATTAGTTTCGACGACTCGTGGCGTGTCCTTTTTTTTTTTTTGTTTTTCTGAAATTAGACTTCCAAGGACTTTAATTCTGTTGCAAAAAAAAAAAATGTTTTTCTATTTTTTCTTCAAACGTTTCATCGTTTCAATTTTAGTTTCTTTCAGGATAATTTTTTTCAATTCTTTATTTATAAAATTTTTAACTAAGCGGTTTGTAAGGTAAAATAACGTTTCTACGTAAAATCGATTTTTTATATTTTTACACTCATATTAATGGATGTGAAGTAATTCCCGAAGCACTTGTTAAACCAATCCAAAGAAAGGAATTCATTTCTAGCACCCTAAAATAACGGAGAGAAGAAACGGTGGGAGGCCAATTACGAGCATAAAAAATTAAAAAAAAACCGTACAATAAATACATTAAGATTAAAGTTGTCATAGCAAAATAATAATATAAAAAATATAAAAACAAAAATAACAATAACAATACAAATATTTAAATAAAATTTGCAAACAACCCAGAACAAAGAAAAATAAACAAAATACGCATAGAAAAAAATTAAATATAAATGCCGTTTGTCGTTCTTGTCATGCTTCGATGACAGTTGACAAATTGCTTTAGTAAATAAATAAGTACTCTCATACATACACATATACACCATCTAACACACTCACACACGCAAACATACGTATTGTAAAAAACACTTTAACTATCACCTATAAAAAGACTAGGGCACTGCGAGTATTAAAATTATTATCTAACGAAAATAAAGAGCTTAATATTGACATTTTCATATTCGCCAGAAAAAAATTCAAATAATTGTTCACCGGTGAAGGTAAATTTCAGAATAACCACTTATCAATTAGAAATTTTGTTTTGCGTTCAATTCAATGTTATAAATTTTGTAAATGTTATAAATATTATAAATGTTATAAAAATTATAAATGTTATAAATATTGTAAATGGTATAAATGTTATGTTATAAATGCTACCATTAGTATAAATGTAATAAATATTAATTTATAAATATTATAAATGTTATAAATTGTATAAGTATTATCAATCTTACAAACATTATAAATCTTATAAAAATTATAAATGTTATGTAATAAATGCTATAAATATTATAAATGTTATAAATGTTATAAATAATATATAATTGTTATGTTATAAATGCGATAATTAGTTAAAATGTTATAAACGTTAATTTATAAATATTATAAATGTTATAAATTTTATAAGTGCGATAAATATTATAAATTTTATAAATATTATAAATGGTATAAAAGTTATGTTATAAATGTTATAAATGCTACAAATGTTGTGTTATATTTATTGAAAATGTTATAAATGGATGTTGATAATAAAATATTTTGCATCCTGTGCGTATTTCTGTAATGACATAATTTTATCTATGTTCTCCGCAGTTGCAACTATATTTTCATAATTTCATTTTGCAATTTGTAGAAATAACAACTATTATTTTGTATATTTTAAAGTGCATAACACTTGTAATTATCCAATGAATTTCAAACACAATTTTACACAAATCTATTTAAGTTCACAGACTCATAGTAACAGAGTGCTCACTGCTTTATCCGTAATAATATTACTAATTTCATTTAACATTTTGGTCACGTTTTATTCGTTATGGTGTAAAATTCCAGAGATTTAATTTAGTTTTGTAAATGAAAACGAATCATGTTTCAAATGTAATTTTAAGGGAAGAACTACAAACATCCGGCTTATAAACAAATTTAAACAAATTATAAGTTGATAGTTTTATTAAGAGGGAAGAGCTTTTTATGGAAAAAAGCAAAAAACAAAATAAAATAAGTATATAATTTGAAGAGCAGCTTCAAATACACACAAGTAGTAGTTTATAGTTTTAGATTAGGTTGTTGTATAATCCCTGTTTGTGATTTGCATTAATTTTTTTTATTATTATAAAAACTGACGAATAATTCCTTAAAAGTTATTGCCAAATTCTTCATTATATAACAGATTAAAATATATATGTACGTGCATGAGAAATATCTGTACTACTTCGGAGAGCTAACATTTTTAATCGTGGAAGGGTCTTCTGGGAATCTCAGAAGAATCTCTGCTTCTCCAAGAAGCAGATGTGTTAACTGTGCGGTAATTACAGTATAGTACTGAAATTGAGAGCTCAGAACGTTAGGCAAGTAATTTCTATATTTTGGTACGTATGCAACTATGCAAAATAACTCCAAATATAGTTAAATTCTATACGTTTCTGCCATAAATGGCTAAATAGCATCTTTAGTCTAGGATCACAAAGAAAATTTTTGATTTTGCAACTTTTGTTTGAACTTGCTGGATTGTAATAATTAAGAAGAAATAACAGTTTCTTTTGTTATTGTTACTCATCTGGTGATCGTTTGAAAATTATTTTAGAAGTTGTATTTAGCAGAAAGGTCTAACAATGGTGAGCCACTGCTAGCTTCGTTATCTCTTTTAATATATTAAATTCTATTCTCCATTATAGAGAGCTATTCGATTCGATATACGGGTGCGCACTCTTAACATAGCGAGTGAGCTGAAATTTTGGTATACTTGTATTCATTCGGATGGTAGTGGACGAATACTACTACTGCTTCATGGCTTCTCTGCTACTAATGCTACTTCTGCTACAAATCTTACTACTACTACTATTGGTAGTTCCGAAACTACTGCTATTACTGCTACTACTAGTGTTAATATTACTATTCCTAAGATTGCTACTTCTATACTGAGCTCATTGGTACGTTACTATTGCAAGTAATTTCACTACTAATGCTACTAACCCTGTCGAAAAGTGATACGATTTGCTGGCGGTCAGCTTTAATGTCACCCCAATATTCCTGCATATGCCTACGTGGCGGTGTTGTTTTGCTAACAACGTGAATTTTTATAAAAATGCATACGTCGACAATTCTATGCACAAAATCATAAAAACTTTTTTTTCAATTGAATACAATTTACTTGACGCATACAACAATATGCTGAAGTATTTAAAATTAGTTCAAAGGACCAGTGTATTATTTATACAAATAAAATATTGCAATCTATTTTTAGGCTGTACGTATTTTTTTTTTATGAATTTATTCATATTTATTTTATCACTCGGATTTTGTAAACATAAAATTGTATATTTTTGTTATTTATTTGTTGAAAATTTTCAATAAAATAAAAAATGAGCTGCTGCCAGCAATATATAACGACTGAAACAAATAGCAAATTAATGTAAATTTATTTCTATAGGGTTCACTGAAAAGCGTTTAGTTGTTGTTCTAGAACTTGCTGGCTTCACTGTGTTGAGTTACTTTGTCAAGGATAATAATTTTGCGAGCATTTCAAGTGATATTTTGTATTTAAATCGATAACGTTCTCTAGTTGTTTGGATCATTTAATACGAGCAAATTGTGCCACATGGCTTGAGAAACAACCAATACGAGAACCTGTTACAACTAAAATAACGGATACTGGAGTTATCACCCCGTTTGACAGTTTGTTTGTTAGTTTGTATACAAAGTGTGAAGTAAATAACAGTCAACTTGAGTGAATTTTACGTAAACAAAATTACACAAATAATGAAATTTGTTGGTGTAAATTTTTAAAATGAGAAATTTGGCATTCACCAGTTCGAGTGCGGGGCTTATGAGTCTGTTTTTAGAAAACGATAGAAACAATTCGTTCGTGTATTTACATTGAAAACAAAAACAATTTTTTAAATTTTATTCTTGTTTTCACGAATTTTTTCTGTCGTTTTCTAAAAACAGGCAGTATATGTGCAGCATTTTCGCCACATTAAACAAAATTAATAGTGATGTCTCCATCACTCTTTCCTTTGAGAGCTTCATTTTATTTATTTCTCCCGATTTTTCTTCATTCTTGAATATTACGAGTTTCTGTTTCTTTCCATTATGCAGTAAATAGACTGACTGTTAAGGAGATACATTTTAAATAAGGAGAAAAACAAAATAAAATATTTTAGGTGTAGTGAGAACAAAAATTTTAATTGTGATATATAGAACATGAGCACATACATATGGGGTATTCACAATGTCTGTTATTAAGTCATATTGTCATAATGTCTTAATATTTTAAAGGAGTTTAAACAAATTGTTGTTGTGCTGCAAATAAAAAAAGTCATAAAATAATAAAACTTATCGAGGTATGTTTATTGTTTTATCATAAAATAACAGTGGAATCAGAGTCGTACACTGAAACTCGTCAGTCGAGCCGGCAATAATATTTACAAGCCGACGCTACTTATAAATGATATAAATATAAAAATCGTTTTAAAATTCTTCTCATTTTTATAACCTTAGAAACAATTACATTTTTATAGGAAGAAAGAAAGAAAAAATCGCAAGTTGTAACGATGTACAAGTGGCTGGCAGGCACTTAACGTTTATCCAGTAGCCGCCGTCCATAAAATTATTCAGCTCATATCATTGGCAACAGCTGCTTTATGTATGCACTGGCTTATTTCAAAATGCTGTTTAAGTGTTAGTTAAAAATTTCTAACTCTAAATGGGCTAGAGATCGAAAACATACAGGCAGATAAAATTGCATGTGAGAATTACTAATAAACAAAATAAATAAAAGACAAAAATTGTAAATCACACTGACAAACACCCGCAGAACCGAACAACATGCTGTTTTCGAAGGCTGCTACAACTTCATCTCCAGCGTTCTTCTTGTTTTATCCACTGTGTGTGGTTATCATTAAAAAATAAATTATTAGCTTTATATTTTCACTATTTTCTATTCTTAGAATACGAGAATTTATCTCTCCTAATGAAGCTTTAAATTTAAATTGGCCTTTCTTAATTTTTGTTTTCATTATTGGCTGTGCACACAAGTTGTTACAAGAGATTACTGGAGACATGCAATTCTTAAATCCAAAAAATATCATAAATTAAGTACATTTTCGCAATTCTCAAACATTGTTTGGTAGTTTTTGAATAAACATGTGAGATTTTATATCTTTTTCTTGGTATAAGAACCAATGAAATATAAACTAGCTGAACAATACAAAAAAAAAATGAAATTCAATACAAAACTTAAAAATTCTTGAATCAATCGGATTTCAGACTTGATTCTAGTTCGGCATTTCTTAAATCAATCGCGTTTTTGGCTCATTTAAAGTACGGATTCGGGATTAAAACTGGCTTAAACTTGCAGAATCCGTAGTTGAAATATTCTAAAGTTGATCGCCACTTACCGTACACTTGACGCCGCTTACGATTCATTTAAGTGCGGGTGGATTGATTTCTATTTTCACTGTATGTGTATCAGATGTTAATGGAATTGTGAATGCCTGCAATATTTCATTATACACCTGTATACTACGAAATAATACAGTAAACTGCATTTCCATTTGATTTAAAATATTTTAAACAAATTTTTATAAGAAAAATTATTTTTCGAAGAAAATGAGAAAACTTAACTTCAGCATTTCTCTGTGTTTCATTTTTAGTTTTCTTGTTTCCTTGTTGTTACTGTGGGTGTAAGAAAACAATGTTGTACAAATAGCCTCAGTATTCAGAATGCCTAAAGCATTTTACTCAAAATTGTTCAAGTTTGTTTGTTAAATAATAAAAAATAAAAAAAAGAGAAATAACCATCTTGAGTTGCAAATATTGTAGCAAAATTCATAAAATACGTAAAATAAACCAGGTTAAATTTGCTAAATTATTAAAGAGTTGTAAAGCGTAAAATTTCTAAGAAATTAAATGGAAAAAGTTCTAATGATGTGGAGGGAAAAAACCAAGACTTTTTGAAATATTGAATAATTATTGTTTGCAAAGGCAATCAATAAACGATCCAATTATAAACAGTCAACTTTAGTTTACAGTCAAGTAAACGTGTCAAATATTCCACATGACTCCATAAATTTTGTTCAACAGTAAGAAGCTTTTTAATTTTTTTTTATTTTTAAAATTTTATTTTCCGGCATAATCTCAGGTAATACTTTTTGTATGATCAAGTGAACTGAAATTTATAGCCGTGTGGCTTGATTGAATTCAATACGGAATTTAAATGTAGATGAGTTCGAATTCTGATGAAAGACTGAATAAATTTTTAATTTCTACAATTTTTTTAATTGAACAAAAGAGCAAGAAAAGTAAATTTGAACTACACGCAGAAAAAAAAATGTTAAAATATCGTGTTCGGTCTCAAAAGTGCATCAAGGACAACAACGAAATTTTGCAAACGATGCATTGTTAAAATGGCAACAAATATTTACATTTTGGCAGCATGCTGGTGTTGAATTGACAGCATATCGGTGTTTCAAAGTCGTTGTTATATCTGGTTATAAGGGGACTTGAATGTCCAATTGCCTTCATTTTATTCTGAACTTAATTTTTATAAATAATTTTACAACGAATAATTTTAAAAAGTAAAAATTTTTACTTCTCATGTTGTCCAGCTTTACCGTCGGTTTTGCAACGTTGTTTTTCCCTCAGTGTAAAAGCTGAACGAGCAACTTGTTAGCAGCCGACACATTTTCCACACAGAGACAAATTTTACTTTTTCAATTAACACTTTCAATTAAAAGTTTAATCACTTCATTAAAATTTTTAATATTTTAATAAATAATTTTTTTTTTGCGTATGAAATGCTCGAAATTACAGCTCATTTTTAGTTAAACGATTATCTTATTGCTTTGTTTAATAAATGCCATATTCTTCATACAAATAGAAATTAATACCCAATAAGCTTTCAAATTGAATCGAAATGATTTTTTTTTTGCTTTAAAAATTTGTTTAAAATTTTTAAAATATTTGATTACATTTTTTGTTATTAAAAATTTAATTGAAAATTAATACCACAATAATAAATCGAGGGTGGCAATGGCTACGGTAGTTAGCACGTTGACTGCAAAACAAAGGGTCCTGGCCGGACCTTTGTGCCTTTGTGTCATTTGTTGTCGGAAGGTTTCAGGAGCGAAGGCATAGTCACAGTACCCCCTTCAGCGAATACCACTCCACAGGCACATTAGAGGACCTCCTCCGTCGGTATCATGTTGCACCAGTGAAGTAAAATAATTACTAAAAACGGCTGCTAAAACAAAGCTTGAAAATTGAATACGTCTCCTTGAAAGACTGCTATCAAAACACCAACAAAAAAAACGTGTCAAAAATCAGAGTCGTAAAATTACTGAAGCTTTCCTCTTTCCCCTGTCATTCCCATCTCTATATCTTTCCTATAGAAGTTAAACGTAGTATCAAGCAATCATTGCCTGACCATTACTTCTCCTACAAAAAAAAAACCAATAAAATAATTGATGCTATTAATTTTTTAACAGGCGAAAATCTTATTAATTTTTTAATTGATATTACAAAGTCTTTAATTAAAATTTTCTGTAATTTGTTCTTAGAGCAATTGGTTCGGATTTATTTTATAAAAATTATAGAATAAAAAAATTTGATTTCCACTCGAGTAATGATTTTTACACTTTTTCCTAGGAAGAGCCCCCTGTTAATTATTTTTACAAAATTATTTTACTTTGTATATACGAGTACAATGAACTTCTATTGGAACAAAAATTTCTGATATCGACCGACTCGTTACAAAGAACATTGATGTTGTTCATTTCGTATTCGGTGAAGCGACAGGACAGACGTTCCACTGGACATCTTCAAAAGATCGTATCGGTACATTGTAGTGTGTGACCACTTCACTGCCACTTAGGATTACAAATATGCATTGTCGAAAATATTTATCTAAAAAGCGTCAACAATTCTAATTTTGATTTGATATATGAAGCCAAAGTATACGAAGTAAAATAAGCGTAACCACGAGGATTTCAAATGAAATATATCCAGCTACTTCACTTCAGTTTCATAAATTGGTTTTCAACATACCAATTACTATAGAAACTGAGATACTTTCAAATAAGAAATCCCTGGCGATAATAATTGAACATTTGTAAATCCAACACAACTTTTCCTGACAAATTAAATATGCCAAAAGTTAGAGAGTTTTAAAATTTCCTTTCGGAGATGTTGGTGATAAATTTTGCAGACATTTGACAGAAACAGCATTTTATTTAAATAAAATATTAAGCAGATGACATCGTGATATCTAATTAGAATGCTCGCCAATAAACACAGCGTAGGAGAACGTGAGAAAACTGTCGTTGTGTGAATATATGAGGGAACAGCTCACGGCATTAAACTGATGTAAAGTCGTGCATTAAATATTTCATATTCCTTTAATAATTCCCACTTATTTAAAAATGAAAATGAAAATGAAACGTGCCCGTGAAAAATAGGAAATTAACACTAATTTAACATTTAAATTATTTACGCGTATTTAAATATTTATGATTTCTTTCCCTGATGATATACTTCTGCATTTAAGAAATTTCAACTCACATCTAACACGAGCAATTCACAATTCTATGCCTATTGGAATGCGTCTACAGGAAAGAGAGAAAAAGGAATGAATTTGAATAAATTAAAACTACTGCATACTTTTCACAGCAAACAAATTCAATATTCTGTGGCCTACTTTCAATTGCAAATAAATTTGTTTTTTCTATTGTTCCAGCTAATTAAAATATCTGGCATTTAAAGACTTTTAAATCAATTCATAACAACTGTTTTTTTTAAGACAATAACACCCCGTCCGTTTGGATTACCAAAATATCGATTTTATGTTTTGCTGTGTGTTTTCAAATGAAACATTAATTTTAATTTTTTCAAATTTGTTATTTTTTTGGTTCGTTTTTTTTTTTATTTTTTAGTATTTGTGAAACATGTTTGCAACCACAGAACATGTTTATACAATTTACTTGTATAGTTTTACTATTCGAAAAAATAAAGAGAAGAAAAATTAAACCAAAGCATTTTCCTGCCAATGGCAGGCTACAATATTAACCAGTAAATATGTAGTACAACAATAAAACAATTCTGAAAACATTGTATATTTCATCTGGTAACAACTGTTACCAGTTATATTTTTGGCAATTTATTTTGAACGAAAAAAACAATGTATTTGTTTATGGTTAAAATTTTTAGGATTTGCAAGTTTGATTTATTTTTTCGTCTTTGTTTTTTTTTTGGTGACATTTATAAACCACAAAAATACAAGCAGAAAGCCGATTTAAAAATTTAACCGAGTGAACTAGAAAACATTTTAAAAATTATTTATTAAGAGAATTAACAAAAAAAATATATATATATATTTGAAGAAAATAATTAACGAAACCGTTGGTAAAAGAGAAAAGCAGATTGAATAAATCCTGATGTTAAAATTTAATTTCCATAAATGTGCAAATACTTTTAAAATTAAAACACAACACAGTTTCTTTTTGTGAAATTAAATAATTCTTCTAGTTTTTTACCTCTTTTTATATTAATTACACAGGTCCTTTTGATATATGTAATATTGATTGTTATTATATTTATATTTTTATTAATTTATTTTATATTATAAATAAAAACCCAATTTTCCTGAAGAAGCTACACAAAGGAGTAGTGCTAATGCTAAAATTAACGCTGTCGTCTGTCTACGCTAGAATGCTACAAATTTGCTTTGAAGGAGATAAACTTAGCGGGATGAGTCAGAGTCAACCGATTCCCATAATTTTTTTCCTTATCGAATTGACTCTAATTTTCCTTTTAAAATTTCACGAAAAACGCGGAAAATATATTTATTTGATCGATAACATACATGCGGTCAAAATTACATGTGAAAGTTAATAAAAAAAAAAAAACTAAATCAAAGACAAGAGTGTAAATTACACTGACAAATACGAGCAGAAGGTAACAATATGCTGTTTTCGAAGGCTGCTATACGTCCACAGTGTTATCGTTTTAACCCAAAAGAGCATTGCATTTTTTGACCAATTTAGTACGATTCATTTAAATTATTTGCCACTTTACGGGACTTTAAAAGTGAGCCAAAGGAGCGACTACTTTTAATAAAAAAAAATATAAGAAGAGTAGTAAAATTTTGAAGAATAAAAATCACTATCAGTCCCACGGTCAATTATCAATGATGCATTTTATTAATCATCATTATCAAACTTGTGGTCTATACTTTAGTAGTTGCACTCAGTTAATATCTATTTTATTTTAAAGCATTACATTTCCTTTCGAAAACTCCAACATGCCCATTCAATGAGAAGAACCTTTCATTTGAGTTCAAAATTTTTATTATAAAGAATTCTTTCGTACACAAGTCAAAACCACAAGTCAATAACACAAGTCGAAATAATTTAGTACAAGCAAAATGCTTAAAATGCATTAATTAAGAATTCTTGCCCCTTAAAAGGCAAATTGTAGAAGCAACAAAACAAATTGTGGTTGTTATTTGTGTTCTTCAAATGTACGTTTTCTATTTTAAAAATGCTCCAAAATCAGGCTCTTATTTAAATTATGAAACAACATCAAACATTGAGACCTGCTGCCAACTTTTATTTTCTTTGACACTAAGAAAAACTAAAGAATTTTAATCGAAATTAAATAACAACAAAGTAAAAGAAAATCTCACAAATATTTGAGAAAGCAGATAAGAAGATTTCAGTATATAATTCTAACAAGTTTCTCATTTGCACACAATTTGTCTACAAACAAATTCATGTATTGAATTATTGTTAGCCTACTTTCAGGCTAAACATTTAAACTAAATTAACAGCATATCCAAAGAATTTTATGTGTACATATGTATATATGTATGTATGTATGTGTGTGTGGTGCTTTAGCAAGGATAAGACTTTATTACAAAATAAACAAGAATTTATCATAAGCCTTTAATGCTTTTCAACAAGTTTTTAAACAGGATTTAATAAAACACATCAACACAGGCTAATTTATACAATCGTTTTCCCTCCCACACCAACACACATACAGACAGACAGACACACACACGCACACACACTGAAATTCTTTGCGATTAAGTGTTATATAGAGCATTTAATTTTAGTCTTCAATATAGTTTGGTTAATAAATATATACAGCATCCGACGTTAAACACAACATCAATAGATTAAACAGTCACTGGGACATTTTACATCAATAAACCTCCATCCTTCGCCTTGTGTCTGCTTTTAAAGGAACGAACTGAAACTCTACAGCTTAAGTAACATAAAAACAGAAATCAATCAAATTTAACAACTTAATCCGATTTTTGTCTACAGTCAAGTCAATGTGAATTATATCTCTGCTATAAAAGAAAACTGGCAAATAAACCCAAAAATTTTAAAATGCTTTGAAGAGCAAAAAAGGCCTGCCATAAAGTGGGAAGGGGTAGGGTGGAGGGGGCCGAGAAAAAGAAAATTCTTTGTTATGAAATCATTAAAATGAGATCTATGCGATACACACACACACACACACAGAGATCCATATTCATTGGCTAAATGCTGATACGGCTGAGATAAATACATGAGCACATGCAAACATATACAATCATATACATAAATTGTTATGTAAATGCTGGTATAACAGAAAACAATTAAATATTAATAAAAATGACAAAATGTCACAAGCAGCAGCAGGTTGGTTTTTAAATACTGACTTCAAACACACACATACATATGTATCTGAATTTTTATTAAGACAGTTCTGACATATGTCTGTCTTTATTCTTACAGACCTCGGCCAGATTTCGGTCAGAAATTAAATATACGACTTGTGTGGACATTTTCTCATCGATTTTGTTAAAATTTTATGTCGAAGGGATTTTATTTTTTAATTTTATGCCAAAATGGCTGATGTATGTATTTCTGACTGAATTCGTACAGATTTAATTCGTTACACATATTTTGAATAATTTCTTTTAATGCAAAATGAGAAATAATGAAATTTTTAATTAAAATGTATTTTTCAGACGAAAAACGAAAAAATTTAATTTCATAAAATTTAAAACACAAAATAATAGAAGATCTCAAGCTCATTTAAATAAACTATAATGCAACTAGAAAAAAGATCGAAGCAATTTGAAGAATATTTAAAGTAAAATCTAAATAATGAAAATGTTCTGTCGTGTTCAAGTTCACAGATAATTTATCACAATATTGTAAAGAAATTACATTTTTGATTAGAATAAGAGAAAAAAAAACAATTAATCCAACAATACTTAATATATATTAAGAGTTGAAATGAATTTTTGTTATCATTAAGTACAGTCCATTTAAAACCTTTGAATAAATAAGTTCTGAACAATTTGTGAAGGAATAATTATTTAACGATAAGTGATTTAATTTACATAGAATTCAATTTTGGAATTTGGTAAGTCATCAAAGGGCAAGAAAAAGCTCTTGTCCGCAACAATAAGATTCTGACTTTTTGTCGCCGTTTCTCTCAAATATCTGACAGACGTCTGGCTACTTTGCTGGATGGCTTGTTGTTTGTTTCGATTTGAATGAAAATATCTAAAATTTACACAAACATTTTATATTCCAAAATGAACTCAAATGACCAATAGTTATATGCCAGTTACCCTACTCAACTTGCTGCTTTTCACAAACGAGTATTAAACAAAAAAGAATTTAAGACTTCCTGTAAACCTGGATTCATTTTCCTACAGCTAAGGTATTTGCTCCACCCTCATGTGGGCAGTAAATTCCCCATTCCGATTATGAAACAATTGCTGCGAATTGCTGTTTGTTAAAGCGAGAGGGAAGAGCAATGAAAAAAGATACAATATTTCGTGTACCGGAATAATATGGATACGAAAGCACTTTCAAAGGAAAAAAATCAAGAGAGTTTCTGCTGGAAATGTTACATAGTCTGGACGTGGAAAAATCACACCCATGAATGCACCTAGTTAACACCAGAGGCGCTGCTACTTTGGCTTAATTACACAAAGAACAAAACAAAAAAGTGATTAAATAATTCTAAAGAAGCCTGCCCGAACACATTCATAATTCTTGACATAAAATTCGCACAATAGTGCTTTAAGTTTTCCAATAAACACTTCTGTTGACTTGCCTATTGAATTGTGTTAAAAAGTGGCAGCGATAATATGAATAAATCGAAACAAAGCCAGTTTACTTTTGCGAGATTGTTCGTATTTGCGAATGGCATCTAATTTCCTTTCAAAAACATTTTTCCCATACAAATCAAAGTTTCTTATATTAAATTTTTAATTTATTGTTTGTTGCATTAACAAAACAACAATTTATCTTTGATTGTGAATTTATATACAGAGTTGCATTTTTTTCGTTATCGACACAGACACTACGAATACCACAGAACACCAACGCCTGACGCAATCAGGGTGAATGTTTAGGCTGACTTCTATGTTCGTATAGATCACAATATAGATTTTATTAAGAAAATGAAATTTTGCTCAAAAGGATATACTCATATACACACATACACACATACGTAAGTAAATTTCATAATCAATAACTGAGGCACAAACGATGAAACGACAGCAAAATTTGTGGCGGTGCAATGGCGCTGCTGATGATGCCACCCACTTTCACATCAAGTAGCGTTCTAATACACAATAATAATGGAATTATAGCAGCAGTGATAACAAGGAAAAGAAAAATTTCGTTGGCAATGCCAAGGAGTTGTGTAACAAGCACGCAGGTTTTAAACAAATCCGACAAACAAAAAAATATAGATTATTTTGCTGCCAACATTAATGGCATTAAAACTGTCAACACTTAAGTATCGAATGCTTAACAATAACAAAGGAAAATGTCAACGCCATGTAAAGTAATATCGAGACAAAATTAAGCATGTCTTAAGAGTATTTAATATTTTTCTTCTTTTTTTGTATTCTCAATTTGCAAATATCTTCCGCTAAGCACTTTTACGAGATTTTCTTATACGCTACCAGATGCAAAATATTCGAGAAAGACAAAATAAAAAATAAATGAATTGGAAAACATTTTTTAAATGAAGTATTTGAGAAACATGGCAGCCACATTCGTCAAAGTCGAAATTTTAATACGAGTACCCTCCAACATTCATACAAGAACATAAAACAGTAAAATATTTTTATAAAACTATAAATATTTCTTGATTTTATTTAAATCTTAAGGTTTTTTTTTTGGGAATACTAAAATTTTCCCCCGATTGTTAAGCGATGTTTAACGAAAGATTAAAATAAGAAAAAAAATGTATGGTTTCGGCAGACGTAGGAGACTTCTCCTGAACACTGGTCCGAGAAGAAAAAAAAAAAACTTTTAAGTATTTTAATTGTTAAATACATTCTAGTACATACTAATGAAGTGCCTTATGAAAGGCTTAGTTCTTTGAGCAACTAGTTGAAATTTTTTAATTTTAGACAGGGTGATGCTCGATAACATACAGACAGTAAAATTTACACGTGATAGTTTTTTATTTTTTTAACTTGGACCAGCACTCAGGAGATGACCCCTACATATGCGATGCATTATACTGGAATTAAAGGAAAAGGATAAAAATGACAGCAGATTAGGCTTCACTATTTAACAACTATGCTTTTTGAAATTTTAAATTTTTTTTCTTACAGCAGAGTTGCAGCGCCTCTGATGTCAAGGAGACGTATTAGATTTTGACGCTTCGTTTTTAGTATCCATTTGTAGTAACTATTTTACTTCGCCGGTGCTGCACTATACCAACAAAGGAGAGCGTTCTGATTTGCCTGTGGATTGGGTACAGCTGTATTCGGTACTGTTCAGTGATCAGTGGCTATGCCTCCGTCAATTAAACATTCCGACAACTACTGACACAAAGACACACTAATGCACATCAGAACAAATTCAAGAGATTTTTATGATTTGGTCTGAAACTGTGGTCGAACCCAGGACTTTACAACGTGCAGACTACTTCAGCCATCGCCACCCTGAAGTTGCGTCGTCTCTTAAGTTAAATTTGACGCATTATTTTTAAGCTCAGTGGAGCCATTTTATTTATTATTTTACTACGACGACGTTCTATTCTATTGCTGAAAGAAAACGATGAAGGAGGGGGTCCGATAGCACAGAACTCTCAGAAAAAATCTTTTTGACATGAGCGGGCTGGGAATCGAACCCAGGTCCTTCTGGTTGCAGAGCCAATACGCTAACTAATCGCCATCAGCACCCCCATTGTTGTTTGGTTACACTGTGCTGTTTGTACATTGCACTGATGCTATTTTAGTCCTTCAACGAATTTTTTAAAAAGCTAAGAAATCTCAAATGCTTATATAAAAACTTTCAAAAACCATTTGTATACAAACATAATTTGGTAAAAGATTAGTTTATGATCCACCTTTAAATATAGGGTGCTCTTCATGGGGTAAAAATGGATCAAAAATTATGATAATTTTTCAGAAATGAGAATTCTTCTAGTTTTTTGGCTTCTTTTTATAATTCTTCTTAAATAATTAGTGTAATTAATTTCTGAAATGATATTACGAATATGTTCCATTTCGAGTAAATTTACCCGAGGTTGAGGAACTAACTATTTTGTTTGTCATTTAGTAACGCGCCTATTCTCGTTGGCGTTGCAATTTTAAAAAGACATAAAAATGATGATTTGGCATCACCGTTGACGTTATGGTCATTTATTGAAGCTGTATTGCTATTCTTCATTTTAAAACGAAGATCGTAACGACACTTAAACATTTGTTCCCTGTAGTTATCATTAGGAGCGCCGAAGTTGAGGCGACTTTTGGAAAATAAGAAAAATTAAGATAACAAATTCTAAACACTTTGAAATTTTAGTTTCCGAAATTAAAAAAAAAATCCCACATTACTATCTTTCATTAGATCTTTCACATGGGCAAAACATCCTAAACTTCAATGGTTTTGGGAACGAAGTTTCAATGAAAACTAAATCTGAATTTTCGCATATTGCATTAAAGTTTGTCATGAATTTGTTGTGCACAAATCTTAAGAAAAATAAAAATCACTTGAAATTGTAAAAGAAAATACCGTACTTGCAAAACTTTGCAATATTATCAAACATAAACAAGTAATATATTGCAGCGCTACCACACTTTCATAATTTTTATTTCTGGTTTCTATAACATCTCGTCTTTATTTCAATGTATTTCGAGAATACCAATTTAAGAACGAAGCGACAATAAAAACGAGAATGATATTGAAACAACAATTGTAACGACAACGCCTATGGGAATAGGCCCCTAGCGCAGACAACAAGAAATTTGGGAGTGGTGGCAGCGAAGCGCACCGGGTTAATCTAGTATATGAGAAATAAACAAATTTAGAAAATTTCTTATTTAATTTACTGTATCTGCTTAAAAATATGTTGTAATTCAGATAAGCCATTATTTCCAATTAAAAATGAAGACTCATTGATAGAGTCTTAACTAAATTCGTAAATAGTTAAATCACGATTTATATTTTACTGTCTGAGAGGAAAGAGCTCCATTTTGGTGTTTTGAATTTTACTTTTCATTACTTTTTTATTTACTTATTCAACTTCTTTAAATGTTTTCCCTTGAACTAAAACCAAATAAATAATAATAATAATAACAATTTGTTCGGTATTTTCCAGATAACTGCTCGCATACAGAAAGAAGCAATTAACATAAATAAATATTCAAACATTCAAGGCAATTAACTGGAGAAAATAACACATCAATTCATGATGATCTTAATAGTCATCATCATCATCATCATCATCATTGTTATTATCATTTGCAGCTGTGTGGAGGAATATGTAACAGAGATGTAAAAGTCAGTACAATTGTATTTTTTTCAGTACAAATTCCCATTGCAAAAGTACTGCAGTAGTACTCCAATTACATATTCAGTACAATTTCAAATTCAGTAATTTACAATCGGCAGTGCAGATTTTTATATCGATACACTTCAAATAAATTTATTTTAGCAGAAATAAATATCTACGTTCAGTCAGAGTCAAAACTGTACAAGCTGTCGGTATTTTATACAAATTCGAAAATAAATTTCACAATCATAGTAAAATCTCCATCTATTCGGAGTCACATTTTAACGTCAAGTTTTTTATCCAACTTAATTTCACTTTTCTTTGTTTCAGTATTTGGCAAATTCAATCATGGAGAGATACTTAATTAAGCAGCGCGTTAAGATTTACGAAAATGGGCACACAAATTTAAATGCATAATCAACAAAATATGTCCACAATCGCGAGAATTGTGCGCATGTTTCACAAAACCGAGTCTGTCGGAAATGGGAAAATATCTAAGCATGCACACCCACTTCTTTTTGCGCATTGTTCGCAATAGTGTCACAGAAGAAAAAAGAGAAAATGAGATCGGCCAAGCAGTTACCGTGAATGCTGTTCGCTATGGCGAGAGGATAACAGACTTTTTCTGACCAGAAATTAAGGATATGGCCCTGGACGATGCACAGCCAACGAAACAATGGCTCTTTCCGGGAGAAATACAATGGCCGTGGTGTCTCAATGTTAATTGACCGTCACGATCATATGATTTAATACCGCTGAAGTTCTTTCTCTGGGGGATATTTAAAAAAAAAGTGTACGTCAGTAATCCAAGAACAATTCAAGAGCTGAAGGTTAAGATACCTCGGCAAATTAACAACATTGAACCTAAATTATGTCTCAGAGTGATTGAAAGAAAATACCGACCACCGGATAGGGGTATAACATCGAAGCGTAGCGTAAAATAAAAAAAAATATTGAAATAATTCTGTGAAAACTTTTTGTTTTATTTACAATTAACATTGTGCGTTTGGCTTGGACCAACCTTTATAATGCTTGAAATGCAAGGCCTTTTAAATTACTTATAAATTTCATATGGTTATAACAAAACTAATGGCTTTAACGAATTCAAAACAAAGCATTAAAATTAGTAAACCATCTTCGAATAAATCAATTATAATCAATCAAACAATTATATATGCAACATATAAGGGCGCTACAAAATGCAACTCTTATTGCATGTATGCAAGTGTTTGCACAATATCGGACATCATACGATACATTTCATGAGGAATAATCATTCGGTAAATACGAGCGGTATTGGAAATTGTAAAGCACTCGATTAAATACAATTTCGAAAGTGTCAATTATCATCCCTGGTATGAACGTACTAAATAAAATAATTGGGTTGCAAAAGGAAACATACTGTTTTTCAATTTTGTTCAGGTTGTAAAGTACAAATAAACAAACGAATGAACGAAGCAATTTGCTATGAAGGATAATTTGTAAGCCAAAGAGAGAGAGAGAGAGAGAGACATAGTGTTCTTAACCACACGTTAATATAAAACTTTGACAGGAAATAAGAAAATAAGCAGGAGCCTGAAAAAGCTGAAGATGCTAAGAAAAAAAGCCTACGCCAGCAAGCATGAGAAGCATTTCTTTCAAGGACAAGACAAACAGCGATGGCAGTTAAACTTTAAGTTGTATACTCGTATGTGTATGTGGGAGTGGGAGTGTGTAGATGGCTGTTTGTGTGTGTGTGTGGCACGATAGAAACAAACACAACTCCTATTACGAATTCCCTTTTCACAAGAATATTATTTTCAAATCCTATCCAAACCTGCCATAATCCAGCTGAGTAAAGAGGGAGTTTGTATATTCAAATTGTCAAATAGCTGGCGAATCAAAATTTATAATTCCTTCATAGAAAATATGTATTGCATATATGGGGGAGTGAACTGAGGACTTGTACCACAAAAACTGAAAATATTTTATTTTATCATTTCATTTGATGGGGAACGTCGTATTTATTTTTGTCTTGGGCCAGCACTCAGGAGATGGCCCCTACAAATGCGGTGCATTGTGCTGGATCTAGAGTGAAGGGATTGTAGGAGACGCGATAGTAGGTGAAGCTTCACAATCTTACAACACTGCTCTTTGCACATACTTGGTTTTTTTACAGCAGTGTTGTAACGTCTCTGATGTCAAAGAGACGTATTAAATTTTGAAGCTTCGTTTTTTAGTAACCATTTTTAGGAATTATTTTACTTCGCCGGCGCTACACAATACCGACGAAGGAGGACCTTCTAATGTTCCTGTGGGGATTGGTTACAGCTGAAGCCGTTACTGTTTGGTGACCAGTGCCTACGCCTTCGCCACTGAAATCTTCCGACAACAACTGACAGAAAGCCACACACAAATGCACATCAGAGAAAATGCGAGATGTTTTTATGAGTCTGAAACTGGGGTCGTTTTGTATATTATGTATAGTATCGTTTGAAATATTATTCGTCAGATATTTCTCCAGTCGAAAAAAAACTTACACACGTGTATTGGAGTGTTTTGCTGGAATTATATATCACTCTTACCCAGCGGCAAAATTTACAAGCCAAACAGCCCTGCTGGAAGGTATCTACCCTTCTTTCCTATGGCCTTCTATCAGAAGAGGAATATGTAATTGAAATATTTTTATGTTTTGTGTTGATAGCAGCAACGTTATGATCTGTTACATACGGAGAAAAATCCAGATACCAACGAAGAAAGGGGCATCATCTGGCTTAGCAATTCAAGTAGGACATTTAATAAAATGCTAAGTTAGACCTGCTTGATCAGTGCTTCCATCAGGCCTATTTGGTAGGGGAGTACGCAGTGGCGTTCACAGTGACAGTGTCTTATACTGTGAGCATGTTCCATATACAGTGAAAGCTCTCCCAACATACTCTTGTGTTGGGGATTGCATCGAAATTGCTGTTTATTTGAGCTAGTGTTGTCAGCTTGAGAGTCACAAAATGGCACAGAAAAAAATTATTTTATCTATTGAAGAACAAATGGAAATTACATGTACTTGATTCCTTAAATACTTGAGATGAAACATTAAATAAAATTGCCGGTGTGAAGTATTTTACGAATTCGTCGCATTTAAAAAACAATTAAAAGCATTTTTTTTTTATCTGGGACCAGCACTCAGGAGATGAGCCCTACACATGCGATGTATTGTGCTATTACTATAGGAAAGAGATACTTAGAGAAATGACAGGAGGTGAAGCTTAATTAATTATTGTACAGCTCTGCTTTTTTGCACGTTCTTTGGTTATAGCAGTGCTGAAGCTTCGGTTTAGTAACCATTTTTATTATTATTTTACTTCGCCGGTGCTACACACTACAATCTTAAAGGCTCAAATTGAACCGATCTAACGTAAAGCAATCAATTCTGAATAAATTTTTTGACCACATGAAGAAAATATTTAAAATAATAAAAGTGGTGCTCTAATAACCGCGCAAAAATACTGCGACAGTGAGTGTCCGCTTAGGAGAGGTTTCACTGTATATGGCTGATTAACCCTTATGTGAGTGGAAAAAAAACAGCTTTAAGAGCATGGCAGGGTATCCGAGTACCTATATGGAAATAGTGTTGGAAAGAAATGTTTTTCTACAAACATCTCTATAAAATCATGTAAAATAAGTCTGAGATTTGCAATTCATGTACCTTGCCATAAGAAAGTCGTTATTTTTAAAAATATACAGATAAAAATTTGTGAAGACGTGTGCCTTGATGCGCTGTCCCAATATACACGGTCGGCCAAAAGTAATCACCCGGGCCGTAAGTAATCAGCCGATGTCTTTTTGCTGTAATTTTATTTAATAAAAACCTTTGGATCTGCATGTATGGTCAGCAACTCTGGCGGCGGTCACTTAGCAGTGCCAAAAATTTGTCTTAAAAAAAATTACAGCAAAAGAACAGCGGGTGATTACTTATCCCCCGGGTGATTACTTTTGGCCCACCCTGTACATTAAAAACTCAATTTTGAGTCGTATTAAATTGTCTAATGACTTCGACCCAATTATTTTTCTAGGATCTTAGATTAAAAAATATATTGATTATGTTTTGCGGACTTTTCTTTTTATTTTTCTGTTGTGGTAGAAAAGTGGAAGCCTTCGGACCGCTGTTATATTCTTTTCGATGATCTGCACTAAAATATACATGTACAACTTGGCAGTTTGTTTTCCAGCAGTAAATTGTATATATGCGTACATACAAAATTTGCTATATATTGATGGCAGTACAGTGAAACTTTTATATAACGAACTTCGGTACAACGAGAAACGAACTTTTCCCTGGGTCCCCAGGAAAAAATCTTCTTTGCAAAGTTTTGCACATAACAATTCACTTCAATAATAACAAAGAAATTCGCAGCAATTAAGCCTCTACGTAGAGAAGTATTTATTCCAAAGCGTTTATATACGGGTGCCTCCGTAACCTATTGCAGGAGCATTAAAGCCGCGGCACATAGAATCCGTCATACGACATACTTTGTATTTTTCAATCGACATTAACCTGCACAATTGTTGACGAATATCAATTCTTAGCCAGCCAGCGTTGCCATGACCAAAAAAAACTTCTGCAAACAAAATTTAAAGTGTGAAAATATGAAAACAAAATGAAATTATGTTTTACTTTATCAAAATAAGTCTTCAATATCTTTGCACCAGCCACAGATTTTATAAAAAAAAAGTTTCAATAAAACTCTATTCAATCTAAATCAAATAATTATTTATCTATTTTGGATTTGAGTATCGTTTTTGTTTTTTTTTTTTTTGCTTCTGCTACAGCAGACTTGAATTTTTTGTTTCAAAAGAAATGATTTTTTAATAAAACAAAAAGCTGTTAACAGTGTTACGCAATGAATAAAACCTGATTTTAAGACTTCACAAGCTATTTGTAAAAAATTTACACATTTAATATTAATTACGCTGAAAAAATGTAACCAAAATGCAAAACATATTCATATAGCCACACTTAAAAATAATATAAACAATTTTGGTTGGAAATAAACTGAAACGGCAACGCTGCACATAGCTGTGAAACCACTCAACGTACGTTAAAAGTTGACCAACTTTCGTACTTTGCTTTGACTGAGACGTACTGAATGCAACAAAACCCCTAAGAAAACATGTATTCAACTTAGTTGTCAGGTGAAAAAGGCAAAGCATGACGAATTGTACGAGCAGCGGTCTTTAGTCTTATCAATCTGGAGATGCGGGTTCGTTGGTATCTTATGGTATCACAATGGGCCTAAGCTCTGGCAGAAGTGGGGCGTTCTGCAACGGGGAGGGTCGGCCGCCACGTAACCTAACCTAATATATTTGGAAGTGCATATGTAAAGCGAAGCATTCATTCAAAAGCCTCAATACAACGAACGCTTTAATTTATTAAAATCTAATAAAAAAAAAAAAAAAACAAAACCTTTTGAATAGTGAATTAGTAAAAAAAAAACCATCGTTATAACGAACTTCTTTAAGTTTCCACTGATACAACGATACAACGAGTCACTGTTTAACGAATCAAGAGCTACAACGAAGTATTTTTCGATCCCCGTCAGATTCGTTATATCGAAGTTTCACTGTACTTTAACGACGCCGTTAATCATGCTAAACATTAAAGTACTATTTAAAATTCGAACCTTAGATTTATTGTGGACATGTGAGTGTTAAAATTTGCTATTTTCATACATCAGTTTTTCCAATTTTTGTTAAAATGTATTCCTCCTTTTTTTTTAAAAAAGGCCAAGTTAATAAATAAAACAAAATTTATGCTTACTTGAATTGTGAATTTGTTACGCAACTACATTGAATTTCAAATTCGGCTGTTGAAATGAATTTGGCAGACTTTTTTCTTTATTTCTTTAGCACAAATACGGGAAACACGGAATATCTGTATGTACGTTAGGAGCAGCAAAGGAATCGCATATACAAACACTAATTTGACCGAAAAATCACCCAAAAAATACCAACAATAAATTTATAAACCACAAATGAAAAAAAGAATGGTTTATTTAGTTTGAAATTTTCGTTTAGGTTACTTTTCTTTTTTTATATTTCCTTTTTTTTTTTCTTTTCTTTTTCTTAATTCTTGACAGGTTTTGTAAGAGCTGGATAAAAGATTGCCTTTTTAGGCTGCTTAATTTTTATTCTTCACTGGTGTTTTTTTTTTCTGAACTGTTGTTTTGTTTTTATTCTTTCTTTTTATATTTATGTTTGGTTAGGATTTAGCAATTCCTTAACAATTGGGAAAGTATAGTGTAAATTTGTTTTATAAGGCTGGTAATAGGCATGCTGCTTAAGAGGAAAGCCTTCGAACAAATCACTTTCGGAAATGGGTTTTAAGAATGTGCACCAAATATGTTTTTTATTTATTTACTTATTTTTAACACTATATTCCTTTACTTTTTGTATTATATTTTTGCCTAAAAGTATGCTTTCTTTACATGTTTTTATATAAGCCTGTTGGTGTACTTCTTTTTTGTGAGCACACAAATAATAAGAACGCTGTAATAATCACTGCACTTCTTCAAACTTATTTCAAAATATTAAGCACAACGTTTTGAATTAAAATTTTTGCATTTATTTTAAACTAGAAAAATGAAAGCTAACTTTCATTTGGAATCCGTTTCCGCACGTTCTTACGAAACACGTCAACTTAGCCGAAATGTCTACTTTCAACTAAACGTTTTTGCTCTGTTAAATTTTAGTCGGCACACAAATTTACTCATGTTGCTCAATGACATCGTTTTCCAACTTTTAATGTTTCGCCGTTAAAGTGTTTATTTGTTATTTTGGACTTGTGTGTGCGCGCGTGCATGTGCGTTGCAAAGAGAGTGCATGTGTTAATACTGCTGGCCAAATTTTCTTGGGTACTTCTGCAACAAACTACCACAAGTTGCTTTCGTTTTGCTTGGAGTCGTCGCTTATTTCATACCCTTTTCGGGGACCTTAACGAGTGTTTCTCTGTAAATGCGTACGATAGTTACCCCTCACAATTTGTGGTTGTTAACGCTTTTTTAGCAAATTTTTTAGAAAATTATTTGTTTCTATTTGAATTCGCTTGGATTTTCTTTTGAAATATCTTGAACACTGCAAGAGAACATTTTGCTCTTTCACATTCTCTTAAGGCCTGTTAGTTTTTATGAGTTGACCATTCTAGTAGCGCCATGTGGTGAATATACTACTAGACTAATACGTACGAGTGCTCCTTACACAACTATTTTTTTTTTTGAAAAGAATGGTAAAATTTACTTACAATTGAATTTATTTTTAATTCCTGAAAGGAAGCGGTTTCAGAATTTGGGAGATAAAGCAATACATGCAAATTATATTGAATTTCTCGATAAAGTAATATTTATTTTGCAAAGCAGCTTTGCTGGGCATTTGAAATATAATCAAGAATATGAAATTGGAACAGAAACAGCCATAATGATCGAAAATATAAACAGATGAGCAATTTTGGGGCTGTAAAGTATGTCACGTAGTAAAAGGTCCTTCTTTGATGCTTTTAGAAAACTTTGTAAGTTCCAAGAGTGCAACAGATATGTTTCGTAATCGGAATTCAAACTACATATCGTCATATTCATTAAAGGCCTATGTGATAGTGTTTTCACACCGACTGGTTTTAAGGCAAAAGTTGGTTTTACGTTAAATTCAACTACTACTGTTTTTACCATATGAAAATAAAACCTTTTTTGAAATTAATTTAAATTGATTAAATGAAATACAACCTTGATTTTCATGTACTAAAGACAGCGCTACCAAGTGAAAAAATGTAAAACAAAAAAATAATATAGCCAATCCTAGTTTTGATTTCCCTATTCCATAATTTGAGGGTAACGATGGCTGAGATATTTAGCATTTCGACTACAAAACCAAAAGTCCTGCGTTCGAGCCCAGTATTGAAGTAAAAATACTTGAATTTTTTCTGATGAACATTAGCGTTCTTTTATGGAAATTATTGGTGGAAATGCATAGTCACTGGTCACTGAAGAGCGCCGGCTTTAGCCAGAAGTAACAGCAGAAAAGCCTCCTTCGTATCATCATCGCGAAAGTAAAATAATTCACAAAAATAGCTACTAAACACAGCTTAAAAAAAATTTAATGTGTCTCCCAGACATCAGAGGCATTGCAACACTAATAATATAAAGAAAACAGAAACGTGCAAAAATAAAATCAAAATGTGTGAAGCTTTATTCGCTCTCTCTATCCCTTCACCTGCTGTCATCTCTATAAATATTTCTTTCCTGTAGAAGGTAATACGATGCACGAGCCCTAACCTCTATTAATTCGTAACCCATTAATTTTTATGTCAAATCAACATTCAAAAACACATATTTTAGAAAATAAAAAGTTAAATTTTTCTGAAATGTTGTTTTGTTATCTTTAAATTTATAAGAAGATTTTTGTACATGTTAAGCATGAAACACATTCGCCACAGCGGGCTACGAGCTACAGACTCTACAAATGTAGTTGTCTGCAGTCGTTCCCTTGTAGCCGGCTACTTAATTATTTTGAAGACGTCAGCTATGAACAACTGCTCACCACAGAAATGTGTACTTCGTATATTTCAGTTGAGCCACTTTAAAGCATTTCTGTTTCAAAAAAAAAAACACTTGTTTTCATTCCACTTAAATATTTAAAAACAGGCCAACTTATATATGCAAAACTTCTTTGTTGTTAATATATGAGTTAATAATATAATACATTAATTTTTTCTATTCTTTTCTTTTCAAGTAAAAGAAAGTCATTTTAAGCTCTTACATATTAATAATTTCTCATTATATTGGCAGCACTATAATTACATATTGTCGCTTGTCAAAATAGAAATTATCCTAAGTTGGCGACAGCTACAAAAGTGGTCGTGCAGCCGTGTAGCAGTGATGTCGTCAAAAATAATCGTTTCCATATAAACGTGAGTATTTTAACTTTGACAGATTATAGCTGGTAGCCTGCTGTGGCGAATGTGTTTCATGCTTTAAGATAAATATATTGAAAACACGAACTAAAACTAAAGTTCATTATTAATGTAAGAAATTATTTGACAACAGTAGTACAGTGTATAAATTCGTCTTAAAGTTACACGAAAAATGTGTTCATAAACAAAAAATTAAAATGTAGCGTTATTTTTTATTTGCGGACGCAACCATTTACAATTCACTGGTTTTTCAATTGTTTCAGACCAGTTTGAAGCTATGTCACGCATAGTGCTACGACGATTTTGTTCAATTAAAGCCGCTAAAGCTCTTTTGTCGCGTGATATAATTTTGGAGACCCATCCTCTCTTTGCAACTTTATCGCTGTAGTTTTTACTTTCTCGATATTTTTTAACGATGCCTCGTAGTGTTGATCTGGAATGTTTAAGATCAGTGCATATTTTGCAAGACCTCTTGCCCGATTTGAATTTATTAATGATTAGTATTCCAATTTCTTCACAAAATTACTTGTTTAAGAAATAGTCAAAATTCGATAAAAACAAAAATGCCGATTTTCTCTTCTCTGACAGCTCTTCACTTTTAATATGACGGTACATTTTTATTTTTTGTTTATAATCACAGTGAACTTAAGAAAAAAATTAAAAAATCTGGAATGTTTAAGATCAGAGCATATTTTGCAAGACCTCTTGCCCGATTTGAATTTATTAATGATTAGTATTCCAATTTCTTCACAAAATTACTTGTTTAAGAAATAGTCAAAATTCGATAAAAACAAAAATGCCGATTTTCTCTTCTCTGACAGCTCTTCACTTTTAATATGACGGTACATTTTCATTTTTTGTTTATAATCACAGTGAACTTAAGAAAAAAATTAAAAAATTTAGAGCAAACTGGTAACAAATCTCTTGTTTATTAAAATCTCAACATTTGCTTACAAGCATTTATTGCTGGAATTAAATACAACAGGTATAAAATCGAAGAAACTACGAGTACATATATTCTAAATTATTAAGTTGGACCAGACTTCATGTGGGCGCCTTTGAAATAAATCTTTCATTGCTGCAAATTTAACTACGCCACAGATAACTATCTGCCTTCTTATGTGCTTCAACAAAAAAAAAAAAAACCCACAACCCATTCGTTCAATGAACTTCGAAATGTGTTAAACGTCAAATATTTATGTCTGTTCAAACAAACAGTCGCACGTATGTAAGGCCATTTCTTAACAATGTGTATCGTTTTAACTGTATATTTTGAGGCAACAATGTTTGCACTCTTCACCTAAATACAATAAAATGTTCCATATAAACGCACAAATATGTTAATACATACATATGTACATATATTGAATGTCAAACTTTAATAAAATTATGTAGAACATTAAGTGCAAATATACAAAAATAAATTTCGCCTTGAAATCTGCAAAGTGAAACTTTAATGGACCAACTTTGTGTAAAATTTAAAACAGATATATCCTGCACTCTTTCATTTAAAATCGACTCTTAACAAGGCTCTCTTTTTAACACAGCGAATTAGTAGCCTTTAGCAACATTTCGGAATGAATTGGCAACATGTTGCGTATACATTATGCCCAATACTCAGCCGTTCGTGAGTTGAAAATGCATTCAACGAAATAAACTGAACTCGGGGGCAAATTGAAGTCTATTTTAAGGTTTACACAAAAATTTATTTGTGTCATTCGCCAAACGATAGCGAAAGTGTAATGAACGCCCCAAAGCTATGAAACATAAAAACGTACAAACAGCAATGTTTTTCTGTTTTTTTTTATTTTTGTTATAAAGAACAAACAAGCGAAAAATAGGGAAAACTAAATTTGTAAATGAAAAAGTTTTTATACGAAACAGGAAAGGCTTTCACAAAAGTTATACAATAAAATTTTGTTAAGGAAATTATTAAGTTTATATAAAGAAAATTTAGTTTTTTACTTTGCACATTTTTTACTAAAGTCGTCGCTATAAATAACTATTCTTTAATACTTTAAAATTTCAACACTACTAATTGGATCTTTTAAAACACAAAAAAAGCAACTAAAATATGCATGTAACCCCTCGGTAAGTTGAGAAATACAAAAATCAAAAGCCAGGAAACAGTAATAAAAATAATACTACACGTCACCAAAAATATATAAAATGTCAAAATATTAAGGACTTAATCTCCCTTGAAATGAATGCAAAAAAAAGTAGCATCAATCCAATTTCATACCACGCTCTATGGACAGTACCATAATATTCTTATAGAGTGAGCAGCAACAGCACACAGATGCCATACAATAATACCAAAATATAGCAGACCCCCACATCCATACAGACATACATACATAAATACATACCTACTCTTACATACAGGAATAACAAAAAAAGCAAACAAATTAAAATTTCACTTTGTTTCAGAAGACAGCTACAAAAAGGACAACGGAAAGTAATTTACCGACGGAAAAGTCTGGTTGTTAAGTTTACAATAAATAAGTAACAGTCATGTAGCAACTTGCACACACACACACAAACATTTCAGTTTTTTTCAACTTTTCAGTAAAAAAAAAAAACAAATTTTAAGATGAAAATTAATTGAAATTTTTCATAAGGATTATAAACTCACACACAGGGTGAAGTTATATACTGCAACGAATAATGTTAAATATTAATTTATCTTTTTCGTCCTTTAAGCTGCTGTATGTCTATTTTGATTGAAGTAAGGAAACAAAGTGAGAAAAACAAATTTTTTATGTCTACAATATTTCCATTAGAATGCGATCAAATTTGCAAGTTCGGCGTTGGAGTTCAAATGATTGATATTTTTTGTTGAACATGTTCAAAAGCTCTGGCACGGGCTAACAAAACTAAGAAAACAAAAAATACTCGTACGTCCGTCCAATATTGTTCGAAAACGTTAAATATTTATAATTATTCTAGTTTTTTTGATCTTTTTTTATATTAATTACACTAATTATTTAATTATTATAAACAAAAGCCAATTTTCCAGAAGAAGACCCAGCTAAATAAACGACACGCATTCATTGAAATTAACTGAGTTCATATTTTTCTTTTTCGTTGGCAACAAAGCAAAAGCAGAAGCAATTTTGTTAAGTTCGTGAACGAGAGCAATATCAGTGTTGCCGAATACTTTTTTAATTAAATAAAATGATTTGATTATTTTTATTTATTTAACACAAGCCAAAATTAATTACGATTATTTATTTTTGTTTGTTGCATGGTATAGCTAATCTATATCTCTAAATATCGTCATATAAAATGTAAAACCATGTAAATGACAAAATTTAAAAAATCGGTCTCTAATGAATATTGTGTACCATGTAAAAATGCATGTCGATGTAAAATAAGCTATTTTATCAAAATAAATGTGATTCTTTTAATTTTATGCGAGTTTTGAAGAAACTTTCTTCAAGTTGGTTACTTTTCCCTCTCCTTTAAAATCTAAAAAAAGTGTAGTTACATGGTTTTACGATTTATATGACGATACGATACGATATATACATTAGCTATACCATGGAATTTCTTTAGCTTTACAAAAATTTGGTATCAGCACCAATGAGTTGCTAATTTAAATTACCTAAACCATACAAAACACATACTAAATAAATAGTTTTTAATGCAATTTATTAGGAATTTTAACTCTAAATGATTGTAAAATTCATATAAATCATAATATATAATTGTGTGAAACTAAAAGAAAAATTTTCGAAAATGCATAACAAAATACAAGCAAATGCACGAACACCACAAATAAATCGCCAAAGTTTTAAATTTATTGCTTTTTCATGTGAAAATTAAATTAATTAAAAAAAAACCGGAAAATATCTTTGAGGTGCTTTATTGTCAAAGCATTAGCGAAACGGCAACACTGATCACTATCAACAACAACAAACTGAATACGCAGAACAATGAATGGACGAGACCAATGACTTTTATATTGAGAGATGTACAGAGTAGTTGAAAAATGTTATTGGGTCACCAGTCACAATTCACACAAAGTACGAATGCAGAAAATACTGACTTTTACCCTTCTTGCAGGTCTCTGGTATGCATATATTTCGAATGAATGAATGCTTCTCAACACAGTAGATTTTTGAGTGCAATATTTTTTATAAATAAGAAAGGAGAACTCTTTTCATTTCTCTCTCTCTCACTCAAATTATTGCTGAGCACGTAATAAAAAATTCTTAAGTTTTACAGAAACAGAGAAAGAGACGGAAACTTAAGAGAGCAAAAAATCACTTGTTACAGCCATACCTAAACACCAGCGGAAAGCGTTTTCTAGATGTCAAAAATTCTCATGCCCATACATTTTGTATGTAGGATACCGAAATAACGCGGCGTCAACGTACCAGCAACGATTGCAATTGGAAAATCCGATTTTGACAGTGCGTTTAATATTGAAGTAAGTTGCAAATAAAGAAGGTGAAAGAAATAAACATAATAAAATATTTGTTATTCGAAAATAGAGGTAAGTAAATTCTCCAAATTGTCCATATATGTAACTCATTGTTTAAACCTTTTTTTATAAAATGCTTATTTAAAAATCGCAAACACCAAATAAACTTTATTATTAAAATAATCAGTTTTGTTATATTTTTTTTTGTAACCCTGTTTTGATCGTTTTGACCTAGAGTTGCCGCTTTTATTTATGTATGGCATTTCAGCGTAAAAGCTAAGCGGAAAAAACGTTCCGCTTTCCGCTCTTGTTTACGTATGGCTGTTAGAAATTTTGTTAAAAATACTGAAGAGAGAAAAGATGAAAATCATGTGCAAGAAGTTAAGTAACGGTTTCTATGTGCATTTAAATATTTATATACGTGGATTTGTTTTGCTTTTCTGTTAAATTTTGAACACCTGCATTTAAGAAGAAGACCCAACACAATGATATATTAAATATTATTTGGAATTTTTGGAAATGGAATAACAAAACTTAATATGAATCGATAACCTGAGAAATGGGAATTATTGTAGAAAAGCATAATATTACGATGGTTTTTTTTTTAGGAGCACAATTTTACATACATACATGTACCTATGTACATACAAACATACATAAATATCTGGATTAGTAATTGAAATTGTTGCTTCTTACAAATCGTATTATACAAATTTTATGAAATTTAATTTTTAATTTAAATTTTTTTTTGTTTTACGGATCGAATATTATTAATTTATGTCTGCTGCCTGTTTTATTATTATTAATCTTTTCCCAGTTTTCTAATTATGTACATACTTTTCCTAATTTGAATTTCTTACCTCCAAGTCTGAATAATCCTAGACTCGGAATTTGTCTTTTTATGTTTCCATAAACTAATCGTAGTGCACAAATTCATTACCATGTATAGAATAGGCTTCAGAATACACACACATATTTATCATCTGATAGCTCCCCTATTAACGAAATCTCGTGTACCTACATATGTATGTATGAACGTATGTACATTGCCACCATATGAACTAGAATGGCAATTCAATTTTCCTGCATTATGTGGTTATGATTTGCGAAAATGCTGTAAATTAAAACCACGGAACTTAAGCAACCTCCTTGGTATCTGTGAAACTAATCAAAGGAATGTTAATCTTACAAATGTTAAAAGATTTATTTAACACACACGTGATATATCTCAGGAACTAGGAAACAGCGAAAAAGTAATAAAAGTATGTTTTCAATAACAAAAGAAAAAAAAAATTGACAATTGCAAAACATTTATGTATGTAGAACATAAAATTATTAATAATTAAGAAGGGTTTATATTGCTAAGCAAAAATTTATCTAATCAATAACATTTTGATAATTTATAAAAAATCTAGCTTGCACCTACTTTGTCTGCAAGCATGAAAACAATCCTAATATGCCAATTGATACACACACCCACACATATGCATGGGTATGTTCAGCCATGATCAGTATGATTTTGAAAAGCAACGAAATTTAAAAATTGCATGCAAAAAAAGTATTCTCACCTCTTCAATTTCAACCACCTTCACCATTATATGGATATAATTTGTACGTACATACATATTTATACATATATTTAGTACATACATATATACACAAAATGCATTGATATAAAAAACGGTTAACGAAATAAATACGCAGGTACGAGTCGATGAAAACAACTTTTTACTAATTAAGCACGTTAATAAGTTCACTAAATGATTAATTTTTCACTTCATTTAATAAGATTTATGTTACAACACTTCTAACTAACCACACGCGCACACGCACTACCACGACCGATTGATTGAATTAACACGAGCGAACTGAAAACCTTCTTAAATAAAAAGATAAACGTCAGATTGCAAATAAATTGCAACAATAGCAAAAGCTCATCTGAAGTGTCTTTCAATTCTACATAAGAATGTATTTACAGGGATGGAAAGTTCGATGCTATTGATATAAAATTTTTAATATTCATTGATGTTCAGTGCTGCTTACGGGGAAACGTTGAATCTAACACAAACATTAACCTTAAAAATTATTCTAGTAATATGTAGATTATTTTCGTTTAAATTATAAAACAGAAAAGTGTGTAAAAAAAATTTGGTATACTCGTAAAAGAATTTTATGGATGGGTCGAAATTATTCGACACTTTTAATTGATTGCGATTGGGTGTACGTGCAATGTTTGAAATGTCTTCAGTTCTACGGGAAATATGATATACCGATTACTATTTTAACTATAAATATACATATGTTTTCCACACTTATCCAGAATAGCTCAAAAGGAGTAGTGGCATTTTTATGAAACTATTGTCAATGGGTATGTGAATAAAACAAAATATTTATGGTGAAAGGAAGGTTATGTTAAGAAAAAGTGTAAAAGTATTGAATTATAGAATTATAAAATATACACAAAACAAATATAAATCATCAATTTATAAATAATTAAAAAAGGTTTCGATTGGTGTGCAAAAAATTGTTTAATGTACTAGTACTACATAATAAATTTCTTACAATTTAATAAATGCAGCTGTTGCCAGTGATAGAACGGCGACTAGTAGCTAAACGTGACGCCCACCCAAATAAGCTGCACACACAAAATTTGCTCACTGAATATTTGTGGATGTGGCGATTTTTCTTGCTTACTTACTTTCTTACTTTTAAGTTATGAAAAAAAAGTTCCTACCGTTTGCTATTTGAAAGTAGAAATTTAAGTTTGCCATCCCTGTCGTACTTGTCATATTCTTCTTTACACATTCTCCCATCTTTAATAGCATAGTAATGAATTTGCCTTCTTCGCGCCAAAATTGAATTCGCTTAGCTCATACTACTTCAGAATTGATATTCGTATTCTACAGTGGACAATATTCGATTATGGTAAATAATAAAATTTAATTTATTACTCAATAGCAAAACCAGTTAATTGCATGATTTTGTAATGGGAAGGAATATTTTTCATGATCCCAATAATTAGTTGTAATGTCTATATTTTAGTAAAATATATGTGAACGGAATAAAATTGCCTAGTTATTTTAACGTTTTATTATCCGATGGTGTGAAATACTAAATTTAGGAAATGAAAATTAACTTCATTAGTACTATGTACACATATGTATGTATAGCCAATTAATTGTCCTTTTGAAATAGTATGTTTCGTCAGTTGGTTATTGTACTGCTAATGAAAAAAATAAAATTTACAACTTTAAATTTTTGACATTTAATAATATTATTATTATTATTATTAGTATTATCAATAAATAAGTAAAAAACATTTTCAACTATATATACGGTAAAAACTATTGAATCAGATTCTATAGTCAGATATTGTGGCATGCTTTTTTGCAAAGAACATTGGGAATATCATTATGTACAGTAAGGTGGGTAAATTTTCTCGCCAAAAATCGTACAGCAAAAACGTAATGTATGCTAAATTCTAAGCAAAATTTCCTAAGAAACCATAGGTCCGTGACATCCTTGAAATTCAATAAGCGCTAAAAAGATAAGTGAGTATGGCAATAAAAATTAATGTTTTAAAATCTATCCTTATTTAAAATAAATCTGTTTTTAAATATCTTTTATATATTTAGAGAACAGGGTACTTAAAAAGTGGAATTAATTTTAAATTTCAGCTATAATATTGACGTAGTAAATAGTCAATCAACTTTTGTTTTCGAATTATCAGCGATTTTTTAAACTCTTTGACTCAGTCTATGAATATTAATTAATTTTTTTTTCCTTAAGCAAAAGAATTAATGTTTAAATAAACTTATCTAAATAAATATAACTGTTTTAAATTTAATAATACGAAACTTTATATAAAATTGTATGGAATAAGTGAATTAATTAAGTCATGAATTACCTTTGTTGAAAAGCCTCGGTAAAGATATATAATAATATTGTTAATAAATAATAAAATTTCGAGGTTGAGAAATACAAAATTAAAAAATATAGAATATATTTAGGCTGTATAAAAACATCTGTGTAAGGGTAGAAAATTTTGTATATAAGCAGATTTTCATTGACATATGTATTTTATCTGAAAATTTAAAAAAGAAGCCGATTCTTTATTATAAATAACAATTTCTTTATAAATTACATTCTGTTAAGCACTGTGGAAGTTGATATTCGGGAATATTTTACACGACTACTTGTACGTTTACCTTTTATTCTACTGCGTATCGTAGAGCTTCGTCATTAAATCATCGTATATACTATTTGGTATTAAGAAGTGTCCGCAAACTCGTTAGGTCTTATTAGAGAATGGACCGTTATAAAATTGTGTCGATAATTTGTTTCCTTAGAATTTCTATAGACTTCTTAAACTTAACAAATTATTGCACTGTTTATAAATAATAATTAAATTTTAGTATTCCAATTATCCAATATTGCCCACTGTAGAAAACCAAATTCATCTCTGTGGTTTAAGTAATTACAAAGCTAAGCGAATTAAATTGTAATGGGAATTCGCCCTAATGAAAATTAATGAACGACAATGTTGTCAATGTTTTTTTTTTGAATATAAAATGGTTGTGTAATTTCGCCGCAAAATTAATTCGTAAAATCAATTTTCATTAAAATAAATGTAACATATACACATATATGCATTCTGCTCTTATTTTCCCTTACACATTTCGTCTTTGATGTATCAATACTATACCATGGAAAATTGTGTCCCCATCAAATATACATTGTCTTAGTGACTTTACCAAGGCTTCTATAACTAGGTTAACAACTTCAACTAGTTTGAAACGCTTTGGACTCCAGCGTTGATTTCTTTTTGTTCTTATGAAGATTTAGATGCAGTTAATGCTAATTAGAAATCTTGTATATAAAAGTGATTACTCAATAGAAAAAGAGGATTGACTTTTAATGATGTACACAATTTTGGAAATTGCTTAGTGAACGCCTGTTTCTTAGATAAGTATATGTATAACATTGTACCATAAATTAAATTCTCGAAATAGTGATTTTTCAGCAATATCGAAAGCGAGCATT
This sequence comes from Dexiosoma caninum, assembly GCA_963924685.1. Lineage (NCBI taxonomy): Eukaryota > Metazoa > Arthropoda > Insecta > Diptera > Tachinidae > Dexiosoma > Dexiosoma caninum. The sequence continues at coordinate 123,997,037 of OZ004725.1, read as the reverse complement.
GTTAACGATATTCGCTAAAAACAAAAAGAACTCTCTCTCATTTTTTGATTTTTGTTTTTCGCTTTTGTTTTTTTAATATAAATTCTTTGTTGATATCATGTTAATTATTTTTTTAATTTGCTGAGGTAAAAACACACAGAATCAGGTGGGAGTCGAACCTCAATCCTCAGATTGATATTCTAATGCTCACGCACTAGACTACGGAGGCATTCTAACAGAAATAAAAATTTGTTGTCTTCACATTAAAAATAAAAAGCGTACAAACGGAAAATTTGCACTTCAGAATGCGTCAAAATGGCAACACTGATCTGGAGAATTTGCTTAAAGAATTAATAACAATACATACATTTACTTTTTGAAATTTTCAAATATTTTAAATTTCATTGTGTTGGTTCTTCTTCATAAATGCTGGTGTTCAAAATTGAAAAGTCTGAGTTCACATGATTCATGTTTTAATGACATGATTCTAATGGCCTATTTCTAAGCTAAGAAAGATAACTTAAGCGAACGAAAAGCACTCGCTCGAATTCGAATCAATTTGGATTTCTCATTGGCACTCACTTTCTTTCGCACTAAGTTACGTATGTCAATTTTGGTATCTTACGTTTTAATAAGTAGAAGCAATGCCATATCATAAATGATTATATTTCTGTTAAAAGTATTAAAAAATACTACGAAGTTATTCTAAAGCTAATACAACTGCGTGTAAGTGTGATCAGCTGGTGGAAAGTATCAATAAATAAAAGGGTGAGAAAATTTAAAAAAATATTTGTAAATTTTGTGTTTTTTGTTTTAATTTTATAAAAGTGTTTCAGTTGCTGCATTGTTGACTTCTTTAAACTGAAAAAACAATTGTTAAATACATACATTCATATGTATATCATATGAATAGTTTATACTTACCACTTGTTATCCATTTGTAAAACTTTTTTATTGTACTTAGATTTTTTAGTATTATATTTTATTCTTCTTTTTTTATTTACAAGTATGTATACTCATATGTAAATTCTCTTACGAAAGCAAAACCAAAAGTGAGTGATTTTGACATTTCATTCTCAGTGTTGACAACACGTTCTTAACAGAGAAATCGGATTTTATATGAAAACACTTACGTTTTCATTCGAGTTCTAGATCGAGTCACTGTTCGCATAGAAAGTGTGTAGAGAAATCGAAATCAATGTTCTTTCTCATAGAATGCGAATGAAAGCGTTCTTTCTTAAATCAGAAATAAACCCTAACTTTTTCTTCTTTGAAATCTCTTTCGTGTTTACACAATTCATGTCATGTTGGCGACATGTACATATAATTTGTGTGTATATTCAAATTAATAATGAGAAAGCACAACGTAGTAAAAGTACATTCACATCAGTACTTGTTACCCTTCCCCACGTTACTCACTTCAATAAAGTAGCAATCATGTCAGTAAAACATGAATCGTGTGAACAGTCAAATCAAAGCAAAATATGTCAATATATCAACGTACATCAATATTTATATATGTACACATAGAAACCGTTACTTATCTTCTTGCGCATGATTTTAAATTTTTCTCTTTTTAAAAAAATATCTAGCAAGATTTTCATTTGTTTGTTTTTTTCTTTCTATTTTCCCCCTCCACAATATTTCAGTAAAGCTGAATATATAAAATCCAGTGTTGCCACTGAAGAATTCGGAAATTATGCCTGACAATTTGGCTTGTTGTATTTTCTCTTTGCAGTCTCAAATGCGCATTGTGAAAAATGAGTAAACAAAAGGGATCCAAAATAAAGTTATGTGCTGTTTAACGAGGCCGTTAGCCATTTATATTGCAAACAACAATAAGAAACACTCAAATTGTTTTTGTTTCCAATACAAATGGCCGGACGATTATCTTAACTCGGCTTCGTTAAACACAGATCACACATGAAATGAATTCCACACGGGCTACACAATCGAATAAAAATTACAGACAAAGTGACAGCACTGATACAGCATCATTTTTATTTCGTGCCAGATGATTTTATTTTGCATATTTTGAAAAAAGCAGCATTATCGGCACTTCAATTAAAATCAATCCAGTAGTTTCGGAAATTAGCGCAGACAAACATCGTGCGTCGTTAATGAGGAATGATGGCCAGCGAAATGTGACGAAAGCCGAACCGAAGCAAAATATACCACTTTTCTATATAAATGCACTGGTTTTTTTTATTGATTGGTGTAAAAATTTAAACATTTATTTAAAAACTAGATTAACCCTGTGCGCTTCGCTACCTCATATTGATACGTTTTTTATATAGAAATAAAGGAAAATAGATGCATTTTCTTTTATTTATTAAATTTTTTCTTTTCTTAAGGCGTTTATTGACTCAACCACATATTTTTGATACAAAAGTTTGGTAACCGAACTCACACAGCGACACTGCAAACAATTTTAAATAAACTTAACCCTTTTTCTAGCAACACAGGGACTTATTAACAGTTGTCTCTTTTCAATGTAAGAAGTATTCCAGTATTGCTCAAAAATTAAAAAAAATTCAAATAAAACGAACAAAGTTATAAGTTATATCGAAAAATCTGCTTTTTTTTAGCAAAAATCGGCATATCAACATTTTATTAATTTTGTGGCAAAAAATCGCCACATATGGCAAACTTCGCTTCTTTAATAAAATGAGTGAGAGAAAGAACGAAGAGCACTCTCATTTGTTATCTATAAAAAAAAACCAATTCCAACAATTTACTATGTATGTATTTACATATGGATATAAATATTGTATTCCTAAATAATATAATATTAGGTCTTTTTAATATGTTTTGTTGGAATTATTTCTAATTGTTTCTAATTTTATATACATATATAGGTATTCTTCTAATTTTTTCGATATTTTTTCTTTTTGAAAAGAAAAAAGTCTATTTAAATGAGATTAAAGTCTGATATTATTTTGTGTTTTAAATTTAATAAAATTTAATTTTTTCCTATATTTCGTTTCCACAAAAATTTTAAAGGAAAATTTTTAATATTTTATTTCATTCACATACCCATTAGCAATAGTTTCATAAAAATGCTGCTTGTACATCTCTTTTTCAGCTATTCTGGATAAGTGTGGAAACATATCTATACTTTTAGTTCAAATAGTAATCGGTATATCATATATCCCGTAGAACTGAAGAAACTTCAAAGATTGCACGTACACCCAATCGCAATCAATTAAAAGTGTCGAATAATTTCGACCCATCCATAAAATTCTTTTGCGAGTATTCCAAACATTTTTTTACACACTTATCTGTTTTATAATTTAAACGAAAATAATCTACATATTACTAGAATAATTTTTAAGGTTAATGTTTGTGTTAGATTCAACGTTTCCCCGTAAGCAGCACTGAATATCAATGAAAATTAAAAATTGTATATCAATAGCATCGAACTTTCCATCCCTGTAAATGCATACTTATCTAGAATTGAATGACACTTCAGATGAACCAAAATCAAAGATGAGCTTTTGCTGTTGTTGTAATTTATTTGCAACCCGACGTTTATCTTTATTATTTAAGAAGGTATTTCAGTTCGCTCGTGTTAATTCAATCAATCGGTCGTGGTAGTGCGTGTGCGCGTGTGGTTAGTTAGAAGTGTTGTAACATAAATCTTATTAAATGAAGTGAAAAATTAATCATTTAGTGAACTTATTAACGTGCTTAATTAGTAAAAAGTCGTTTTCATCGACTCGTACCTGCGTATTTATTTCGTTAACCGTTTTTTATATCAATGCATTTTGTGTTTATATGTATGTACTACATACATATATATATATGTACGTACGTACAAATTATATCCATATAATGGTGAAGGTGGTTGAAATTGAAGAGGTGAGAATAAATTTTTTGCATGCAATTTTTAAATTTCGTTGCTTTTCAAAATCATACTGATCATGGCTGAACATACCCATGCATATGTGTGGGTGTGTGTATCAATTGGCATATTAGGATGGTTTTCATGCTGGCAGACAAAGTAGGTGCAAGCTAGATTTTTTATAAATTATCAAAATGTGATTGATTAGATAAATTTTTGCTTAGCAATATAAACCCTTCTTAATTATTAATAATTTTATGTTCTACATACATAAATGTTTTGCAATTGTCAATTTTTTTTTTCTTTTGTTATTGAAAACATACTTTTATTACTTTTTCGCTGTTTCCTAGTTCCTGAGATATATCACGTGTGTGTTAAATAAATCTTTTAACATTTGTAAGATTAACATTCCTTTGATTAGTTTCACAGATACCAAGGAGGTTGCTTAAGTTCCGTGGTTTTAATTTGCAGCATTTTCGCAAATCATAACCACATAATGCAGGAAAATTGAATTGCCATTCTAGTTCATATGGTGGCAATGTACATACGTTCATACATACATATGTAGGTACACGAGATTTCGTTAATAGGGGAGCTATCAGATGATAAATATGTGTGTGTATTCTGAAGCCTATTCTATACATGGTAATGAATTTGTGCACTACGATTAGTTTATGGAAACATAAAAAGACAAATTCCGAGACTTAGAAAACTGGGAAAAGATTAATAATAATAAAACAGGCAGCAGACATAAATTAATAATATTCGATCCGTAAAACAAAAAAAAGTTTAAATTAAAAATTAAATTTCATAAAATTTGTATAATACGATTTGTAAGAAGCAACAATTTCAATTACTAATCCAGATATTTATGTATGTTTGTATGTACATAGGTACATGTAGGTATGTAAAATTGTGCTCCTTAAAAAAAACCATCGTAATATTATGCTTTTCTACAATAATTCCCATTTCTCAGGTTATCGATTCATATTAAGTTTTGTTATTCCATTTCCTTCTTGAAAATTCCAAATAATATTTTATATTTCATTGTGTTGGGTCTTCTTCTTAAATGCAGGTGTTCAAAATTTAACAGAAAAGCAAAACAAATCCACGTATATAAATATTTAAATGCACATAGAAACCGTTACTTATCATCTTGCACATGATTTTCATCTTTTCTCTCTTCAGTATCTTTAACAAAATCTCCAGCAAGTGTTTCACTTGAGTTTTCTCTGACTAGTTTCCGTCTCTCACTCTCTCTGTCGGCTAACCTCAAGAATTTTATTATTTCCTGCTTCAGTAATAATTTGAGTGAGATAGAGAGAAATGAAAAGAGTTCTCATTTGCTATTTATAAAAAAAAATATTACACTCAAACAATCTACTCTGTTGAGAAGTATCTTTCCGTCTCCTCCAAGTTCCTAATATTTACAAGGCAATTTAAGAGTGTAGTTACTTTATTCGAAATACATACATACATCCATATAGAACTTTAGTAAATCCGTGACAGTGTGGCAATATTAAGTACTTTAGTAATTTTTTTATAGTACTTTTTCATCTTGAAAGTACCCCCGGTCATTTTTAATACTTTTTTCCTTATAGTTCTTTTATTCTTTGCTTTATCAACATTTTATATGTAACTAGCTGACCCGGTCCGCGTTCCTGGCCCTAAGCAAACATTAGTGTTGTATTACCACACGATTTATTTATTTAAATTAAAAAAAAAGCAGACCGAAAATCAAAAATCAGACTTCACAGTGTCACCCGCTGAATATTCTGAAGATTCCCTGAAAATTTCATCAAAATCGGCCCAAACGTTTTGGAGTCCATACGTTACATACATACACACATCCTGTTTTATATACATATATAGATTATATATATTGATAGGAAATATGAAAAATGCGAGACTTGTATCACGAATCCCCTTTTTAAACTGTTGCGCAAGTCAAACAGTTTTAGTGAGTTTTTTTTCGACTCGTCAATATAAAAATGAATCAAATATGAAAAATTAAAAATATGTGGCTAAAAATTGTAATTTACTTTGAAAAATGCCTGCAAGAAGCTCAATTGCTCTGATTATTTTAAGAAGTTGGAATTCGTGATATTAAAACTAAAATTTATTGTAAAGCAAGTGACGACATACTGTCTCAATAAATGCACAAATTTATAAGTTTACGACTCAAAGTTGGTAAGCGAATTTACAATGGTTGTGTAGAAGAATTTTCCTAAAATTTTTGACAGAGCATTTGTTTGGCAGTTTGGCAGGCTTTTAAATGTTTTCATGCGGACCCTTGTGCCCTGTTTATAGTAGCCGAATAAAAATAATCGTTCGGCATTTATATTGAAAACAATAAAAAAAAACTCAAATTGGGAGGGTGTGTTGCCCATTTTTGCAGACAGAAGTGCATGCAATCGGGATGTGTGTGGGAGAGAGTGTCTCCGTAGGAGCATGAGCGGCCCCACATTTATATAATATCAGATAGACAAGCGGATATTAGGGCCATGGTAACGTATGCGACTGCCCGGACCTTCTCAACGGGTTAGGAAACTTTAACGCCGTTACTTTGGACTAAAAGCCTGTGCATGAGGCCAATAAAATGACGGACTCTCTGGCTTAACGAGCCATTCTGTGGACTTACGAAAAGCTACAGGAACGAAATTCTGAGAAACTGCGGTGAAAGGGAATCTCTGTTCACAAACGCTTCCTGATCCCGATTAGGGCCAACTCAAATTTTGTTGAATAGAGCGGACTTAAGCCTTTTTACGGGAATACTTCATACGCTAGTGAGAGCCGAGGTACCACTTGTACAAAATTGGTCTCTGCAATATCTGTGGATTTTGTGAAAATGCCTCTGGAAGTTCTGAACACGGCTTTTGCGATTGTCCTGCATACTAGCTGTGGAATACCAGACCCCAAATAGTGCTTCGATTCCTTGGTAACCTTATTACGGGTGTCTAATGTGATGGGCCGTCGTCGCGATGCTCCCATTAAGGATAATAATAATAGATTTTAAGAATGAACAATTCTTTTCCATAAATTATTTACAAAACGAGCTATACTCACGTGCATTAACATTTGTCGTAATTTGTAACGCACTACGACTTATTTTACATCATTGTAATACAAACTTAAGAACGATTCTATAAAATGGCAATTTGACTTTAAGGCAGATGCCATAAATTAAATCATATTCCCATAAAGCCCTTATTTTGTCCACACAAAACCAAAATGGACATTAACAATATTGTCTCGGTTTAAATCTGCCTTAAAAATTCTTCAATAATCCTCTTACAAAGTGTAATGAAAAGAGTCCTGTATGAATCGATGTGTAAGCAAACACACAGCGCCCGAGAATAACAGCCCGTATCATTGCAATTTGCAACATAAATTAAAAAGAGAAAACAAAGCAAACGAAATGAAATGATGTGAAATCCACCCTCGAAATCCACAGAAATGACAATGATTGTCTATCTGATTGTGTTACATTCTCATGTTTGTTGAAACTGCATTTGAACAGCTTGTAATAGGTGTTGGTATTTCTAATATTTGCATTGTGTAATTTTAGCATGGCCATTGTTTGCCGGTTTCTCTATTCTTCAGAGACCGACCACGAAACCAGTGCCAACGTTTTAAGCAGAATAAATAATTTATATTTTGACAACAGTGATAAAAGCCAATAAATTTATTTATTGTCTGCTCTTTACTTAGCATGTGGTATTTGTTTTGATATCCATTTCTAATGTCCTTTTATGGCGCGAGTTTATTCTTTTTTTTTTTTTGTGCTGAAAAATTGTGTTTTTTCCCATTGGAAATCTGGGGTGTGCTTTTTGTATTTATTTGAATGGCAAAGTTTTATAATTTAGTTCTATTATTGCGCAATATATCTTTGGATTTATTTGCTCTAATACGATATTATTAATATCTACTCGTATTGTTATTGTTATTGTTATTATCCTTGTTGCTGTTGCTGATGTTTTGCATGAGTGGCTGTGGAAGTGTCATGACAACATTTTTTTTTGTTTTGCTTTGATGTTGCGTTCATTTTCGGCACATAAAGCATATTCCAATTAAGCCGCCAGCGAATTTCTTATAAATTTACTCTCATGCGGCAATTTAAGATTTTTCGCATTGATTGGGCACTTTAGTAGTCGCAGAGATAAAAATATTGTGAAATAAATAATTAGTAACATGCAGTATTGCTGCAAGCGTTCCACAGACGTTTCAAACAAAACGAAATATGTTCAAATAAATATTCGAAATAAATATTTTAATTTAAATTAATAAATTAGTACGTAAAAGGCAAAATATTGCGTTTATATTTGTGCCAACTGTACATCTTCAAGTGTAGTTATTGCACTGAAAAAAATATCCTTCATTAACATTTAATTAGGCGCATTAAGAAAATCACACAATTAATCGCATAGGGTCTCACGTGACCCCAAAGTTGATTGCTAGTGTTGGATTACAAAAAAATAAAAATTAGTAAGTTTTTAAAATTAAAAGTTAAAAAGTTATTTATATTAATAATTCATAAAAAAAACAAAAACATAACATTTTTTAATTTAAAAACATAAATAAAATTCCGCACTGGTTTCTTACAACTATTTTAACAGTTATTTATAAAAAAAAAATTAGCCAGACTCATCATCAAAAGGTTGTGATGTTCTGCATACAGCGCAGAACATGAAAACATGTTGCTGGCAAATAAATTTAGCACACTTAGTACATTTGGTTGAAACTTACTTAAGACTTAGCACGATCAAAAAAAGTTACACTATTAGTCGCGTGGTGGCAACACATATTAGTAAAGCGACACGTATGTACGCTTTAACAATCCAATCGCAACTAATTTATGTTCTCTTTTCAAATGTAGGAAGCTATAGAAAAAACAAGTTCGCTCCGAACATTTTAACGTATCAATTTTTAAATTTTCATTTTTCTCCTGAGCCCATGCGCCTAATTAAAGGTTAATATAATAAAACGGTTTCATTCAGGTATGTGATGGAAATCGATCGATTTGTAAAGTAAATCGTCTTTTGAAATCGACAGTAGTGTGAAGAGTTTCGGTCGATTTCATATTCCATATTTGTTTCGTTACCACATATCTTCTGTAAATACTCCTGTATAAAATCTAATAATACAACTGTAAAATATGTAAACATATGTGTATGTGAGTGACGTTTGTTAAATATTTAAACAAAATAAAATTTGTATATATTTTATAATTTTTATTTATAAAATGCCTTTTTTGCTGCGGTTTCGCTAATTCTCTTGGAAGAAAATAATAGGATGAATAGCGAAAATATTCCAAGAAAACGTTTAAGAGATAAATCGAATCCCTTAAATTTGCCAGATGAAATGTGGGTATTTAAATTTTGAAAATTCACTTCTATATTAACTAGTAATTATTTAAATAGATTTGTTCAATATTTTCGTTTCAATAAGGACGGACTTATAATAATTTTTTATTAATTTTTTTTACTTTTTTTTGTATATTTCCTTACATTTTATTCAAGTAAAATTAAACGATTTGAAAACGAATTTAAACTGGCATTATCGAAATACGTCACATGTTAAAAACGGCTTTTTTTCAATGAAACAAGATGGAATATGAAAACGTCACAACAAATCGTCACATACAAATGCACCACACTATTTGTCGATTTCAAAACTTTTTAGCGCCGAAAACGATTTCCATCACATACCTGATTAATTGTTATAATGAAGAAAGTTTTCATTAATACCATGAACAATTGCATTAGATTTATGAAATCGTGTAATATCTGCTCCTCATAAGTTTTTCTTAGGGTATCTTTCACCAAACATATTTAAACACAATTTAATTTAATTAATGATCTTTATTTAAAGTATGTTTAAAAAAATTTTATTTTCACCAACTGGAATAATGAAACACAAGAAAGAATGGTAACGCTCTGATATTTAATATGACGGCGCCAACTGCAATAATCCTGATATTGTCTAATTAGTTATTAAATAGGGAAGCGATAGCGTGTTGTGAAGAGGCAAGACAAACATGGCATAATTTTTATACAACTTTGATATTACGCGTTCTGTTAATTTGCTATGAGGAATCTGAACAACTCTGACTTATAGCTTTTTATCACAATGGGAACAATTTTTTATATATTTTTCATTGCTCCAATAAATACAAAATATTCTTGTGTGTAGAATATTCATGAGTAGAATAGTGGGACCGATTATGGCCTATTAGGCGAGGTTTTTTGAAAAGAATTAATATATGAAATGAAATAAAATAGTGCCCTCTGATGTACATAATATAGCAATTTACATTAACGTTTCTGTGTACGTATTTTGAATAAAAATAAGATGTAAAAAAAGTTCAGTGGAGAGTTGTAAAAGGGCGACTTTGTTAGTGAAGAAATGTGAGTATATTGCGAAATTCAAGAAAGCAATTTAAACATGAATGAATGAAAGAATTAGAAACTACGGGAATTAGAAGATGCCATTATAGAAGCGACCATACAATTAAGATATCTATTGTAAACCCTGCCAGATTGTCTGAGCACCTCATCCAGATCTGCTCTCCTGAGAGATATTAGGATTGCTTACGGTTCCAGTTCTCAATCCTGCAGCGGCTCCTTGCCCAATTGGTCATATCTATTGTTACATAAAGCCTCACGGTGCCCTAGAATGTGCTCCGGGGTATTCTATTCTTATTACAAATATTACATATATTACTCTTAGTGCCACATCTGTTGAGTTGATTTCTGAACCAGCACTGGCCCGTGAGTAGGACGGTACATTATTCTACCTCAAAGATATCAGAGTTTCGAAATGATCCCGGTTGTCAGCTTCCACTGTCTCAATCAGTCGAGTTAGAACCAGAGGATGGTCGTTGGCACTCCTGATAACCATCCGTGTATCTCCTGCTATTCTATTCGACCCCAAAAATAGTTCCGATCTGACCATGGTTGTGCTGACTTCTCATCTGGGCAAACTTTCTGCTCTTCATTTGGCTTCCACAACCAGTTATTCGGGAACCCAGTAGAATGCCACCCTATTGGTACCGCCCAATTAGTAAATTAGCAATGCAACTAATGCATATTACAGAAATTTCTACTGTTATAGGATTTGAACGCACTACTTTCGGACCGTGGAGTTAATGCGCTAACTGCTTCAGCCTACAGCAAAAGCAATTATTGTTGAAAAACACCAATCTGCCATGAAGAGACTAAATTCTTGAACACGATGAAGGAAAACATTCCTCAAATAATTTTAAAACTACACATATGATAAATTTGTTGAGGATGGCGATGGTCGAGGTAGTCTGCATGTTGACTACAAAACGAAAAATTTTTCTTGGGTTCAACCCCAGTTTCAGACTCATAACAACATCTCGCATTTTTTCTGACGTGCATTTGTGTGGCTTTGTGTCAGTTATTGTCGGAAGGTTTCAGTGGCGCAGGCATAGTCACTGATCACTGAACAGCACCGGCTTCAGCTGATAGCAATCCACAGCTACATCAGAGCGACCTCCTTAGTCGGTATTATGTAGCTCCGGCGAAGTAAAATAAATACTGAAAATGGCTACTAAAACGAAACTTCAAAATTTAATAGGTCTCCTTGACATCAGAGACGCTACAACACTGCTGTAAAAACAAAAACGTGCAAAAAAGCAGAGTTGTAAGATAGTGAAGCTTCACCTCCTATCATTTCTCCTACAATCCCTTTCCTCTACTTCCAGCATAATGCATCGCATGTGTAGGGGTCATCTCCTAAGTGCTGATCCAAGAAAAAAAAATTTCAAACTCTTAGTGGGCTCTCCTAAGGATCTCCCAAGCGATACTGGTTTTTGTAATTAAGTTTTAAACAAGCTCGAAATATTATAAATTTCCTTACAAAAAACAAAAATTAATTCGTTTCAAATTATTTAAAAAAATTTGTTATGCATGTAAAGCTGCCGCTTTTTTTTTGCTTTCTCCTGCAGTCGTCTGAAGAACACGTTGCAAACATAAATGATCACTAAAATAAAGGAAACAAAAGCCATTTTGGGAAAACCAATGTCAACAAATAAAATCAAGAAACCCCCTTAGAAAACAAAAAAATAAATAAAAAACTTAAATGGAAACTCATTTAATCGAATCACTCAATGAAGCATTAAAAATTTTGTCAACGTTGCAACAGCAAAAGTACAACACCAAAAACCAACGGAAGAAGCACACAGAGACTGTATAGATTATCTGCTCTAATGTCATCAACAGCTGGTTTTATTTTCTTTGGTTAAAAACGTACATCTAAGAGTGTGTCTGTGTGTGTGTGTGTGTGTGTGCATGTTTATGTTCTTTTTATATGTGCACAAACGTACATACAGGTTTTTTTCTCAATTTTTTTTAGTGAAAAACCACAAGTGTTAAACTGCATGTGAGTAACTGTGTGTATGTGTGTGCGTGTGTGTATGTGCTTGTTTGGCTGTAAAGTGCAAATGTATATGTTTATTGCAAATGTTTGCTTTAACGTTTGTGTAAATGTTCGGCAATTGTCACTAACATATTTACACAAAACAATTTGCGATACATGCACTCCTACACCAAACTGATGAACAATTAAACACGCACACAGTTAAAGGTGAGAAAAAAAGAAAAGAAAAACAAATAAACAAATTTTTTACACACGTACAAATACAAATACAATACGAATTTAAACATACCACCCCCCGGCAATGGTACATAAAATTTTATTTCAAACTGCTAAAAAAAAAGCTCACCCAGTGAAAATTGTCTTTGTTGCAGTTGCAACCCAAAGCGAATTCGCTTTAAAGCTGGGCTTGGTGGCACAGCTGTGCTATTATTTTGCGGCCAATTTGTGACCGTTATATCAATATATTTATATACATAGAGCCCTACATGAAATGGATGACCGAAACTAATACACTCACACATATTTTTTTTTAATACATTTGTAGAAATTTTCTAATTGCGCCCGAACATTGTCATTACTGATGGATAAAATTAATTTTTATGTGAATCCCTGAATAGTTTGTTTTAATATTTCTGTATATTTTAAATAATTGTGTGTCGTGCATTTAAGTGAAATTGAAAGATAAGTATAATGCGCTAATTATTTATATAAATTTTTTTAATCATATTGCATTGACACCTTTTTTCGTCTTATGTATTCTGATACTTCAGCAGCATTTTCTCGGCCAAGAGGAAGTGGTCAGCAATTACCGATATATCCATCAACGCTGACTATCACATGTACACAGAAGTTTCGGTAATTTTTCTCATAGTGCCCTTAAGAAAATGATAGAAACTTTGTTGTACGCAATTACCGATAATTCGAACAGCACGGACGGTCATATGACCGGTCAAATGACCGTCACTGCTCTTGCAGGGAGGCTAAAATGTCAGTTGTTTCTGTCCAGTGGAATTGATTAACAGTTGGATACATCGGCGGATTCATACTCAGCGGTTATCAATTGGCCCAACACCTCAATTGTCAGATTAAATCTTGTGAATTAAGAATAATATTAAAAATGCGAGTGTGCACTCTGTGTAAAAATAAATTTTACGAGGAAAATGGAACTTTGATTTATTAAAAATGCACAAAATTTCTCCAATCAATTGCTTCTGAGATGGCTTAAGTGCTGAATTCGACTATTAAACAAACAAAGTGTTTGTTGTAGTGATGCATCCACCTGATAATCAATTCGTCTTATTATTATTTTGCATAATAATCATGTTGGAAAGTTAATATATTTTAGCGTTTCCCTGCCTCATAATTTTCGCACAAGAGTTCGCTATAATAATCTTTCAATAAAAATGTTTGTTGGTTGCTTCGTATGAAAAAAAAGTAAAACAAAATTAAACAGGCCCCATAATACTCTGCCCTCTTTTTGTGTCGTCTACATGTAAGATTATTTGCATTTCCGTATGTGTCGGTTTGTCTTTTTATTTGTGTAACGTCTATTTACAAATGCACTTTGACCAATTTCGTTTGGTCGAAAACCGCAACGCAAGTTGCCATTTATTGACAAGAGACAAAACAAATAAAAAAAAACCAACTGGAAATCAACAGAAAAATATAAATGGAAGGTAACACGATTAAGTAACTAACAAAACAGCAAGTACAGCAACAAAAAAAAAAACAATCACTTAAACAAACACACAATAAGAATACGAGGGTAAAGGAAAACGAAATAGTTTTATCATTTCATTGGCACCATTCGCACCCTGTTAATCGCCCATTCGGATTTGTTTTGGTCTGGTGTGAATGAGCTTGTCCATTTACTGGACTATTAGCTAAGAATTGAGTGCTGAATGCACACAGGCAAATACGCACACATGCATAGATCCTTATGCGAATGAAATGTGTTGCTCGCACAGCCAGCCCAGCTACTTTTGATCCGCTTAAAAAGTTGCATTTATTGACATTTTGTTCTTGATGTTCTTGTTGCTGTTCGTTTTACTTTTTAGTTTTATATTCATTAACTTTGTTGTTCTTATCGCTGTATTGTGCATTGTTGTTCTGTCGTTGTACTTTTTCTTGCTGCAGTTGTTACTTTTGCCGTTGCAACTGTTGTTACTTAATGTTATTATTGCATTTGTTAATGCACGCCTGAGCGATTTCATGTTTTACCTTCAGATTAATCGTATTTAACATTTAACAAAATTTTGTTGTTTTATTTATTTTGTTTTTTTTTTATTATTCACTACTCCGCATGAACTGTTAACAAGGAATTGAAATCGATGTTGGACGGTAGTTGAGTTTTTTATTTCTCTCTTGTTCACCGTGTTTAACAACGGATTTAAATGTGGCTTTAATTTTGCTTACTATGGATTTTGGATTTAATTTTAATAATTATTTTCGATGAATGTCTGATTGCCGGGTGTCAACAGCTTGTGGTATCCCAATGGGTCTAAGCTCTGGCCTAAATGGGGTGTTAGCCTTCGAGGAGGGTCCGCCACCTAACATAACCTGATCAAAGTGTTGTGAAAACCATATGAAGTCAGTTTCCATGCAAAATATGTAGTTTTAAGTGATTTCGATTCTCGAAGAGGTCACTGCACTTTTGCCTTTATTGACTAAAAGTGATTTTGTGAATATAGCAGTGTTGCCGCGTCGCTGATGTCAAGAAGACATGTTTAATTTTTAAGCTTGCTTTTAATAGCCGCGTTTAGTAATTAATTTACTTCGCTTAAGCTACACAATACGGTCGAAAAGGGCGCTCTGATGTGCCTGTGGATTAGTGTCCGTTGAAGACGGTACTGTTCAGTGACCAGTGACTATGCCTTTGCCAGTGAAACCTTTCGACAACAACTGACACAAAGATACACTAATCCACATCAGAAAAATGCGAAATATTTTTGTTGACTGGGCTCGAACCCATAACTTTTAGTGTTGTAGTCAACGTGCTTTAACGACTTCAGCCATCGTCTACTTTTTTTCCTGTCAGTCTACTAAAGTCACAGTTACTAAATTTTTCTGCAAAATATGATACCACATACAAAAATGTAGGTAAATAATTGCGTAAAATATGTTGTAGGAAATTAAACTATTTCAGTTTATTTTTATATCCTCCATAATTTCATTTTCTGTCATACATTACGTTGAAAGTTTAATCATTTCTAACATTATTATTACCTGTTAATTGCAACATTTATCATTCCCTATAGCACTTTGGCGGAGTTCGTGTAATATGTATTATTAAACATTTCATAAAAATAATAACAAATAAATTTTATTACCATAAATATGGCAGATACATGTACCCCCATTAGTGTCCATATGTGCACATAAAAATTATTATGATAAATTTTAATCGCAATAATTTATCAGAATTAATTTTATTACAACGAAAATAAAAGGACAAACACACACCAAAAACAAAAAAAAACAAAAAAAAAAAAAACAGAAAGAAAAACATCCGAACACCACCCACAAAAACATGGTACTCTGATGTATTAAATGTATTCGTTCAGTCATTAATTCATAACAGTTCGCATGAAGACAGAAGTCAATAAAATTGTGAATATGCTGCCTAAATTTCGTAAAATATTTTCCAACTATTATTTTGGCATTAAATGCAAACGACCACACACACAGACAAGAATTTAATCACATAAAAAACATACTACTGCAATCAATTTAACATTTCGAATAGACAGTCGAGGCAACACAAGACAGTGAAATGGTTTTGCAAAAAAAAAAAAATACTGTGCTGCCTGCCCGATACACAAATATATAGTCAGAGAAATATGTAGCCGCAAGCATTTCCTTGTAATAAGCATTAATTTTATTTACCACGGCCATTAATGATTTCGGAGTTGTGTGATGATGAGTTTGACCACAATGATGATGATGATGATGATAACACGGTTGTAGTTGTTGCTGATATAAAGTTACAATTACCAACGTCTGTTGAGTTTGTTCATAAGAGCGAGCGAGTCAGAGAGTGAAGTCTTGTGTACATTGTATGGAGAAAATCAACGTTTTTTTACAAAGCCTACTCCTTTTTCCCAAACAGTCATCTTCTAGCAAAAGTACTTTCTTCAAAAAGTACTTTTCTCAGAACACAATTTTTTTACAAAAGACACTTTTTTATAATGCTTTTTTGCAAAACGTAAATTTTTACAAAAGATAATTTTTTAGCAAAAAAAAAAACATTTCTTTTTTTACAAAATGTACTTTTACTCTGAAAGAAAATTTTTCACAAAGGCACTTTTTAAAAAATGGTATTTTTTCCAAAAATTACTTTCTTTTGCAAAAAAGATTTTTTTTATAAATGTTACTGTGATATTGTCCTTATTGTGAAACCTTTTATGGACGTATATTGCATCGAATTGACAACAATCTGTACTGGTTTTGATTATTTGTTTCTGAACATAGAGTGTGCTACACCATTTTTCATTGAAATTGCGAAAATTCTGAATGAAATTGCGAAAATTCCAAATCATATTGAGAAAGTTCTAAATGAAATTGGGAAAAATTTAAAGAAAGAGGAAATACAGATCAGTGCTACAGCGCCTCCGACTTCCAGGAGACGTAATCAATTTTCAAGTTTTGTTTTAGCAGCCATTTTTAGCAATTATTTTACTTCGCCGGTGGAGGGAGCTCTGATGTACCTGTGGATTGCTATCAGCTGAAGCAAGCCAGTATACTGTTCACTGACCATTGACTATGCCTTCGCCACTGAAACCTTCCTACAACAACTGACAACCAAATGCACATCAGTAAAAATGCGACATGTTTTTATGATTTAGTCTGAAACTGGCAACATGCAGCTTTGCTTCAGCCATCGCCAACCTGAATTAATTGAAGACAATAAGTTGTTCATACCATAAATAGATTTTCCATTCATATCTCTTTATAACTGTATGAAGAAATTTTAAAGATTTTTTTCTAAGGACTTCTATGCATTTAACGGAATCGCCAAATTAGCACAAAGAAGCGTAATTTTATTTTTTCTACTTTTTATAATTTTTTTTTTATTAATTTTTTTCCGGTATGGAGCCAAAAATTTAAAGGGAAAATCAAATTTGTAAAATTGACACTTTATTTTTTCTGCAAATTTTTTCTTTTGAATGTTTTTATAAATTGTTTCCATAAAGAAACCACTTAAATTAAATTATTATAAGAAAAGTAAATATGGAATATAAGAGCATAGTATGTATGTGTGTAAGAGTGTTGTATGAATTATATTCATATTTAATGAAAATGATACTCCAAATGTTCCCACAATACATAACTCCTTTTCTATCTCAATTGTAGGCCATTAATAGAAAAGTGTGAGTGGGTGGCTCTGTCGGAAAATTGCTCATACGTACTCAGTGGGTATTTAGGTCAGTTAGCTCTTTTTTTGTGTGAATTCACATTCAGAAATACATTTCCCATTAGCTAAAAAAGGGAATGGAGGAGGGGGGTGGAGGTGTTTCCCCAACACCATAGCAAACAAAGAAGCATTATTTTCCTACTTGCTTCTATTTTTAATATAAAAATGTTCTATACTTTTGTAATGTGCCTTTAATCTATTACTTGTCACCTGCTGGATGTGCTGATGGTGGGTGGAAGGAGGGAAGTAGGTTTTCAGATCCCTGGGGATTTAAGTTTGCAATATGGCAATTATTTATTCATGTATATAAAAAGACATACGTATACAGAATATATACTTGCTAATGGGTGTAAATAATGAAAAGATATCGTGCACATATACATACATACATACATACATACATACATGCGAATATGACGTCACTGCCACTCAATATTTTAAGCATATTGTATAATCTAAATGGGAAGAGATGAGAGTAACTCTTGAGCTTAAATAAATCCGTGGCTTTATTAGATCCAACGAATGATCGAACAAATTTTCTTTTCCCAACAACAACACTGAACAAAATGTGTATTAAATTTTTAAATTTGACGATTTATAACTTTTCCTTATACAGGGTCTTTCATTAAGCGCTTCTTATTTTTAAATTTAAATAAAACAGAGTGTGAATGGACTACCTGCAGAAGTCTTTCCTTCCACTTTTCACGTGGAAAAATTCAAATCGAATGTCAATAAACACTACCCCCTCTACCCTTTCTTCCACAAAACCTTATTTCTCACCTGAGTGCCGGTCCAAGAAAAAAAAGTCATCGAAATTTTGTATTCGTTTGAAAGACCTATTGATGCCATTATATGTGGAATATAACATCGTTCAAATGTACGCCGCATCTTCTCTAGGTGGCGCACATCTGAAATGTAAAATTTTCCATGACTCTGGCGCATAAATCAAGCTGAATTTGGCCGACGACATGGCATTGTCGTACGGAAATCAGTCAAATGTAGCAGCAACTGCTTTATATTGGCTTGTCGTAAATACGACTACGACAACGACACTCATAATAAGTCAATATTTATGTTCGTGCCAAAGTAAATGCCATTAAAATTCCAATATGTTTTTGGAAAAATGATTATAATTGTTGTTCTTTTTCATTAAACAACCACCGCACCGCACCGCACCCAAACAAAAAACTCAAGAGTAATTGCTATTCCACATATTTGTGAAATATTTACAAATTGTTGAATCTTTTCTCAATAAACATTAATTGAACAAAATAAATTTGATTTATGCCAGATATGTATGTACGTACATTCATTAATGTGCTTGTTTTAATTTCAAATATAAATTCCCTTAAGAGTTTAATGCGATCGAGAAGAATTTTAATAACTATTTCATTTGGACACAATTAATTGATTTCCAAAATAAATAGCAAATATTTAATTTATATGCTTATTTCATGCATTAAAGTAAATAGCAAAGCTAATAAAGGAATTAAAATATTATTTTATTAGTCAGAAATACTTTAACAACAAAAAAAAAAACACATAAGAAATCCGTATGTATTGAGAAAAACCAATAGAATTTTTGAACGTTGTTCTCCCTTAAGAAATACGAATAGAATAGTTAATGCCATTAAAGCAGGGAGTGTAAAATAAGTTTCTGCAATCAATTATGCATTATGGTCTCAGGGCCAACCTTCTTCAAGGGGATTGCTTAGTTGAATGCCCATTGAAGAGGCAGGATGTTGAAAACTAAATGGCAAAAGAACGACTGGAATTAATTGAAATTTTTAATGGACAAACATCCGCTGCTACCATGCAATTGTTAATATGAAATGTAATTGAAATAAGGAATAACAGAGCAGGCTACTGTTTGCATGCTTCGAACATGTCATGATTGGGACTGTCCCAAACCACAATCTGGCAGATTTTGAGAAAGGATTTGGGTTTGCATCCGTCTAAAATTGTCCTCTATCAAGAACTAAAGCCATTGGACCACCGTAAACAGATTCGATTATTTCAGGAAATTGTGATATTGAATGGCCTCCAAGAAGTTGTGATATAACACCAATCGACTATTTCTTGTGGGGCTATTTGAAGTCATTGGTCTTTCGAAATAAACCAGATGCTCTTCAAGATTTACAAGTCAATATTGAAGGACGTGCCATTCATGGCATACGACTTGATTTAGTGGAAAAAGTCCTCGAATTCGTTCCTGCAAAAGAAGTCGTGGAGACCATTTGAATGACGTTCTATTTAGAACTTAATTGTATAGACTGTACTTCGCATTAAATAAAAAACTTTTGAATTTCCTTAACAATGAGTGTTTTTTTTTTTTTTTTTAAGAAATCATATCACTCTTATAAGAACACCTTTTTTATATGTGCATGTATATGAATATGTGAAGAAATTTGTATTATCTATTTGTCTATAAGGAAATACATAGTATATAAAATTTTTATTTTTACATCCTTAATTATATTTATGAATATATTGCTGTTCTCAAAGGATTTCAGCAATAATTGTTAATATTAATTACTTTATAAAATTTATTTATTCATCCTTATTCCGTGTTTCGATTACGTTCCCGCATTCAGTTACGTACGGTATTCTGCAAAAAAACTTAATCGAAAGAATAAGAAGAAGAGAAGGATATGTTTAAAGCAGCATCTTTGCTATGAAACGTGTGAAATAGAAAGGGAAAAAAGAAAAATTTTGTAAACACTTCACTGAAAACTTAAATTTAGTACAAAAAAAACAGTGATAAATAATAGAAAATAAAGAACTTATTGTGGGAACTATCCCATTCTATATATTAATATAAGTTAAGTACGTAAAGAAATTAAAAAAGGCAGAATATATGTAAGTAAAGGGTGCTTTAGACGATAAGATTTGTCGTACGTAAAATGAGAGAGAAAATAAAATGGAATTCCATCCGTATTTCAAAAGAAGAGAGTAAAAATCGAATGGTTGTTTTCTGGCTTTTACACCATTGGTATGGATAAAATCAAGTAAGATGAAAACATTCTCATTTAATTTAACTACAGCTGTTTGCTTGTTTTCCCCAGAAATGGAGTTCTTGTGCAATTGAATTTTTTTTTAATAACCTTGAAAAATATTTTTATAACTTTCGAATATGTTATTTTCGTGGTCAAAATATTTAGTGTACTTTTGGAAAATATACGTATATTTTTATAAAATTGTGCTGTCGTGGTCTAAAATGTACATTTTGATTTTATAATTGGTATAAATTTATGAAACCAGTTTTCCCTCCCTGGCTTTCTCACATTTGTTTACATAAAAATGCATCCCTGATCTAATGGTGTGTGTTGGTTTTTGACAAATTTTAAAAAATCAAGAGAGCCATACGACTGTCAAATTTTCATCCGTATTTTCTCTCAAAATCTTATGGTTTCATTACATATTACGTTTAGACAATCCGACTTGTGCTCTTCTACACAAAAATTTGACATGTCGTACGACAGATCTTATGGTCTAAAGCACCCTTAAGCAGTATCTGTGCCCAAACTATGCCAGCCTGAAGAAACTTGTAATGGCGGAGGTGATATTTTAAACATCATTGTAGAAGAAAAATAAAGTTTTTTTTTTATTTTACGAGTAATTTCAAGAAAAACTTAAATCGATATCAGCGGCATTGTTTGTAGAAGTGGAAAATAACGCTCTCCAGAACACATAGTCAAGAGTTTAAAAGCAGAGATTGAGAAACCCGTCTGCTTTTCGTACCATTCACGTGTTAAATAAATTTTTAACATTTCAGTACAACAAAAAAAAAAAATTAAAAATAAATTTATTGCATTTCATACTGACATTTCTTAACACAAACAAAAATCAAAAAAATGTCCGTTAGGAAGTTACAAATTACCAAAACGTAGTTACGAATGTAATGCAGAACACACACACAATCGAAAAGGAACGGAACGCAGAATACCAAAGGTGGAAAACGGAGAAAATTTCGATTCGAATCGAAACACAGAATAACGGTGATTATCTGTAATTGATAAAGTTCACAAACAAAAAAAAAACATTATTTTTTAAACTCCTACCAACAGATTTCTGCGAAAGTTCATACACGTATTACGATCCACTCGTGATATCAGATTCAACACTTTGTTTGTTTGAAAATATTATCAGCGCTTCTAACGCAGACTCGATTTCATTTACTTGAAACAGTTTTGAGCAAAATATTTTCCAATATGTATCACCAATTCGATACGATTTAACAACAACAAAAAAAACAAATCTATTACGTTTTTATTCAATTCGTGCATAGTTGAAATTTTATATTGAAAATTGTGGCCAGTATACTTTTTCGTATGAAAACCACAAAATGGTAAATAAAATATTAACTCAACTTAAATTCATTTTCAATTGATTAATAAGTACGGCAAACAAATACGAAACCACAGCAACAATGTCCACTTAAAACATCCTGGATTTCAGTGTTATTCAGCACAAAAAGAAAAAATAAATAAATAAAAATCGAATGGCAAAAGAGAAAAAAACACAAAAATATTCGCAAATTGAATTACTGGCATTACAATTGATTTTCATCACACGTAAAATCAATGAAAATTCAAAATTTAATTAAACTGTTGAAATCATGATGGTGGCAGAATCGAATCAATGAAGTTGTCTGAAAATGGAAACGAAAATAAAAAAATAAAAAACGACCATCAAAATGTTTGTCATGAACAACACATCCGGTCACATAAAAAGTTAAATGACTGGCAGTGAAACAGGTACAAAATATTAAAAAAAAAACACAAATTAATTTTTGAATATGTAAAAAATAAATTAAAGTCAAGAACACAACTCTCGTCCTATAAAAGTTGTTTTCCTTAAAATTGTAGCAACAATTAAAATCCATATTTAAGAACTCGCTGTCCAAGTGTCCCTTATTCGGCCCATCTCAGCAACTTGACGTTGACAATGTGTAGCACGCAAAGAAAATATAAAAAGAAATCTGAATAAATTTAAATGGCAAACAATACGTTTCAATAAAACTCTACTGTCGGCGTACTCAAATGAGTATTAATGGCAAATGCTGCTGTCATCTAAAAAAAATAGGAAATGGTTGGGAGTTTCACATAAAAGAAAGATAAAACATTGGCGAAATAATGCAGCCCTGTAGTACTTGTTAGATACGTTCCCGTCTATAACAATTTTCATATCGCGATCCCTGAGAAAGTTCGCTATAAATCGCGAGAAAATATCACCGATCGGCATCATTATTGAGGGTAGCGATGGCACGATGGATGGTAGTCTGCACGTAGAATACGAATCAAAAAAAAAAAAACAGACCTGGTTCAACCCCATTTTCAGACTAAAATTTTAAAATGAAAATAAACATCTCGCATTTTTCTGATGTGCATTAGTGTGTCTAGTAGCCATTTTTATTATTATTTTACTTCGCCGGTGCTACACAATACCGGCGAAGGAGGGCGTTCTGATGCTATTGTGGATTGCTATCAGGTATTGTTCAGTGACCAGTGACTATGCCTTCTTTAAAAATTGTGCTTTTAAAAAGAACCATTTCCAAAAAGTTATATGTGTATAAAAATAGTCCTTTTGAGGCAGTTTTTCTTAAAGGTACCTATTCTACTTTATATTTAGTTTTCTGCTCAAAAATCCTTTTAATTTTTTTCATTTTTCATACCACGGAAGTGGGTAGAAAATTTTAGTCGAATATTTTGGGCCGTTCGCCATATTGTGTTTGCAAAGATTTCATTTGATTTTGAGTTGCGAATGTTCAGTAGAGTTCCATTATTTTGCAAGGCTGTTCGCCTGCGTCGTTATTCATATTAAATATCCCAAGTCTTCTTCACAAAATATGAAAATTAAAGAATTCAAACCATATAGTTAATTCTGCGCGACCCTGTATACGAGCATTCTATAAAATTTCTTTCTTCACTTAATTTATATATTGTGCTTATTTTTTTATAAAATATAGAGAAAATTTGCAAAGTATTTAATTTAATAAAATAAGTTTCTTTTAAATACGAGTATTCGCTTTACGTTATAAAAAGTTTATTTATTTAATTTTTTGCTAAAGTGCTTAAGAAGAATACTTAAAATTCAAATATTGTAAAAGGTCAAATGAGGGGATAAATTTAAAAAATATGTTTTTATAAGAATACATATCGAGCCTTTGGTGCAATACCGCAGTAACTCAAAATTTGAATTTTTTTGAGCTGGGTATGCAGAGATGATCTTTGGGGAAATATATATCTAGAGGAAAAAAGGTTATGGTTCTATCTCTAACTGTTCAGCTTCTACAGCTACAAATGTCTCTATTGCCTCCAGCTATTTCCAACAATATTCCACACCCACTGAGTAAATTTGTCCAATTGTCTCACGACTATAATTCTATTAAATTTTGTGAAATTAATACACAAATAGCTTAAGAAGATCTCCAGTAATGTTGCGAAATTTTTTTTAAAGTTAAAAATAATGTAATTATCACTTAAAATGTTCTCTGAATATCGCTACGTCTCACAATGCCAACACACTTATGAAAATTACTTAATTTTGCAAAACGCAATGAAACATTTAGTATATACGACTCAAATGTATCTAATAGATTAAACGCTCTTTTGATAACGGTATTTATTTAATAAACCTGTGTGTTTATACAAAAGCTACATGACTTCAAAGAGAGAAAGAGAAATGTCCCATATATTGGACAAAATGTCTGAAAGGGTTAATTGCAATAATGAAATATTTCCTTTATGACAAGAAATTTACAAACAGAAAACATCACAAAACATGCCTCTTTATTTAAAAACTTTTAAAAAAACTAATTTTAGTAAACGAAAATACTATCAAAAATTAAAATTAAGTTCCTATCAATAACATAATGCTTAAAAAACATACATACCCATACATACATATGTACATATATTTGGAGCATTCTTCCGCTCTGGCTAGTCGTATTTCTATACAAGTCACTTCATTATGAAATTATTTACGTTTGAATGAACGAAACCTTTGGAATTTAAGGCAGTCAAACACAATATGCCATCAATCATATTTCTCTCAGTCTTTAATATTTCGCAAAATCCGTTATTTATGAAGGACTTCTTGGCAGTTTCTGTACACCATGAATCTTTTTACGCAAAAATCAATACTTCATACATAAAAAAAATATTGATGCATCGTTTTGTGTTGAGTTGTGTTTTTGTTTGAATCAAAGGCAAGTTCACTACCAGGTAAACTCACTAGCTAATTCGCCCGTCAGCTGATTCAACGAATTGTAACGTCACAGTTTATTAACTTTGGTGTAAAAGTTAACAAAAGTGGTTGTAAATAATTTAATAATTATAATAATTTAATATTAAGAATGAAAAATTAATTACTTTTTGTATTAATTAATTTCAATTGAACTCCTATTATTGTAAGATAACAAATTCTTCTTAGGTTATGTTACATTTAACAAGCAACATGTATACTCGTACAAAAAATTTGACGTTCGGCTGCAAAGAGAATTCACGAATTTACCTTATAAAAAAATATTCATGAGCCTTGGGTTGAATCCAGGTTTATTAATACAAGATTGTCGCAAGTCAAATTCGTCAAATCGCCTTGCAGCCGAACGTCAAATTTTTGGTATACTTATGTCTTGTTAAATGTAACATAAAAAACGTGTTAAATTGGTGTAGTGTAAGTAAAATTTTAATTAATTATTACAAAAAGCAATTAATTATGACGGCGGACGGCTGAATTAGCTAATGAGTTTAACCGGTAATGAATTTGCCTTGGGTTGAATCTTTCAATTCTTACATTTGAAGTTCGTCACTCTCTCTCTCTCTCTCTCTGTTGCAGCGTTGCCATTAGATCCATTTGTTGACTTTCCCAGTGAAATCCTGTTGTTTGAGTAAATTTTGTTTAATTTAAACAAATTACTCTCAATAATGTCTCTAACAGAAAAAAGGGAAACGAATGGGAAAAATTGCCAAAATTTGCAGATTATTGAAAACAGCTGATGACTAAAAATCAGACTGTTGTAAAAATATGAGTTGTGTGGACTACTCAGTATAAAAAAGTTTTTGGTATTTGATACAATCCGTTTTTGTAGTCATTAATTCGTAGAGAAATGTATTTAAATAGAAATAATGCTTTATGATAATTTTTTCAATGTGTTTCTGTTTAAATGTCATGCGAAAATAAATACATCAATACTAAATTTTTGGTATTCGGTACCCTAAATAATATGCTGTAATAAGTTCTCAAATATATACTAGTTTTACGTCTCTAAGAAATTAATGTAAATAAAACACTTATAAGAAGTTTTGCTATTGATGATAGAAAAAGAAAACAAGATATTTTAATGCCATCTTTAATTTGTTTCACGCTGGAAAAGTATTATTTTTAGCTTTTGTTACAGTTTTAATTCAGTTTTTGCTTTTGTTAAAATTTTCTTTGCTTAATTTTGCTTGTTTATTTTTGAACCATATGTTTTTCTTTTCCAGTGGATTTTACTGGCAAAAATTCGTTCAGTAAAAATTTGCAGACTCTCAGAAAAGAACTGTCTTTTTACTCTCTCAAATGGTGTTCTCTTTTGCAAATTTTTGTGTAAACGAATGGTTTTTCTTAATTTTGGGGTAAACGAATACAACTACGAGTATTATTGAGCTTTTGCTACGAAATCTGGTAGGAAATTTTTCGTTTGGTAAGTTGGTAGACGAAATCCCATTTTGGTAGGTTAGTTTGGGATCAAATATTCGTTGAGTATGTTGAGAATAAATGAATTTCTCAATTTGTAAATAATGTCCCGTTTTTATGCTTCAAATTATTTTTCAGTCACTTTCAAACTTTTCTTTGCTTGAGAAAAAGTTTGATTTCAAATCAAGATCTCGTGTTTGTTGGGAAGATTTTGTTTAGTTTTTTGTGACAAGGGGCCTTTCATAAATAAACGATTCAAACGAGAAATATAAAATAAATGTTGTTACCCAATTACAGACTGCCAAAACCCTTGACTCTCCGAACGCTTCAAAAACCATCATCATTCATAAAAATATGGATGTATAAAAATGACATGAATATCAAGTCAATATAAATTTCTGTGGGTGGAATTTTCTTTGTTGGCCGACATAAAAGTGATTGAATGAATTAATACGCTGAGTCAGTGAAGGTAATAAATAAAAAAAAAAAAATTTTAAATTCGCAAAAGAATAAGATTTCCACTTAAAAGAGATTAATTCAATGACATTTTTTAATGGAATTATTCCTTTTTGAGCTGAAGGTCAGCATCATTGAGGGATAAGTAAATAGGAGTAGCTGAAATCAAAGTACGATTAAACTAAGAATAATAATAACAACTACAGTGGGGCAATATTTGTGAAAATGTTATATTAGTAATTAAAGAAATGCGGCATTTAGTATGGAAATTCTCAGAGTGATGTTTCGCAAAACCCTTTGCAATCATGGCAGTCACTTTCCGTGCTTGATTTTTATCTATCATTGAGTAATATTTCAATACAGCAATATTTTCATAGCCATACCCACTAGTAAGCCCCAAACTTTTCTACTAAACTGGTCTCTTCTTGCTAAACAGCAGACAGGTACAAAAAATCGGTACCAGCTAACTTTCTTATTTTGACAAGAAATCCTTTTACGCAGTTGAGTGATCGAACATACAAAGTGATCTGGTTGAGACCCATCAAGGCAGAGATCACACATTATTTTGCGAAATATTCGTTTAAGCCCCTGTTCCACATAAATTCCCTGGTCAGTAACCATGGCCACATTAAATTAAAAATTTCAAACAAATTTCTGGATTGAGGATTTGAACTCTTAATGTCAGCGGAATTTGAATTTAAGCTACAGAAGAAGAGAAATCAAAAATATTATGCTGTTGTTTTATTCAACCATGCCGCGACAAACAGTTCGATCGCATTAAAATTTGTAGACCCAAAAGACGAGCATATTTGGAAAAGCATGTTAAAACATGTTCAATAGAAAAAATTTTTTCTTTTATTTATACAACTTCAGTGCATAGTGAAAAGAATCTAATTTTTCTTTTCGATTTTGTATAAAAAAATTTTACTCGTTCCGTCCCTCCCTCTGTACCTCTCTGTTTCTCTGTTACATGTCAAACGAGGATTATATCTGGTGTTGTGATTGACATATGCCGACAGTGACTGGCGTAAATATGCACAGCAGCCGGAAACAGTATCCCCACAAACATTTTACTGTCAAATGCATTCACTTACTTCCAGCGGAGTGAAATGGAACTTTCTTCTATTATATTATAGAAATAGGATCCACTTTTTCTCCATTGCACTTAATATTATTTATTTGTACCAAAACAAAAATGATCTGTCAAAAAGTTTGCGTAATGCTTTCAACGCGTTCAAAAATAGATATTAAACCCATTTCGTGCGGTCTACGTCTTCTACAACTTCTACGCTTTCTACTGTGTAACTTAAAACATACAAATACACTGATTCTACTTTTTTGAAAGACGCGTTAAACGCATTGACAGAAGGGTTGGTATGGACTTAAAGAAATAGAGCGAACAATATTTAAAATGTAACTGTCAGCATATTTCTGGCATCATTTGTATTTTCCGTTGTGAAACATCACAAGCAGTTCTTTTTTCGCACGAAATTTTAACCAACAGCTGTTCAATTGTGGTTTGAATTTGTTATGTTATGAACATGAAAACATATGGGCATTTCCACAGAAGGGTCTACCAGGATCGAAAATTAATATGTCAATAAACAAATGAATTTTGTCGAACATTCTATAGGAAATGTTAAAATGTATAATACTTCTTTTGTATCATTTAATTTGTTAATCAAAAGCACCAGTTTATTCTTCTTCTTTTTTTAAATAATTCTCTGCATACGTCAAATCAGTGTCTTGTTTACTGTCTTCGAAGGTCGCGGTCCTTCCTGGCCCAATAATAATAATACTGTCTTCGAAATATTGAATTCACTTCTGTCCCGTGTTGAGATTTTTTTCGCCCTTCTAAGACTGTTGAAGAACTCTTTGTGTGTTTTTGTTCTCCCTTTAATGTATATATATGAACAAACTGAACACATGCAAACAATCCCTTATTTATTGTGTTCTTTTTATATTTTCTCTCTCATATGGTTTGCTCTCCAAAATTACAAAACATAACTCGTGATTCACACGCATCAAGTTTGACTCATCAAGTCTTGAGTATTTGCTGGAGCGGGGAGAAAGAATCTAAAGGGGTACAGACTTAACGAAACCGTCATGTTTGTTTCTTTCGCTCTTCTTTTTTGTTTCTCTTTCGATTCTTTTATTAACCGCCGTAGTATTGTAAAACAAGCAAAACTTGATGCAAAAATGTTTTGGTGTAAAATTTAGCAAAATGAGGGTGGCGATGGCACGATGGATGGTAGTCTGCACGTTAACTACGAATCCAAAAACAGACCTGGGTTCAACCCCAGTTTCAGACCAAAAATTTTAAAATAAAAATAAACATCTCGCATTTTTCTGATGTTGCATTAGTGTGTCTTTGTGTGTCTTTGTGTGTCAGCTGTTGTCGGAAGGTTTCAGTGGCGAAGGCATAGTCACTGGTCACTGAACAATACCGGCTTCAGCTGATAGCAATCCACAATCACATCAGAACGCCCTCCTTCGTCGGTATTGTGTACCACCGGCGAAGTAAAAAAGTAGGAGTCATCTCCTGAGTGCTGGTCCTAGATAAAAAAAAAAAAAAAAAAAAAAACTGATCAGGTAAACTTGATATGTGTGTTTTTGCTTAATAAATAATTTTATCTAGTTACTCAATTAATATTTTAATTGAAATTAACCGAAAATATATTTTTATATTGTAAATAAATAAATAACCAATATCTAAACAAAGACGAAAAATATCGAAATAATAGACGGATGTATAAAAATTTAGTTTTATTTTGTGGCTTTAAATTTACTTCTTCAGCTTTTTTTTTTTATCTTTATTTTAATATCTGGTCACACTGATCATCATTCTTTTAACTTCCACATTAGAATTTGTTCGCTGTTCCTTCTCAAACACACATCCATACGCGAGTACATCAGTAACTTGTTCGCATACACTCTGCCAAACAGAATAACAAAACAAAAATATTTTGACAGCAAAATTCCCAGATTTCATCAATTTGGATGTGGAAAGTTTATAATGCATATTAATGTTTGCATGTGTGTTACCCTGCGTGTGCGTGGGTATGTGGGTGTGTGGGTGTGTGCGCGTGGCTGGGAGCTATCAGCGAGCAGGGTCGACTTCGCTGAAATTAGCTGCATAAACAATGTCAGCAAAAATGAAAGTGAAGCTCAAGGAAGTTAAAACTTAAACAGGGGCCAAATATACGAATAACGTCAAGCAAACCAAAACAAAAGAAACTACGCCAAACAAACGAATTTAATATTACAAAAAGCAAAGATTTCCAAAATATTTTGGAATGAAGCTTTTCGAAGATGTTTTAATGCCCGCAAAGAAGGCAAGTTTGAGCAACAATGGCAGCAACAAATTATTGCTATTAAAGAAGGAAGGAATAGTAGTCACTCACCTTTGAAATACTTTCAAGGAAATTGAATCATTTTTAAAATTTAGTTCTACACTTGGCATTAAATTTTGTAATTTAAAAATATGTTTTTTTTTTTTTGAAATTTTCTTACCAAAGACTCGGAACGAATCTGCAGAGAGTGGTTGCGCTGTTTGTAATGCTAGAAAAAAGCGTGCTGTTGGCTGAGTCGTTAGAGTCTTGAATTACAGCCAGAACATCCTTGTTCAGACCAAACAATTTTTAATTGTGTCTGCGCTTCGTCGTTATTTGACCAATAAAACGTTCGCGAAGTAAAATAATAAATAAAATGGCTCTCCCATAGCTTAGGAATTAAATCCGTTGTTTAAGAATTACGATCTCTATCCTTCCATCACTTTTACCATCTGCCTTTTCTCTGCGCTATACCTTTCGGACTAGTTCGAACTTTCTATTAAACTAGAAAGTGATTCTTCCGAGTGTAAAATTCTGCAAAAGAATGATGAATTCACTTGCTTCTTACCACAGGGCATAAACATAGCCCCAGCAATAACAACAACAACAGAAAAAGGATAATGACTTAACGTTTAGCCTGAGCCTCTTGTGATAAATGATTGTCATAAATAAAAATATTTCCTTTATTTATTTTTTCTTAGTTCGGCTCTACCTTTTCCTGTTTCCGTTTAGTTTTTTTTCCCTTTCTTTCTGTGTTCACTTTTGTTTGTGCGATTTTTTAACGGCTAAAAATTTAAAGAGTCATTAATCAAATATTGATGGCCTTTTGTGTGTGCGTCAATTACAAAACATGGTACAACAACAACAACAACACCACTTAAATCTATTTTGTTACTTTTTTTTCCATGATCTTCACTGCCCTTTTTCGGTTTGTTGTGGTATGGAGTTTTGACCGAACTGAAATTTATAAAAACGAAAGAAAAAACAAACACAATTTTATTTCATCATTTGAACATTTAAAGCCATTAAAAAAAGTTTGTTATTTTGATTACAGTAATAAATGCAATGGGATTTCAAAATGAACACAATAAAAAAATTAAATAAATAAAAAAGTAAGGAAAAACGAGTGGAGAGGGAGGCGTAGTCATCCATTGGTAAAGTTTAATAACTATTATTTTAATGGAAACACATTATTTATAGAAATAAAACATTCGGTGTGATGTTGGGTGAGCAGTTTGAACTGGAACTCTACACCCGGAAAGTCGTGAGTTCAAATCCTGTCTCAGTCATTAAATAATTTCCTCTGCGCCACGGTACATCACAGTGCCCTGCATAGGCGTTTGAACAATGAAAAATGTTAGCGAAGTAAATAAGTAAAGAAGTAAGAAATAAAATGTCGGCTCTAGAAGCTTAAAAAACGCAACACAAGAGACGTAACAACCAGCTCAGCAGGTGATTTTTGTTGCTCGTTTATATTTTACACAACGTAAATGTCAAAATTTGTTTACATTTTATGCGCGTCAATATAATTTTTTCTAATTTGTTTAATTTAAGAGCGCGCAAATAACATTTTTACTCATTTCTTTATATTGAGAGAGGGTTGCGAAAGCAATAAATGCATGATTTTATTTTTTTAAGACAAATTTTGGCACTGCTTACAATATGGGCTAAATGGCCGCCGCCAGAGTTGATGACCATACATGCAAATCCAAAGGTTTTTATTAAATAAAATTACAGCAAAAGAACAATTGGGTGATTACTTATGCCGCGGGTGATTACTTTTGGCCCACCCTGTATTTATTTCTATTTCTAAATGCTACAAAAGTGAACTTATCACAAAATATATGCAAAATATGCTCTCGATATCAATATTATGAGAAATTTATGCAACTGACCATAAAATTTGTATGACGTCGAGAAAAATTAAAATACAGGCTGGGCCAAAAGTCACAATGGGGTTTAAAAGTTTAATAACTTTTTCCTTTTTTATATATTTTTATTTATTTATTTATTTTTCTCAGAATATAATAATTTTCAAAATATACCAAATGGAATTCTTTTATTGTGTTGTGGTGTTGTGGTTTTAACCAAAAATGTATAGCGCTCGAATGTTTGCCACGAGTTTAAAGATTGTGTCGAATAACTCCAAAGAAAATAGCCGTGTGCTGGTAAAACTGGCTAATGCGCTGGCCAATTCAATTTCTAGTTTCCGGAAATTATTCGCTCTCAAAAAAAATTTGACTTAAAAGTGCCATTGTGTCTCGGGAAAAGAGGGCGAGGGCGTGGCTCCATCCTATTGAAACCACATCTCAGGTCTGTTTTCAAGAGCAGGACGTAAAAAATGTTCTATCCTAAACCGATGCCGATCTGGATTTACGGTTACAGCACTTCCATCATCATTTTCGAAGGAGTACGGCTCTACACGTTCAATATTTTCCACACTGCGCATTAAACATGGTCTAATGTTTCGAGGTAATCTCTTACGGTGTTGGTGACGATGAACTAAGTTTCAGACGACGAAATTCTTACGTTAAAATGTCGACGATATTCTCAGCGTTAAAATAATTGATTGCAGATTTAAATAATAAAATTCTATTATTCCGATTCTGGGTTCAGTTGTAAATCTCTCTATTATTTATTATCCTCGTGTTATTTGTATATTGCGAAAAAAATAAAAAAGTACACCAATACCCCGTTTTACATCGCTAATTGGTACCGAAGAAATGCGACGCAAATCGAGATGACGTTAACCGTAACACGAGTTTTCACACATTTGTATTGATTTTCATTTAATTGGTTCCGAGGTTCATAATTTTTGCTCAAAAAATAGATTTTTCTATACTATTACCAAATTTTTTTAAGCCAGTTCTGATTATTATAAAATAAAAATATAACAATTCATGGGAGAAACGTAAAGAAAAACATAACAAAAATATTAAGATTAAAATTAAAGATAAGAAATTATTCGTGCACATTAAAGGAAAACTTTACTTTGATGGGTTAATATATGAAACGGACAACTTGCAGATACATATTTGTATTAGACTTTAACGGGGGACCCCCTTTTCTGTTTTAGCAAACTGAAACAAAAACGACGCAACTTCGAATTCACAGAAATTTTAAAAACACGCAACTTCGAAACGACACAAACTGAACCGACGCCAAACGGAATAGGTGGTATTGGTGTATATAAGAGAATGAGTTATTAAATTTTAATTTTTTACCCACCCTGTACAACCAACATTTGACTGCACTGTTGATTTGGACGACTGCGCTTCATTCTCTAAGTTTTTACATTTCTTTTATTGGTTTTCTTTCTTTCACATTTTTATCTCTTCCCTCTATATTTCCCTCGTCCTCGCCCACACCCACACCAACACTCATACCCATACCCATACACTTTCACTTATTTCTCTGCACGTACCATAAACTAAATGCTAAAACTACTGGAATAGCAACATTTATTTGCTCTAATCACTTGAACTAAAACTCAAACTCAAACATTTGAGATTTTCTTAAAGCAATTAAAAGTTGTTTGTAAGTTGAAGTCTTTGCTGTGTGTGTGTGTGTGTGTGTGTTAAAGGATTTTCAAACTGTATTTGCTTAAGTGTTTGCATATGTATTTGTGTATAGAATTATAATATAATTGTTTAGGTGGCATAGAATAAATATCCATAAAATTTATTTTACACCAGTTATAGAGAGAAAAGGATTTTCTTTTAGTCTTTTTTTTTTTTTTTTTTTAATTTTCTTACTCGTGGGCTTGTGTTAGCATGTTTGTACTCACACACACATGCATGTGTGTGTGTGTGTATGTATATATAACCCCCTCAGTTGTTCAATGGCATACTGGCATGCAATTTTCTGTGGCTCGTAGTTGTTGGTTTGGGTTATTGAGGGTTAAAAGTTTCTTTTGTTTCTGTTTTTTATTTTGTTATTTGTTGGATTGTGCAATAATAATTGATTGCCCTTTGATGGGTTTTTCTTTCTTGTTGCCCTCGCTTTGTTTCTCGAGTTGGAGTAAAAATATAAACAAACAAATTTTGTATTTATGGGATTTATTTGAAAGCTTATTTCTGCTGTAGTTTTTAATTTATTTTTATTTTATTTTATTTTTCCATTTTTTTTTTATTTTTTATTTTTATTTGAGAGAAAGTTTCATTAAACAAAAGTATTTCGTTTATGGGTATTTATTTTAATTGGTTTTATAACATGTGTTTTTAAAGCACTGCACATTGCAAAGTCTAAAAGTCAGATTTTTTCTTGTTTCATAAAGATTAGGCCGGGCCAATAGAAAATGTATACAAAATACAAAATACAAAATTGAAAATTTAATATTTTCGGATTTCATGGAATGATTAATAATTAGTATGTATTTAGATATCAGCAAACCAAATTCATACAAAGTAAATTTGCTAGTACAACAACTACAAAAATCATAGCACATTGTCAAAATAATTCATACAATTTTGAAATCAAACAGAGAGAAATAATCGGCCAGCTGGGCTTATAAGTTCTCTTGATGTGAATTCGCCTTGGACATCAGTATGTAATTCCTTTTCAAAGTCCACCTGAACAGAATGAGAAGCATAATTTTAATTCTTATTTGTATGAGAAGAACAATGAAACGCTTCCGAAAAATTGTGATATTATGCGTTGTTTTCTTTACGGGAAAGGATAGTGTGCAGAAAAAAAAGAAAGAGTTGGTGCAGTCTTCGTGTCAATTGTTTTCGGAATGTTTTCGTGTGGCATTGTGCACCGTCAAACAAGTCCAATTGTTTCATTTTAGGCGGTTTTCATCGTTATTAAAGATGATGCCGGTGGCCTACAAACAGCACCAAACATTGTATATTTCGTAGTTCAGTGACAGTTTTTCAACTGCCTC
The DNA here is from genome assembly GCA_963924685.1 of Dexiosoma caninum. Classification (NCBI taxonomy): domain Eukaryota; kingdom Metazoa; phylum Arthropoda; class Insecta; order Diptera; family Tachinidae; genus Dexiosoma; species Dexiosoma caninum. The sequence continues at coordinate 123,962,046 of OZ004725.1, read as the reverse complement.
TGGCTGCTCTTCAAATTCAAATTCGAAAATTTTGTATATTGACGTATCCATTGAACCAAAAATGAGCTTTTTTCCCTGAAGACAATGTTTAAAATTTTCGTAAGGCCCATTCATCAAACGAACGATGTTGCAGTAATTCCACACCGAGATCCTTACGTGAAATATTCCAGCTGGTCTAATAATAGAAGACCAATTGTTGACAAAAGCGACGAGTTAACATATCGCGAGCTTCATTAACAGCGGCCGATACAGTAGAAATATTTACCTCGTTCTGTACTTTTCGAATAAGTGTTGGTAGATTAGTGTCCAATGAAGTGAAATTGTTCGGTGGTTCAGTTACGACAACTATAAAATGGACGTAATTTACGAAACACTTTTCTTACACAGCACGAATTTTGATAACAAAATTCAATGATTTGCCAGTGTAGTTCATTTTGTTAGTCTATTTTTGGTGAAATGGCAAATATTTCTGAGCATTTGTGCCATTACCATGTCACGAATGTTTGTTTTTTAACAAATAAAATTTACACTGAACAACCAAATAAAAAAAAAAAATTCATCCTTTATCACGATCCCCAAAAATGATTTGAGAATTAATGAATATACAAACAGAACAACATATAAATACTAAGTAGCCTCTGCAAAAATTGTTTACACAACAAGCACTTTTTTTTTTAATATGTAAAGACTGAGAAATGATAACCAGTTTGTGCGAAAAGCGAACGGTAAGAGAAGAGAGCATCAAACAGAAAAAAAATATACTACGGGTTTTAATGATAAAACCGTTCATAGAAGAGTTTTTCGTATGACATGCGCGCTCTATATTGTTTGCTTCTACTTTTTTGGCTGGACCAAACATTTGCTTCTCTGTGGTATTTAGAAAACCAGCTTCGTTCGCTAAATATCTTCACATTTGTAGCTGTCTTCCGAGCTCTAAAGCTTATCATAATTTCGCTGGTTTGATGTAATTTTTCGAAGCGCATTCTATAGAAATCTTTAATTAGCGAAGCCGAATTTAAAATGAACCGCCAGTATAAATGCCAAGTGTAATTCCCAATAAGAAAATGTTGACTGTTAAAATTTTTTTACAAGAATTCTAAAAAAAGTCGCAATGATTGGAAAGTAATTTCAATATCACTTCTCAATGCAAAAGTCGCAACGGAAAAAATTAAATAACTTTAACGTTAGCAAGTTGTAGGTATCAATTACTTGATGTCTTGGAAATTATTTTATTTTGGAGGTATTCTCGAGTAGCCAAAAAATCTTTAGGCCTCTCTATTTGGAGGGATACATCCTTGTCTTTATGATTTGGCCTACTCTGCCCAGCTTTCATACGAAAAAAATCGTAATTTGTTTTCCGTTTTTGCAAGGAACTAACTTCACGAGCAACACACTAATATGTGCAAGTAATTTTCTTCATAATAAAATAAAGGAAATTGTCATAAATTTGAACAGAAAATCCAGCAGAAGGACTAATAAAGTTGCAAAAAAACACTCACACACACTATACACACATTCATAAATTGTAATGGCAACCATAATAAAACAATAAAGGACAATAGTCAGCTCATTAAAGTTAAACACAACATTATTTACAATACCAACAACAACAACACCAACAACTGTAACTACAAGTTTAACTAATGCACGTGATCATTATAGTTCGCCAAGCAGCCAAGCAGCAAGTCAGCCACCATGTAGCCCGTCCATGAACAAGAGACGACGGTCTTTTAGCCTGAAGAAGCTGGCACCACTAACTGGTTACATTTATCTACGTATGTATGGTATGTATGTATTGGAGTGTGTGTGTCGGTGTGGGTTCAACATTTAAAAGAAAACAGGAAGAGTGTTTTTCATTTTATTATCCGTAAATCCGTGAAAATTCATTTTATATCCGTCGTTGACATTTCACGACGTTGCACATTATTTTATTTTTACACCCATTTACTGTTGTTGGCATTTAACACTGCAGCAGCAGCAGTTGTTGCTATTGCCGTTGTTCTTAAACCATTAACTTGCCGAGTCGTTATGGAGTGAGAAGAATCTGTGAAATGCAGGACTTCTGCTACTTATGACCACCACATACAAACAAACACAAACATGCATGCGCATGCACATGCGAGAAAAAATTTCATTTAATTCATGTTAAATGCAACGATTTTTATGTATGAGTAGTATCTGCAACAACTTCAATCGCTATTCTTTATAATTTGTGGTACAATAATTTTTAATATTTATTCATGTATTTGATTAATCCTCTCTGCACCGTTGACAAATTTTACGATTTTGGGCATTATGACGACTGGACGAATGCTGCCTTGAATTTTTGAACATTTAGAAGTTGACAATTTTCATTTGTATTTACAAACCCCCTTTGAAGTTGACCAAAATATTTTTTTTTATTCCTGTATACGTAGACATATTGAAAGCCCTCCTAAAATATTAAAAAAGTACAAAAGATGTGAAAATATTAAAAATTTATTAACAATGCTCGAATATTGGCAAAGAAGCGTCAAATACATGTACTAATAATTATTGAAGTTGTGTAAACTTCAATGATTTTTTAATAGAACCGCATTAGAACATCCATTAGGACGACAATTATAGAAGTTCTATTTCAGTAAATAACAGTTTTACAACACGGTTCTCTTTGATAATTGCAATGGTATTTTATAAATTATCTGTAAAGCTAAAGGGTCTTCCAACAGGGACTTGCGAACTTTGACAATTGATAACGGCCATTTTGTTGAAACTACATCTGTCAAATAAGTTGTCATTTATTCACTTTGTTTTGCCAAATCATCATGGCATCATCATCATCAGCATCCAACAACACGTGCAAATGATAAAATTATTTTATCAAAATGGGTGTTGTGTCCGTACCGGCCACTTCGCCCATTTTACGGTCGCCATAATCGTCCTGCCCAGAGAAGTATTCGCAATGTGGTGGATAAATTTCAGTCCACTGGTTCAATAAACGATCGACCAACACCCGTATGTCGCCGAAACGCAATATCGGTCGAAAATATCGCCGCTAATCGTGAGAGTGTGCAGAACATATCGATGCAGTCGATTTTGTATCGCTCACAAGAATACTTCCTTTTGCAGACCACAATTTGCCGAATTTTGCGTCGTGACTTGGACCTGCAGCCGTACAAACTTCAACTGACCCAGGAACTGAAGGCAAACTATAGTAGACAACGAGCGAGAGGATGGTCATCTCACGTGCAGTGATGTGTACTGGCCACCGAAATCGTGCGATTTGACCACGTTAGATTTTTTCTAGTGAAGTTTTCTTATATCGCAGTAGTATGCGAATAAGCCAGAGACCACAGCGCTCTTCGTGGTCAACATAACCGATGCCATCGGTCAAATTCAGCCTGATTTATGTGCCAAAGTCATGAAAAATTAAACATTTCTGATTCCCTCCACCTAGAGAAGTCGTGGCGGATATTTGAACGATGTTACAAACGAATAAAAAATTTCAATGGCATCTGGCACATACACATACAAAAACCCAAATATCTCCAAATGTAAAATCACCTAAAATCGGTGAAAAATCAGCCAACAATTTTCCAAAACTTATCTGTTTTGGGCGATTATTTCCACAGATTTCGCCCACAATTTCGGATCATTATTCATTTTGCACTTTCGGTTATTGTTCACATTTGTTTTTGGCGATTTGTTAGTGTTTTTGGGTCATTTGTCACTTTGACGGTTCAGCCAACAATTTTGGCGATTCTTTATTGCAGTATTTTGTAGCGATTATTCGAATATTTTTTAAACCCTCATATGTGGGACAGGGTACTCGGGTAATTTTATTTATTTTACTTGCACTCTTCTTCGTTTATCGAATTCGTAGAAGTTTGAAACTTTCTGAGAAATCATAAATTTTTTAATATTATTTTTTTTTAATAATCGAACTTCTTTTTGGGTGGGTCATCGAGGAGGGGCGTTTTAAATCAGGTGGGCAATAAAAGAAATCATTATTTAATTTTTTTCAAAATTAATCGTTGTGAAAGAAGGATTCTACTAAAGAGCGGCGCCACATCTCAAAATTTGTCCTCTTTTATTGTTGCTCCAGTGTTACTTCCTTCCAACACAAACTCTTACAAACTTTTACAAAACTATTTAATTTCATTTTAGTTTTCCATAACCTTTAAATGATGATTACAAACATTTTTAGTATCAGCGTCTAAATTCGAAGGGCAGACAATAGAAGGTGCTGTATTTACGAAATGTTTTAACAACATGAAAAGAATGTCATCAAGAATGTTGAAATAAAATTACAAGCATGTCGTTTGGGTAGAAAGACCTGAATAAAATTGTTTTGTTTGGGTGGTGTAAAATAATTCCCATTAACGTAAATTTTATCAGCCGCGGTCAAAACAGCAACGGAGCTTGTGTAATTTTGTGCAGATGTTCGAGTTTTAAATTTTGCTTTATGAACACTAAAAAATTAAATTTTTCTTACGGGATGGCGACGTTTTATCTTCCCACTAGTCCTGTTGCTCACCTACGCTAATGTCTAGTTTTCTAACTCTAGTTTCATTAAAAACTATTTATCGGCCAAAATGTTGAACAAAGAAAAAAAATTATGCTTAAACAGTAAGAAATAATTAACGCTTTAAGGCTTCTCAAGGACCGAACGCACAGCGTATTAAAATGAAGTAATAAAAATTTCCATTAAATATTGAAAGTGAGTTGTTTTAACTTTTAATTTGATTTAAGTAACTGAGCACTAACATACACCTGTAGCAAATGAAAGTGTTGGAAAATTGTAGTGACTTTTATTAGGCTCGAGATAAGTGAAGTGCTACATTGAAAAGATATTAATATTTTTTTTTCTTTTTTTTTTTGGTTAGGCACTCATGCTGTTGAAAAATAGAAATAATTTTTCATAAGGAAAATGATTTTATGTTGGACTGTATAAATTTTTATTTTTTAATATTGCGCAATATTTTATACTTTCTGAAATATGTATTGGAATTTAAATCACAATACAGTGTGGTCTCGATAATTGCAACCGAAGGGCAGTGAGAGTCGTTTTACTGAAACAATTTGTTTACTCGTCTCATATTTTATGCTTCCATAATAACGAACACATTGCTAAAATAAATCTTAACTGTACAAAATTTGACTTATGCTGATATTAATTGAATTAATTAAACAAACTGAAAAGTGTAACGCACTTTTTCAGAATCGAAAGCAACGTTATTTGTTTCACGAAATTTTGTTTGAGTGAAGTGGTCCCAAGACCATGCACAGAGCATAATTTTCACAAAACGTGTATTTCAGACGTCGCTGAAGAAAATGGATTTTCTTTCAGGACAGGCAAAGGGTTAAACAAAGTTAAGCCAAAAGAAGAAATCGTATAATTTTAAATATGAATTGCAAATAAACATTTCACTTGGATTTTCTTAGTCACGTTGTGTTACGTTGTGGGTGGGATCGACCATAGTCCCTGAATCCCGGATAGAAACCTACTTATACCTCTCACACTGCATCCCGATAACGCAGCATATTCCCGAAGAAATGGGAAGCCCATTGGAACTGTTCTTTTGACGGCGAGAACCGAACAGAAGCAGAACAGAGCAAGTGTTCAACTGTCTGCTACTCCTCATCCCAACAGATTCTTTTTTGTCTTGGACCATCGGTCAGGGGATATGCCCTACGTAGGCACTGCATTGTACTGGAACTAGATAGAGATAGGGATAGTGTAGGGAATTTATAGACGGTATAGGGGTGAATTCTTGCACAACTCTACAGTTGCATTTTAATTCTAAAGAAAAGTTGCGGCGTCTCTGATGTTAATTTTGACCCATGATTTTTTTTAGCTCAGGGAAGCCATTTTATTTACTATTTTACTTCGTCGGCATTTTATTGCTCAAATACTAGAAAAATTGTTGATTGGCTCGGGCAGGAAAATTGAGCTTCCGTGACTACAATTTGACAATGACTTGGTAGCCCTCCGGTATAGCAGTCCACCCGGAGTCAAATTGGAGATCGAACACGTGGTCTCATTCGATCAGATAGTATGGACAATCTTGAAGATCCTGTCCTCCATTCGCTTCCAGCCAACGAAGCGGTCGATGTCCTAGTTCAATAGGAGAGCCCCAGCCTTGGCTACCTTATATGCCACCACGTTTTCGAGTACAGCACCGTTTCCCGGCACGCCATCCCGCCCACAGCCACCAAGCTTTAATCAACCAGACTCGATGTCGTATATACGTCCACCAGATATCTGATCTGCAAAAAACTTTGTGTTGCCGCTACGATTAACTTATCAAATCGAATCGCAGAATATAAAAATTTCACCGAGGGCAATGATATGTGAAATTGGATCCGTTGGCTACATTTTATATATTTGCGAAAACTACGAACCTAAATTTCAAATTCAATTCGCGACAGAATTCATAAATGTATTCAAAAGTTCGACAAAAGTAAGTCCCCGTCCACACTTGCAAATTTTGTTGCAGCAATTCTAGATTTTGTTGGCGAGCGGTGAGAAGATTGGTGAAGGCTGCACGGTCTCATGTGGTCCGCAATTCTCTATTGCTTTGTAATTCTCAATATTCATCTTCAAGTTTGATGAGGTGTAAGAAATATAAAAATTGCAAAACTAGAATTTCATAATGTGGACACTATTACAATTTCAAAGCAGACTTGTTAAAAATAGCAGCAAAAAAAAAATTGCAATACTGGACAGCTTTGTTGCTACAATCGAGGACTTGTAATGACATGTATGTAGTTACGCTTAGCGAGACTATACTGTATGTGTTTGGATACTTGTTCATATGAAGCACAAATTTCAAATAGTTATGACGACAAGCTAAAATAGAAACCAATCAATACGCTGTTAAGCACTTGGCCGTTCAAATCCTCAATTTAAATTGTCTTAAATTTCTAATTGACGACACTGCCGATCATAAATGTAACAAGTTGAACTGATATTTTAGGAATTTTCTTATGTCAGTCTGAATGAAAGAGAGTTAAAAAGCGAGTTATTTGTTGTTTTTTTAGAATAAACTTTTTTATTAGTTGAACGCATAATAAAACAATGAAAAATAACTCTCGCCAAATACCTTATCCAAATTAGCACAGACACCTATAAAAGATTTTAGAATATATACTGCCATATTTATGCTCGCCACTGTATAGTTGTATGTACTATACCTGTTCCATTCATCCAATGATTGTCATTTTGGTTTGAAAGTTTTGATAGTTCAATTTCAATTAATTTTCGACACTTTCAAAATATTCACAGCGTATGCGTTTGCCGTAGCACATTAACATCTGTGTGCTCTGAATGGGTGTGAGTTTAATTAAAATATTTCCATTAATGAGTGTGTTTTTGGCTAAATTTCAGCGACAATTATTTAATGAGGATACATTTAATATGCGTGAAATCTTGCTATACTAACGGAGGACGAAATCCTTTGTAACCACTAATGAAAAAATATCATATCACTTAAGTTAAAATATAAATGCGAATCGTACGCATATTTTTGGTATATACTGATGTTAAAATATGTATAGATATCGTTATATGTAGTACATACGAACGGCATCGCAAAACTAAATGGTAATTGCTACGCTTTTAATAAATTGACGGTAACATTGTGTTCTATCAAGAATTATTATAATTTTAATTGAAGCATTAAAAGTGGAATAAATCATGGCCATATGTATCGTCATTTAATAACGATTTTGTTTGATTTTGTCCTTCTTGGATGGATGTGAAGTTACGTTATTAACAAAGCCATTCATTCCACTCAAATGGAATTTTAGAAAGAACTCCAAATTTGTAAAATGAAATCAATTATAACCGCTAAAATAAATGATTAAAAAGAAATAAAAGAAAATTCTTCTTAAATTATTTTGCGGAGCTGAGCGCATTCATTGGGGGCTGCGGCTGGTTGTCGCGTTGACACCGCCGCATTCACTGGACCGTTGGTTTCCGGCTTCCTACTGGACTCTTCTCACTCTATCGCATTCTGTCCAGTGACGCAACTCTCTTCCATCATATTCTATTCCATTATATCGTCTACTCTAGCCCCTCTCTTCTTCTTTCCAGGTATCATAACGGAACCATTCTGAATTGGACACAAGTGGGCTGGGCTCTTATTTTCACCGGCGAACTGCCTACCTCACCTAACCCAACCTATTGCATACATAGAGACAAAATAGAACCAAATTTCCATTAATTAAATTTTGGAGTATCAATTCAAAAAATTAATTAGATGATCATCTATAGAGAAATTAAATTATTATTGTTCATTTCATTGAAATAATTTTCAATTAAATTTTTAATAATAATAATTAATAATTTAATTAAATATTTTGAAAACTTCAAACAAATTTCAAATAGCAAAATAATATTTGAATTCAATGCAAATTCTTATTAAAAATAAAAATCAAATGTCGTTCGTTGGTAATCGCATCACTTGATTTGGCAAACATTTTTTTTTTATGTTCGCCATGACCCTACTTTACGCAAGATATTTATGGAAAGAAAAATTTACCACTCCCACTTACTCAAATTTATCTGAAATCGGAGAACAGCTGTGTGTAATTTTTTTAATGTTCGCATTATTCCAATTTATGTTTTTGAGGGGGAGAACATTTACCACTCCCATTTTTACGCCCCCTTTTTGCATATATAAAATCATTGAACGCTAGGACCGATTTGACAATCCGATTCGCTGCCAAGTCGACCACAAATGGATGCGCTCTGAATGATGAACGCGTTGTGCGCATGAATGACCGGATTTCGGGAACTTATTTCACTAGAATACATCCCATTTGATGGAACAATGAAACGCCTCTGTATTAATAATTTCTTTTAGTAAGGGAAGCCTGTGTAGTACCAGGCACTTAAAACCTGCGCTGTGCAACTAGTGTTGCGGCATTATTTTTCTCCTATTTTTTTATTTTTGCTTTTTTAATATAAAACATGCCTTTAACTAAATTAATTTGAATGATTTCAATTCATAAGAAACTTTCAAACGATTTCATAATTCAATTTAAAATCAATATTTTGATTTCTATTGTTTTAATTGAACGGGTTTTATTGTCCAGCAGTAAATATTGTTGTGTTCATATTTAATTGTTTTACACACATTATTAAAGGACTTATTATTTTATTCATGTTGAGAATAAATGCATTCATGTTTAATATGAAAATTCCTCAGGTTTACTGGCTCTATTTTATTGATCCCATAAAATTCGGATGCATTTATGTTCCATAATTTTTCAATATGTATTTACTTATTTCTTTCATTTCAATATAAGAATATTAAAGAGCAAAATAAGATTTTATTAAATTTTTTTAATTAATTGTTGTGGACTTTAATTTATTTGCTGTTTTTGCATTTCTCTGCAAATATTTCAGGAAGCGTAGAAATATTGCGTGTTTGTGTAAATATTTTTAAGAAATGAATGAGAAGTTTGCGCTTGAATACAAATTATTAAATGCCTTATTCGTTTTACTATAAAGCACTTTTAAAAATGTGTGTAATGGGTGAAAGTATCTTGCTACGAGACGTTATTAACTGTTCGTGAAATTCTTTGATGCCAGATTTTCTATGAACAGCTCTTGTGGTCTAGATTTTAAAATTGTTGTAACGTTTCATATCCATTAATTAATTCCTTTCTTCGATTTTCATTAATTTATTGAACAACATAAATATTTTAAACATAAATTCCGAATTCAGTTGGCCAATGGTTAGCAGCCTGGCTCGTATGGACCACAAATAAGCAAACAAGCATATCGTTTTAGTTGTAAATGCGATTCGTAAGTAGAAGGTGAAGACAAGAAGAGGAGAGAGAGCCTGTTATAAGGCCTTTTTCTTGGGGACCTATGCTCCGTCGGTATTTGAGCAATGAAGACGTTTCTAAAAACTAATTCACTAATATCGCTATTGTTGGCAGACCTGGATCACTGGAGCCGATACTTCAAAGAGGAAGCCTTCTCATGAGTTTAAAAGATAATGTTCACCATTGGCAGCTCGATACACCTTCTCACTCCACAGCATTAAAAAGACGATGACAGCTGTCTCGCTTTTTTTTTTCTTGGACCGGTATTCAGGGGATGACCCCTATACATGCGCTGCATTGTGTCCAAGAGAGCCTTGTATCAGTGAAGACGCGTGTGCGGTCGAAGGTGGGGAATCTCGTCTAATAAGGCTGCACACTGGATTTACATGGCGATCCCATCTATAGCGTCATGGCCTAAGGCCCCACAGCGAAGCGTAAATTGAACGTGCATGCGTGGTATATGCGGTGCCATGCGTACTACACCAATAGCGCTATTGCCGCCGTTTGATTTGTTTGTGCAGAGAACGGCGACATTTCGTTTGTGGAATGATGCCACGTGACACGGCTATGCGACCAATGTGGGACATATGCCTATCATGGATCTTGTGCGGGATGGGGTTGCGGAATCACATATGCCCATGGGACTCATAGGCAGGAGGGGTGTGATCGGAAGGTTACGCCGGGCTGTTAGTGCGCATGGTAGCATTGATTTTGGGAGCATGGAGTATGACGTCAGTATACGCACTTATGGGTCACTGATGGATGGATGGTAGAGAAGGACCGAACGACTGTCTTCTGATGATGAGATGTCACTCTCTTGCGTACTACGGGTGGGGTTGTACATGTCTGTACACCATGCAGAGATAGATGTTCGATTGATGCACGCATTGCAGCAGTTGACTGTGGCTCAGATAGGGGGGGAAGAGGATTATATTTCACTAGACAATGTGTCTGTCATAAGATGCATGCAGAACGCGAACGTGTACTCTGGCTTAGAGCTGGAGATCGTTCGTGGACTCAGTAGGTGTGCTTTAGCCAACGTCCCACACTGATGAGTGACCGAGCTAACTTAAGCTGGATTACGGCGCTAGTAACGGGGCATGGGAGCGTCAGGTAACATCTCGGGCGGATTGGCATCGAATTTCCTTTTGAAAATATTTATTTTGCTTGACAGTGTAATCAGTGTAATTAAAATGTTTGGGTATAACTCAATAGCGTCGCAGTAATACCACGAAATTGAGAAACATCGGGGCCCAAATTACGCAATTTGTTATCGAACAAAATTCTTTTACATTTTAATAAATTCTTTTGAAATTCCGATCCGAATCGAATGCCGTCATTCTGGCTCCAGTAGGCTTCTAGCAGGCCTTTCAAAAGGCCTTCTTAGTTAATTCTTGTTAAGGAACTGCCAGGCTGGTATACCGAATTGGTTCACCATATTTACCTCTGCGCAACTGTTGGAGAGCAAGTGAAATATTATCTGAAGTTGTTATTTATAGATCTGAAGATTTGTTGTGTGCATTCCTACACAATTAAATCTTCATAAATATTCTTTGTTAAGGAAAACACATTCAGGTCGAATTGCAGACGCAACAATGGACATTTAGGCGACAGCGAATTTAAATGTGATTGCAAATATGTGAGAGCACAAAATAATTTGGAATTATAAAAAAAAACTAATTAAAATTCGACCACATTCCTTTATTCTCTCACACTTCTTATCTTCTTCGAGATGTTGCTGAAATGAAATTAGTTTTGCCGTAATTAAAATGCATTTGGGTGGGTAGTGAAGCATGTATTTGTAAATTAACAAATGCTTATGGAGTCATGTGTGTATTGTGTTCGGATTAGTATTTGCATTTAAGTGCATTAAAATTAATGTGTGTGTGTGTGTGTGTGTGTGTGTGTATATGAGTAAACAGATGCATTAATAAATTAAACCTTATTAAGTAAGAATTATTATCACAAATTTACACATTTCACGTCGTCGAGTCATAGAATGTAGTCAAGTTGGACTATAAAAGTGCAAACAGTTGTTGTTGTATTCTGCAAATGCAGTTCATAGAAATATTTGCAAATTATTGAATTTTCAAGTTTAAAGCTTCTTTAAGTCTAAACAATGATGGGCCAAATAAAATCTCTGGGTATCTGCGGCAGCTTCCGCAGCATATTGGCATAAATAGAAACACACTATGCAGAAGCTGTTACGGGGATGAGAGCGAGGAATTGGGGTTTCATATGCTGGGCAAGTACCATGCAGGTGAAAGTGCCCGTAGTGCTCTATGGAATGGAAGCCCATATTTAAAGATCATGGCATTAAACCATCTCAAGTGACACCGAGGTTAGACAGCCCGAAACCAACTCAGCAAGGTGTAATATCATAGGCAAAGGAAAACTATGATACTTGGATTGCAACCAATATACTCTTCGTCAGTCACTAGTTGTCTTTCAGGTGCTGACGTTAATCGTGAACACAATCTACCCTCTCACTCTCCTCGCTAACAAATTGTAGATGTAAAAGCGGACTCCTTGATCCTCCGAAGCAGGTACCACACGAACTGACCATCCTATTGCAGTCGTGTGTCGTCTCTATAATTTTCATTTATTTCACATGTTCTTCAATTCAATTTCAATTCAAAATATTTTTGTTTTCCATTTGCTTTTCAATTTTCAAATTTGCCAATAAATCAGGCAGGTAAATTTCATAAACTTCTCTGCAGATATTTTCTTTATTTAGCACAAATTTCTTGTGACTTTTAAAAGCTTAAAATATTTGCTCAATTTGTAAAAAGGCTTTGCATGGAGAATAATAATTCTTTTTCTTTTAAATTGCAATTTTTAAACTCTTTTACGTAGACAAATATTAACATTAGAATTTGTCAGAGCTGTGTGTTAAAAACTCGAATGCATACACAGAAATTTATACAAATTGTTTTCAAATACGTGGGTCATGCCTACCAATACGCCAAGTGAAAACACTCTGTAGTCATTTTATTTGAAAACTCCTGCAAACAACCGACGTTTCAATTTACGAAATAGAATATTCTACTACTCGTACATGCATTTGTAGCCATAAATGGGATTAGTTTTCAATTTCATAAAAATTTCATTACAAACCAATATTTAATTTTTATTTTCCTGTTTCATGCTCTAAATGGGTTTTTGTTTTCAAAACTCTTTTAAATCTATACAAAATATTAAAACTGAATAGCTTTCGGTAGAAGACTTTTCCTGCTGTTGGTCATTTGTATAACAAAAATATCAAAAAGGACTCAAAGAAAAGATCAAATCACAAATTATTATACAAAAACAGAGCAAATATTTACAGGAGGGTAGAAGAGTGTTTCTGATTAAATTAAAATTGCACATGGTTTTAACACTCGAAATGCATGTCTGCAAGGTAACGTGCAATCGAAATTCATGATTTTTTACATCAGCAAATGCAAGACAAATTTACTGAAATGCTGCATATGCATGCGAACGAGTAGTGTTAACATTTTATTTTCTTTTTTTATTTTTTTTATTTTCTTTTATCGTAAAGTTTAGTTTAAACATGCTTGTAAATTTAATAAAAAAATTTGCATTTTATCTTAATGGAAGGAAGCAGCAGCAAATGGTACGAGTAGATATTAAAAAGTCGTTCAAGTATTATGGGAGGGGAAGGGCCCTCCCTCTTTAACAAATAACATGAAAGCATGAATTTGAATGGCTTAAATTTGTCATAGAAATTTTTTTTTTTTTAATCGAACAATTCTCACAATTTTAATTTACAGATTTTCCATTAATTTTAACTTTAGAGACATTGTGTTTTGAGAGATTGTTGTTGGCTCTACAACACGAAAGTCGTCGGTTCAAACGACAAAATGAACTGATGTACAGTATTTAGGGAAGAAAGTAAACGAAACGGCCTTCCTACAAATTATTGCATCCAGTGAACAGCACAGATGATGCAACACAGCATTAAAAATTAATAAAATGCTCAGCAGCTGTCTTGTGTACGAATTAAAGGCCCTTTCACATTGTAATACTGAGTAATACGACATGTCAAAAACTTAACTCAAATGGGAAAAGTATAACAGTCTAAAAACAATATGTTCTGACAAAAATAACAATTAACAATGGACCAATATTAACAATAGAAATGGAATGTCGCCGGCAACATTTTCGCCTGCGTGACCGCGAATGAAAAAGCAAAAAGGGATTCCAGATGTTTTTCTTCCAAATGTTTTAGCTCGTTTAAACTCAGTCTAAAAAACCTTAAATTTTCTTTCTAATCCACCTAACAGGGCTTAAAAAAGGAGTCCCTCTATAAAGAGAAACATAAAATTAGAAAAAAAAATGTAAAGCGAAAGGCTCTTTTAAAATCTTAATGCGATTATATAGATCTATTATCGTTCATTTTAGAACTCTTTTAGCATTTAAATTTTTTAATAATTTTCTTAAAATCATTTTTTGTCTATCGAGATGATACTGAAACAAAGAAAACAAAATACTTTCCTTTTGTTTTGTTTCGACTCAAAGGAGACCTTTTCTTTTTTTTTATGAATTTATTGCGTTATAAATTAAAACCACAAATAGCAGAGTGGCAATTTGCTTCCTAGTTTTATAAGGAACTTCCTGCTGTATACGTTTCTGTGTAACCCTTGAATTGTAACTGTGCGTGTTGGCATTGCTGTGCGTCATGTTTCCTCAACAGACATCCTAACAATGCCAGACATAATTCTTTTCTTTCTTACCAAATAACAGCTTATAGTAGTTTATCTCTAAATAATTTACCAAAGAAAAAAAAAAAACCGAAGAGAAATAAATTAAAAAAGAACAGGTTTAAGGTCAATATTTTATGGGGGGTTTTTTTTTTCGAAAATTTTCAAACAAGTTACACGAAATAAAATTTATTTATTTGAATTTATGACACAAAGGCTTCCAAATTGTTTTTTTTTTGTCTGCTGCTGCCGTTGTGTGTACAAGACCTTAAAGTTTTCTTTTCTTTTAGACAATTTCACAATATTTTTGCAGCAAAATAAAAAAACTAAAAGAAAAACGCTCCCAAAAAAGTTTTGTCTTTTTTTGTTAGCCTTGATTTTTGTTCAAAGAAGAGCAAAAAAAAGCCAGCTTTTCTATGAACCTTGTTATTCTTTATGATTTATTTTTTTATTTTTAATTCCGTTTTTTTTTTATTTCCGTTTTACCACGTTTTTTTTTTGTTGTAACTTTTTTCTTTGAATATTTCATAGAATTTATTTATTTATTTTTTCTTAAATGAAATACTTTTTTTTTGGTTAAAGTTTAAAAGAATTCATATTATTTAACAATTTCATTTCAGGTTTCAAAGACGGTTGGAGCAAATGATAATTTTGTGAAAAGAAAATGTTTTAAAAAAAAAATTAAGGAAATTATAAACATATTTGCATTCATAATGTTGAGGTAAGAATTATGAGAATTAGAAATATAAAACTTTTTAATTATAATTTGCTTTAAGCATATAAATTACTATGGATTTGTGTAACTGTCTGCTTATTTAGAACAGGTAGAACAAGTTTTGTTTGACAGTTTCTATTACAGTTGAACTTCGGTTATGCGGGCCTGTACTATTCGTGCTTTATTTTTATACCTCTATGAACCGTGTTAGCCGTGCAATCAAAATTATTTTCTTTTTTCTAAATCAATCATATACATACATATATGCACATAAATGCAATCATAATTCTATTTATTTGGTTCAAGGTTGTCTATCAAGATCTGACATGATTGCCGCAACAGGGTTGCATTTGATTAGGACAAATGAGCACAATATTGTTGGGCGTTGCCGTATGAGCCAATAATTTGTAAAATGACACGTAAAATGGCATATAAAAGACCATTGCGACAATCGTGTGATTCTACCTTTAGAGTGCATATTTTTTTTATAAAATTACCAAACACTTGTCTGTTTGTTTTAGAATTATTCAAACGTGATTTAATTTTTACTTTAATTAATTAGTAATTAATTAATTAATTAATGCAAATTCATATTTTTGCTAATACTCGTAGCAACATTGAAGAAGAAAAACTAAATTTTTTAAAAACTTTAATTCAGCTGTAGGCTACTCGAGCCTATTCACAGTTGTTTCGGAGTTGTGGGAGTTGTGGTTAGCTTTTTTTTTCGCAAATACTTCCCGTCCTTCCAGACTTTTGGAAACTCTTTAATTTTCTTCTTTTCATGTACTGATGACTGTTTGTAAAACTAAAATTTGAAAACACAAACAATTTCAATTTGTTTTTGTACATTGTTGCAGTTGAGTGATTTTTCTCTCATTTAAATCCTGACAATTGTTTTCATTCTTTCATTTATTTACTTTCCCATTTGTTACCAACTTGCATGCTTGTTAATGGCAAATGTGTCTAAAACTTCTGTTAGACCTGCTTCTGCTCTTTAACAATTTATGCAATTTTATGGCATTCGTAATAGAAAAATATTACGAGTACAACAACTTTCTCGGATATTTGTATGGTTCCATTTATTTCCATACTTTATTTCAATTAATTTTTCTTTTTGTGCAATATTTTTTGTTCCTCTTCCATTTGGCATTACAGTCCAATTTCTAAATCGAAAAAGTAATAATAATGACAATCTCGTTTCTTTTTTTTCCTTCATAATTTTTGTTGTGTCATTGACGGGTCATAATGGATACATTTTTGTGTTGTTCATAGTGATGTTACGAATATTCGCATTCGTCTCACCGAATATTTGCTTATTTCATGACATTCGTGTTCTTCAAATTCAAGCGAACAATCAAATACATAAAGTGTAAACAAAAATACAGAAACTCCAACAAAAATAATATGTGTCCTTATGAAAACGCTTAAAAGCCTGTTAAAGTATGTATTTTCATACGCTTACAAGTGAACTGTGAGTGTATTGTATTGTAAATTGTCTGGAAATTCATTTGCATCAACTTTATTAACTTGTCCAACAATTTT
This sequence comes from Dexiosoma caninum, assembly GCA_963924685.1. NCBI lineage: Eukaryota > Metazoa > Arthropoda > Insecta > Diptera > Tachinidae > Dexiosoma > Dexiosoma caninum. Next base: position 123,945,267 of record OZ004725.1, on the reverse strand, counting down.
GATTCGTGAACTTGATCTGTCCCATTGTAGGAGTACATTTAATAAAACATCCTGTAGTCATTTTTCTTCCAAAATATTCTAGTGGTAACGTGGCACAGACAACAATTTCTGGAAATAATCTGTTGTTGTCAATTGTTGTAAATGCAATTCACTGCTTTAGATTCGGAATCTAATCCAAAATGTCTTTTATACAGCTGCTGTGTATAATTGAAACTGGTTCACAATTGCTGGCCGAGAAGGTGCTTCTCGATGATTAAAAAACGCATGTTTTTTTTAAGGAATTTATAAACCAGACTTGTTGAGTTTCAGGTGTTATGTGAACGTATTAATTTTTCAGCTAGAGGAAAGTTATTTAATTTACTATTTTACTTCGCGGACGTTTTATTGCTCAAATGCCGATGAAAGAAGGCACTGAAAAAATAATTATTTGGTCTAATCTGAAATTCGAACCGTGGATCTTCTGGTTGCAGACTCAGCAAACAAAACCCTCATATAAATTTTTTTTATTAAATCCACTTTAATTTTATTATTCAAATATTTTAAATTTTGATCCAATCAATCAATAAAAATTGAATGCGTTTTTTTTTTATCTTGGACCAGCACTCAGGAGATGATTTTACTTGCGTTCCATTTACGATGCAAATCGAGGCTCTACTGTACATCTTTTAGCACGTAATCTCCATCACCTATACGAGTATAATTGTAATTTGTATGATTTGTCCTTTGAAAATTTTGTTTCTCTATAGAAATATAAACTCTTTATATTATTAACAATTACATACATGTTTGAGTCCATGATCATTTATCATGATTTGTTTTAATACATGGTATATTTCCTCTTTTTATTAGGAATTCAATTGGAAAAAGAAATGATAAATTATATTTAGGATTTTATTTATTTTAAATTAAAGCAGTCGATGTAGTACAACCACCCCAAGTAACAGACATACAAATATCATAGAAAATAATAAATGGAACACGTGCTACGAGTACGGAGGTGCTTTGAAAAACATAATTCAGTCCGCCTTCAACACAATTGCCATGATTTGGCGAAAATTTAAAATCGATTAAAATACCTCAGTAAAATAAGACGAGGTAAAATAAATGGAAAACGTATAAATAAGATTTTAGCTGCAGTTAGGACTTTTAAATACCTTGCACTTTAACACTAAAACAGAAAAATAAATATAAAGCACAATCGCAATTTCTCCAACAAATATTTGTATTTTCTTTTTATATTTTTATAAACTAATTTATATGTTCATGTCAAATCGACTCAATATTGAGAACATTTAACTTTTAGAAAAAATTATTTGTTGTTACATCCCAGGCAGAAAATTTGCATCGATTTTTCCAAACGTACTGCTCCCGTGACTTGTAAAAACAGAAATGACTTTATGAATTATGTTCGGTTAAAGGAGGGCATATTACTTTTTGTACGAGCGCAATGACTAACTGTAGCAACAGCTATTGGCCAAGTATGTGAACTTCCTCCAATAACAAAATGCCACGTTCTCTTCCCATATATTAAGTGTTCTCCATAAGTCATGAATTTGGCAAGAACATCATGTCGGTCATCGCATATGACCAGTGTAGATCGCTCATGACCATGTTTCGTCCATGCTCTGACCTCGATTCCCGAACATACATCTGAACATCAATGTTCGCCATGAGAGTGGCCATCAAATCTCTTTTTCTGCTTGACTTCTTCATTCTCATAGGAAAATATTGATACCAAGCTAGAGAGGCTTAGAAAAATTTAAAAATGACATTGAAAGCAGAGTACGGAGACGGCGGACGAGTTGGTTAAAAAGAGACTCGTCTCTGGGTGAGGAGGAATGGGAATTGTCGGTTCTGCCGCCTATGTGGTACTATTATGGGAGCTCAGGCGATGGGCGACAGCAAGGGTGGATCATTCCTCGAAGAATGTGGACAGGGTTTCGAGGGTCGTCTGGTCTGAGTTGAATATTGGAAAGCGCACGTGGCTAAAAAGAATAAGCAGGAGGGACTTAAGGATACCGATAGAAGCTTTGACTGGGCACTGCGCGATCGGGGTGATGATCAGCAGAAGGCAAATTGGGGCCTCCGCACTTTGCACGCTGTGCGAGAAACAGAAGGAGACTAAGGAACATGTCCTCAGTCACTGTTACGGTTTACAACGCGGCAGGATGAGGTGGCTGGGCAGAAGATCGCTGATGTGGCTTTGGGATATCACGGGGCGTGATATCGGTGATATCAGGGGTTCATTGTCGGGAATGGCTGGCTATGTGATGTTGACTATGAATGGGATCGAACTCCGTCTCTTCTTTTCTTCTCTTTTCTATTGATATCGTTGTCTTTACTTCTTTCTACATCTTTTTCTTTTCTCGAGGGGATTCACAATGAACTCGAGGGTCTCTTGGTGGATATGTTCCGGTGCCTTTCCTATAACTCGCCTCAAGTGTTAATTATAATAATTTCAAAGTTTTATAAAATTCTAATCAATGATTTTGTTAACAGTGCAGCACCTTGTGATATACGACATTTTATTAAAAATTAAATTAAATTAAAAATTTATTTTCAACAATTGATTGACGGCTGTTCACTTTTATAATAATTTTCGTTTTTTTTTCTATATATTAATTTCTTTATTTCCCATTAAATTCAAAATTGGGATTTTAGAACAGACGCGATCTTTTTTTTAGTGCCCTAACTATACGTTAATCCAGGGTATAAGTTACATCTACGTAGTCCCACAACTCTCTATACGATTTAATTACTTCAATAAATTTAAATTTTAAAAGGAAACTAGATTGCCTCGATGCGCTTCGCTGCCCCCCACAGCAACGTTTCTAATCACGCACACTTTTCTATAAATTTTTTTTTTTTTCTGAAAAGTACATTTCCCACAAAATGCTCTTGCAAATATTTAAATTTTTCAAATAGTACCTTTTCCAAAAAGTACTTTTCCCAAAAAGTTAAATTTTTTTTTCATTTTCTACCCAGCATTCAGGAAGTTACCCCTAGACATGTGATGCATTGTCCTGGAAATAGTGGCAAAAGTTATGGTTACCGATAAACATGAACATGGACATTAACACGCATTTGACACATACAGGGCCATTAACATATTATTAACGCTGTTCTGTTCTGCCGGCATCAAGTGCATGCCATGTGCCAGTCGATGGCTAGTGATGAAGTAGGGTGAAAAACCAGTTGTAGGACATAGCACAGTTTTGGTAACAAGGAGTGTAAACAATTTCAATTGATCCCTTTTGGGCTAGTGACACTTAAAAGTGACTGATGCGCTTCGTTGCAAATATTAGGCCTGTCAGATCAGCTGTTACTTAGCGTCCACTCACATGACTAGTCAAATCTCTTCCGCATAGGGAAATAAATCAATATGTGTACTCAGATTCCGTAATTACTTTATGGCATGGCTGGTAGTGCAGTGTATGTGGATGTAAAAAAAAAACAACAAGAATTTAAAGGAAAATGAATGAATTAATGCTTTCGAAATGCAATTTTTGTAAGACTTTATAACGCGATGGTATACAGGAACTCTCAACTCATTGTTCCCAGCACACTTTCACAATTTATGTGACTATGAACTCTTAATACATCGAAGAATGACTGGTTGAAAAATGGAAAATATACGAGCAGCAGCAGACCATTTGTGATAGTTTTATGATGAAAACTAGACCATCATCATCGTCGTCCTCGTCTCTGCCATTTTAGTCCTCACAAACTTTAAACTGACACGCAACATTATCATGCAACAAAAAAAAAAAAAAAAGGAACAACTCTATTCTATAAAAACCAAATTATGGAGGAAATAACGAAAATTAAAAGGGAAAAGGTAAAAAGCATGACTGGCTAAAAATTATTGCAATTTTTCCAATCCATGAATGATAGAAGACAAGCAAACGCTGGCGGAGGGAGGGAGAGTGCTTTTTTTATAATAAAAAAAACCAAAAAAAAATTCCACAATAATACTGTACATTCGTATTGTTTGTTTGCTACAACAAATAAATCTTTTTCTTTAATATGGATTAGAAAAAAAAATCGTCAGAACAAAACTGAATTTGTTACTGCTGCTGTCAGGGTTTAAAAGAGTTTCTGTCGTATTCATAGTCATACATTAGCATATTTTAGGTTTACAAGTAACCCAGCCAACATATGTTCGAAGGTGATTTGCAAATTACTTGGTCCTTTCTGTATAGTTGAGGTTCAATTAGCTGGATGGACGTGGTGATAGTTCCAAAAGAGTCTCAGTTCTATTGGGTCCAACTTCTATGTGGCTCCTTTGCACTACCTAAAAGTAAGAAATACGATGAAAGCACGAAAATTAACGAAAGTAACGAAAGAGCGAGAAGAAATTGATAAGAGACAAGGTACAATGAGGGCAAAAACCGCTCCTGCTTGGGGTGGTGTTGGTTGAGTTGTTAGCACGTTGACTCGGTTCCACACCCGATTAGACCAAGAATTTTTGAAATTATTTGCCTGGCTCACGATGTCACTCGAATTCGTTCGTTCGCATAACAACATTTAAAACAAAAACCAAATTTAAAACGTTGTTTTTGAATGACACTAATTATTTAAGCTATAGGTCTTTTTTTATATATGTAATATTTAATTTTATTCGGAGTAGCGACTCCTTTGTGTAGCTTCTTCAGGAAAATTGGTGTTTGTTTATAATGAAAAAATATTTTTTTTTTTTTTTAATTTGCAGTACAGAAAAATTTCTGGTCAATGAAAATTCAAATTAAAAATATATTAACAGCCATATTCATAAAAATATATATTTTTTGAAATATGTTAACAAGCTGTTAACGCAATATCGAATAATGAAACAAAATAAAATAAAAAAAAGACCTCAAGCTTAAAAAATATATTTAAAAAGTTATAATAAAAAAGGTCAATTAATAATATAATTAAAAATATATATTGTTTTTTCTGTATTGTGAATTTTTTAAAAAAAAATATTTTTTCATTATAAACAAAAACCAATTTTCCTGAAGAAGCTACACAAAGGAGTAGCGAAATATCGAATAACATTAAATATTACATATATAAAAAAAGACCTACAGGTTAAATAATTAGTGTAATTAATAAAAAACCTAGAAGAATTAACGTTATTTTTGTTTTGAAAAATATGCATGAAATCGTTATTCAGTGGTAACAGACTTACAAACTAAATCAGAATTATTATTTATCTTAAATGTCAATATCATTAATGCAGAAGGGGTTTATTAAATTTTAGTAAACAAATTTTAAATTTTTTCCGAATATTCTACCAGACAAGTGGCAAAATATCTAAAAATATACATGTTGCATATATATACATATGTATGTGTATATGTGTATATTTGTATGTATGGATGTATGCATATATAATTTAAAGATGTTTTTTTGTTTCAATAACTTAACTGTACGCTGGGTGGATGCATCAACTTCTGTTTGACTGCATGAGTATGTTATAAACTGAGAGCTTTTTTTTCAGGAACTTGTTAGAATAATAGAAAGATTTTCTGCAGATTTGCATAAATTCATTCGTTAAATGCATATTTAGCATTACGTATTATTATGATTTCTATTCTCTTTTTTTTTTTTCGTTGTTGGTTATTTTATATTTGAATTTCTAAGCTGTTGTTCTATTTATAAATGAACTTAGCAGGGCCACCAGAAATTTAAGTTAAATTAAAAAACATTTTGAAATATTTGAACAAATTCTAGTCGCTTTAATATTATAACATTCATGCAAATATGCTATAAACTACCTAGAAGTAGTCTTAGAAGTAGCATATTTGTGGATGATAGAAGCATGCTCGTGCATGCTTTCCACTACGTCTTAGACGGAAACAGCCGTGGATACATATATTATAGAATATACCCTAATATGCTAAAATATACATTTATGAAATTTACACTAAAATATGCAGTTACTTCAAAATATGCGAAACTGAAATAGGCATTAAATCAAAATAAGCATTTAGTACTGACTGTGATTAAATATACTCGTATATACATGTCCATATACATTTACATATACATTTACATATATGCATAGCTTTCTTGCAATAATATTCAGTCATTGCAGAATATTCAACTCTTAAACGAAGGCAGTTACTGAATAAACCCTTTTCATGAGTTACAAATTCTAGCTAAATTTGAAACGATGTAATCACCAAGTACATTGCGTTACCTTAATACAGAGAGCCCAATTTTCGAATTACGACCACTTTACAAAAAATGGAAAAATGTTAATAATAATTATAGCTTTCTAGACGCCATATTCACCAAGCAGTTCTCAGTGGGAAAACAAATTGTTTTTATTAATTTTGTTTTAATTAATTGTCTATCAAAATACGAAAAAAGGGCGCAATTTAAAAATAAAAATGAGTTACGGCACTTCTACTTTCAGGTAACGATATGCAGCTATTACGGAGCATATTTTGTAAAAAAGAAGAGCCCAGTTGAACACCCTGACTACTGTAACTGCTCGTTTTTATGAACTGATGTTCATATAAAACAAACTTTGTAGCAAATTTATGAATTTGCATTTTAATATTCTCGTAGATTCTCACCTGCCAAATATGCAAATACACATACGTAAATAATACTTTTAATTTATAAATGTTTGATGAACTACGTTGCATTTTAAATGACACCATGTTAAAGTTATTCCAAACACTTCGGCTACAGTGATACTAGAATGCGATTGTGACCCGCCTCACATGCGTTTGAATTCATGTGAATTAAAGACTTGAACCTGTCACAGTAAAGTTGTTGAAATGCTTAAAAGAAATACGAGCATAAATGTATTGTTACGTTTTACTTTTTATTTACTATAATTTACAATTTAGTTTGGTTGGTTCACGTAGCCACAGCCCGCAGGAACTCGAGTAGAATCTCGAGATTCCGTTTACGATACCACTCACTCACTCATTCCAATCCTATTCGATGTTAGAGACACCGCCCTGGATCCAGATCTGTGGAGTTGTACTAAATCGACCCCGTTACTTTGAGGTATAGCTTAAGGTCGCCTTTACACTGAAACAAATTCCTTCGTTATTATAATGAAAGTTTTCATTAATACGATGATCAATTAAATTCTGTACATGAGATCTTGCAATCTCTGCTCTTCACAATTTTTTCATAATTCATTATATCTATGAATATATTTTCATAGCTTAAACGAGTTGTATTTTTAATAAATTTATGATAAAATATAATTAAGCTGGATAATATTTTCCTACTTAATGTATACGATTTGCTAAAACTAATTAAAATCAATTCTCATTTGCTTCAGATATTTCATATTTGTCATTTTAAGATCTTTTAAAAGTGTAAATTAATAATGTCATAAATACAATGACAGTAATTCATCAATACAATGAAATATTCTTCATTGAAAAAAAAAATAATTTAGTTAAGTTTGTATGTGTGTTACATTGTTCAGCTAGACCTTACGATTTTGTTTAGTTTTTTCTGTTTGTATATGAGGTAAATAAATTCTCAAAGACTTCTTGCGAGTTTTTATATAAAGATGTGATAGTTTTAAGCTTTGTTGAAGGTATACTAAAGAGTTGGCATAACCATCAACGAAAAGTACATATAGACTAGCTGAACGACACAACCATGTAAGTAAATTTATTATTTTATGTGAAGAATATTTCAATAAAATTGATGACATACTTCCATGGCATTTAAGAGAAAAATATTATTCCATATATCATTACATCAATGAAACTTTTGTATTTTATATATGAAATTGTATCGTTAAACAACAGAAATAGTTTCATTATAATTAAAGGTTCGGTCACATGTGGCAAATATTTGCCCAAAAAAGCGTAACCACTAAATTATCTACACACTATTTTTATTATTTAAAAATACTTTTGATTTGAAACAGGTCTTGATCTTAAATAAAACACCATCGGTTTGCAATAAATTATTATTTCAATTAATTTTCAATTTTATATCCCCATGAAATTTTAATTAATAAGTTGCCGAAAACAGTGGTTACGTTTTTTTTGGGGCAAATATTTGCCATATGTGACCGTACCTTAAGAAACACGCACCCAATAGGTGATCATAAATGTAATGAAGCATTTTGCATTGATCCAATGAAGATCAAGCATGGGCGACTTTTAAAAAGAAATTTCATTGTATTAATGTAAAAAAGCATTATTTGAAGGAAGATGTTTTTTTCAGCGTACTCACATGCGATATCTTCGATAGGTCGCCTAGTACAAGTTTGTCCAGAAATTGGTGCAGCAGCACGTGCAATGCCGGGCACTTGCAGAGCATGTCTCCAGCAGAAACCGTCACCTTCTTATCCGGATCCCGACAGCTGCGTCAGAATGTATTGTGAGGGGCATAGACCGGAATTCATATATAAAAAAATAAATGCCATGAAATTATCTACCGAATTATAATAAAAAAAAAAATTCTTTCCAAAAATATTTCTGTCTTGTATTATAATTTTAAGTTCTCACGCAGCTAAAAAAAACACCCGTTGCAATTATATTTTGTCATTGTGTGAAACCATTTACTAAAAAACATAATTCTTTTTCATTCAAGGAATCACACTATTTTTATTAAAAACAAATGTTACACGAAAACAATGTCAAGTTGAAATTAATTTCCTTTGACTTTTATTGTGTAACAAATTTCATGTCAAAAATTAGGCCACACCAAATTTGCTTATTTTATTTAATTTCTTTTTTTTTTTTATTGTAACAAGTTGTACTTTCAAAAGGACATACATACATGAATATTGGCCGAACTATGCGACTGTTGCTGTTTCATGAATTAGTGGTGAATTTTATTTCGTTAATCTTTCAATGCACAGTGAATTTTTAAACAATTTTTCAAATATCTTAACTTTTGCAAGAAATGACAATAACAACGTATGACACACAAATAAAAATAAAGATGACAGTTTCAATCGTCTGGAAATGTGAATTCATATCAATTGTCTTAACTTTAACTTGAGAAAATATTTGCGGTTTTGATTGGTGAAATCGAATTCGAAAAGCATGCCAGAGTACGGCGAGTATGCATGCACATTTATGTGAATTCAACACATCAAAATTGGACTGTAAAGCTGTTGAAATACATGAAAATAATTTTGTATTGTATCCTTTTAAACTGGTTTATTATTATACGAGTAGTTTATTAAAAGTGCCACCGTTAGTCGCAGCTTCGACATTGGAAAAGGCTGTATGACACTTAATTATTTTTGTATTGTTAAAATTTTGAAGAACAGCGCAAATATATTTTAATAGAAAAATTTACCACGTACAAATAGATCAACTTTGACAAAAAAATGTAAAAATTTTAAACTTAAAATTGAAGTTTCCAACTTGAAATTAATTTTATCAATCTGGAGGTGTGGCTTGGATTCTCGCCTATACCCTGGGTGTTTCTACTTGTGGGATAGTAGGAGAAATGATAGGAGGTGAAGCTTCACTATCTTACAATTCTGCTTTTGCGCATTCTTTGCTTTATTGCAGTGTTGTAGCGTCTCTGATGTCAAGGAAACGTATTAAATTTTTAAGCTTCGTTTTTAGCAGCCATTTTTAGTAATTATTTTCCTTCGCCGATGCTACACAATATCGATGAAGGAGGGCGTTCTGATGTGTCTGCGGATTGGATACAGCTGAAGCTGTTACTGTTTAGAGCCTTCGCCACTGAAACCTTGCGACAACAATTGACAGAAAGACACACAATGGCACGTCAGAAAAAATGCGAGATGTTGTTATGAGTTTGAAACTGTGGTTGAATCCAGGAAAATTTTTCGTTTTTTTATTCACCCTCACCCTGTGTTATCACAATCGGTCTAAACTCTGTCCTAAGTGGGGCCTGCTACTTCCGGCAGGCTTCGCCAGCTAACCTAACCTACACACAGAAAAACATAAACTTGTAAACGAAAAAATCAAGGTTGATTTTGTATTTTTCGGTGAAGATTTTGCTTAATGCTGTTAGTTCAATACGGTTAATAATTATAACCTGTTGTTTGCTTTTGAAACAGCTTTAATTCCTGCTGATCTATCCAAATGAAATTGATGTTGATTTACCAGCACAAATCATAATGCTTAAAGATCATTTCAAGTTGGAGTAACGTGAAATATGTGATGAACCAACATTATTTGAATTCAACATGAGATTGATTTAAAATTAAAATCACGATTATGTTAAATCAATTACTATTACTATAATGTTGTTTCAATATAAATTATTTTAAAATTACTATTCCAGTTAATGTGCATCATTCGACGGACAGTCAACCGAATTCTTGAAAAGCTTAAGAAATTTCACATGTTTATACGGAAGCTCTCAAAGAGTCTATGAGAATTCCGATTATAAAAAGTATACAAAAATGAAATGTTTAAACTATTTTCAAGCTGTTTTATGTTTGCTTTCAAATTTCTCTTTTGGTTAGTTAACATTGCTCAATGTTCATTTAATCTGATTCAATGTTAGTTTCACATTAATTTATTTTTGTACGAAAATCTTGATTGGATTGAGTATATTGCAACGTTTCTTTAACGTTGTAAAACTTTGATTGTAATATAAAACGGAATTTCCTGCATTTAACACTGTGCAACATTAGTTTTACTAAGAAAAATATTGAATCAATTTGCTGTAAGTTTATTTTGAAATTTTTGCCATGTCAATGTGAATCAATTTTTAATTGCAATTCAGTCATTATTACAACAACAACAATTACAGTACACACATTACAAAAAGAACTGCGATTTCAGCGTCTACATAAGTAAACTTGCCTCAATTTTGTCGAAAAAAGTATCAGACCTGCTGTGCTATCAATACCACCTGTAAAATAGATTCGTTGGCTGCCCATAAGGAGTGTTTTGTCATAGTGTTTCATGAGCAATTATTGGGACACGAGCAGTGCAGAGATATTTGCATATCAATATTTTGAAAGCATTCCCAAAAGAAATGTACGACACGTGTCGCCATACAAAGATTTATGTACATGTGTCGTTCGCTTCTAGAAGAATTCTTAAAACGCAAACCGAAAAGCTTTCTTTAACATTCTCATAACGTAGCAAAATTTTTTTCTCAAGCAAAAAGTTGCCTTCTCCGCACCACTGTGCAAACATGATGTTGTGAATTCTTTTATTTATTATCAGGAGTTGGTTCCCTGCTCCCAATGGTTTTTTAAAATACTCGTATTTAATTTTCATTGCTCGTTTATTTCTTTAACTTTGATGGCCATTTTTTCCATTAGTTTATTAAATTTTGTCAATGGAATGTTTTGTGCGTTTAATTTTTTTTTGGGGGGAGTTAATTAAAATTGTTTTGATAACATTTTCGTTTGAAGCACTACTTTGAGACGGTCATAAATCAAATACGGGTAACTGATTCTTTTTAAAAAATTTCACATGATTTTGAAAAGGTTTTTCTTTTTTAATTAGACTGCTACCCTCTTGTCAATTGGTAATTTCTACAGCTAGAATTACCGTATATTTTTCACCTGTTTCAGTGAAATAAATATTTCACTCAGTTTAGTTTATCTCAAACTGACCGAGTGAACCCTAAATTTAAACTAAGTTTTAGTAATTTTCTTACAGTTTCATAACTTTAATAACTGCATATTTCTGTAGATACTGACTTGTGGTTTTCCGTCAGAAAGTGTTCATGAAAAGCGAAATAAAATTCTTCGAGTGATTTCTACACAAAATTTCTAGAAAATTTTAACGGTATTGGACCATACCTCCTTCCGAACAAACTCTTACAGGCGTATAAGGCTATACAAGCCTTCCTTAAACGCTCCTCAACGTGCCCCTCCAGTTCAGCCAGAGGTCTAGTATCACCACCAAACGGTACTCTTAAGTAATTCTCGCTGTGGAAATACTCTTGGATTTTCCGTAGCCCTTTTTGCCTAATGGTTTCGTTCATTCAAATGGAAATTGGCTTCGTCGCTCATAATTGGAACAAGAATAAAATCATGATTTTCCTCTGCTTTCGGACGAAAATAAAAAGCATAATAAAGTCATTGTGTACCGTTCAAAAAAAAAATTATAATAAAAAAGTAATAAGGAATTCAAACACCTTCATTCATTTTGAGCCACCCTGTATAATATTAATAACATTGAATAAATATTTAGTGCCGTATTCGTTAAATCTTTTGGATTTATAAAAGGTATGGAAATTTGTCTATTAAACCTTTTATAAAGCAAAACTTCTTTTTCTTTTAATGCGGCATTTAATCTTTTGTTTTTCAATCATTTTATTAAATTAATTAATAAAAAATTAATATAAAATTAAGCACAATTTGAAACATCTGCACTGAACTTCTCATTTAACCACCGAACGAAGGAAAAATGATTATGAAGATTAAAAAATTTCGTATAATATTTCCGGTTTTTGTTTTGTCGTAACCTTTTCGAAGGTAGACAACATATCAGTCGTTATTGATCTGAATTAATTCCTTTTCTTTGTCTATTGTTGTAGTTGTTATTACTGTTTAATGTTCTGTCATTATGTGCTGTTATACACGTTGTTTTACACTCATTTTGTACATTTGTTTTTATTTGATGGCCGTTGTTGTTTTAAACCTTGAAAAAAAAGCCATTTGCACCTTTGACGACTGCAGTCAGTCATCAGTTTGTTAATGGGACAAATTAAATGAGGGGACATTGTGGATTTTTGTGGTCATCAGCGTGTAAGCTGTACAATAACTAATTGTGCGCTGCTGTCAGTGCTGAACTTGATGACTTTTGCCAACAATATTTACATTAAAAATGTTTTAATGTATGTTTTAATTCCCCTTCACTTAAAGTGTAAAGGGTAGACGAGTATATGAGTTTAAGTATAAAATTTTTATATATTTTCCGTCCGCCTGTCCGTGTGTCCGCTTAATTCAACTTCCCGCCCAAACGAAACATCGCACAGAATTCGTTTTGGTGTCAATCGGTCAGTAGGAGACGTGCATTAGGTTGCTATTTAAATTTAGCCGAATCAGTTCAATGGTTTCCGATATCAGAGCAGCCAATTTATAAAGTGAATTGCATGTTTTTCCGAACAACGCTCCAGCCATTTGTTGCTATTCTTCTGCTCAGCACTGTTCTGTATAAATGAGTATACCAACTTTGCCATTTGGCTTAATTGTATTGTACATAACTTAGCTGTGCGAAGAATTTAAGGAATTTGTTTTTATGATCTTGGCCTGAAAACACATTTTTGGCAAAATATTTTATTTACAATTGCCGCACATAACATGGGGATTTAAATCTGTCAAATGTCACCTTGAGAGAATAATTTATATGAACAAAGCACAAGGAACAATGCACAGACACACATACTTCAGCATCAGTACTACAAATTTTCAAACGGAATAAGCAGTAAATTCACACATCAAACATTGTGAATTTGAGCGTAATAAACGAAAACTTCCGCACACACACACACACACACACAGACAGAAACACACACATTCATACTTGCAGCTTTTCAACTTGAATCTCAACAAATCTAAAACGTAACAGCATTACAATTACATTTGACTCAAGTTTGGTATAAACAGACGGCTCCCGAGACAGAGACTTACATTGTGTCAGGATAACTGAATGAATACAATTGTCGCTGGAAGTAATTCGTGCATTTATTCGTATCTAAAGGTGAAGTGAAGAGCGTATAATGAAATGTGTTATGGGGAAAAGGATGTATTTCGTTTTCCCTTCCCTTCCCTTCCCGCTGTTCCGTTTCTGTTCTCTAAGGCCAAGCTAGAGCTTAGATTGCTGTGCTTATGAATGCTTGTGCTTGTGCGGAGGCTTGTACGATGTGCGAAATTCTCCAGCCTTTCGAACCAATGGAAATTACCTTAATTCCTTTCATGCGTCTGTATATATATATGTGTGTGTGTATGCGTGTATGTGTGTTTGTTGCCAGCGTTTGTTTAAATAACTTCTAAGTAATTTATTTTTATTTAAGTGTCTTTGAATGGCATTCGAATTTAAGAAAATCACAATTAAGATATGTTTTGCGAGAATATGTTGCGGAAATTTATTGTGTTGTATGTGTGTATGTGTGTGTGTAGTGTGCTGTTACAGTCTGCGTCATAAGAATAAGAGAAACTTCTTAATTTCAATTGATTGCACTATAAAACAAGCAATAACATTTGTATAATCAGTACATTCTACATTCTTTAGATGGGCCATGGTCGCCTTATCGCAAAAATCATCAGTATTTCAGTTGCTACACAGAAAAAATAATAACTAAATTTTACCCAATGAAGTCTTTGCTCAGAAAAATAATTTTTCGTTAATTAAAAATTTAATTGAATCCACGTTTATATTAATTGATTTTGGTGTTCCTGAAGACAGTGCACTCAAAATCGCCAAATTTAAAAAATGTTTTCCAATTAAAACTGTTAATTGATTCTGCGTTTTTCGTGATAAAACGAAATCTAATTATTATTTCAATTGAATCTTCGTTTTCTTTAATTAAATTTAGATTTTACTTCTTTCTGTGTATCGATAAGTTTTTTTTTAATAAAATATGAGATTTGCCCCGTTGCACCATGGTCTTAAGTTGTTCGAGGAATCCTTCCACATTCTCGCCGCTTACGGCAATAAATTTTTTCGGAAATAATTCCAAGTGCGACTGTAAGAAATGTATTTTTAAAGACATTTTTACACCTAAAATGAAAAATGCGTGAACAGAAATAATTCACCGATTCCTGAATAATTTTCAAGCAAATTAAGAAAAAATTAATAATTTGGAAATCCTATTGTATCGTAGAACGTTGGAAACAATTAGTCGAAATGAATTCCAGCCAACTTTTTTCCCTAGTTGGTAGTGCTTAGTAGCAGTTTTCGGACTTGAGGACCATCAAAAATTATGTTTGTTACCTGGTTTAGCTGGCAGATATGTATGTATATATTAGGTTAAGCTTGTAACGTCCCATTACAAATGCCATTATCTAATACTCTTATTAAAATATAGTCTGTTACAACTTTATAGAATTGTTCACAAACAACATCTGATGCACTTACCCAATAATATATGAATATTTCTGTTGAGCATTATTGTGCCTTTATGTCAGTTGTTGTCGGAAGGCATGGTCACAACGGCTTCAGTTGCGTCCCATCCACAGGCACATCAGAAAGCCCTTCTTCGTCGGTATTGTGTAGCACCGGCGAAGTAAAAAAGTTACTAATCAAACAAAGCTTTTAAATTGAATACGTCTCCTTGACATCAGAGACGCTACAACACTGCTATAGAAACAAAACACGTGAAAAAAGAAGTGTAGTAGATAGTGAAGCTTCGCCTTCTATCATTTCTCCTACAATCCCGTTGCTCTAGTTCCAGCACAATGCACCGCATGTGTAGGGGTCATCTCCTAAGTGCTGGTTCAAGATAAAAAAAAGAATGTAACGGAGTACCAAAACAAGTAAAACAACGCAGTCATAATTCTCATTCACCTCATTTTTTATATTGAATAAGTAATGAAGTTTTGCACACTAGAAGAGGAACAATTCCCGCCGTTGCTAGTATTAGTGCTACAGCAGAAGTTTCTCTTTCGTAGAAGCTTTCAAAATAATACTTTCAATCATTTTGAAAGGAGATCAAATATCGCCGTCATATTCAAATGCCAGTGAATGTATTGTGATTTCTTCTATGGCACATGCAAAATTTAATGTAGTGACTGCTACACTCCACTTTCACGTATTTATTTATCCAAATGAGAAGGAGGGAAGGCATTTCAGTTTACACTCTCACACCTATGATATGTTCAAAATCATTTCGTTTTAATCTAAAAGCGTTCGTAAGTTTTCTTCGAGATTACGGTGTTCACATTAAATGATTTCACAAAAATTTATTTCACTATAAACGAGGGATTAAAGAAGCTTTCTGCGTACGAGAAGCTTATGATTTGTAATTAATTGGATGGAGTTAGTGAAAAAGCACTAATTAAATTAATTAATAAATGTATTGGGTTTTTTTTTTCGAAATTTATTTGCTTCAGCTTCAGTAGTATGATTTCAGACTAGTTGGAAAACTTTGCCTGAAGCTCCTACAATTATGCAGCGTTATTTTTATTTTTTTTTTTTTTTTTTTTTTTATCTAGGACCAGCACTCAGGAGATGACTCCTACATATGCGAAGCATTGTGCTGGGAACTATAGGAAAGGGATAGTAGAAGAAACGACAGGAGGTGAAGCTTAATTAATTATTTTGCAGCTCTGCTTTCGCACGTTCTTTTTGTTTTTTTATACTCGTAGCATTGCTGAAGCTTCGCTTTAGTAGCTATTTTTATTATTATTTTACTTCGCCGGTGCTACACAATACCGACGAAGGAGGGCGTTCTGATGTGATTGTGGATTGCTATCAGCTGAAGCCGGTATTGTTCAGTGACCAGTGACTATGCCTTCGCCACTGAAACCTTCCGACAACAACTGACACACAAAAACACACTAATGCACATCAGAAAAATGCGAGATGTTTATTTTTATTTAAAAATTTTTTTTTTTTTTTTTTGTCTGAAACTGGGGTTGAACCAGTTGGTTGTGTAGTCAACGTGCAGACTACCATCCATCGTGCCATCGCCACCCTCTTTTTTGAGAAAGTGCGGTGCAGTTGATTTTATATGAAGACGGGATCTCGCTTTCTCTTCTTCTACGTCTTCTGCTCTACTATATTCTATTATCTGTTCTTCTTTCCTCGAAGGGAGTCACAACGAATCCTATGGGTATCCGAGTGGAGGTGTGCTCCACCCTGCTGAACATAAATTAACCTCATCTGTTTATTTGCATTGCATTCTTTGCCCAATTTTCCGCTATTCGTTTAAAACACATGCACTCTATTATTGGGCTTTAAAGCCATTCTACAGCTTTTTAAAGGCGAACAATAAAGTGCAGGTATTGGTAGCTAAAACGACAAAGGCAATGCAGTTTTTGAGAATCGATACTACTTTCATAGTCGCCATATGTGCAACATTAAGACCAGTGTCAAATTTAAAAGAAAATTATTTTAGAAAATTGTTCTTCCGTATTAAGCGCTTTAAGGTGATTTCTATCGTAGCGCTGTACTACAATCTTTTGAGCTTAAAAGCGGACGGAAGGATGCACAATTTCTCTCCAGAGTTTTGTTAATCCAACCATTATTCATTTTGTATTTAGTAAACTTTTTTTCATCCTCTTCTGCTAAAAATTCAATAGTATCTGTCACTGTGATGTGTATGTTAAACATGTGGCTTTAGCTGAAATCTACACTCCTGCTGGGGAATTTGCCTGGCGCTTATTTGTTTGCATTTCAAGATGGGGCATTTAACACTAATTCATGTTATTTCGCTCTCGTTCACTGTTGGTGTTGTTGTTGTTGCTGTATTTTTTGCTTCCTTTCCACTCTGGAGAATTTCACGCATATAAATTAACAAAATATTTTTAAAATGCTTAAATGCGAGTGGCTGACTGTGACAAGTAACTTCCGTTTTAAATTTCACATGAATTTATAACCTTGCGAGTTCTTGTGTGCACATGTGTGTGCTCTGAGAGGAATTTATGTGACTGTTTAATTTATACGACAGAGAATGTACACTGAACATGTGTGATAATTAGGCTGCCTCCGTATATGGAAAGATATGCAGGCACTTTCAACAAACTCGTGCAGTTGTCCTGGAGTATGTTCAGGTCGCCTACGGCCAAAAATTTTGAGTAGTCAATACAAATAATACGATATACAGATCAAGGTATCTTTAATCAGGTACCACCAGTTCTATAACAAAACTGCAACACTAAAAACACATGCACACAAACATACAGAGCGAGAGAGAGAGAGAGAGAGAGAGAGATAGAGAGCTGTGTCAAATTCAGTTGAGATTAAATTACACTGTGCAACACGAAAAAAATATAACATGGTTCTGCCAACTGATATTAGTAGGAACTAAAAAAAGATACACGTGTATCGGCGTTTTAAAAGTTTACGCCTGGAACTCGTTTTACGGCCGTTTTAAGGTTTTATCGCTGTATAGCAAACCGACAGGTGATACTTACATTGTTGGTATACGATTGGTTCAGAAGATTTATTCAGAACATTACAGGAAACAAATTGTTAGAATATATTAACCCTCTACCGCTTCAGGGAATGTGTTTTTATTTGATCCTTGTTCTGTACTTTTTTTTTCGGAAAAATGGAATGGCAAAATCACTTTTAAAACAGCAACGAAATTAGTTGATTAATTCTGCGAAATTGTTTACCCTAAATTTTTACCATTAGGCTTCGAACACACTTAAATACAAAACTCAACTTTACCACCAGAAATAAGAATACATATTGTGTAGGCTCCTAAAAAAACAAAGCTTCATAATTTAATAAGTCTGCTGGACATCAACGACGCTGCAACACTGCTATAAAAATTAGAAACGTACAAAAGCAGATTTGTAAGATAGTGAAGCTTTCCTCTGTGTATGTAGATCGAACTAGAATTTGAAATGTCGGGAACTTTTTTGATATTTGCACCTTTTAGGGAATAAAGTGGATAAGTGGGTGTGGCAGTAGCGAAGCAAACTGTGTGGCTTGTGTGGCTGAGTACTAAATTATCTACGAGGTTCAGCCGTTATTTTGAAGAATAATTTGCCCAAAAATCAGCTTAGAATCTTCAACTTTTTAAACAGTAACTAAAATTTATATTAATCAGAAATCTATTAATAAAATATATTTATTCAGAAGAATTGCATAAAATTTTTTAGTTTCAGACAAAAAAATTTTTAAATAAAAATAAACATCTCGCATTTTTCTGATGTGCATTAGTGTGTCTTTGTGTGTGAGTTGTTGTCGAAAGGTTTCAGTGGCGAAGGCATAGTCACTGGTCACTGAACAATACCGGTTTCAGCTGCTAGCAATCCACAATCACATCAGAACGCCACGTCCTCCTTCGTCGGTATTGTGTAGCACAGGCGAAGTAAAATAATAATAAAAATGGCTACTAAACCGAAGCTTCAGCACTGCTACGAGTATAAAAACAAAAGAACGTGCGAAAGAAGAGCTACAAAATAATTAATTAAGCTTCACTTCCTGTCGTTTCTCCTACTATCCCTTTCCTATAGTTCCCAGCACAATGCTTCGCATGTGTAGGAGTCATCTCCTGAGTGCTGGTCCTAGATAAAAAAAAAAAAAAAAAAAAAAAAAAAAAGATTTTGGGTGAGTTTATAGCGAAAATTTAGTTTGCGCGACAGGTCTGGTTTTGAATTATATTTCATATAAATTCTCGAGAGGAATATTTCCACCACATACTCAACAAATTAATAAAAATTATTTAAATTGCATATTTTCTTGTGTGATTTAGGGCCGCCCTATTATGAGTTAAAATCCAAAAATTTGGGCAAATTTCAAGCTTGTATTTGCTAAATATGAACATTATTCTTTTTTTAATTCAAATTCAATGACAATAATACACTTTTGAAATATTTTGACATACGTACAGTACGGCGCATAAAAATGGCCACACTTTAACAAATAATTTGTGATTCTATGGCCGTTCTTAACACAAAGTTTAATGGAAAGCTATTTGGTAGAATGAAAAATTAGTTCAATTGTGCAATTGGTTCCATGATCGAAATATGAAAATATTTTGTGCGAATAAGAAGAGTTTGACCTTTAACAGATAAAATGAAATTAACCCAGAATCTGGCATTTCTTGACAGATCAATTGTTCATAAAAAAAAAATATTCTTACACGGGACTTAGTTGGGAATTTATAGTGTAGTGCCAACAAATGGTGAAGGAGTATTAAAGACAGAGAGCTCAATTCTTGCACAACTCTGTTTTTGTTCATTTGTAAAGCACGTCTGGTGAATGCTGTGTAAATATCAGTTTAACGGGTACGCAGAAGGTCGGCTGTCCTGATCACGAGTGCACTCTGCTCCACTCCAACTAAGGCCTTATTTGCTTTTCTTGATTGGATTGGAAGGTCGGACCTTCTGTTGGGCCAGAGCGCAACTCTGGTAGTAGTAAAGCTAAATGCAGTTAAATCCTGGTTTAAATTAGACTACGAACACGTTGCAATCTGGGGGGACCTGACACACGTTCGAATAAACTACATGGCCCCTTATAAATTTCTTGAAAGGAATGTTGACTTTGTGATACCGACTAGGGACTCCTGGTCTGACGATCCGAAGCTCCCGACAATGATCTTGAGTTCTATACCGACGGTCTAGGATTCTGGAGAGAATGCGCGGTGGTATATACATTAGAGTTCGTAATATTAGTCTTTCGTAAAGGCTGCCTGACCACTGCAGTGTATTTCAAGAGGAGGACTCATGGCCATACAAAACTGTGCAATGCTTTTGGATAACCGGATTTTACCTGAAAATCTTTAGATTTAATCTGACAGTAGGGGTGCAATCAGGTCTCTGGCGGGCAATCAGGTCCCTGAATGCCAGTGTTTTCTCAGGATGACTCTTATATGGGTCCCGGGACACAGGGATATCGTCGGTAATTGCGTTGCGGATGGTTCGGCCAAGGCGGGCACAGATCGCGCAATTTCTTAACTATTGACGGGCATAGGTGTTCCACTTTCCACGGTTAAACTGGGTAACCTTCCGTCGGTGTATGCGGATGTCCAGTTTCGTTGGCAAAATGAGGGGACGTGCAGTATTACTAGACTCTGCTGCACAAGAGGACTAAGTGTGTTCTTGTTTTGAATGACATGGCCATCAATCGCACTGTCGGGGTTCTCACGAGTGATTACCTCTTTGGAAGGCATGCCGATAGACTTGACATTTCCTCCAGGGATTTTTGAATTTTTGAAGAAGCTGCAGGTCTGTGGAAGAGGAGATAGAAGAGGAGCAGCTGAAGGAGAGCTATTTTATTTATTTTTTCACTTAGCCGACGTTTTATTGCTAACGGCTGAGTAGTACATCGCCGCAACTTTGCTTTCATAATTAACACGCAATTGCAGAGTTGTGCACTTTCTATTCTACTTCCATTTCTTTCTATTATCTACAATGCACTGCATATGTAGGGGATTTCCCCTGAGCACTGGTTGAATAAGAAGAAATAGGTAAGAAGGAAGGCGCTATTTGCATAGATCAGCAAAATGTTGTCTTGACGCGGCATTGCTTTTCCAAATGTACTGCCAAAATATAAATTTTTTTTATATAAATTAAAAAAAGTCTGGTATTTTGTGTCTTCTTACATTTACAACGTTTGTCTTTCTTATTTAAATTTTTATTTACAACGCAAAATGTTTGTTTCTGTAAATCGCCAAACTTTATATTTGAAGATGGGAACAAATTTCTGTCCATGAGAACGGAAACTTTAATTTTTCTAAAGAACTTTTGATATAGAAATATGAAAAAATTATATGAAATATGAGTTGCGAACAAATTCTAATTATTTTATTAAAAACGTGTCCTGTTAAGGAAGCATTTAGTGGGTGGATGTTCACTACTCAACTCCAAATCATTCTTGTGATTGTAAGATTTTTTTTTCCAGTGACACACTTAAAACCACAACGTTGCTAAAAACTCGCATAAAATAATATAAATTTGAGTTTTGTTGATTATTGAAAACCGCAATAACACATTGCAATCAATTAATAACAAAAAAAAAACGTTTTTAACAAATTGAAATTGAGGAAAAAAAAGCAAATAAAAATTATTTGCATTGCATAAGCCACACATATAAAAATACATAAATTAATTGAAAAATTAGTTAAAAGCTGAAACGGAATTCACTTCACAGAGCGATATTTTAGGCAAAAGTAATCACTTCCCTGGTAAAATTCTGATTGAAAGATGAAGGGCAAATTAGATTTAACGGAGTTACTGTCTTCATTGCAGATACTGCCGCAATCGGAACATCAATATCCCAACTACGGTGTAACGGTAGAGTTTTCTGCCAGAAATGCTCAATCACGCTCACGAGATTATATGCTGGTGAAAAAACAACACGCAATGAACTTGGTAAAATACAACGATACGTTTGATTCCTTGAATAGCCCTATTGAAAATATGTTATTGCTGCTCTCAACAAACCACAACAAATACTCAATAAATTGCGATAGAAATTTAATATTGCAAACATGCATGTGCCTGCAGTAAATTGAATGGGATTCACTTTTATTGGGCCATAGAAAAATACTTCTCAAATTTAGAATCTAAATTGTGGTTGCAATAAAGTTTTGAGGAGAAAAAGCAAAATGAAATATTGAACCCACAAGAAATTTACTTTTCTATAAATTAACATTTGCTTAAACATAAAAGTGAATACGTGAAAATACAAACACTCCGAAGAAATCGCGCAATTAGAGAGTTGCACAAGAATTAAATTCTGATGGGCTGGAGATTTGTAGAACAGGGGCGGGAATCAATGGGCGCCCATTCAGAAAATCGATTCCGATGGGTGTATACCCAACAGCTTTCCATGCAGAAGAAGTTCATGGCATCGCAATGTGTGTGGAAGAGTGGCTTCGTGGCTTCCATCTACCAATTATTAATCAAGCATTATGTTCGAGTGTCTGGACCTTCTCTTCGAGTTAGGTGACTTAACGCTGTAACATTGGACTGGATTCGTGGACATGAGGGTTATAGGGTACTGAAATGGCGGACTGTCTGGCAAAAGAGGAAATAACTTTGTGCCTAATTGGGTCCGAGCCATTCTGTTGACTTACGCAAAGCCACAGCAATGAAATTTCTAGAAACTGGAAAGTGAGAAGATTTGCTGCTCACTGGTATAATTGTGTCGGCCAGCGGCAATCTCGAGTAGGCTGATTTCGGTGAATAGAGCCGACTTCAGCCTTTTAACGGTGTGCTTCACAGGCCACTGTGAACTGAGGTACCACTTGAACAAAACTCTGAGACCAATGTCTGTCGATTAAAAGTGACACTGTGAGCTCTGTGCACATTCTTTGCTATTGTCCTGCACCCGGCACACAAGTTGTGGCACACCACACCCCAAATAGTGCTCTGATTCCGAAAGACCAAAAGGATGGGTAACTAATTTGAAGGCATTTGCACAATAGATATTCTTTGCTGTCGGTTCTTTGTCCCTCTTATCACTTCATTACATGTGCATTTTCTCTAAGCTGCCCCTATCCAAACAGTTCTATGTGCTATGCAATGCAAATGACAACTGGTTCAAGAAAAGAAACATAAAAACAGCATGTAAAAATAGGGAGACCGTGGTAAAATAATTTCATATTCCTTTTGTAATAGAAGACCGCTTGTAAATGTTTTAACGTTGCGGATTAACCGCATTTACACGGTCCTTTACTAAGCCCTACTAAACAGAGGCAAAGTGCATGATCTTGGCGGCCATTTGACGTCGCCAGAACCTGTAATTACAAGTTCTAGAAACTTCTCATGCAATAAAGCAACATAGGTGATGTTGTGCGCCTCCTGGGACCGTCTTTTTGAAACCACATATTGTTCAGTTCATAATCTTCAGTTGCAGGCCAAAGAAAGTCGGTTATCATGCAGCCATAGCGTTCAGATGGTAACGGTTGCGCTACACTTTCCCTAAATCAAGAGATACTTTCGGCAGTGCGCATATTGCGATGACACACAGGCCTGCAACGCTTCCATTCTCTTAAAATTTCTTTAAAATCTTGCCAATTCTTGGTACAGTAGGTCGATTATAACGAGCATAATCACCCTGCAATGCTTGAACCACCACATTTATATCGTAAATTTTAACTATTTTTACGCGTTCTGCGGTTGCAAAATGATTCATATTCGTAAATGACAAGCCTTTCCGTCAATAAATGACAGATGTTTAACAGCTGACGGCCTTGCCAGACCACAAAATGACGGACTCTGTACGCAGCTTAATTTTCTTTCGATACCCTTTTTGCACCTCTTCTGCAATTTTTTAAACTTTAAAAAAAGTTAATAAAAACCATAAAAAAATATCCAAAATCTTCAACCGAAAGAAAAATACGAAAATATAAAGAGAAACAAAATCACTTTAAGTTACCGCAACATTTTACAAAAAAATAACTTCGATAAATATTTTACCCCGAAGCAGTTCTTTGCCATTGAAACGATTTCCGCACATATTCTTGAAAGTTATGCATGCGCGTGCATGTTTGGCAAAATAAAGTGTATCGCAACATAGTACAGCATGTATTTTTAAATTGTTCGCACTTTTTTTCGATTTATTAAGCTGATTAGTATTTATTTCCGGAGCTGTATTACGTGCATTTATTTAAAAACAATCCCGATAAATATTTCATGATTTCATTGGCAGCAGAACGTCAGCTGAAATATATTTTTAATACTTTTGCTCTTTTATCGCTACACTTTTGATAAATGTTGCTTAAAAGTAGCAAAAATATAATGCGACACACGCACATTTACTTTTCAACAATAATTTGCTTTAGGAGTCTCTTGCGCTCAGTATGTGGCGTAAATTCATAAATATTCCGTTTCCTGTTCGATTGTAGCGGGGTATGCGTGCATTGAGCTTTTTGTTTGCTTTAATGTCTAATCAATACACACACACACATACATGCCATTATATTTTTTTTCAACTTACTTTACTTTATTTATTTAGTTTTTGTTTGCTTTTGCTTATTGATGACAGCACAGTGGCACGAAAGATGTGATGTGATGTGATTTAAATTGCATACACTAATATTTTTTGATTTACATGGTGGCATTTTGTAAGGATGCAATGACGATTAATGGCAAACAATTTGCAAAACTTCTTTTGAGAGTTTCTTTATTTAATTTTGTTTTTTGCTCTGCATGAATGCTAAAGAGATGTCCCCTACGTATGTCTTATGCATTGTACCGGAACTAGGAAAATAAGTTTTGGGAACGTTTAAAAAAGGAGTCATTCATACAATGAAATTTGTCATTAAAAGTCACTTTGTGTGATGCCCTTCATAGGATCAATGAAAAATATTTCATTACATTCATAAACATAATTTCGGTGTGTGTTTCATAAATCTATTGAAATTACTTCTTTAGATTAATGAAACATTTTCATGTATATAAAATGTAAATGTTTCATTGATATAATGACGTCACTTACATTTATGATGGTTGTGCTAACTCTTCACATCTTTATATAAAATCTCGCAAGAAGTCTTTGAGAATTGCCGCATATACAATAAGAAAAAACTAAGCGAAAGCGTAACGTCTAGCTGAACAATGTAACACACATACACATACATAATTAAGAAAAATGTTTTTTGTTTTTATAAGAAGAATCTTTCATGGTATTGATGAAATATGTTTATTGCATTTATGACACTATGAATTTGTATTTTCTGTATTTTTTTTTTATCTTGGACCAGCTTACCACTCAGGAGATGAGCCCTGCACATGGGGAACTATAGGAAAGGGATAGTTAGGAAAATGACAGCAGGTGAAGCATAATTAATTATTTTACAGCACTGCTTTTTTGCACGTTCTTTGTTTATAGCAGTGCTGAAGCTTCGGCTAGTACCCATTTTATTATTATTATTATTTTACTTCGACGGTGCTACACAATACCGACGAAAGAGGGCGTTCTGATGTGCTTGTGGATTGGTTACAGCTGAAGCCGCTATTGTTCAGTGACCAGTGACTATGCCTTCGCCACTGAAACCTTCCGACAACAACGGACACATAAAGACACACAAATGCACATCAGCAAAATGTGAAATGTTTTTATGAGTCTGAAACTGGGGTTGAACGCTGGAAAATTTTTCGTTTTGTAGTCAACGTGCAGACTACTTCGACTACCGCCACCACTCTCTTCGACCAGTGCTTACGTATGCTCTGGAACTATGTGGTTGGTAAAGTGATAGAAAAATAGAGATGTTAATTCTTGAACAACTCTGCAGTTGCGTGTTTTTGGGGAATAGGTAAAGCAGAGCTATTGCTCTGTTTCTTTGTTGTTCTGTTGTTGCATTAATTTTTTAAGACAGAGCAGAGCCATTTTATTTATTAATTTACTTAGCCGATATTTAACTGCTCAAATAGACTTTCAACTTCACAGTCCTTCATGATAATTTTCGGCCGCATGTCAGCAAGACATTCCATCTGATTTGCCTTGTTGTCTTATCCAAAACATTTATGCTTTTTTAAGAGACAAGTTCACTTTTAGTTATACCACATCATAATTGAACAGTCCTTGTAATTTTGGGACACTTTGTTATCTTCCTTAAATGGAGCTTTGTTCCAATTTTCAAAGTCATCAACGCTGATGTCAACGTTTGGACCCACCTTCGACATCAGCAATCAACAAGCTCGCGAAGTATATAATCGAAGCACAGACTATTTAATTTAATCTATTCGATCGATTTAGACATCGAATCTTATTGCACAACTCTGACTGAAATTGCAAAGTTAACTTTTTGCAGAGGCACTTGGATGCTGAAATTCGGTTTTACTTTTCCACGATTCTACTGTACACGAAGTTTTTTTCAAATAATTTCTAAACAGTGAAAATGTTGTTTGTACGTCTTCCGACAATTCTTTTCATCTTTTAAATTTCCAAATGACAAATTTTATAGGAGTACTTCCCTTTAGTACCACTGTGAACCATTAAAAATATTGCAAAATGGAAAAAAGGTGGCTCTTGTAGTGGTGAACGGAGGAGAGTCAGTGAGACTGCACTTGCCCACCCACCAGCGGCGGCTTCTTTATATCTTTAACTCTGCATAATTAAAACAAAAAAGCTGCCAGTGAAATGATAAATTGTTTATTTAAATCGTGTACCCATGCAAGAATGGAAATAGTAACACCAGCTTGAACATTTAAACAGAAAAGGAAAATCAAACGTGGAAGAACTATTTCTACACACGAACACGAACAAATTTTGAGATAAAAATTTCTGCTGCATATCAAAAGGATTCCCTTCCTTTACGAACGCTTGGCGAATTTACGTTATGAATCTCTGGAAGATTATTTTAGGCCGCCATTGTAGAGAACGTTGCGTGTAAATTTTTTCATGTTGTTCAGATAGGCAAAGTGTCTATCAGCCTGAGGTCACTGTCAGTTACCAGTCAGGTATTGTATCTTGCTAAAATACAGGCTCATACTCGCGTTTATAATTGCTGGTGCCTGTCTTACGCTGAAGGATATGGGATTAGATGGAATAAATTACATGTGCCATATCATGCTTTATCAATCAGGAAGTTCATTACAATATTTATGAGCTGCAGATCGCTTCGTGTGTTGACTTTAATATTTTCCTGTTACGGATTTAGAATTCGTGCAGATTTTATTTAATGAATTAAATTAACATCTTTCGTAAAATGGTAACATCATTTAAAGCATGCCATCCAATTAATGGCAACGAAAACTTCCTTTGTGTCTTGGAAAATGCCAACAAAAGCAATTTTTAGTTTTCTAATATTCTTCTTCGTAAAATGCCAGATATTTTTATTAGTGGTGCGAGTATGAGTCGATTTTTGAACTGCGTTTTCCCTGCATGTTCGATGTTCGATTTTGATGCCTGTTTGATTTTGAGGGCTGTTAGTCATACGCGTTTAAAATGTAAATAAATCTTTAGGCTTTTTTTTTCATATTCCTTGAACATAATTATAACAAGGTTATAAATAGCAGAAAATCTATGGTAGCAGAATCATCGAAGCAGCAAAATCTGCAAGCAAACTGAAATTTAACACACACAAACAGAGTTTTTTTCACAGCTTTTATTTTGCCCTTTTGGTAGTCGCGTTCAGCTGCTTGCAAAATAAATGTGCAACCATTTTATTGCAATTTTTCTTTAGTTTTTATTTTTATTTATTTAATTCTGTTTTTGTTTTTCAACATCATCACTGCAACATAAACAACATAATTTACAAAACGTTTAACGTCTTTACGGGCGAAAACAAAAGGAAAAAATCAGAAGCTTTTTCTCTTGGTTGATTTAAAAGGAAATGAAAAGAAATAAAATACGGCTGCTTGTACGTACGTTCACTAAGAAAATAAGAAATATTCTGCAACATTACACTCAGCCAAGAAAACTGGCGGAAAAATATTATCAATAATTTAAAAAGTTAATATACAATAAAGAAAAATAATGCGCACGGAGCACAGTGGTTAAGAATGCCTTGAATATGTTTTAAAACTGCTGATAGAAAGCGGGAGTCTCAGTACGAATGCACTTTTTAAATTTAGTGTTACTTTTTTTTATTGCGCATGTGACAACTCTGAAATTTGGCAACTGTCACACAGATTTATTTTGATTATTAAAAAAAAGGACAGCTGGGCGCAAGAAGAATGAGTTATAATTGTGAAAATTATGCTGAACCGCTCGCAAACTTCAAAAAATTTCAAGAAACTGGACACGTGGGTGCCAACGTACCGGTCGGTCATTCACATTCAACAGCGCTGTGTTGAAATTATGAATTCTTCAGCTAAGTTGAACCAGTTCATTTGCAATAGAGCCCGTGCATTGACTATTTATTTTGCATGTCTCTTTTGGGGGGATAGGCCAGTCCATATAAACTAAAATAAATGACTATTTTGTTCTCATTTTTATATTTTGCATAAAACATAAATTAATTCAAATTATAGAGTGTTGAGGCAAAAAATGCAAATTAAAGCACGTCGGCGATCTCGATGCCATTCAAATAATTTCAAATTACCGAAGGCACGAAATTACACGGACTTTTTTTTTAAAAAATATTGAATGTTTTTTCAAAGGACTTGGAAAACAAGTCATATTATCGCGGGTTTCAAATTATCCAGAGACGACTGTATATAAAAATTCTCCAATTATTAATCATAGTCTCTGGTTCATTTTACAATCTATTTATTGTTACGTTTTAGCTTTTTAAACGTGTATGCTTTTATTTACTATAATTTACAATTTAGTTTGATAAGTTTATTTTTTTTTTTTTAATTATTTTTTTATTTTTTTTTATTTATTTATTTTTTTATTTTTTTTCTTAGACCGGCACTCAGGGGATGACCCCTACACATGCGATGCATTGTGCTGGAACTAGGAAATTAGGTTATGGGAAGAACGATAGAGGGAGTAGTGTTTATTGACATTTGATTTAAATTTTCCCACGTCAAGTGACAGGAAATACCTCTGCGGGTAGTCCATTCCACATACGTGCTGTTCGGCCAAAAAACGAATTCTCTCTGCAATGCGTAGTGCGGTTCGTTGCCAAGTTGACCACAAATGGATGCGCTCTTAAAGACGAATGCGTCGTGCGCGTGAATGTCCGGGTTTCGGGAACAAGTTCCCTGATTTCTTCAGAACACATTCCAGTTATAGTAACGATAGAACAACGAAACGCACCCCACGTTGCGACTATGCTCCGTTTACTTAATAATTTTTTCACTTAATTGAATAATGTGCAGAAACTGTAGTTTAATTTCAGGCACTTAATTTCAACATTCGCTTCAAGAGTGTTTTTTACAACTGCTCTACGATTGTTCACAATCAGCTTTATTTATACTTCAGACATTTGCCACTAGATCTTGGTGGAATGTTATAGCGGCTTTGACATTTATGTAAAATATTCCAGAATTCCGTTAATTTTGAATTTACATTTGCATTCGTCCGTTAATTATCTTTCTGCCGTGTTCATAAAAAATATTTTTGATTTATGAAAGGTTTAATAAACAAATTTCCATACAAAATTCCATCTACAGGGAGGGCCAAAAGTCACGCCTGCGCGTAAAAATTTAATAACTTTTTTGTTTATTATTTTTTTTATTGATTTTATTTTAGATTTTATTCATCGAACCGTGTTACACCACCATGCAAAATTTAACGACCGAGCAACGAACAAAAGCGGTAGAATTTTACTTTTCCAATGGGCATTCAATTTCACTGACGAAACGAACATATCGAAGTTATCATGATGAAATAAACAAAATATGTGTTTTTGGGGTACTGCAACCGCCAGAGTTGTTCACCAGCGCCAATTGGACTCGCTCAAGTGTACGGTATGGAGTGGAGTGAAGTCAGTAAGAGTTATAGGGTCCTACTTCTTCGAGCATGAAGTTGGTAATGCAGTGACGGTGAATGGGTACAGGTATCGTACTGTGATTAATAATTTTGTACTCCCTGTGGCAGCCAACAAGACGTTCCAGCAGAATGGAGCAACAGCACACACGACCGAATTATCTCAAGAAATTCAGAATTCAATTGGCCAGCACGTTCACCAAACTTAACTGCCCCTGATTATTTTCTATGGGGTTATCTCAAAGCACGAGTGTATGTTAACAAGCCCCAAAACTATAGAGCAGCTAAAGCACAACATTGAAGCTGAGATCAGGGCCATAGAGTCTGAAAGTTTGGGTGCAGTTATGCAAAAAGCCTGTTTCTTAGCCCAATTATGCATCGATAAAAATGGTGGTAATTTCGGTAACAGTACTTTTACTGCCTGTTCATAGAATATGAATAAAAATACTCGTTCGGGCTTTTATTAAAAAAAAAAAAAAGCAATTTTAGTTTTTTTATTCTTGTTTGTTGGAATATAAATGGCAAAGCGAGTATTTTCACTGGTCTTCTCTGAACAGGCAGTAAAACTTTTGAGCGTATATTTTTAATACGATCATAACAGCAACTCCTTACAGCCTCATTATGTTCCTATTATAATCTGATTTATGACAAATTTTCATATACTTTTGACCTTTAACAACATGCGACTGCATATTGTTCAGTTAGAACCGCAACTTATTACACTTGGTTCTTTAAAGAAAACAACATACAGCAGCAACATTTCAACAGCAACTCGTCGAAACCCTTTCTCTTTCGAAAGCAATAAATAAAAATAAAAATCCAACAAATTTGTAAGCCAAATATAATTCTAACCCTCCTTAATGTCTTTCTTGAGAGGATTTTATTCAAGTTTTTTTTTCTTCCTTTCTTGTTTTGTTTTTGGTTTCAAATAGATGGGGTCGAACATTAACTGCGAAATAAATTAAGGATATAAAGGATTAAATACGTTATCAAAAGCAATCATTCCATTTAAAATGAGAATGGAAAACTTTATAATTTATTAAATCGTTTAAACAAAAAGAAGACAATATTTTAAACTCATTAAGTCATCAGTTTCAGAAAAAGTTGGGAAGAGCAATGCCGAACCCTAAGCGAGGGAAACACAAAAGGAATTAGGGAATATTTTGAAATTATAATAAATAGAAATTTAAATTTAAATTAAGCAGCCATAATGTAATAAAGACTATAAAGACTGGTGATAATATTTTTTGTTGTTATTTTGTGTTTTTATAGAAATTTTAAACGTACGGAATGTGCAAAGTGTGGCACTCCACTATGATCTCAATGCTGATCTTTGTGGTTGTTTCAACGAAATGCTTTTTACAACGAATTTGAATTAAAACCTTATGAATGCAAATGGCGAACAATCAATACACAATTTTTGAAGGCTGAGCGCACAAACGAATGGCGCATTAGGTTTTTTGTCTGAATTTACAAAGTGAATAAAGCCGGTGTCTCAGCAATGGCAAGTGCAGTTGTGACTGGGTTGTGCCACAAAAAATAGTGTAGTGGTGTCAAATCGTTTGATCTTGGAGGCCAATGAACTGCTCTCAATAGGTTTATGGTAGCGCCTTCCGTGTACTATGTGGCACCGTCTGGTTAAAACTACTTATCAACCAAGTCGGCCATTTTCGGCGATTTTCATCGTTCTTGAAGATATACTTTTCAATGATGCCGTTGGCTGACAAACATTGGCAGGACTTGCCTCTATATTAGTTGCGGCAGGCGATTATATTGAGGCCATTTTCGACTACTTTTGCGCCCATTTCGTGCAAATTTAGGATGTTATGTGCGTAGACACGGGCTTTGACGTAGCCCCACAAAAAGTCTAACGGCGTTAAAGCGCATGATCTTGGTGGCCACATGACGTCACCAAAATGTGAAATTATGCGTTCTGGAAACTTCTCATGCAATAAAGTCAAAATCGGTCTTGTTGTGGCACCATATCTTTAAACCACGTATCGTTCAGTTCATAACCTTCAATAACAGGCCATAATTCGAAGTAAGTAGGCCCAATTGCTGAGAACACCGAACGCATCTGTAACGCTTTCCAGTCTCTTAAAATTTCTTTAAAAGCTTGGCAATTTCTTTGCACAGTAAGACGACTATGAGTCCGACCGCAATGTAACAATAATTTATTGCGGTGCGGTTTTTCATACGATTTTGAAGTAAAAAACCGCATTTGCATTCCTCACAGATTTTATGAGGTCAGAAAAATTCCGGACTATACAGACAAACATGCCATAAATTTTTATTTGTCTAAGGCCATTTTGAAGTCTATGGCGGCTTATACAGGCTGGCCCAGACTGACCGAAGGGGTTGGAGTTCAAAGTGCCATTATGTCCCTTGCAGTGTGTGCTGTGGCTCCATCCTGTTGGAATGATACTTGCGGATGGTTTCCCACGGGTGGCCTTAAGAAATTGTCCGTTATCAAACAATATGCACCAAACGGTACACTTAAGTGGATGTAATTCTCGCTGTTGAACTACTTTTAGATTTTCCGTAGCCTGCAGTTTTGCCCATTCAATTGGAAACGGGCTTCATCGCTCACAATTAAATTGAATAAAATCATGATTTTCTTCTGAAATAACGATTTCAACGATTTTGGCACGTTGTTCAATTGTGTACGGTTCCATTTTAAATTCCCCAAGTCTTCTTTACAAAATACTGAAAAGAAAAAAAGAAAAAAAAATTAAATAAAAAAGTTAAAAAGTATTCAAACACCTTTGTTTCTTTTGAGCCACCCAGTACAAAAATTCAAAAATCTAAATACATCGGCTGACATTTTAATGTCTTTAATTTCTTTCATTTATAACAAAATTTTCGTGGAACGGGATGGATGGTGGGAAATAATGAAAAATAGTTAGAAAATAATGAAAATCTCTTCAATTTTTTTTTTTTGGACCATCACTCAGGAGATAACCCCTACACATGCGATGCATTGTGCTGGAACTAGAAGAAAGGGAGAGTAGGAGAAATGCTAGGAGGTGGAGCTTCAATAACTTACAACACTGCTTTTTGCACGTTCTTTGTTTTATGGCAGCGTTGTAGCGTCTTTCATGTCAGGGACACGTATTAAATTCTGTATAAATTGCTGTTCTGTATGGAGTCAGTGTCCATATGGAAAAAGTAGGCTTGTCAAGCCGCTTATATAGTTTACTACTTGACGCATGCTTAATAATTTTAATGAAAATTATTAGAGAAAACAATTGAAATTTTTGATCGATTTTCATTTAAAATTCTGCATGAGGAATTTGTACCAAGTTTAAAATCAATTCATAGTTTTTGGACGCAAACTGTTGCAATTTGAACTCCTTTTTTTGCTCAATTCCATTGGACCTTTCTGCATTCGTTGATGGCTTTTTGCAGATGGGTATATTTAGTTTAGTTTAGTTTCGAACAATTTTCAATACATATATTTTTTCTCTTCACGTTGTACCTTTCCTTTCTGTAAATTTGAGGTTAAGGTTACGGAAAATACTTTTTTTGTGTGATTTATAAGCTGTTGGGGAGTACTGCTCCTTTATTCATTCTTAATCGTACATGCAGAACAAAAGTGTAAAGTAATTTTACACGACATTTTACATTCAGCGAGCACAAAATATTACAAAAAATATGAGCAGAGCAACAACAATAATAATAAAGAACAACAACAACAACAACAACAAGTTGCACAAATAGCACTCAATGTGGCAACATAAAGTTACTCATACACTCAACAACGATCAGACATAAGGATTCGTAAGTTATAGCAATCGAAGGAAGAACAGGAAAAACAGAGTTTTTGACTTAAAAATGCTGAAGAGGGACCCTTAAGACAAATGAGCAGTAGCAGTAGCAGTAACAGCAATAACAAAAATTGCTGAACAATGGTAACGGCAGCCGAAACAAAACCAATGATTGTATTGCTTTCATTCCTATTTATGCAATTCAATAAATCATGGTCATAAACGAAACGAAACGAAAGTAACGCCAGCACAGCGGCAAGCAAAAACCCCAACCAAACTTTCGAAGGCACAAATAAAATATAAAAAAAAAAACACAAAATACCAAATACCAAATAAATAAATAATAAAAAAAAGGCAACGAAAATGTTATAGAAGGCAGGCGAAACTTACATTTAGCCGAAAGTAATAAAAAATAAAAAGATTTCACTGCAAGGAAATTGGGAAGAAATAAAACAAATGGCTGAATAAAATACAAAACAGCAACAAAACAAATGCGAAAAACCTCAGATAAAAATGTTGCTGCGGATCCCCATTCATTTCCTTCTCAACATTGAATTTTTTTTACATACGTTTCTTGAAATGTCTTCCCTTCCGTACAAGTTCACTTAATTTCAGCAGAGTTGTAATGAATGCAACGACCGAGCAGAAATAGTAGACTCGTATAAACGGAAACAAACAGCGACATTGGTTCGCCACTATTGTCTAAAGAAAAGATGCCCAAAAGCCATATCAATTTCAAATTTGCCTGTAAGGATTACACATACACACACACACACACACACAGACGTTAACTCAGAGCACAATTACACAGCAACCAACAGAACAGTAAGAAAACATGTAAAGAGGAAAAGGGTTGGTCAGCAACTTGAAACACTTAACACACACAAATAAACATCCAATGCCACAAGGCTGCAAATGCAAGAAAAAAATGATGACTTACTTGGCATCTATTTGGCAAAAGACTGACTTCCTTATCGACAGTTCAGAGAATGTTTTGTAGCAAAAAGGAAGAGTGACGAAAAACTCAAATAGGGCAACCGTGTTCTCCATGTCGCATACTTGACGTTTTGCAAATGTCAAAATACATATGTTGGCTGTAAAGATTGTGAATTTATAAACGCTGGCCCCAAAAATAGCTCAGCTGATTGGATTCGCTGGTGCAATGACTTATTAAAACTTCTCTACTCATGAGCGTATTCCGAATAATTATTTCCACTTGTATTCGATAATTCGCTTCGTCAGAACTAGAGACCGGTTATATTCTCTCCTCCGCTCTCTATGTGATTTTAATCCATCTCAGAGTGTGAAAAGTCTAACAGCGCAACTTATTCTGACTTTCAAAACTTTTCTGCGGTTTGCTGAAAAATTCCCAAAAGCTGACATCCGACCTACATCGGTATACGAGTATACAAATGCCTTGCCAGCCCTGTAAAATAAGTTTGTTTAAATATATCCACTAACTCTTCCTCATTATATAATGAGGATGAATCCATATTTCTGTTATTTTATCTCAAAAAGTTTTGACGATTTTTTCTTGCAACACAGAAACGTCAACAAACGGGGTTAAGTGATTTGATCTATAACACCGAACGCTAACGCTGAATGGCATACCTAAACAGGGTGTACGTCGACTTCAAAACCAAAAAAAGCCCCGTGTTTGAGCCCAGTGCCAGACTAAATCATAAAACCATTTCGCATTTTTCATCTGATGTGCATTAGCGCATCTGAGTTGACGGAAACAATCAGTGGCGATGGCATAGACACTGGTATTGT
This sequence comes from Dexiosoma caninum, assembly GCA_963924685.1. NCBI lineage: Eukaryota > Metazoa > Arthropoda > Insecta > Diptera > Tachinidae > Dexiosoma > Dexiosoma caninum. The sequence goes on along the minus strand of OZ004725.1, from coordinate 123,909,851 downwards.
GCAACACCAACAAAATAAAATAATTGCTTAAATGGCTACTAGAAGCAAAGCTTCAAAATTTAATACGTCTCCTTGAGATCAGAGAGGCAGTAAAACTGCTGTAAAACAAAAACCTCCAAAAGCAGAGTTGTTTAAATAGTGAAGCTTCACCAACTGTTATCTCTATCCCTTTCCTCTAGTTCCAGCACAATGCATCGCATGTGCAGGGGTCATGCCCTGAGTGCTGGTCCGGGATAAAAAAAGCGATGTGCCCCCCCTTCCTTCTTCAAAACTCTTAAGGGTTTCTCCAGGAAAGTGACGTGGTAAATTTTTTCTTTTATCTTCGAACAGTGTTCAGGGTAAATCCCATGCAATCACATGCAATGCATTGCACTGGAACTACATAAAGAGATGGATAGTGTAGAGAATATATAGTTGGTAAAAGTCTAGGATGATGGGCTCAACTCTGCAGTTGCGTGTTAATTATAAAGCAGAGTTACTCATAAGACTCTTAAGTTAATTTTGACGACGCAATATTTTTAAGCTAAGGGGAGGCATTTCATTTATTATTTCACTTCGCCGACGTTTTATCGAATCGAAGCCGGCTCCTTCTGTTTGCAGAGCCAACACGCTATCGGCAGAATGCACTCTTTAACATTCTGACAAATCAACAAAAGTAGAAGGCGTCTGCTCTCATATCCGCTGATTTTTTTTTCAAGATTTATTTATATTTTTCTTTTCTATTGTTCAATTCCAAACATGCTTTTTTTTCTGCAAACTTACACGCATCATACCAACAGTAGACACGTTTTTAATGAAGTACTGAAGTTTCAAGTGGTTTTCATTTGGTGCTGCTTTTTTTTTTCACACACAAAGAAACAATTTTCTAAACCAACAAACTACGAGATGGATTTTTGATAACCAGTTGGGCAAAAATAACATTTAACATATGCAAAGTACCAAACAATAGAACAATCAGATTTAATTCCACGAGACATGGAGTGCAGTGAGAGCCACCAGCCGTTTATAGGGAAATGTAACGAACTGGAGTGAAGAAGTACCACATAATTTGTTTGACCTTGCAATATAACAGTCGTTATTACGTACCAAATATGCAGACAATCTGATTAAAACAGTAACTGTGAATTGGATGTTTGTTAATCATCAGTTAAAACAGCCAGGCACTCACTCATTATTTTAGCCTCATTGATAAACGCATGTGCGTGCGGTCACGTGTTTGGGTGCTGGGCGATGGGTTAATGTATTTTCAACAAACACAGTTACGAGTACACTGTGATTTCAGGACACATTCATAATGCGATGAGGATACAAATATTCATTTTGCATGATTTGAATTATTGTTTCTGCATGTGTTGCTTTTAAGAAATTGAATCCATTTTGAAGGAGGAATAATTACATTCGTATAAATTTTAAGCAGCAGCTTTTCCTATCAAAGATTTATGAGTCTGCGAAATTTAATAAAGCGAGTGGTATCGTGCTGTCTTATACTTTATATTTATTTATTCATTTCTTTTCTTAAGTATTTCTGTCTTTCTTTCTTTCTTTATTGCGCGGAATTCACGCATTTGTTCGGAATAAAAATTTTGTTTTGAGAAAAATTTCCATACTGAGAGCTCCTGCAGAGCAACTCGCTCATTTCGGAAAAATCAAAGCTGCCATAATTAAGCAAAATCTATCAATTTCAAAAGGTGGTAGTACTGTATCATTTTTTGTTATCGGGCATGTTCTGTAAACCGAATTCGCATAATTTTAATCGCTTTAAAATCGAAATAGATAAGTCCGGTCGAAATTAAATCGAATGTACCATATTCGTAATGAATAACTGATGAAATATAAAAAAAAACAATTACCAATTTTTACTTGAAGGCTTTCTTTAATTAAATTAAGCCAAATTATATGCTCTGCAATAGATTTCATTACAAAATAATCAATTTAAAAAACATTCCAATATTTCTTCATGTTCTTGTTAAAGTAGATGGATGAATAAAAGCACATTTTCACTAAATTCATTAGAGGAGATCATTAAAAAAATCACTTTTAAATAAGAACAAACATTATTTGGAACAAATCTTCGGTAGCTTAATTTTAATTTAATGTTAAATAAGTTTACTTTAAGTGAATATTCAACTTTTGGTAACATATGATTTCATTAAAATTTAACCACATCAAATGATAAATTTTGAGAAGACGGTGAAAATATTTTAAATTAATTTGACAAAAAAATGTAAGTGGTATTTGTGTAAAATAAATAAATCAAGAATCAGAATAAAAAAAAATTTTATGCGAAAGCAAGTTCGAATGTTGGAAATCGTGTGATTTTTAGAATACCAAATTAGCATTTATTCGGTTTTTTTTTATCTGGGACCAGCACTCAGGAGATTTTAGTCATGTCTCTTTTGGTTTTGTAGTCAACGTGCAGACTACTTCAGCCATCGCCACCCTCAGAAGAAGAAGTTTTTGAGAAATCGACTCGGTTTACAGAACTGGAGGATATGTTTCGCCTTGCCCTCTGGTATAAAACTACATGTTCTAAATTATTTTCAAAGATTGTGTGTAGAATATTCATGTGTAGAATAGTGGGACCGAATATGTGCTATAAGCCGAAGTCTTTTTGAAAAGAATTAATAAATGAAATGATCGTGTGTGTAATAATGGATGAGAAATGAAAATGGCCCACAATTTAATTATTACTATTTTTTATTCTTATTGGGGCCTGGAAGCAGCGCGACCAAGAAGATGTATTGTGTAAAGCCCTTCATATTAGATACCCATCCTAAGGCCCCTAAGGAATTTAAGCACTATTTGCGGTCGAATATTCCACATTTATTGTGGAGGCACAACAAAGCCATCCGGATGGAGAAACCTCTGTCTGTCGTATTCAGGACAATCGCAAGGAAAGTATTCAAAGCTTTCAGTGATCGGACAGACAAATTTTATTCAAAGGGTACCTCAGACCACAATGGCCACTAAAGTACCCCGTCAAAAGACTCAAGTCCGCCCTAGCGAAAGCAGCCTAATTGAGCGTGCCCTATTCGGGCCGATAGAATCATGGCAGTGAGCAGTAATTTTCCTTTCCTTCCAGTTTCTAAGAATTTCACATTTGTGGCTCGGGGACAATTAGGAGCAAGTTTGCCCTTTGCGCTTTGTCGCTGCAACAATCTTTGTATTTTCTTTTGGTGTCCCTTCCTAACCCCTCATGTGTTTACATCTTGCGCTTTTTGCTGCAACAATCAGGGGACTTTTTGATGCTTAATCGCTGTTGCCACATATGTATAGATTTGATTACTCTGTTATTTATATATACTAACTATTATTATTTTAACTATTCCTTGTGCTGGAAATTCGTTTACATTATTATTAAACATTTTTTATTGTTATCTTATTTCGTATTAAGAGTTGCCCTAAATATAAATACTCATCAATTTGAAAAAGATAAAAAATATTCAAACTTGGCAACACCGTTTATGAATAACATGAGAACAATGAGAGGTAAAGAAAGAAACAAAAGAGAAATGTCAAAATTGCCCCCTTAAATCTTGTTTCATGACTCTTTGTTTACCTCTCTAGCTTCTCGTCACTTCTTGCTTATAAACTCGTGTCGCATGTCTCGTGTCACTGCCTTAAAGCGCAGTGTGTGAATTGGGTACATGTGAATAAATATTACACAGTGACAGTGAATGAATAAATGAATCCATTTTTTCACTCTTTTTTTATAATGACATTTCATTATGGAAATCAGTTGGAATTTTTTCTTTGTCAAAGTGACAGGAACTACTGAACACCCCTACTGTGCACCTCGAGTAGTTATTTGTAAAATTTCCTTCGATAAACATATGTACATATATTTAAATATGCAACATATCTCAGCTGTACTAATCATTTCTGAATATTTTTAATTTTAAAGAATTTCTTTCCCTGCTTTAATTCACGGCATCAAGCCACCAGCCACCAGCCAGAACATAGAATTCATAAATATATTTTATTTTTCAATAAACTCGTAAGAAAATTCATTTTCATGTCTATTCTGGCAGACGAGACAAATGCCAAGAAATCATACCGAAAATAAATTAAAAAATTTTATGAAAAAAAAAAAAATACCACACTAAACTTGCAAAATTCCTATTTTCAACGGAATCATCAAGACAATAACATTTCAATAAAATCTATATCAAACTTTTATAATTCTTTTCTTAATAAAAATACCCACGGCAGCATCATATTTTCCTTTTTTTTTTTTTTTTTTTTTTGCCAAACTATTTCTAACATGCAGACAATTTTGTTTGAAGCCAAATGGAACGAAAAAGGAGCAAAATTATTAAGAAGCAGTGAAAGAAATATGCATGAAAAACAATAAAATCCTCTTATTCTTCCGTTCAGAATTTTCTCCTTATTATTATTTTTTCTTTCTTTTTAATTCATTTGGTAAAGAGAAATGAATTGTCGACGATAAAAAGGCATAATGATTTATATAATTTTGGATAAGATCCAAATTTAATTACAATTATGCTCACACTCTCACTGTTTTTGGCCACAGCCGACAACAAACAAACAAGAACAACAACATCAAGTACACACAAATAAAGTGATGTTGTAGACAAAAGCCAAATTCAAAGATAATAAAGAGAAAAATGATGTCCTTTCCCAGGACACTGTTTCCTGCAGCGATATTTTATTTCTAAAAAAAAATAATAAATTTAGATGTTCTTTTTTTGTTCACTGGCAATTGTTTATTTTACTCTTTTTTCAACATTAAGCACATATTTCGTTTTTCCTTTATAAATTATATCTTTTTGGAACATGTTGCTTGTAGAGAAAGTACTTTTAATAAAAATAAATTAAGTACTTTTACAGAAATTACCTTTTAATAAAAGCAACTTTTAGAAACAGTACCATTTCGAAAATGTAGCTTATGAAAAAAGAATCTTTTAGAAAAATTATGTTTAAACAAAAAAAAAACGATGCAGAAAAAATACCTTTTGAAAAAAAGTACCTTACGGAAAAAATAATTTTAAAAAAAGTACCTTCTAGAAAAAGTATCTTTCAGTAAAAGTATCTTCTAGAAAAAGTGCCGTTAAGGAAAAGTACTTTTTAGAAAATGTACTTTTAAGAAAAAGTACCGTTAAGAACAACTACCTCTTAGAAAAAGTACCAATTGAAAAAATAATATAAAGAAAAATTATTTTTAAGAAATTACTTTTTAGAAGGTACCTTTCAGCAAAGGTACCATATATTAAAAGTACTTAAAAAATTTAACGTACTAAAAAACTTTCCACGAACGTTTTCGTAGGTGCTTATGCCAACTCATCTGCTAAAAATTCTCACATGTTTATATAAAAACTCACAAAAAGTCTTTGAGAATTCCGGAATATACAAACAAAAAAAAATAAGGAAAACCGATTCGTAAATTTATTATTTTATATGAAAAGTATTTAATTGTATTGATGAACTAATTTCATTGAATTTATGACACTTTAATTTGTAATTTTAAAATATCTTAAAATGACAAATATAAAACATTTTGAAGCAAATGAACTGCTAATTTAATTAGCTTCAGCCTTAAGTTTGAAAAATATTATGCAATTTAGTTATATTTTATCATAAATTTATAAAATATAAAACTCTTTTAGGTTATGATATAATAAACTATGAAAAACTTATGAAGAGCAGACATTGAAAGATCATTGGAAATAATGGAAACTTCCATTATTATAATGAAGAACATTTAATGACACTGTTTCATTATATTAATGATGGATTTTTTTTTTCATTGTAGGAAACTGGAAAATAAGACAAAATAAAAAATTTGTGGTCTCCTTTAGATTCCGAATTATGGGCCTGTCAGCAAGACATGAAACTAAATTCCATTAAAAATTAATGAAATTCATTTTACTATAAATATTTCTATATTCTTCTACAAGCTCTCTCTTTTGTTTATATATTTTATTTTTTCTATTTTTTTCGATGTTTCGGTGAACATCTTCAGGAAATTTTTAATATTTTATATGAAATTTTTTATTTCAAATTTATATAAAGAGAATATAGAAATATTTATTAAAAGAAATAAGGTTAAACATTACGGATTAAAAAACAATTAAAAGAGAGAACGCTGAATAAATTTATTTTACTATTTTCATACTCCCACGCAAGCAGCGAAACGCTCTAAAAGGAGCCTTATCAGAATCTAGTTTTTTGAACATATTGAACACTGTTTCCGATTCATTAAATGTTCGCTGAAAAAGAGAACATTACGCAAAGTTAAGCCCTTTGAAAATTATTCACATTTTCACAATCACAATCAATTAGGATGTTATTCACTTCTTAGGAAGTTTTATTTTTTGAGGGGTTTTTATTGCTTTTAATCTTTCAAAAAAATTTTAAAAATATATATTCAGTATTAATTGGATTTATTCGTTTTTATTTTAAAGTAAAAAGTTCATTAAATTTCAGTTATTACTTCACTGGAGTAGAAGCAAACGAATTAACTGGGTATCCAACTAATATTGTGCATTAAGGGTATTCATAAGTTGTTGTTAGGCATGTCCTATGTGTTGTTATATACACAATATTATTTATAATTTTTGCTAGAATTTTAAACAATTTTTTAAGAATTCGCTGCTACTCCTTGGCGAACTTTGCTGTGTAAATGATTTAAATATATTTTTTCCACACTTTTCAAATTACAACATTTTCATTGCCACAAAATCCTAAGCTTCCGCGTGAAAAGTTAAATGGTGTAGGAATCGCTGGCATGAAAAAAGATACTTCAAGCACAGCAAATAAATAAATGTATAAAGATATATGAAACCTCTTCTGATTGAAAATAAGCATTAAATTGATAAACAATGAAAATTGAATAAGCAAAGAGCAACCGAACGTTGCTCAAAAGGATGTGCTGTGCTACGTTTATGTGCAGCTTATGAATATAAGGACATACACATGTACTTATACTTGTTTTGTTTCATATTTGTGCAGGGATGTGGTTGTTTATCCTCTTGCAAGGATGTGTGCGTGTATGCTTGTGCGTGTGTGGATCGCTTTTATAAAACCCAAGTAAAACAACAAATAAAAAACTTTTCCCAAAAATATTATTATTTTAATAATCATGTGAAAGCTTGAGATAAAAATAACTCAACAGCGCATTACGAGTCGAGGGGTCTCACAGCAAAAAAAAAAAAAAAGACTGAAACATGGGAAAACAACAATTCGTATGCAGTGCAAAAAGGGGTTGTTGGTAGAAATGTTTGCCAGATTATAAAGCAAAAGTTTTTGATTTACGAAAGGGGTTAGAAAAATTTGAGGACTGAGATTTAAATTTTAAATTGTTACTAATCATTTTGAAGAAGGGGAGAAGGAGTTCAAAAAGTGGTCGAAAATTTGTAATATTTTTCTATACGGAAATTTTAAATTAAAATTCGATTGAATTTCTTAACATTATTCAATGGAATAGCCACGGCCGTGAGCCATTTTGATTTTCATTTACGTATAGCATTAACAAATTTCGCAAAAATTTGGCAATGTCGGAAATATTAAACCAGAAGTGAAGGGTCGAAGCGCTGGTAGAAATTGGAAGCAGAAGAAGCATTAGCAACTGCAAAAATTTAAGATTCCCGATACTTTTTATTACTTTCGGACTCCAATAATATATTTTAATTTGCCAGGTTATTGTCTTCTTTCCTCTTGGGAATTGTATTTATATTGGCAACATTTCACCACCGTGTGGCCCCTGTTGGCTGAGCAGTTGGCACACCTCAAAATGTTGGGTCCAGTCTATATAATATATTTCTGATGTATCTGAGTCCTACGTCGGTATTTGAGCAATAAAACAGCTGATGTTATGTCAGACACGTAGCAAGTCAGCAAGTCAGCAAGTCTGAGATATCTTATGAACAGCGGTCCAAGGAACAAGAAAAATAACAAAAAACAAAATGGTGCGAACTATTGGAGATTGTTATCAATGGAGTGGTAGTGGCGACGAGATTCGCATGTGTACGATGCATCATTTGAAAATAGAACAAATGAATTTATTGGAACATACCTACACCTACTCGTCAAAGTGCTAACCCATGCAAAAGAATGATGGATCGAGCACGTAGATGTATATATATATATATATATACCCCGTTATGTAAGATAAGCTCACCTATAGACACATGCGACATGACACCTCCGGTAGGTCGTGCAGTACATGTCTGTTCAAAAATCTATGCCGCATGGCATGCAAACCCGGACAATCGCAGAGCAGGTGTCTATAGGATACGAATATCGCGTTACCGACAGCTGCGACAGAATGTGTTATGAGGTATACACAGCCTACCAGCTTGGCTGCCGATCGCTCAGTGTCCCGTCAATACTCCGAACAGCAGTGAGGAATCCTTCGGCCAATTTTCACCATGTGCTCAGTGCGTTTATCCCAGAAGCATGCCGACAACTGCTTTGCCACCTCACACCTTCTCAGCCCACTCACCTGAGCATTGGGGTTAAAATTGAAAACAAACAGACGGTGTGTTCTCATTCTCTTGATTATTTGAAATAAGAAACTACGAATGTTAAAACAAAAACTTATTAAATTTTAATACATTTAATACTTTACATTTCTTCCCTAAGTACCCCCGTTAGTCACTTTTTATTTTGTAATGACGTCTCACTAATTTTATATGGAAGATGTGGACTATAAGAATTTAAATATACAATTTCAACAAAAGTGTAGAGAAGTTATTTTTTATTAAGCCAACAATTTACTGAAGCCCAAGGCGAATTCATACCAGGTGATCTCGTCCCTACAATAACAGCGTTTTTTGTTTACAAATACAACAATTTTATTCGAGTTGTCAAAACAATTTACGTATTAACATGCCTTGAGTTGAACACAACTTTAACACTTGAACACAAATCAGGTGATGAGAATTTTAGCTAATGCGGCCTTGCTGAAGCCCTTATGACATGTGCTTTTTTGTTGCCTCTTCTTAATCTAAGATTGAAAAAGTGAAATAGTAAATGTTAGAAAGAGAAGAATATATAAAATGCAAATAAATATTTTTATTTTTCAAAGTAGACTCATCTCTTACCTCAAAAAAAATTCGATGGTAAGACGGATGAATTTGCACTATTGCACTTTCGCACTACCGCCGTAACCAAGTGAGTAGTGTGCTATTTCATCAGTTAAGTGTTCTGGGTACGATTCCTAGCGGAGTCTCTGTTCTCTATCACTACATAGACGTGAAATTTTTTCACAGTAGGTATCACAATGGCATCATAATAAATTGGACACAAGAGGGCTGGGGTTTTTCTTTACCTCTTTACATCCAGCAACCTGCCGACCTCACTTAACGTTTTAAGCTCGAAATGTTAATTTTAAGAGTAAAATTCTTAGAATGTCAGAAGAACATTCAGTATTAAAATGGAGAAATCCGAATGCTGATGTTCTCTTCCGTCTCGATAGGCTTGATCGTAATTCTTCAAATAAAGTTCAGTCTTCGCCCTAAATAACGCAGTTGGAAAAGAATAACAAATCTCGCAATTGCTTCTCAAAAAGCTCCCCTTCACTAATTCTTTATGCTCAGCCCTCGTTAAAATTCTTAATACTCACTTATCCCTGATTGCGTGAAGTGTTTAGGAAAAACATTGTAATCAAATCATTGCTTTATTAAAATTCTAAAGTAGAAAACAAAACAAATACTTAATAAAGAAAACGTAACGAAATCCATCAAATAATTGTACGGAAAACAGACGCACAGAGTCTTTTGTATAACTTTTTTTTCTCTTCTCCTTCATAAATTGAAATTGAAAAGTCTGAAATTTGTTGCCATGTGTTTAGTCGTGTGATTGGGATTTTTGATTTGCATATGTCATGTTCGTAATGTGCAAGTATTAGTTTACACTACCGCCAGCCACATTTAGGTTTACAATTGATTGCCTGGTGCGTAGGTTGCTTGTGTGTGTGTGTGTGTGTGTGTGTGTTTGGGTGTGAGTGCCACTGTTTTTCCAACGTGTAGTTTTTCTTTTTTCGCAATTGAATGCGTGTGGCACGCGTTTACTTCTGAAATATATTTAATTTTTGTAGTGTTTATTAAGATTTATGTTGCGCTTCCGATATAAACTCGTTGTGAAATCGAGACTATTAGATTTGTTGTCGGCAACATGTTCGATATGAGAAAGTCATTGAATGAGCTGCTGTTATTTGGCAGTGACTAACAGATACCAGCACATTATATATGTACGTGTATGCGTGTGTGGGTAGGTAGGCTGCGGTTAAGTATCTCCTAGTCATCACTTTTGTCGCATAAAATGGTGACATTGTCGACCAACCGTCTACACTTTTTACTTTGCCATTTGTGTTTAGAGAAACTTTCGACAGCTTTCTGCTCTTTGAGTTTTTTCTTAAATGTTTCGTTTTGTTGAGAACAAATGTGATGCGCGCCAAATTTATGGTTTTTATTAAAAAATTTAATTTTCTATAAAAATAGAAATTGCGAGAATGATGCAATAAATTTTTAGCTAAAGTTAAAATTTTACTGATCTTGTAAAGTCTTTCAAAGATTTTGAGTTTGAGGGATAAATTTATGAAAATGGTACATTGCAACAGCTCCTTTCGAAATTTCTTTGAAGAAGCTGTTGGCCTTATTGCAGGCGGAAGGTGTGGAGGTACCGCAACAGTTTTGTTGGGCAAAAAGCAATAAGTATCAATCAGGAAAGTTTTCCCTGGGAATTATTGTCCCATATGTAGGTATTAAAACTTAGCTAAGAAAAGTATGACGAAATTAAATTAAAAATATAAACATCGATAGAATCCCATGCATTAATTAATAGAATGTGAATCTAGGAACGAAGAAAATGTTTTCCGAAGGGGTTTTAAATATTAAATAGTACTAGTACATGTCTGGTTTCAATGTCCACATATGTCGCCAAGTCAATCGAAACTACTGCTTTCTCAATGACACACGCATGCTAAATGTCTGTAGCGCCGAAGAAAGTGTATAGTGAGTCAGTAGTTTTAATGTCGCTACTTTGTCTACCCAAACGAAGTACCTAGTGACACTAGGTCTATAATAAATCTCTGGTTCCATTATCTATATATGTATGTCCCCAAGTGTAATACCGAGTCAGCTGCTCTCTTTCTTTCTTAAGGACACGCACATGTTCAATCTCTATAGAAAATTACATTGCCTGGGATAAAGTAAGTCAGTAGTACTGGTAGCAATATTAGTAGTGAATCAGTTTCAGTTTCACTGTTGACATTTCCTACAGGGAAACTTTAATCGTTGCCACTGTTGCTGTTTATTATTTTGTTGTGAATTTTTGTACTGTGTTGTTGATGTTGATTTCAAAGGACCTCCCGTGGTTCTTGTTTATAATTTTTGTTGGAGTATTTATTTTTGTGTAAGGTTTTGTACTTTTCCAGTGTTTGGTCATAAAACTGACTTTTAGTTCCACACACTCGCAGCTGGATTCCTTGTAGAAGAATTTATCTTATTTTGCTGTTTGTAATGTTCATTAAAAATAATCGTTTTTATTTATTTTCATTATTGAAAGAGCTTTAAAACACTGCATTTATTCAAATTATTTGCGTATGAAATATTTTGGCATTTATTTAAATTAGGTTAACCAAGCAGGACATCTCCACCCAGAAACCATTTACGTCTGAATTTATTTCGATCACAAATAAGTTAAAGAATATCTCCTTATGTACCCTCGGTAAAAGAAAATTATTCGTAGCGATGTTAGTGTTAATTGAAGAAATACACAGAAAGAAGATGTAGCTTTTTCGGCACTGGCTGTCTGTTATCTGGATGTCGCATATGCAGTTATTTTTTACTCAATGCCATTTTTTCAAATTTTGTACCAAATTTCCAATTATTTTTTTTCTTCTCTATTGTTCTATAAAAAATCTGCAAATGTGCTCCCAAAGTGCTGCCTACTATTTATGACACAACTGTACTGAAACATATTAATTTTGCAAATTTCGTTCTCTTATACGAGCATTGTTTGACAGCTCCGTGACTTTTAATAAAAATTTTTTATTTTTTTTTTCCTTTGCTATTAATGAAAATTTTTATATTTTCAATAAGGCTAGCGATCGATACCATACAGGCAATGAGAATTACATATGACAGTTACTAGGAAACTAAATCAAAGACAAAATTGCAAATCACACTGACAAACACTGGCTGAACGGAACAACATACTGCTCGCGAAGGCTGCACATTTTCAGCGTTTTTCGTGTTTTGTCCACTGTACTCGTATGTGGCTATCAGTAGATGTCAATTATTAGCTTTATATATTTATTATTTTCTATTAATAGAATACGAGAATTTTTCTCTCCTAATGAAGCTCTAAATTTACCATCTATAACTCACAATTTGTTTGCACCTATAATGACATGTTTCGATTCCTGTCCCGGTCAAGCAACATTTTTTTTTATGTGATTATTTTACACCATCCCTTTTCGTCGGTATCTGAACAATAAAACGTTGACTCCCCTTAAGTTAAAACTAGAGCATCAAAATTAACTTAAGAGACTTATGAACAACTTTGCTTTATAATCAACACGCAACTGCAGAGTTGTACAAGAATTAAGATCCATCTTCTTACCACTTTCACCAAGTCCAAGATAGTATTCACTATACTATCGCCCCTATACATCTAGTGCCATGGAAGTTGTTCTAGATAATTTTATTGATAACAAATATTTTCTTTATTTCGCTACTTTCTGTAATACGGAGACGTTCTTACGGTGTGATAAATATGCCAGAAAATATTGGATTAGAATGTGAATCAAAGTATGACACTCCAATGCCAAATAGCAAAAGAAAAACAAATTAAAAGATCCATCAAAATAAATACTTAAAAGTGATTTTCATTACAATATTTTCCTAAATATGTAAATCGTATTGAATGGGAAAACAAAACTACACAGCATTTGCATATTTAAAATTATTATGTCAAATATTTATTCGTTTGCTTTCCACAGCTCTTAATTCCAAAATTAGAAACTCTTGTCGAGTGTTCATAATGAAGGAAAAACCGCATCAAAGGTTGTCTTTCAATTATCATTTCCCTTCCCAATTAAATTACTTTCAACCACCCAAGAAGGATTAATTAGCAACAATTCAAATTAATCCACTTTTTATTGGATTATTTTTTCCCCTCTTCTTCTCATATTCAGGGAACTTTTTATTTTGTAAAAAATTGTGTCTGCTGCAAGAACGAAAGTTCAAGAGTTGTGCTCACGTACACGTACCGAATGTGTTAAGTTTCCTTTTAATGCACATCACAATTACTTTTCCTTTTTTCAATCGGATTTATTAATACACTAGAGCCCCGATTTGCGCCGTTAATGGGACAGCGGAAATGCCGCGTAAATCGCAACAGTTTTCTTTAATAAAAATTATCTGATTTTCTGAAATTTTAACAAATAAAATTCTGTTTTCGATTTGAATATTCAAATGAATCTATCAGTAACAAATGAGCTGTTTATTCGATTAACTGTCCAGTGCTCTCACCAAGTCTTTTAATATGAATAAAATGAAGAATATACACTTTGGTCACAGACGTCTGTTTTAGCCAGTTTTGTGAAGGTGAAATCTACTGGCTCTCCACCAGTTGCGTATTTGGCAAAAATTCTAAATTTTTCATAATCAAAAAGCTTTCGCCGAGATTTGTATTGTTTGTATGTTTGTTTCTACTTTTTGATCCAAATGTCAATAAATTAAAAACAGAACAGATTACGTATGTGTCCTTTGGCAATGTTCTGGGTGAACTCATTTTTTTTTTATCTTGGACCAGCACCCAGGAGGTGACCCCTACACATGCGATGCATTGTTCTGCAACCAGAGGAAAGGGATAATGAGAGAGATGACACAGGAGGTGAAGCTTCATTATTTTACAACTCTGCTTTAGCAAGTTTTTTTGTTTGTAGCAGTGTTGCAGCCCCTCTAATGCCAAGGAGACGTATTCAATTTTGAAACTTCGTTTCAGTAGTCCTATTTATTAATTATTTTACATTACCGATGATTCTGCAGGACAATACCGATGAAGGAGGGCACTTTGAGGGTGGATTGGTATCAGCTGAAGCCGGCACTGTTCTGTGGCCAGTGACTATGCCTTCGCTACTGAAACCTTCCGACAACAACTGACACAAAGACACAGAAATGCACATCAGAAAAAATTCGAGATATTTTTGTGACTTAGTGTGAAACTAGGCTCGAACCCAGAACTTTTTGATTTTGTAGTCAACGTGCAGACTACTTCAGCAAATGTTACCATCAATTGTATAATTTTCTGTGTTCTTAAATGTCAATCCAAATTGAACCAAATTTACAAAAGCGACGCAACCACAAACTACGCAAATAAGACAGACGAAAATCGGGGCTCCAGTGTTCAACGATGGTTAAATCTTCCTATGAAATTTAAAATATTGAAATCATAAATAAATATTTGCTCAAATCAATTTCAGTAATTGTTCAGTGTTTTGTTGAAACAAATAAATAAAAATTGTGTTCATTGGTATCGTTTGAATCCGCGAAAGTGTGTGTTTGTGTTTTAAAACGCAAAATTAAATCTACACTTTGATATGCGTCAGGGAATGAACTCGTATTCAATTTAATTGCTTTTAAAAACGAAGAAGAAACAAAGACATGTGGAACGTAAATCAAAATTATGCTTCTAAGGAAAGTGCAAGCATTATCCTGCCATATTTGTAAAGCTTTTCGCTAAAAATCCTTCACATGTGCTAATATTTCATGTACATACGAATAATACAACCATAATTCTTTATTTAAAAATTATTATTCTGTTTGCCTAGACTTTGCTTTTCATTATTTTTTAATTTGAAAACTAAACAGACGTTTTTTGCAACAAAAAAAAAAAAGTTTTTTTCTCAAATTCAATGCGTCTGAATAAACAGGCTGAGTGAAAATTTGTATTTCCTTTAGAAGTTTTATGTTGCTGAAAATTATGAGGGTTACGAAATTTTTGATTTGTTTTCGCCGCTAAGAAATTTATAAAATTTTAACCCTGTTTGTAACAGCGGCAAGCACATCCTTTCAGTTTATTTTTCTTTAAGAAACAAGTTATTGGTTTTCACAAAATCACCCATAAATCTTTGAGCGCACAGTGGGTGCGATTTGTGAAAGTTTAATACAAATTAGAAAAGAAACTCCAGAAAGTTGCAAATATAGCGCAGGTGCCTTAAGTCGCCGCATGATGGGCCAAGGTCCACATATGAAAAATTTAAAACTTGCATTTTTTGGAACTGTTCTTAAGAGCGGCAATTGTTGGTCATTGAATGCCATAACGTTTAAGCTTAAAGTCCTTATAACGGAATCTGGTTGTTTTGCTCACCACGCATCTGTCAGAAAAGTACGAAGGCTGTTTGATAACTTCGTGACTATTTTCTTTTTTCGGGAAATTAACATTTTAATTTTTCAACATAATCTCCTTTTCGATCAATACAGTTAGTCCAGGGTTTTTCCAATTTTTTTATTCCTTCGAAATAATACGCGTACGTTTTCTCAAGGCCCTCAAAAAGGGCGTTTGCTTTGTTTATGGTGTATTCATTCGACCAAAATCTCTTACCATGCAGCTCTTTATGCAGGTTAGGTATAAGAAAGCAGTGGTAGGGGCCTAAATCGGAAGAATATGCTGGACGGGGTAGCAGTTCGTAATCCAATTTATGAATTTTTGCCACACTGACTACACACGTGTGTACTCGTGCATTGTCTGGATGGAACACCACACGTCATATTTCGCCAAATGTGGTCGTTTTTGCTTTAAATCAATATCGAATCTGTGTAAAAGCTCTGAATAACATTGCCCGGTGATCGTTGCACCCTTCTCTAGTTAACAAATGCGAAAAACACCGCGTGTAGTCGAAAAAACTGTGACCATGCTATTGTTTGTTTGGCTGACAAACTCACCTTCGCCTGCTTTGTTGCCTGTTTGTTCACATAGTGAAACCACTTCTGAACCATTGAAGAGGATGGTGCAGAGTTCCGGAGTTTCCCTGGTTTCAGTGATGGTTTTTTTTATGCAAAAAATAATGCTTAATCAACACACGAAATTCACTTTTTCCATTTTTCTAAAAATTCACGAGGTTGTCTGCTTTTAAAGGCTATCAAACACAAACTAAATAACGCACCTTGCTCATATATTAATATATGGTTGTTGCCGGCAGCAGTGTTGCATTTAAAGTTACTGCAAGGGAAACTCAAAATGTCAGGGAGTTATCAAACAATCCTACTGGCATTAGTTTATTTGAAAGTTTCAAGCTAAAGAGCGCAAAACATAGAATACCTTAAAGCGTAAAATGCATAAAGTTGAGCTATGCGGACTTCCAAAACGTTAATTGTTTCGATTTCGAACAAAGTTCAGTGTTTCACAATGCATACATTTTCAAAACATACTTGCCTGGGAGAACAATTATTGGAAACGCAGCAAAAAAACATTAGGTGCATCATTTGCAATGTTAATGCCTCGACATTTTATTCCTGACATTAACAAACGCCAGGTTATTTATTGTGATTATAAAAAATCTAAATAAAGAAAAAATTATAGTTTAAAAAAAACACATTATTGCAATGTTTCGCTACTTTGTTTATCTACGTACAGTACAGTACGTGCATATCTAGTACAGCAGCTGTATACTTATAAATACGTTGGAAGTCGTTGGAAGGGTTCGAAGTCGATATTGATATGTTTCACCATACGTTGACTCGTTTTTTTCACTTCAAATCAACATGTTTTATTTTTAAACATCTCGTTAAACTTGTAAATTTGATTAAACATACCCCTTAACATAATTGTGTAGCACCGCCCATTCAAAAATTGACAGAAAAAGCTGCAATCCGCAATAAAAAATCTGTTTAAAAAATGTAAAAAAAGGGGTTTGAAATGAAAATGTTTTAATTAATGAGTTTCCATGCTCTTTCATTCACTTAACCCCGTTTCAAGTGAGTGTATAGCGTGAACATATTAAAAACACGTCGGAAACCGGGTGAGTACTGGTCAGCTGATAATGGCAGCCAACATTGAAAATTTCTATTTGATATTTTTTCTGTACCCTTTTAGCACAGAATATTATCAGTACGAACTTAAATAAATTTGCAATACAGCTGATGAAAACTAAAACAAAAAAAAAATAGGACTAAAAAAGCGTCTCTCGTCACTACAAATGCAGTACATGCGTCGAAGGTCACGCGTCGTTTGCACTTTAAGCTTTTACTTTTTTTGACTCTCCGCAAAGGAATCATCTCTCAGTGTTGGCTGAAGCAATTAGCACTTGGCTTCGACGCCCCCCAAAAGACGTGGGCTCTAACCCTATGCCAGTCATTCAAAATATTTGCAACTTTTTCCACTACTTGGTGAACAATAATTATTCGACTTTTTTTTATCTTAAAAGCCAGGGCCTGCTGCCTCATCTTTTTCTTAAACCTTGTGCACGTTTCGCAGTTTTCAATAACTTGCCACCAGACTTCACTATTTCTCAATATTTTTTGTTCTGGATGTCTTTTATGCCACTTGGAAGTTTCGCCATTTTTTTTCACAGTTATTTTTTTTTCCTGTTCTGCTTTATTTTATTCGCGTAAAAAGTTTAGGAAGAAAAATTATTTCTAATGCTCTTGTAAATCTTGTAAGTACTTGGCCTAAGTTGTCTTAGTTCAGGGTTATTTCAAAATGTTTGCATGCTTGTACATGCATAAACGAGTCTATCTGCCATATCATCGTTTACTCGTTTGGTCCTTCTAATACCAAAAAGTGCAAGTTTATTTCAGCTTTCAACGTTCTGCTTCTTTATAATTTCACTTGTGTGTGCCTTCTTTTGTATTATAATTTATGGCAAGTAAGTGTCTGTGTTTCCACGTGGTAACTTCAAAAGCTTTGCTCGCTTTATTTCATTGTAAACGTAGGGACGATTATAATGATGGCATTGGAAGGGACTTAGCCCAGCGCCACTACGGTAATGAGGATGATGTAATAACCTTCGAGAATACGAGTATGCATCCACAAAGCAATATTCTTGCAAAAGACTTGAATATGTTGAAATGATTTTTCTTGGTTGTGTGAGTGTGTGTGTGTGTGTAAGTGGAAGGAAACATAACTTTTGTTGTTTTGCCTTTTAAGAGTTCACAGCGGCGGCTGTAATTGGAGATGTGTAAATGTTGTGATTGCTCGTGTCACCCCACCCACGATTGTGATTCAGTTCAAGACGATGGCTGCAGTAGTTGACACGTTGACTGCGAAACCAAAAATTAAATCAAAAGGTCCTGGGTTCGAGCCCAGTATCCGTCTAATATGGTGTTCACACTGCTAAAGTTAAACATGTTTAAGTAGGTATTCAAAACTGTCCAAAAAAACTGTTCACCCTACAACTATTGTGTTTTACTTGACGTTTGCTGGTTGATGAAACAGCTGATACAAAAATCAAATATTAAAGCTTGTGAAAAAAAAACTTTTTAAAATTTCGATTAATAATTTATCGCCTTAACAGTCCATAACTTTTTTCTCTTCCTACTACCAGCAGAGGAAGTAATTTTTTTTCACTTATTTATGATATGCCGCCATTAAAAGCTACGTTCAGTGAAAGACCAAAACAAATATATAAACACAGCCTTTGAAAGAAAACCAAACCTGTGTTTTTGAACGTGCTTTGGAGCTAAACATCTTGAACACCTAAAACCTATTAAAACTCGACAGTGTGAACTCCTTATCAGTCATAACAGCACTTTTCATTTCTCTGATATGCATTATTGTGCCATTGAATCAGTTATTATCTGAAGGTTTCAGTGGCGAAGTCATCAGAGCGCCCTCCTTCATCGGTATTGTCCAGCAGAATCATCGGTAAAGTAAAATAATTAAAAAATAAGGCTACTAAAACGAAGCTTCAAAAATTTAATACGTCTCTTTGACATCAGAGGTGCTGCTATAAACAAAAAATGTTTAAAAGCACAGTTCTAAAGATAATTAAACTTTCTTTTGTCTATTCCATCAGCACCTATCATTTCTATTACTATCCTTTTCCTAGAAAAGTTAACCTTTTGTCATTCGTGTCTTTGAAAAACTAAATCTAATTCACCATTCCAATCCAACACCCAACACACACAAATTTTTTGCACAAATATCGCTTGGCAAAATGAACTTTTCATCGCAGGATAATAACGTCAGGCGGCTTTAGAGCAAAAACATGAATACAATTTTTTATTTCTTTGTCATTCTTTATAATTTCATTACAATAGTTGAACACTAAAAATATGTAAAAAGGATTCCTTCGGTAGGAATCACTGAATCACACATGAAGGTGAACATTAGCGATTGAAATTATTTTTGTGCTGGATGCATCTGATCATCGTAAAACGTTTCAAATTGATCAAAAGTGGAAAAACAGCTCGCGACTTTTAATATGCAGAAAATCAATAGAAGGAAGGTTTGAATGGGGAAAAACGTTTATTCTGGAAAAAGTCTCATTTTCCGGCCGAAGAGTGCGTGTGTGGAATAAACTCTCAGCAGAGGCCTTTCCTGTGACTTTTGACGTGTAGAAAATTCAAATCAAATGTCAATAAACACTACTCCCTCTATCCTCCTTCCCATAACCTAATTTTCTAGTTCCGGCACAATACACTACATGTAAAGGGGTCATACCCTGAGTAGCGGTCCAAAAAAAAAAACAAAACATTTCTTCGGATTTGAAAAGTTTCTTCATTTAAAAATGACTGAACGCAATACTTCTTAAATAAACTACAGTCCCATTAATGTAATAATTTTGTGATTGTATATACTTACGAATATATATGAATATATGAGAATATAAAAACCCGCCATAACTAATAGGGGTACTAAGGGCTGAGCAGCAGTTAGCGTGTCGACTCTGGAAACATAAGGAGCCGCGTTCGTTTCCCGACTCGGTCAAGTTAAGCATTTTGTTTTATTTTTCTGTGCTACAGCGACCCTCTTAGTCGGTATTTGAGAAATAAAACAAACGTCGGCGAAGTAAAATAAATAAAATGGCTCCCCCTCAGCTTAAAAATAAAGCGTCAAAATTAACATCAGAGACGCAGTTGCAACACGCAACTGGTCAATTAAGCTCTATTGTCTTACTCCACCATTTGTCTATTCTCTTCACCATTCTCTATCTAGTTTCAGTGCAATGCGTTGCATGTGGAGGGGATTTTCCCTCAGAACTGGTCCAAGATAAAAAAAAAGATTTTGCTTCATAAATCACTAGAACTCCAACTCCAAAGAATTCAGCGTTCGTCAATTACAGCAAAAGATGAATACATTGCATTGCAACTATGCAAGCAGCTTTTATATTTAGCAAATAATTTACATAATCGCAATGAGAATTATATTATCGTAATTCAATTGGAAATTGTATATGTCTTTTTATTTATCATTGTATGCTTATGATTGTGAAAATTGCCAAAATATACACGGTGGGACAAAAGTAATCACCCGGGGCATAAGTAATCACCCGATGTCTTTTTGCTGTAATTTTATTTAATAAAAACCTTTGGATCTGCATGTATGGTCATCAACTCTGGCGGCGGTCACTTAGCAGTACCAAAATTTATCTTAAAAAAAAAAATTACAGCAAAAGAACATCGGGTGATTACTTATGGCCCGGATGATTATTTTTGGACCACCCTGCATATTGAAAATACGATTATTTGCACTCAATAAAGATGAATCATTGCAAAAATATACTTACTTACTTATAAACATATGAATGTACTTGTGTGTGTATGTGTATTATTTATTTGGCTCTTCAATTTTTATTATCGTCATAATTTTAGTCAACGTTACGACCCTCGTTAGAAAATACTACTGAACATGCATGCACACATGCGAGTTTAAAATCGTTCAAATAGATTCTCCATGCTGATGATCATGCAGATGACGTAGAAACCCAGCATTCAAAGTATCCCCATGTGGGCAAAAAAGATGATAATGCCTTTTTGTGTTTTATATTTATTTTCCTCTACAAAATTATATTTTTTTTTTAGGAAATAAAAAAGTAGAAATACGCATAAGAACCCCACAACACGTCTAAAAGAAATTATGTTGGCCGATGTAGACGTACATTTCATTGCTTTCATTTTTGCTTCATACCTTTTTCCTTTTTGGCCGTTTCCAGGCTCGCTTGCATTCATTTCTGTGCTTGTTATTGATACCAACGCCCACTATGAAATCAATGATGCATAATTATTGCTTTTCCTCTTTTTCAAGTACCACACACAATGGCTTCTTTCTTCGCTTCTTGAAGTTCTTTTGAACATTTTTTTTTTCTAATTTTTATTTTTTAAATATTTTTTCTTTTTTCAATTTGCCCCATGAAAGGGGTGTTGGCGTGAAAAAGTTGTTATTTTCGGCTTTTATTTTATTTATTTTTTTTTGTAGCAGACACATTATGAAAATTATGTGATGAGGGTAAAAAGCCACAAAGAAACTTTCAGATCAGTGAGTTACGTTGCAAAATGGAGGATGTGAGAATTATGGAATTATTAAATTTAATTCTTCAATATTAAGAATTCAATATTGCGGAGTGCTTCTCATAGTTGTCCTTTTTTAATATTGAAATAAATTCCTATATAAAAATCGTATATATTATAAAATCATATTATATTTGTTTTTTTTTTTTTTTTGTTTAATTTATTTATTGAAAATTAGATGTAGACATGTGGTAGAGCACTATTGGCGCTAAAGCTCGTTGACGCTATATTTTTTTTTGCATTGTTAAAATTTTAGAGAAGAGCGCAAATATATTGTAATGGGAAAATTAATCAGGTGCAAAGAGTGCAAGCACATTAAATTAAATGCAAATCGTCCACTAGTGTTAACGATAAAAAATGAGCAACTGTCAAAAAAAAAAAAATTAAAAAGTTTCAACTTAAAATTGACGTTTCGAACTTAAAATCTTTTATATGTTGACAACTTAGCGATTTATGCACAATCTCTGCGTTTTTGAGTTAAGTTTTCTACCGTATATTTTTTTGTTGCGTTTTTTTTTAAATGAAAATAAGGACGCAACACTGAAAAATGTAAATATTAAATTGTAGTTGTTTCTTTCTGGTTTTGTTTTCCCTTTCTATCATTGTTATATTAATTAATAATAAATAAATGAAGTATCATACGGGCTTAAGGCTCGCTCCATTGCCACAAAAAAAAACTAACATAAATTTGATGTCGTACAGAATTCCGGGATGTGATATTTTGCAATGCCGAATCGTGGCATTCGCCAAAAACGCAGTATCATTGGCGCATTCCTAGTTTGTAATATGTTAGCCGGCGGACCGTACCCGGAGGAGAACTCCCCACTTTGTTTGTATTAAGTTCGTGCGATATGTGCAGTACTAATTATATGGCCTCTTGGAATACACGCCACAAATCTAACAAATATTTTATTTATTTTATTTAATGAAACAACTCTCATTGAAATATGGTCCTTCATTAAGAGCTTCTTCCTATATTTAATTTTAAATAAAACAAATTGTGTGTCAGAGATTATTGAAATTTTCCATTCGTTGGAAAGACCTGTTGATGCCATTATGTGTGGAATATATAATCGGACTCACGTCATCTGTCGGCTGAACGCATCCCAAATGTGCAATTTTCCATAACTTTGGCGCATAAATTATTCTGAATTTTACCGTTGGCATGAGGTATGTTGACTTTGAGGACCGCTGTGGTATTTGGCTTATTCGCATACACCTGCGATCTGAGAAAACCCGACAAGAAAAAGTCTAACGGGATCAAATCGCATAATCTCGGTGGCCTGATCACACCACTTCCGCGTGAAATGACCATACCCTCGTCGTCGAAGGTCGTTTACATTCAGTTCCTGCGTCAGTATAATTTTATACGGGTGCAGCCCTGCAAAAGGCTGGGTCCTTATTCGTGACCAACTTTTTTCGCGTGACAATGCGTGACTAAAAATGTATGGGCTTTAATAGCAAGATCTCCAATGACCGGAATCTGTAAAATCATTTAATTATGCTCAGTCGTTGGGCTAAAACTTAGTTTCGGCCAAAATAAATGAAAAATTTCTTATAGTGCGTCGTAACTGCTCGTCTAACCGCTTCCATGCATACATTTCAGTAGAAAAAGATAAATAAAATAAAATCTACAAATTGCCAAAATGACAGGGATTGTTTACAGCAACACTAGTGTTTGTTTTACCTTTTAATGGCGATAAGAAGCTAGAAATTGGCAAAAGAAATTGCACCACCCCCCGCAAAAAAAAAATACTTTCCCATAAATCGAATCTTACAAACAGCCATCATGAGTAGTCATGTACAAGCAATCAGCTTAAGCCTGCGTTATCAATTTGCTAAAGCTTTCTCTAAATGGAGCGATTTCCAGCAGACTTAAAGAACGTCTATTAAAATTCAGCACTCACAATGTGAAATTTGTTAAAATTGTACGTTCTTTACATGCTGCCACCTCCGGCTAAAACATGAAACACATTCAAGACAGCAGGCTACGAACTACAGAGACTCAAAATGTAGTTGGCATGCAGTCGGTTACTTAATTATTTTGAAGACGTCAGCTACAGCATATCCAGCTGAAAACTGAGATTTGTTTATTGTAGAAACAAATTTTCAGTATTGCCACAATAATATATTTTGCTTTTATTAAATTAATAAAATTACTTAAAACAAATAAATTTATTTGTTGAAAACTTCTTCATTCTTAATTTATTTACAGTTTCTTACGTCTTTTCTCATTAACCTGAACAATAATATTTACATGTTGACATTCATTTCATATTTATTTTTCATTGGCAACACCAAATCTGTTTATGTCGCTCACAAAATTAGAAATTACAACAACAACCTGCAGTTTTCAGTAGAATCTTCTTCTTATAAACGGCTGTATTTGATTTTTGACATTTTTAAGTCGGTCGCCTGCTGTCTTAAATGTGTTTCATGCTTAATAATGGTGCAAATAAGTATAAAAGCCAATAAATTATTATATCTTATCCATGAATTTTCCCATTTCAGCCAAATGTGTGTTTATTCAATACCTGTCTGTCTTCAGTTTTACAAATCGACTTTTATATTTTTATGGGCATTTTATGCTTTTTTGTTGGTTTTGATTTCATTATTTTTTCTTTCTTTTAAATGTTCAGCTGAAGCCATTAATTATAATTTTTTTGGTTATATTTTTGACTTCCTAGCAGTGTTGCCACTTTGTGTGTAATTGCCACTTGAATGTGTAATCTGTGTTTAATTTTACCTTGAGGCCCATTTTTTTATTAATTTTTAACAGTGCAGTGAATTTTTTCATTCGAGCCTACTCACAGGTAGTGTTGCCAGGAGTTTTATTTACTGTTATTAAAATATGTATATATAAAACATGTTAAAAGTTATTGTACAAAAAGACACTCCAAGTTCAGAAACAAAAAAAATTTTAAATAAATTAATATATAACATCAGGTATTCCTTTTGAGTGCAATTCAGTATTGTATCAAAAATATAACAGAATATCAGTCTACAAAAAAAAATTAAATAAGGTTTGATCAAAAGAAAAGGTGAATTTTGAATTTTCGCGGACTGTGTACATTCGATAATCGATTTTTTTTTAATTGTTATATTTGTACACATGTATTAGTCATATGTTGGCATTATCAGTCAATTTGGATTAGTAGTTTGATGTTGAAAAATGAAAATGTTAGTCACGTTTATGGGTGTTCTTCGATTTTTGAGAAGATGTTGATGACGATGAGCGTCCTGGAGTTGCAACCGCGCCAACAAGTGAAGAAAACATTGAAACAGTGAAAAAAATTACTCGTATATACATTACGGGAGAATTAGAATTTGTGCGACGGCTGCAATGGGGGTGCTTTTGGGCATCCCGCCACTTTTGGTAATGATCGACAGGGAGGATCGTTCCTGTGCGCTGAGATTGGAGAGTATTTCGGAAATAAAGAGTTGTGACATTCGGCGACATTTGAGGGTCTTCTACATACCCAATTCTCCACAGTGATGACATGGCGTCACCGAGAATGATTCTCTTCAGAAACTTCCGGGTTGATATCAACGACCGTGATAACTGGATGACCAACTCTATCCACAAGCGGCGATCTCAGATATGGTATACCATACTGGAGAATGGTGGAACAGGGATGGGAATCAAGGGGTCCCGACGTAGGAAATCGATTTTAATGTTTTCGAGGCGGCAGTTTATGGCATCGGAATATGTAAGTGCGAGTTGGTCCTATGATAATCTTGAGGATAGTATGGAACTTAATGCCGTTACATTGGGATGGGTTCCTAGACATGAGGGTAATGAGATGGCGGAGTATCAGCCTACAAATTTGCCCCAAATTAGCCCCGAAGGATTTACGAAAAATTACAGAAACGGAATTCTTAGAAACTGTGAAGAAACGGAAATCTCACCTCACTGGCATGATTGTGCCAGGCAGCGTCATGCGAAACGCTTCCGATACCGAATAATACACTCTCAAATAGGCTGCTTTCGCTAAATAGAGCGCGGACTTGAATCTTGTGAAGGGGTACTTCACAGTCCATTGTGGCCTGGGATACTACTTTAACGAAATTGGTCTCTCGGAGAGCAATATCTGTCAATTTTGTGAAAGTGACAGTAAAAGCTGTGAATACAACACTATTTCCGATTGTCCTGCAGATTGCACACAGACGTTGTGCATTGTTGAGACTGATTAAAAGCGAACTTTACCTTCACCTGGGAAATAGTAATGTGGCTATAAACTAAAATTCACACTATAGTAGTTGCGGCAAAACAGTACGAGTGACACGTAAAATTATCGAAGCACAAACAACAAACAGAAGCCTGAATATTTAAAAAAAATACTAACAGTAACGCACTAGTTTTGCGTCAGTCTAGAGCTGCATTTCGACTGATGTATATTTTATGTTTAACAATTATTTATGTTTAAATAAATAAAAAATAAAGATCATGTGTATTCCTCTTGAAATGTGTAATTTAAACACTGTCATGTGCAATTTTAGAATCCCTCAGTGGCAACACTCCTTCCTGGCGAATTCTTTTTTCTTGAATAAAATATATAATTTCTGGTTTTAAAGGTGTCATCACTAAACTACGTTTTCTAAAAGGAAAAACATTTTTTATACGAAGAATATGCGCAGGATAAGAATCGAGTAGAAAAGGTTTTATTTTTTCCTCCTTTTAGCAAATCGTATTATGAAAAGGAATTAAAAAGGGCTCTTGAAATTTATCTTCAATCAGTTTTAATAAGAATACGATTAAAAGAAAATCCTTTTCATTTAATTTTTTTTATCCTTTTTTAATTATTAATTTCTCTTTTTTACGGAGATGAAAATTTTATTATAAAATTTTGACAATTATTTTTTGGTTCATTTTTGTCACGTGTCAATCATTAACGATTTTAAAGACTCAATGTATAAGTGCCATAAGCGAGTATACAATATTTAATGACAGAGAAAAATACCAGTAAATAAACTTTTAACCCCTCTTTTCTACTTTATTAATCAGATATAAATCGTGTCTTTTAATGGAAGTGTAGTGTGCACATTTGGAAATATTTTGATGTTTGTCATTGAAATAAAACAGATTGCGATAATAAAGCTGCCATCCAACCAGGACTAGAGTTGAATTTTGGAATTGATTTTTAAATAAAATAATTCTTTTTTTTATTAAATGTCTATTACTCTTTGTCCCTGTGAGAAACTTTCGTTGAAACAGTGAATGCCGCGTTTCCTCATACACCACAATATTGGTTGGTCTGAGACCTCTCAAATGAAAGTATTGGGATTAAACCAATTTAGACCATTTCTAAAACAGTGTAATAGCGTAGAAAGACGACTGCATTAATCTGCATTAAAAGCGAATTAACATTTTACACTGACAGACGGCAGTTTTTGCATTTAATGAACAGCTGTTTCTTTGTTAACAAAATTTTTTTTGGTATTTACGTCGAGATCAAATGAATAGAAGAAAGAAAGTACTATTTGTGAAAAGTCGCTATTTATTTGAAAGAAAGCTGAAATTACTTTTGCTGAAGTTGCTCCAAAATGTAAAAATTGTACATCCACTAGCCACCATAACTCTGAACGTGTTGCTACAAGTAGGGATCCCGTGAAATAAGAGAAAGACAATTCCGCAAATTTGTAGTTTTAATAATGATTTTTCATCGAGTATGTAATTCATATATGCCATTTTTCAAAGGACCGCAACTACACTTTTTGGGAGTCTGACATGCTTGCGAGAGACGATAACAAATTTAAGGAAAACTTGCGCTTCAACAGGATTGCTTTCCAAAGAGTGTGTGAGAAAATTCAAAATATGGAGAGGTTGGACGCCAATATGAGGGATTGTTTTCAACTCCATAAGATAGTGGCAGGAGCATTGTTCGCATTGGGATCCGCAGCGGAAAATAGCACTGTTTATTAATTTTTATATTTCGAATTTATATTGTAAATCGTAAATCTGTGGTACATTATTGAGAATTTAATTTGTATTTTGACAATTTATCGCAAGCGCCAGATCGCTAAATTCAATCTTTTAGCTTTTACATTTTTTCTTCAACCTCACACGAAGGATGTCGTTCTTATACCAACCACATAAGTAAAATAAACCCAAATTAAATTACTCGTAATTAAGAAATCTTATTATATACGTTTTAATAATTTACTTGAGTTTTAATTAAAAATATAACTTATCAAATAATCCACCTAACCATGATCTGAAAATTCGCGACTTTCAATACGGAAAAGAGCAGCCTCACTGGGACTTCCAAGAGCGATTATTCATGAAATTGTAAAAAAGGATCTGGATGACATACTCTTTAAAAAATAAAATTCGCATTTCCATTCTATCGTTCAATGCTCTTAATAAAACTTTGTGTCAATTATTACGTTTTTTATTTAAGTTTGAAAATATAAATCTGCCAGCAGACACCCTGTATATATGAATTGCATGACGGTGACCAATTTTATCCATTTTTACAAATTCACTAACATCGTTTAAATTTGAAGGCTTCAAAACAAATAATAAAAAGTGTGCTGCCTTGAAACTTAGAACACATTTTTTTATAAGGTTGCCACCCTTCCAATCAAATTAATCATTCCTATTCTACTTGGCGTCGGCAATACAAATCAAATCGGTATTCCAGTTGTCGATATTGCCATTTATTACTGACTGTCAATGTATGTTTGCTACTCTGTAGGAAATTGTTACGTTGATGTTGCCTTCAATTGTTTTTCGTTTCATCATCGTCATTTTTGGTACTGTGAAAAAAAGTAAGAGTTACAAAATAAGCAAAAAAAACAGTTGAATTAAAAAAGGCAAACATTTAAATTCATAATTCCAAACTCCAATTTTGCTTCATTCTATCCAACATCTGTCGTATTGAATTTTATCCATTGTGGAGAAACTTTCCTCTCTATGAAATCCAAAATCTCAGACAAATTTGTTGCCATGGGCTATAACAATCATTTAAAAATCTGATCGATAGTACGCTGTCAATTTAAGATGTTTGGAATTAATGTTGATCTCTTTTCTATCTCTCTCACTCTTTTCGTACTCTTGCTGTGCTTCACTGAATGATAACAATATAAAGTAAACAAAATGAATCAGCTGACACAAACAACGTCGACGTCGTTCTAAACGCTTGCGTTTGTCTTTTCGAAATCTTGGTGTTCTTGTTTCGACACATACGGCACTTTCTGTTGTTTCATCCAAAAACATGAATTTTACACAATTCTCTTAAATAAAATGGAATTTTTGTAGGGTGTTTGAAGGTTCGTTAAGTGCTGTGAACTGAAATGAAGTGAAAAAGCTTCTTAACTTTCCCACTTTCCAAAGAATCAACGAACCCTTTAATGGTTGGTGCAAACAGTTTTTTTATTGTATTAAAAAGAAAATGTTGCGAATAAATTAATTAAACCAATTAAAAAACAGGAGCAAGTAATTGAGTTGTTGCGTGTTAGGAACCCTGATTTTCTTCTGTAAATTTCCTTTTTTTTTTTTGTTTTTTTTTTTTTTTTTATAAAAAGATGTTTCTGTTGCATTAATTGATGAGCTCTCTTTCCTTTCTTATTTTATTATTTTCTTTGATTCAGTCATCTTGGCTGCCATAAAAATAATTTAAGCAATTTTGTGCTTGAAATGGGAGGTTTTTATTCATTTTTTACTTCTTTCCTTTGCGGTTCCTTTGTTGGGAGTATAGGAAATAATCGCGTTGTTTTCCTGTGATATTTAAGCTCAATTTACCTTTTGTGTGTGTGTATTATAATGCTGACAAATATTATCTTGTAACAATCAATCTCTTCTTATTTGTGGTTTCCGTCCTTTAATACTTGTTTTAATAAATGTTTTTTTTTAGTGGCATTTTTCATTTCCTTATCGCAAATTTCAAAAAGTTTCTAATTGTTTGCTGTCTTCTTTTCACAATACAATATTCTTTAAACAAATTTGAACATATCTGTTTATATAGCGGGTGTTTTTTTTTTTTAAACCGACAGAACTTACAGAAGGTCCAACTATCAAACGAGCTGTCACACTGCACTCACTCGACATTTACGATCAAAAAAAAAAAACATTTCAAAGGGTGTGGCAAGGAGCTCTTTTGTCGAAAGTAGTTCCTGTTGGTGGCGGTGATATATTTTCTCGATTTATGTCGAGTTTTCTCTCTATCGAGTTCAACATTAATTCATGGATATCGTAAGGCTCCATTCTTTCTCCAACTCTCTTGCTTCTCCCATCTTTCTCAATGAGCTTTTGTCTGTAAATTTTAACCCCACTCAGTCTTTTACAGAAGACCGCAGCATTTGTTACTCATATTTTGATCGTAGGCTGCCACCGACTAAAAGTGCGAGACTGAGGCAGCATATGAATGATTCATTGAATAGTAAGCGCACAAACGTATCGCAAAGGGATCGATTTTAAAGATCAAAAGATTCAATTCTGCATGCTTACTTACACATCGACACATGCACCATCATGCAGCATCACCCGTAATTATCGGTGTTATAAAAATTGAAGAATCAGAAGCTCTTGATGTTCTTGGCATGAAAATTCCCTGAGATGTTTTCGGAGATCAAAGGAAGCATTTAAGTGCAACGGCCTTTTAAGACGGTGTAAGACATATTGCACTCCATCTGTTTTCCTCACTATTTATACCACATACAGCAGCCAAATATGCTATACAACTTTCATGTGTGGGCCGCTAGCCAGCTGACTGCCGTGAGCATAGTCGCAACGTCCGGTGCGTTTCGTTACTATAGTGGCATGTACTCAAATGAAATCAGAGAACTCTTGTTCCCGTAACCCGCTCATTTCTATGCACAACCCGATCACCAATAAAAGCGCATCCATTTGTAGTGGATATGGCAGGGAGTCGCCCTACGTGTTGCAAACAAAACTTGTTTTTTTGGCTGAACATCTGAAATAAATTACCAGCACAGTCACTTTCGGTGTGAGACCATTCAAATCGCTTGTCCATAAACACTACTCCCTCTATCTCTGCCAAAACATTATTTCCCAGTTCCAGCACAATGCCCTGAGTTCCGGTCCAAGACAAAAAATAAAATCTTTGTGTAAATATATTGACGCTACCAAATTATCTACCAGATTTATTTTGGAAATCAGTGATTAAATCGCTCAACTTATAGACGATATTGTGTAATCAGTGTTGAGGCTATCAGTTGGGTTAATTTTCTTTAAGCAAACTTTCGGCATATAAAAGAAAAATTCCCGTTTGGTGCAGTTCACACGCTGGTGGTAACAGTAGACCTTTAAACCTTTAGACCTTCTTTAAAAATGAAGCCGGAGCACGCGTTATATGGGCCGTGATAAATGATTTTATCTTTGAAAATATATAATGAAATTGATCCGGGCGTAATATGGTTTCAAAACGAAGACGCTAGGTGTCCTACAGCGATCGCAACTATCGCCCTGTTGAATTAAAAATTAAATAATTAAAAATTTTATTTCGACAACTGGTCCTGCAAGGCCGTGCGATTTGACACCTCTCGAAGTGAAGACAATGGTGTTATTTTATTGGGCTTTGGAGGCCAACATTGTTCGTGTGCTCGAAAAAGTGCCCCACGATTGCCCGTCCAGTAGATTGTCAAGTGTTGATCTTTCGTATAAGAAATTTTTTTTATTAAAATTAAAGTTTTGTTATATTTTTTACAAATTAAACTTCTACCGGTCTTCAAAAAAGACAAAACACCATTTATATGTCAGACGAGTTATTCGTATTGCGGCGTGTGTATGTAACTGAGGAATCGTAGTTCAGCAAAATGTTAATTATTTGATTTAAAATTTAAATTTAATGCAAAATAATTGAAAGCGATTTGATGTGCGGTAGGCTGTTGCTAAGAGATGCCAATGTTGCAAAATGGCAGTGAAATACAATGCTGAACAAAATCACAAAATTTTGAAAAAGATTTCAAACTAAATTTGAGTCGTATATAATTCTCGATTTTGCACTCGTTTAATTTGCAGAGTTTATTTGCTGTTTAATAGTTTAATTTAGCGTAAGGCTCAGTTGGGTCGCTACCTTCGACTGGCATTTATCTTTATGAAAAGAAAGATCTAGAGCAACTTTAATTATATTATTATTATTATTATTATATTTTATTATTTTTATGAATTTTATCTATTTGGAAATGAATTTTTATAGTAGAAAAATTTAATGGTGAACAAATATTATGACAATTGAAATGTACAAACCAACCCTTCCAAAAAATGCATAAATATTTTGTTTCACACGTACATACTCACACACATACTCTCACTCATGCATACCATATGAAATCCTTAGTGAGCTTTGCGCTGTTCACAAGTCTCTTCCGCCAAAAGTCATTTGCTTTTGTTTAATTTTAATTGATGTTTTGTTAACACGACATTTGAACCCCTTTAAAATGAAGCAACGTAACAATTTTTGTTTGTTGGCTGGTTAAAAGTTTCAACGAAATATGAATTTAAACACCATAAACACCCGGCTGCCTCATAAAACGAAACAACAAACAAAAACAACAGATTCTTTTAACATGATAAATTCAAACATTACTTGCACAGTGGTGTCTGAAAAAATAATAT
Organism: Dexiosoma caninum; assembly: GCA_963924685.1. Lineage (NCBI taxonomy): Eukaryota > Metazoa > Arthropoda > Insecta > Diptera > Tachinidae > Dexiosoma > Dexiosoma caninum. The sequence continues at coordinate 123,877,793 of OZ004725.1, read as the reverse complement.
CTATTGTATATTTATTTATTTTTTAATTAGAAAAGTATGCAATTAATTTGGTGCTAAAACTAAAATATTCAGTAGACGTTTGACCGAATTTAAAATATAAGCCTAAGAAATTCCATATGGGCATTTCCACAGAAAAGTCTACCGTGAGCAAAATATTAAAAATTAAGGAAAACAATTTTTTGACATGTTTTTTTTTTTAAAGGAAACTCACAACGCGTTCATCATTAAGGGCACATCCATTTTGCAGCGAATCGCACTACACATTGCAGAGAGAACTCGTTTTTCCGACAAGCAGAGCGTATGTGTCAATTTTGACGTGTGAAGAAACAATTCAAATGTCCATAAACACTACTCCCTCTATCCTCCTTCCCATAACCTAATTTCCCAGTTCCAATACAATGCCTGTGTTGGGATCATCCCCGGATTGGCGGTCCAGATAAAAAAAATAAAAATTAAATTAAAAAATCTCAAGATTTTATCTTAACCTTTCGCGTCCTTTTTTGTCCTGGAGATATTTTTGAGAGTATTTTTTATTTTAAATTACAAAAAAATTTTTTTAACAACTGGATTTTACTGGGAAAGTAAGTAAACAAACGGACCTATAAGCGTGCCGTTGAGCTCATCGAGTGTTGCACTTACCAAGGTCGTAGTCTAGTGACCGTAAATCTTTTCTTCAGTTCATTGTCTTTTATTTCTCAATTTTAAAACTGCATCCTAAAAGGCAGTTTTTATTTAAAATCAAATATTTTTCGATAAAGTTCGTAGAAAATTTTCAACATTCCTAGGAAGCATTTAAGTACGAAATTTATATGCGCTTCACACTGTATAGCAAACAAAACAGTTTGTAAATGTAGACTACACTCGCCTGATTTGAATTGGGTAGGCAAACTTCCTGGCTTAACAGCTCTTTGAGAAGTGCTGTCAACAAGAAAACACAGATTTACACAGATTTACAACAATAAAAAACCATTGCAGAGCGAGAAGTGTAAATATTTGCAACGTGAAATTGCTGTTTTCTTTTCTATATATAAAATCCAAATCACCTTTATCGTGACTACTTTTTCCGTCGAAATGTTTCTCCTTCCCATTAATTTTCAATCGGGAAAAAATTCCCAGTGAATAATTTCACGTCAAAATAAAATTCCCCCAATCGTGAAAGATTTTTTTCACTTTAATTTATTGACTTGATTTTTGCTGGGGAATTGCATACAAAATATTTGTACATTCTTCCTTTATTTATATATTTCGATAAATATAACTTTGTTTTTATATGAAGATTAAACAAAATACAAATCAGCAGATCAATAGAGTGTCTTCTTTTAAAGAATACAAAGACATGGCGGGCGAGTTTTGGACTTCTCTTACGAATTCACAAACGATCTCATAGTTCCAAGTCTCAGCATTTTATTAACATTTTTGGAGCACTCTTATTTTTATTTTATTTTATTTTTTAAATTCTTTAATTTTTACACGTTTGTTAATTCTTTCATTCGGGTATTTTAATTAACTGGCCCCTGAATATTAAAAAATATACAATTTAAGACACGTAAACGCACGAATTTTTATTTCTGTATTCAAGTTTAAATTAATTTTAATTAATTTGTATGTTTTTGAAATCTTCTTCCCTAATCAACATTCACTGAGAATGATAACGTGAAAAAATTCCACGTGAACTTCATGATACTAATTTTCATCTCGAGAGCAATGAAAACTTTACGTGAACAAATATTTCGCTATAGACGTAAATAAAAATTTCACGGCTGAAACGTCGTCACGAAAACTGTCTGCTGTCTGTCTAAGAACTGACATTTTGTAGCAGAAAAATTACAGCATTTTTGCTAAAATTGCAAATCTGCCACGAAGAATGATTTCCGCTATTGTCAATAAATCCATAAGTTTCAATCCCATATTCTTTTTTTTTTATCTTGGAGCAGTACTTAGGAGCTGACCCCTACACCGACAACAATTGACACAAAGTCACACTAATGCAATTAAAAAAAAATGTGAAATATTTTTATGCGTCTGAAACTGGGGTTGAAATTTTTAGTTTTGTAGAATACTTCAGCCATTGCCACTCATAGTTCCCATATTCTATTTTCATTTCTATTCTATCTAATATCTATTATCTCAATCTCTCAGTAGGAGGAGAGTTTATGCCCACAAGAATTCTAGGTCAGCAAACTACCAACTGTTTGTTTGTTTGCAATGCAAATGGAAGCGATAACTTACATACTCGTATATGTACTCCGTGTTGAGGTCACCAAACTTCAGATACTCAAGGCAAATTCACAAAACTTCAAAAAGTAAACAACTTTATATGTAGAAACTCCTTTTTGCATATGAAAGTTTTTACCCCACTGTGCGAAACTGCTCTAGAAGCTGCTGTTAGGAAAAAAGTGCTACACATCTAGCAAGTTAGCCGCAGTTCAGAAAGCCAACAGACGCGTGTATTTGGGCAGTTTGAAAAACAAAAAAAAAACAACAACAGAGAAATTATGGTCTCTGGGAATAAAAAAGGGATAAATTTATCTCTCAATAGGGGGTAATGGTCATTTGGAATAATTATTATTACCCTGGCTACTGCCATCGGTTTCCTGAAGTCTGAAGCAACAGAAAAGGGACTGTTGAATAAATAATACAATATGTAATTGTTTGCATGAAGGCATATTAAGGACTCCCTCATATATCAGCAACTTCGCGGCCAAATATTTTTCTAGCATTTCGACCCTAAATTTCTTATTTTTTTTTTTTGTTTTTGCTGTAATAGAGTCATGTGCAGGACATTAAATAGGGATTGTCTTAACAAGTAATAAATTCTTCCTTTTTTCTTTGGGAGGATAAAGTGTTGATATTGTAAACAATGTTCTCTAGTATCTAGATATGTGTGTGTGTATGCGAGTGTGTCTGTGTTCCTGTGTATGCGTGTGCACTCCTGTCGAGAGCAAAAGCAAACGTATTGCGTTGAACAAATTTATTAACATGACTTGGTCGTAAGTGAATCTAAATAGAATTGTTAGGAAAAGAGTGCGTTCAAATGTGTAAAAACATTTCAACACACGTGCTGTCGAGATAATTTAGGTGATTCCATCTATGCGACCGTGAAGGGAAATTGTTTCTAGGGGATGATATTCCTTGGATATGTTTAACTGACATTAAAAATACAAATACATTCATTAACGAAATAGTTTCTAAATCTATAGGCGGCGTTTATGAACTGATTAAATTGATAAACTTTCATTAGTGCAGCAACATTTAAAAATATTGCTCGTTTTTTTTTTCTTGCCAGTTGCTGAGTTTGGATATGAATAAAGGTGTGCGTAGACACTTAAATTCGTATTTGTAACGCAAACATTTCGTTGTAGCAAATTGAAAATTTGACGTTAAACACCGCTGTGTTGTTTAATTAAAGACTTCTTCTTAAAACTTATCGCCACATCTACCCATTTCAATAATTGTAATTAAATTTTTAAACAAACCAATGACACACATACATTGATAATGTTTTGTTATTGTTATATGTATGACTGTGAAATGAGAAATGAGCAAAAATATAGAAAAGAATACACTTTTTGTACACAGAAAAAATTGAAAAGAATAGTAGCAGAAATGACAGCTTCACTATCTGACAAACTCTGCTTTTGCACGTTCTGTGTTCTTATAGCAGCGTTGTAGTGCTTCTGATGTCAAGTAGATGTATTAAATTTTGAAGTTTTGTTTTCAGTAGCCATTCTAATTTTTAGTAATTATTTTACTTCGCCGGTGCTACACAATACCGATGAAGGAGGGCCTTCTGATGTGCCTGTGAGGATTGGTTACAGCTGAAGCCGTTACTGTTCAGTAATCATTGACTATGCCTTCGCCACTGAAACCTTCCGACAACAACTGACACAGAGCCACACAAATGCACATCAGAAAAAATTCGTAATGTTTTTATCAGTCTGAAACAGGGGTTAAACCCAGGAAATTTTTTGGCTTTGTAGTCAAAGTGCAGACTACGTTTTTAGTTGATTTAGTTAATTAGAATAATATATATATTATTTCTTTTTCTATCTTGGACCAGCACTCAGGGGATGACCCCTACACATGCGATGCATTGTGCTGGAACTAGAAAAAGAGAAGTAACACTCAGGCAATGATTGCCTACCGGTGTTAACTTCTAGGAAACGAATAGTGATAGAGATTACAGGTGGTGAAGGGATATATAGAAGAAGGCTTCATTATTTTTACAATACTGCTTTTGCACGTTTCTTGTTTAATAGCAGCGTTGCAGATCCTGTGATATTAAAGAAACAACGCATTACATTTTTGAAGGTGTATTTGGTAGACATTTTATTAATTATTTTACTTCGCCGACGAAGGAGGGCTCGCTGATGCTATTTGTGGATTAGTGTCAGTTGAAGCCGGTACTGTTCAGTGACCAGTGACTATTCCTTCGCCACGGAAACAGTTCGACAACAACCAACACAAAGCCCCACTACTGCACATCAGAAAAATGCGCAGTGGTTTTATAATTCAGTCGGAAACTGGGGTTGAACCCAGGACTTTTGGTTTTATAGTCAGCGTGCTAACTACCACAACCATCGCCAACCTCAATTAGAATAATATATTATTTCCATTAGAATTTTCATCATTTCATTTAAATGTTTCATTAATTTTTGAGTTCAATATAAAAAAAAAAAATAACCATAAAAGTAAATAATAATTCTTTGTTCGCTGTGAAATAAAATAAATTAGGTGTTATTTTTATTGAAATGCTTTTCTCGATTGTTCTATTTCATACACGTACAGTGCGCAACACTCTTTCCATTAATTGAAATTAATGCCAGGGACCGTAAATAACAGTTGTCGATATCAAAAAATTATTTTATAACAGTTATTTTGTGAATTAAAAAAATTACCATCTAAAACAATTATTAAAAACAAAAGGTCTAATGAAACTTTTAAAAAGACGGGTTTATTTAGCATTCATAAAATAAAACTCATTATTTTTCCAATCTCCACCAGATCTTCAATGGATATTTTTCCGTCTTCTACAGATTTTTGCAATACATCTCATTACAAAATAAAAGAAGGTCCTGCTAATTGTATTTACTGTTGTATAATTTTTTCCACAGTTTCACGTTCCTTTCACATACCTTTCAATATCACTTTCTATATCTGCCTCAATTAATGTAAAATCGAAAAATTTACCTTTTTTATGAATTTATTAAAAATTCCCAAAAAACATGCCCCATAAATTAAACTCCGGCATATTTTTTTTTTAATTAGAAGTAGTACGAATTTGGATAGGACTTGAATTCTAAATTAAAATTTATTATATTGTTTGAGTGTAATTGCATTCCACATGCTATTAAGTAATAAATAATAAAAAGAAAAGAAAAAACAGCAAAACTACTCTCGCCAAACAAAAGGCCGCCCCCGCGCTGTAATTTGAAATAATAAAGCCTTTGCATTCATAATATAACATGAGTGTATTATTGTGAGTTCCGAAAAAGGCGAGTGCAGGTAATTAGCAACAGTTTCTTTGTTTGTTTCTCTGCGTTCTCCATTTTCTAAACAAAAATTAAATACTTGCAACGTGTTCGTACGTCGAGTGGTGCGTTAAAATCGTTTCCACCTAATGAATGTGAAGGAAAGTTAAGGAACTTTTGGCGAGAGCACTTTTAATGTTTTCGCATTTTAGTGAAATTTAATTCACGGAAACAATGTCGCATTAAAAGTATTTCAAATTGAACAAACAAAAGGAACACGTTAGAGCACACTTTTTCCTCAACTTTGATAAGATTATGGGCGGTTTTGTGTTATTAGCTCTGCTCTGCTCTACACACTGCCAACTGCATTTGGCATTTTCTATTCTTCCATTGCATTTTAATTCCACTTCAATGCAATTAAAAGTAATAGAGAACAAATAAAGAATTTTAGAGGACTTAGAACACTGGAAAATGTTACTTTGGATGTGGCATAGTGAAACGCCAAAGTCGAAACAACAGAAATGCTCACACATATGCTTTTTATTGGTATTTTAAGAGTTGCAAATAGTTTCATATTCAGTTTTCTTTTAAGTTTTATGGTGTAGAAATAATAAACAAAAACATGTTGTTTTTCCATTTCTATTGCTGGGGTGGCTTAAAGATTAAAATATTTTGAAATTAAATACTTGAGCTATTTTGTGCAATTATAATAAAAACGCATTCAAGTGTTAAATTCGTAGGACTTACGTACTTTAAACCGTTTAGCTGAGCTCACGAATAATCGCTTGTATAGTAAAAGTTCTAGTAGTGGCACATGCGGAACAGTGATTGGAATGCGAATTAATTGTGCTGTTTTTTAATAGTTTTTGTTAATTTCCAAAAGCTATAGATATTTCTATAAAGAGTTACTGTTTAAGAATGTACCTTTAAAAAAATAGTTTCGAAAAGTGCGGTCCAATAATTTCCTTTTTTTTTTAATTTTAATTTATTGAGCCTTTGAAATAAAAATTGTTAGTATACATTAGGATTGTTAGGACTAGAATGTAATATCCGAATTAAAATAAATTAAAAAACAGTTACCTACTTACAAAGGCCACATTGGTCACATTGCTTAAACTTATGTAGTGTTACGCCCTTGCTCCCGGGGCTGAGCAGAATTCGAGAGTAAATCTCCTAACTTAAATTATTCTTAAAACTAAATAAAAATCAACCTAAAATTATATATAAAATAAAAAAGAATAAAAATAATAAATAAATAAAAAACAAATAATAAAAAATAATAATTATAAAATGATATTTTAATTATATTATTAATTGACCTTTTTTATTATATTTTTTGATATATATTTATTAAGCCTGAGGTCTCTTTTTATTTTATTTTGTTTATATTATTCGATATTTCGTTAACAGCTTGTTAACATCATCAGGAATAATAGGAAATTTCGAATAATTTAAACAAAATAAAATAAAAAAAAAGACCTCAGGCTTAATAAATACATATCAAAAAAAAAAAAAATTAAATGATATAATAAAACGTGTAATTAATCTAACTAACCTCTATGTATGCCTTGTATAGTTTCTGAGAAAAAAGTATGTCTCAAGGAATTGGATATATGAAACGATGGTGCAGTCTCATTCAAATAACTTTTTTTCAAATAAAATAGCTTTTGAAAAAATAGTTTCGAAAATTACGGTCCAATAAAAAGTAATTCTTTAAAGAGTTTATTTTAAAAGTATTCTTTAAAAAAGTATCCGTTAAAAAGGTACTGTTTTATAAAATCAATTTTGAAAAAGTACCTTTAAAAAACGTAACTTTAATGTGGCCTATAAAAAAGTGTGTGCCTTTAGTGTGTCTTTGAAAAAGTACCATCCGAAAATTTACTTTGCAAAAAGTACGTTTTAAGAATGTACCATTTAAAAAGTACCTTAAAAATTACTCTTCTTCATTTAGTATTTCTGCAATATTGTTCAGAGCACAACATGGTGTGAGACATGAATGGTCCAGCTCGTCATCATACAATATTCAAAGGCTTTAACAAAAAATTAGTCTACGAGTCACTGTTCAATAACACACCATAACAAAATGCAAGAACAAAAACAAAAATTATATAAACAATTTACTGAAAATACTCGTATTAAAGCCTTGAATTTATTTTCACATGAGTGGTCGTAAGGCCATAACAATTGCCGCACAGATAAATAGAGATTGTGTGTCGATTTACGTGCTACTACCCATCGTACCAACCAACACACCCCTCCCACCCTCCACTGGCAGTGAACAATCGCTTAAAGGATCAGCCATTAACCGCACTTGCAGCAAATGTTGAATATTGAATGTTTCACAGTTTTTATGGATTTTTCTTCTAACTCAATAAGGGAAAAATAAAATAAAAACGAATTTATAGAAATTGATGGTGTAGGAGTTGTTGTCTCAATGCCAGCAGACAAATTTAAAAAATTTTATGAAGAAAAGGAGGTGGCCTTGAAAAAAACAAGTTTTGTTTTTATTTTTTTCTATTACAAGAATTGCAGAATTCGACAAATGGTTTTTCTTTTTTTTTTTTTAATCCAAGTGCCTGTTCATAGAAGCCGAGTGAAAATAATCGTCCAGGCATTGATATTAAAAATATAAAAAAATTCGAGTTTTTTATTGTAGTTTTGAATATAAATGTCAGAACGAATATTTTCACTCGTCTTCTATGAACAGGCAGTTAAAGTCTTCTAAAGGGATGTTTGTTTTTGGGCAATTTTGTGGGGGAGCCGAACATTTTTTGGAAATTTCAAGAGCTGGTGCTGCAGTGAGGAACTGCCACTGACGTTTCAGGTTTTGTAGGTTTTTGCGTTTTTCTTCTATTAAAATGTTTTTAACTTTACATTTTATATGTGCATATTTGTGTGTGTATATGTTCCCTGTTCTCTGTTAACTAACTTCATACACCAGATGCAATTGATAACGTCCAAACATACATAGTTCAAGCAGTTATGACGCTTAAAAGGAATTTTTTTATGACTCTTTCGTTTTCTTTTTTTTTTTTTTTTTTCTACAAAATTCACTCCGTTGAAGTTGATTGTTTTGTTGCCCCCCTTTCCTGTTTATTTCCTTCCTTTCAGCAAATTATCAATAAGTCTGGCACATGTTTTCTACAAGACAAAAATTTGTCTTAATCTTTTTGCAAAAATCTGTCTATTTAAGTGCTTAAAACAGCATTACTTGCTTTTATCTTCAGCAGTCCTCTTATTTCGTCAGTACATGTATGATAATTTTCTTTTTTGCAAAGTTTTTTATTTTTTAAAAACAGTTGCTTTGATCCTTAAAGAGATAAGTGCAGTTTTGTTGTTGTTGTTGCTAATGCTTCTGCTGCTTTTTTTAGGCCTGCATTTATTCATCCCTTTTTCGTTATCTAAATCTCTGTTGAAGTCTCTGATTGTGTGTGTCGTATCTGTTGTATAACATTTATTTCCTTTTGATTTTAAAAATAATTTCCTAAAATTTCTTTTTTTTTGGTCTTAAGGCTTTGACATGCCCGTGCTTAGCTTTTAAATTCCATATTAAAATATGATTTTTGTTCCCTTATTTCGGTTAAAGGGATTTAAATTTTGAAGTTTTAAAAAGGATAAAATTGCCACATTATTAAAGTGTATCAAATGAAATTATTAGTTTGGATAAAAAAATAATACTTTACGTTATTGGACAAAGAAACATGTGAAGTGTGCCTGCCGATCATATCAGTTTTTTCTGTACGTTTAAGAACACGCTTTTGCCCGTCGAAACGAATACTTCGCTTTCCGGTCTAATAATTAATATTCGCGAGAGGTTCGTACATTCTTCGCCCAAAAACATTTCTTCGGCTCTCTATAAGACAATAAAAAAGGCCTCGTTCGGCCAACTAGAGTTCAGTAATATGATCCGACGAGCTAAATGCTTTTGTACTCAACAACAGCTACATAATAAATACGGTTATATAGATATAAATATATAAATGGATGTGAATTGTTTTCCGATCTAATCCCCCCCTGCAACGAATCGCTTTCCGATTCGAACATTCCGAGCACTGGTAACTTATGTCAAATAAAACATCGAACCAATGAGAATTACTAGGTACGATAAGCATGTTTGATCATTAGGAAAACTGTTGATCATATACGATACATTGTGTAGGGGTCATTCCAAGTGAAATCAATAGAAAATGACAAATTTTGTTCACTATTTTTCACTAATTTTGTACTAAAGTTCTTATGTAATTTTTTTACCTTTCAGCCACTCCGATATACAAAGTATTTTTCTAAACCTGCTGTAGCCTGCTGAGCCGAATGTGTCTATAAGTTGACAGGCGGAGAGACGCTAATGACTCTATAAATTTCTTTATTCATCATATTTCTGAAAATATACTCGTATAACCTTTTTTTTCAAGAAGTGAAGATTAAAGAAATTACATTTGAAGTGAAGAAAAATTAGCTACAATAGAATTAAAGATATAGAATTTTGAAGTTGGAATTTTGTGGGGAAATTGCGATCCCTTTAAAACATAGCATGCTAAAAATTTCTCAGTTTTGAGTAACTTAGCAGGAATAACAAGTGTACAAAATTTTATGAAAGTCGCAGGCAGACATGAAAATTCTCGATTGATTTGGTTTGTTTTTGATTCAGTGCGTTTTTGTCCTTTTACATGCATGTACGTTCAGCAAATGTGTACGAGTATACATATCCATATGTACATGTTAATTGCCCCCCAAATATTGGAGTTAGAAAAATAAGGCTATACGAATTAGTAGACAGCACTACTCACTAAGCGGGCAATCATTCTTCAATTGAATTTGCATAAGTTGGGATCATTGTTTTAGCCATAGTATATTTATCAAATAAGTTCAACTAATCAGGTAACGTTTTTGTTCGTTTATATTTTACACAACGTGAATGTTAAAATTTGTTTACCTTTTAAGCCCGTCAATATCATTTTTACTCATTTGTTTAATTTGAGAGAGCGCGCCATTTACATTTTTACTCATTTCTTTATTTTCAGAGAGCGTTCCAAAAGCAATTAAAGCATACGTAAAGAAAAAAAAATTTTCTTTGACATTTTCATTGTGTTTTAAACCTATAAAATGCTTGTTCTTTTTGGTATTGTTATTTTGTGCAAGAGTTGCTACTACGTGACAAAAATATATTTTGGCTTCGTTTGGACGTTCGTCTTTTACTTTTTTAAACGCCTAAATAGGGTAATAATAATAGCAGAGCTGCCAGATCTGACAGCCGTATAAGAGTTTAATCCCTGTAAAAAACGTACTCCATAAAACAAAATCTGAAATTCGTTATAAAAGCCGTTCTTTTCCAAATCACTTTAACTGGAGTGATAAATTGAATTTTCGTCTTTTAACAAACATTAGATAGATAGATTTAAGGAACATGTCTTATTAATTGTTCGCATCGAAAGATATTAACCAAATTAAACTGGCAAAATTATGTCGTTCAATTTGAAACAAATCGTTGCGTAGAGGCTTTTATGATTATTAACTCACATTCCATCGTGTCACATTTACAAATGGGATTCTTTTCCACGAAACAAACGAAGAAGGCAAAATTAACAATAAAATATTAAATTAAAATTTCAAACTGAATGGTGTTGTTCTAGAGGTAGCAACTTTTACACACATTTTTTTTTATTTAATATAAGCTATAGTATCGCATGCAACCAGAATCATGTGAAATGGATAGCATTAAAATATGCTTTAAAATATTTAAATAACAGACCAGAAAATTATAGCCAATTTTTTTTTTTTTTAATTTTTTTTCTGATGCCTTGTTAATTTATCTGAAAATCTAAATTTTCTCCTTCTAAATATCAGGATATCATAATTTAAAAAATTTTAAATTTAAATTTGGTTTCCAAAATATTTTTTCATCAGTTGCAAACAATGCGTCATGATGCAATTACTGCACTCAAAATATTCTGTACATAAAATTAACTGATATCGCAATATAAAATAAATGATACTTCACTTAAAAAACGGTCTACTTATTTTTCATTGAAATTTGAGGAGAAGTGCATTTAATTTTTAATGGTAAAAAATTAATGACTTTAAACACGTAAAAATATGTTTATTTTCCTTTATTTTGTTTATTTTAACTCACAAATAAAGATACAACGACTTCCGTAAAACTTAAAGATTTTTCCTTCGATTCTGCTATTTTTACTACCAAATAAATCAACCCCAAATTTTGTAAAATCAACTGATTTATACATTGTTTTTTTTTTCATAGTTTAACTGTGGAATAAATAAATCAAATACTTTTTGTTTTTAATCATTAATTTATGTTTGTTGTTTGGACTATATACATCAAGTATATGTATCACGAATATGTTTTCAAAAACCGAAAAAATCTCACACGTTGGTGTGATTCTCTAAACTATTTGAGAATAGTATAATATTTTACCATACCAAAAAAAAAAAAACCCACAAGTGCGTAAAAACTACAGATTTACATTTAAGCAATTTTTTTCTTATTTTATTTTATTTATTTTATTTATTTTACTGTTGCATAATCTTATAAGAAAAACAAAGGACAATTTTGAAAGCAACCGAAAATCCTTATTAATGTTTACTTGATTTATTAAATGAATGTCAGAATCAGTTAAAAATAAAATTGTTTAGCATTTTAAATGTTTATTCATTTAAAAAGGACTGAACGGAAAACTTCTTGAACAAACTACAGTCCGTTACTGTAATAATTTTGTGAGTGTAAAGTGTCAACATTAAAGCTTTTACAGGCGTTCGTGTGTTTGTGTTTTGCGACTTAAAATGTCAGGAAAAATTTTCAGTCGCAGTATTTAAGCACAAATAATATATATAATAATAATACCGATTGCAATAAAATTACGCAAATTAGATTGCTTACCACTTTTTATTAATAATAAAAAGTGTTGAACAAATGTGTTTCTATAGAATTTTGACATTTTATATCGCAAACTTAAGCAGAGAAAAAAATAATCACCTGATGTAATGATGCCAACTGATTTAATGACATTATGCGATGTACGCCTTCTTAAGACGTGTAGAATTCTGATCTGCCGCAAAACTCTTGGCAACTGTTAGGTCGTAGAAACGGCTTGACAAACAAATTCACAGCTGATAAATATAAACAATTGAAAGGAAATAAATAAATTAATTAATTTAAAGCAGCTCTACAAAGTTAAAGGGTGGCGATGATCGAAGTAGTCTGCTTCACCTCCTGTCATTTCTCTAACTTTCCCTTTCCTATAGTTCCAGCACAATGCATCGCCTGTGTAGGGGTCATCTGCTGAGTGCTGGTCCCAGATAAAAAAAGCGCATAGGTTAAATTAAGTTAAAAGGCAGTCGACCAAGATTGGTTGACGCAAGTAGCACCGTAGTTGTCGTTTTGTCACCTTAGCAACCGCCAGATTGATAGGCTAATGCTCATGCACTAGTCTACGGAGACACCTAAAGTGCTTCCCTGCTACTCGTACATGTTAAAAATAAAACAACGATATATTGAAAGTAATCTTCAAAGTAAATTATTTAAAATGTTTAGTAAGGACAATCAAAATATTCCTGCGAAAGCTGTCAATTTGTCACAGTAACAAATTATTTATTGGCTGGTAACTAAGGCAGTCAACAACTCACACAGACGTAGAAGCAAACGAGGCGTACCATCATTCATTCACTCACTATCTTGACAATTGATTGCTAAAGATTTCTTCAGCAGTTTTATGCAGTAACAAGGACCTTTCCCACCGCTCAAATATAAATTTTTACTGTATTAAAATCTTGAAAAATTTTTAAACGAAGCGAATTTGCCAACGAAATAAATCTGATGAATTAAACATGATCGGTATTGAAGGAAAAGAAAAAAAAAACATTAAATAAATAAGTAAATAAAATAAATAACAAACAGTGGAAAAGGGATGAAATTAAATGATGGTTAAACAAGGTAGAGGAGGAATAAATTAAGTTTAAACAACACACAGACGTACACTTATGCAAACAAATGTGGCATAAAAAGTGAGTTATTATTGGGGATAACGTTTGTCATCATTATTTAATTGAAATCCTAAGAGCTTAACAACAATTTTACATTAAACTTTTTTGCAATTGTTGGCTGCTGCTGGCTGCCGATGTGCCCATTTATCTTTCTTCTTCTTTTTTTTTTTTTTTTTTTGTTATAAATGACAGCTTTCATCAGCCTGATTTAACATGATTTGTATTGTAAAATATTTACACAGAATGCAAAATAATTTATTTATTTATTTTCAGTTGGTTGCCAGAGCTCTAAGAATTATATTAAAAAAAAAAAAAAAAAAAAAAATCAACCTTCCAAAAATAAAATACCACGTGCATTTGGCGTCAAACGTGCTTGAGTTGAACAACTTTAGCAAATATTTCAAAAAGTTGTAATTTTTAACTAATTTAGTAAAAATATCGGTCTTATTTTCTTTTTTTTTACTTTGGACCAGTGCTCTGGGGAAATCCCCTACATAGGCAATGCATTGCACTGGAACTAGATAGAGAGAGAGAGAGAGAGAGAGAGTGCATAGGTGGTGAAATAATGAACAAGATTGATAGAGTTTAATTCTTCTGACGTTACGTGTTAATTATAAAGCGGCGCCTCTGGTGTTAATTTGTATACATTATTTTTAAGATATGGCGAGGCATTTTATTTATTATTTCACTTCGCCGACGTTTTAGGGCTCATGATGAAGGAGCCGATGAAGATGAAAAGAAAACTTTTTAATTGACCGAACTGGGAATCGGGTGTTGCACACCCCCTTGTAAAAGCAAAAATAGTTGTTCCGCTCTCATCCGAGCTGGAAATCAAACCCAGTTCAGGTATCGCTACCATAAAACTGATAGTAACAGAGGATAATAATACAAATTGAGTATTCCATTCTATTCAAATTCTATAGGGTGTTTTTTAGCTGCATGCGATGTGATCGATATCGATAACTTTGGTCTAACAGCTGAGAATGTCAAACTGTGTTGGCATTGATGCTCAGTAAGTTATGGCAAGTCATCATGAATTATTTAACACCAGAACAGCGTGTCCAAATTGCAGAAATTTACAGAGAAAAAAATAAATCTGTTTGCAAAGTTCATGGAGCACTTCAACCATTTTACAATCAAAATATTCGGACTAGTGAGCCAGCAATTAGTGCACTTACTGATCCTTTTCGCACTAAGGTTTCTCTTCTCGATTCGAAACCATTAACAATACACAGAAATGTGCGTACCGAAGTGAATATTGCTGCTGTAGCGCGAAGTATTGAAGAAGAAACGTCTATTCGTCGTCGTTCTCAACTTGTCTTTTTTTTTTGTTTCAATAAAACAGCCAAACATCAACGCAATTGTTTTAAATATTAAGTGAAACTTGAAATGCAACCCTTCTCACAAGTACTTTTACTGAGAAGTCTGTTCAGTCAAAAGAAAGAATTCTGTACCGTTGCAAGCGAAATGTCCAAACAGTAAAAATGTAAGAAAAAAGCGATTTATACGTCAAAACATTGTTTTCTTTCCAACTGTGAGATGGCTAATAGAGTAAGCGAAATTGACAAAATTAAATATGCAAATTGCTTAAAGTTTTGTATTTTTTTTTTTATCTTGAACCAGCAATCAGGAGATGACCCCTACACATGCGGTGCATTGTGCTTGAACTAGAGGAAAGGATAGTAGGAGAAATGATAGGAGGTGAAGCTTCACTGCCTTACAACTCCGGTTTTGCACGTTATTTGTTTTTTTTATAACAGTGTTGTGGCGTCTCCGATGTCAAATTATCTCAATTGAGAATACATGTCTGTATTAAATTCCTTTAATTTCTGCTGATGTTTAAAATCATTCATTAAGAATCATTCGTTTACACATCTGGCTTGTGGCGTGCGTGAATGTTTTTGAAATTTTTTCTGTAATGAGTGACACAGACTTTTTGCAAATTTTATTTACAGAATGCTTTTTTCATTATTTTCAGATTTTCGATCTTTTTTCTCTCAGCTTTGTGTGTGTGTGTGTGTATTAAATAAAGTTGAATGCAATTGACAATTTATTAACATGATGACGCGTGCCATGTTTTCATTTTGCCACTACATACTCGTACAAACATATTCATTTACATGTGTAGAATAATAAGAAAAAAAATTAAAAACACACAATCACTGCCAACCTCAGATTGAGTGATACAATAGTATTTAACAAATGATTTACATTAACCACACATATTGTCAGCTAAATAAACTGTAAAACTTATTCACACATACTTATGTGTGTACGAGTATTATACATGCACGCACACACACTCAGCAGCATAAATATTACACACGTAGGCAATTTTGCTTTGGCGACACTGTGATAGAGATTTGTGGGAATGGGGATGTCATAAATGTTGGTGTCATAAATGTAACGTAATCTCAGTGCAACTTATTTTCATTTCTTTTTATCAATATACATTATTTTATTATTATATTATTTTTATTATATTATTTTATATATATTATACGAGGGTAGAACAAAGCAATCTTGTAAAGATTTAAATGTGTTCATTTTCTGTATTACCGTGCGGCATGGCTTTATTTAATAGAATTAGAACCACTTTAAGCTTTGAAACACATCATACGTCGAAAATTTGATCAATCGACATGCGTAAGCATGCATGTCAGGCAAATTTTCCAGCTCTGGTACGAGTATAGTATAAATTTCCATTCTTATTACGTGTTCAACTGAATTCAATTTCCTCAAAAGTAAATGGTTAAAATAGTTGAGTATCTGATGTCTCATGTGATTGATTGTTATCAATAAACGGGATTTTCCGTCGACCAAGATGGATCGACCCAAGGACCACCATAGGTACCGTTTTGTCACCTTAGTCCCGTAGAAACTAGAGGACGTCAGAGCCACTATGTGGCATTCACGTAACTCAATAAGTCGGTCAGATCCAACTGAGAGCACTGCACCAAGTTGTCTTAGAAAAGAGCTCTCGAAAGAATCGCAGCCTCGAGCTTGCCAGACCAGGGCATTCACACGGAAAATGTCAAACAGTTTCCTTCTATGAAGCGTCCCTATGGCCCCTACAAGTGGAATTGAACTGAATGCTCATCTTCTCAGCATGCTTGCCAATGGCCCAATCGCCTGTGTAAACTACTGTGAGTCTACTAAGGGAGAAACGGGAGAAGGTCAGGAGTTGCAGGATTATACACCCGTCACAACGCGGCCACAGGTTGCTTGCAATGGAGCAGTTAGGGATAGAACCCCACCCCGGCCCAAGCTAGACCCGCCCATCAGCCATCTAATAACCGCTGATGTTCTTGTGCCCCAGAACCTATACAACGGAAAGAACACAGAAATTCCGGAGGACAGCCAGCTCAGTTATTTCCTACACTGCCTAACAATACGAGGGGGCACTGACGGCGATAACAACGCCCTCATCACCGCCTGACTATCGGAAAGAATCGCAATATTATCCACCACATGCTGTCTTCTCATTATCAGGCAAGCCTGACAGATGACGAATACCTCCGCCTGGAAGATCATCGGAGAAAATACCGGCCCTCACTCCGTATTCTGTCTTAGAACCATCGGTGAAGACAGGTTAGTGCCACCGGTAAGGAATCGCCCTCTCCTTTTTTCCAGTCATTTCTGTTAGGAATGGGCTGCACCTTTAAGACAAATTTGCGACCGTGAAGTCCGTAATTAAGCTTGGGTTGGTAGAAATATCTTATGGCCACACCCGCATTCTCTGAACTGCCCAGCTCTCTGAGCCAAAACGGAGAAAATATGAAGGTTATTCGGTAAGAGATTCAGAATCGTGACTAGCGGCGCTCCAGGACATGTTCTGCATGCCCCGGTAACACCAACACAAGCAGGTCTCTGAATCATACCTCACCGGCTGGGAGTGTAGACCCTGCCGAAGACCTCCTACATTCCCTTGCGAGCGTATAAGGTCACACAAGCTATCTTTGCACGCTCCTCACTGTGCCTGCCCTCAAAAATCTCTACTTTCTATAAATCTTTTCCAATGGATGTTCAACTTCTTTTCGCATTATTCGACATTTGCTTAACAAATTATTTTCCCACCGTCACACTTTCTCCTACAAGTTGAGTTCCTGCTTAGTATTGCAGTGTTCATGGCCGACTCTCTTTGCAGCTCATGCAGCATTTCCTCGGCTAATTGTAGGGATTTATATAAACATGTTTTGCTAATGTCTTTTATATTTATTTTAGACTATACGCAATATTTAAAGTCAAAATGAACCCTTTCCGCGTCTTGTTAGTAGTGCTCTTCTATACGCTACATTTTTGGCTCGTCTTACTGCAATAAATAAAATTATACTCATATTTTGCTAAAAGAAACTGAACGCAGCCAAAATATATACGTAAATGAACATTTAAGGATGGGACTAATATAAACTTACTTCCAGCAACTTCTCGCAGAAAGTGTTATACTCCTTATTTTTTTCATGCGATTCAATGTGCTGGAACTAGAGGAAAGTGATAGTAGGAGAAATAGTAGAGGTGAAGCTTCACTACCTAACAACACTGCTTGCACATTATTTGGTTTTACAGCAGTGTTGTAACGTCTCTGATGTCAAGGAGACGTACTAATTTTTGAAGCTTCGTTTTTAGTAGACACTTTTAAGGAATTATTTTACTTCGCCGGTGCTACACAATACCGACGAAGGAGGGCAAATTTTCATTTTATATAAATGGTGTAATTAGTTCATACTGTAATAATCATTGAGGTGCCCGACGAAATGCACTCTCATCACATGTCAATGATTTACAAACTGATGTTCGTAAATTTCGCCGATTAATGCCAATGAAAAAAAATAAATAGAAATATAATGAAACAACAATTTGGTCAGGCAGCGTTTAAATAACAATAATTTAAAGAAAAACAAAAAACTTGTTATTGCTCTTTGCTGCAGTCATTTACCCAACAAAAATAGCTTTCTGCGTTACACCGCCAAATAATATCAAAATTCATAGAGCAGCGCGTAATGTTTGTTATTTTTTGCACAACATTTAATTTTTATATCTCTCATTTTTTATCTAAAATCATGTTAATGATGTTTTCAATAGCTGACGTTGCTGCTGCACTTTGCACGGTTTAGTATTTGAAATACCTAAAGTGCAACCAAGCGCATTTCCATTAGTCAACACCCGACATTTCCAAGCCTCATTGCATAAATTTGATATGTAAATCTTTGCATTCTGTAGAGGAGCCTTCATAAGCCTACCAACTGAAACCCGACAACTGACTGACGGACAGACTAAAATTGTCAGTTGCGTTCACAGTCACAAATATAAGAACACTTAACAACAGCATATTTAAATTGATGAGCTGACACTAAATTTCAGTTAAGTAAAGCATTAGTATTTTGGAATAGCAGATGCATATTTTTTAAAACCATTTGTTCTATTGTTTTTTTTTTCTTCTTTCTATTTCCAAAAAACCCTCAAAATATGTTGTTGGTAAAATGAAACATAGACTCAGTTGAGCCTACAATGTGTACGTACTACCTTGTATACAGGCATACACATATACATATATAAATATTTATTTACCTACGCTGTGCATGTTCTAGCATGTTTCTGACGCTGTTGACGGGCTGCTATAATCCTTTATCTATGAAATTTTGGCTTTTCACTACACTGGAAATGTTGTAATTTTCATAATGATATTGTTGCTGTCATCTATCTACTGGAATATTATTGAAGCAAACCTTAAGTAGGCTTAATATGTCATGTTAAATGAAAAAAAAACAATTTAAAGCATATTTTTGGTGGAGTAACTATTTGAAAACCGTAGTATATTTTAAGGCTTCATATTTTTAATGATTTTAAAAATGCATAGACAATGTATTTCTGTTATTGCACATTTGCTGCCAACCCTTTAACTGATACATGCATAAAAATTATTTCATTTCAACAACGAACATTTCAGCACTATTTGCCACTCAATAGTTTAACAAAATTATACAAGAGTATAAATATAACGAAGTACTTTATGAACATTTTACTCATATCGTAATCAATAAATATACTCCTGCAACATTCTTCATTCATTCATAAACGCGTTGCGATAAACGTTCAAATCTATTCATTTTTACCACCGACATGGCAACAAAGACGCACACT
The DNA here is from genome assembly GCA_963924685.1 of Dexiosoma caninum. Lineage (NCBI taxonomy): Eukaryota > Metazoa > Arthropoda > Insecta > Diptera > Tachinidae > Dexiosoma > Dexiosoma caninum. The sequence continues at coordinate 123,858,183 of OZ004725.1, read as the reverse complement.
TTCAACACACTTTTATGCTACAAATTTCTTCTTTAGTTGGGTAATAAAAAAAAAACATCTATTGAAATGTGTACAATGTTTGTATTCTTTATCTGTATTTTTCGTTTTTAAATGACAACAAAAGAAAGAATTCAACTACTGACAATGAGTTGTCACCAAAAAATAAAAATAAATAAAAAAATACAATAAAAATGAAAAACCAATAACAATAAATAAAAAATATATATTTGGCAGTTTTACAAATAGAGCGCTCCGAAATTAACACAACGTTTAACGAGAAGGGTGCTGTTGGCTGAGTACTTTTTTTTATTTTTCATCATGGAGCAGCACTCAGGAGATGACGCCTACACACGCGATGCATTGCGCTGGAACTAGAAGAAAGGAACAGAGAGAGAGAGAGAGAGATATAACAAGTACTAGTGAGTGGATAGACTTGGACTGGGGTTTTATTTCACATACAAACTGTTGGGCATAAAATAAAATTGTGTTTTTTTAGATGGCATCAGAAGTATGGAAGTGCTTTGAAATTTTTTCTAATATAACAACCGTTCTCAGATTTTTTAAATAATCAAATATTGGAAATATTCGAAAACCGGTTTCTTACAAATGTCGAATAATTGATCGGACTAGTAAAGTAAGTACTTCAATGAATATAGCATTTGCGCATTAGCAAATAGCATTGGCCGGCTAGGTGAAATTCCCTAAGTTTGTGCTAAATAAATATTAAAGAAAGACAGTCTGGATTGACGGCCGATCTGGCTGTCCATTTACAGTGTAACCCCGATAATCCGGACATATATAATTTCATCCTTTATACGGATTAATGGACCGTTAAAAATTTATTTATGTACATTTAATTAATTTACGGACAACATGTAAAAACTTACTTCTACTAAAAGTGATTAAAAATATTTATTTGGTGAAATAAGAAATCATTTTTGTTTTGCATTTTTGTCTATGCAACTTATCTGCTGTATTTTTAACATCTTTTAAAAATAGAATTTCATTTGCTGTTGCCTTTCTTTATTTTCGCATTCGTTTATTCCTGCCCATATACAAATATATATGGATTATGTCTAGTGGTAAAATAACGACAAACTATTAATAAAAAAAAAAACGCTTAAGTTTATAAACTGTCCGAAATATTGATTTGTCCGTACTAGCGAGTGTCCGGATTAGTGAGGTTTTACTGTACATCATAACCTCAAATTCTAACATCTTGAATTTTAGTGTTCTGTTTTGATTTCCATAATTTTTTTCGTTTGATAACTTAATTTGAAAATTATAGTAAAAATATAAAACTTTTTGACTTTTATAAGTCATTGAAGAGCTGGTATTACAGGCAGTGAAATGTATGTGAACAAAAATGGCAACACTGCTGTAATACAGGACATTTCGAACAAAAGTAAATTTGAACAAAAAAAAAGACGTTTCCAAAATTCAATAACTGTATGCCGTAAATAATCAGCTTAAAAGCCCAGCATCAATAGAATGCCATCATAATATCAATTGTTCAATTCGAAATCAAATGTCCGTCTCACAAATAATGAAAACAAATCAATCAGCACACGACAGAATTTTGAATTTAAAAACTTTACGAGCAAATGAACTTCTTATCTGTTCCATCAGCCACTTGAAAATGTAGTCACACGATTGCAAAAGAATTACGCACACATGTTTGCCCAAAACAAAAAACACAAGTTTTCTTTTCTTTTTTGCTCTGACCCGTCCTTCATTGGGGTTTTTTAAGGGACTTAAATTATCTTGTATGTGCCATAGAATGAAATTAAAAAAAAAAGAAACAGAAATTATTTAAAATATTGTATTACGAGCCTGTCAGCGTTCTATTGTGGCGAGTACATCAGGGATGGCTAATTCCTTGATATTTTAAATTCTTAAGGTCTGCCCGTTTTCCATCTTAAATATAAAATTCAATTCAACATTAAATAAGAGCAAAATCTTAATGGCTAATCGCCACTCCATCATGACAATTAGCCAGCATTAGTTCCTCTTAAAGACTCCAATTTGTTTTTGTTATAAAAATAAAAATGTAAAAGCGTGGCGTTGTGTTTTCCAAAAGCCCTTAAATTGTTATAAATTTTAATTACCGTTATGGCATTTACGAAATAAATCTTTGAATTTAAGAGCAAGAAAAAAAAGGAAGAAAAAGAAAACACTTCAAATCACAATTGCTGTCATTTTATGTTCCATACCTGGACAACGTTAACAAAAACAAATCGTATTAATTTTACACAGTGAAAAAAATGTGTGCATAAATTTAATTAAAAAATTTAGGAATTCAGAAGTTTTTTACGCATTTATTGCGTAAATCTCAATTATGAATTCGTTCATCGAAATCCCAACAAAAAAAAATACACCCACTTCAAAAAACCACACAACGTCTCGAAAAATGGAACTGAACTCTTTATTCTTTTAATTCTTTCCTTATACTCGTATACTAAATTACAGTTTTCTTTGTCGATTTTGGCTTATTAATCACAAGTGTGTTTTGTTTCCCTTATTGGTGTTGGTAACAAAACTAATTTATGTTGCAATTTTATTTAAAAATAATTCTTACGAAAAAATGAATTAATTTCCTAAATAAAATATGCAGATTGAATTGCATTTTCGTTATGGGAACGGAAAATGCAATTGATTTGAAAACAATTCCTGAGAAAAGTGTCTGCGTAAATCTTAATGTCCGAACACCGTATAATACCTGAAGAAGAGTTGTGCACAGTAAAAAGTAGAAATGTCTTTTACGTCCCTTTTTCATTTCGCTCTTTTGGAACAATATTTCTTTTTGGAATATATGATATATTCCCCCAAATACAAGAGGGGAAAAAAATGTACACAATCACCGTAAAAAAATTCATGATTTTTGAGTTGACTTTAAACTTTATTTAATTTTGTAACCGGCTGGCTATTGCCTGGGGCTGTATTTTCCAGCGTATGTAATAATTGGTCAATTGGGTGGCGATGGCTGACTACAACCCCAAAAGTCTTGATGTCGAGCCCAGTGCCCGGAATAAAAGATAAAAACACTTTGCATTTATCTGATGTGCATTAGCGTCACTTTATGTCCATTCTTGTCGGAATGTTCCAATGGCAAACACACAGTCACTGGTCAATGAACTGTATCGCCTTCAGCTGATTAATTGCCTGAGCGTTACTGCTCTTAAAAAGAAAAGAAAGCAAAATCAGAGTATTAGGATTAGAAGCATAAGTGAAAATATTTGATTTATTTTATTAAATATTTTTCCCTGTGTACGTACAACAATACGGTGATGAACATCACATCCCTTAAGTATATAAAAATTTGTTTGGCGTGATTCATATGAAATATTTCAATGAAATAAACTTTTTACTCATTTTTTTTTGCACCAGTCGAAGAGAAAAACCCAGGAAATAAAAAACGAACACATACACACACACACACACACACACACAAACACACACACACACAAACACAAACACGCACACACATAGTAAATTCCTTAAGGAATTCTACAAGGTTTTGACTCTAATAATGAAAAACCATTATCAATGGTAAATACTTACAACACATGGACCTCTGGAACAATGCGCATTGCTACAACCACCCACAAACATCAACACCGCTACACCAAAAACAACAACAACAACAACAATAATAATAATTTTCCTATTTAAGAAAAAAAAAAGCAGTCGGTATGTGTGTGTGTATAGCAGAAGAAAATCTCCAGCATTCAGCCAGGAACAGGCGGAAAGCAGTCGATATGAATTTAGCAGGAGCTCCATTGTTGGTTATTATATGGCTCAATCAAAAGCGAAAATAAAATCCAATACCGTAGCAGTAAGTGGCAGGGGCAGCATTCATTTCGAGTATGTGTTCTCAAATATTTACCAATTGTTATTATGAAAAGAAAAAAAAAATTAGCAAAAAATGAAAAGAAAGAAAAGCAAAGAAAACGGAGAGAAGAGAAGTCTGAACTTCATCTATTGAATTGAACGAACGCCTGTAAACATACGATTACGGTATTAAATCAGTAATCAAGGAGCAAACGCTATTTTGAACTTCAAAGATCATAATACTCTGGGGAAATTTACAAACAATAAAAAAATAAAATAAAATGAAATGAAATGAAATTTGCACAAACATACAATAGAAATATAAGAGAGTGAACAAATCTATTGAAAATGTATTTTCTTTAAATAAAAAACAAATTAATTGGCAAAACTGCGAAGAGCTTCCTTTTCCAAATAAAACATACACTCTGCTTAAAATTATAATTTTCAAAATGTACGCAATGAAATTTTGCAATTATTGCCGTTTCTTTTAAAGAAATTTTATTTATTTTCTAATGCCAATGCATTTTGTTCTTTGCCTTGTCCATCGAAAGGTGTTACGACTTTTGTTCATCTGTGTGTGAATTTATGGCTTTTCTTGCCAAAGTAGATTTAATTTTTTTTAAACAAAAACAAAAAAAAAAGGGTAACAAATAAATTTTACTATGAAGGGAAAAAAGGAGTGCTCCTGAGCGCTGGAAGAATAGTCTTCGTCGAACCGACGCAGCTCATTTACTTTTTAACATATAACTTGTCTATGTGCGTTTATATGACGCTCTTTTAGCCAACAAGGTTGGTTAGTTGATCATGAAAGCTTTAACTTTTTGTCTTTTTAAAAATTCCAAAAAAAGAAAATAAAATAAAAAAAGTTCAAATTCATAATCGAAAACGCATTTTTGTGTTCATCTTTTACTTTTTTCTTTAATTTTTCGAAAAATCGGCTTCAGCTGTAACCAAATCCATAATCTCATCAGAGCGCCCTCCTTCGTCGGTATTGTGTAAAATTAAAAATTGCTACGAAACGAAGCATCGAAATTTAATGCGTCTCCTTGAGGCGCTACAACACTGCTATATACTGAAGAACGTGCAAAAGCAAAGTTGTAAGATAGTGAAGCTTCACCTCTGCTCATTTCTCCTACTATCTCTTTCCACTAGTTCTAGCAAAAACTATTTTGTTTATTTTATACTTTAAAAAGCGTTACGTAAGAATATTTTTTTTTAATTTTTCATCGCTTCGTCGAAGAAGATCCTAAATGTCCTAAAGTGGAGAGTAACCATCCAGGGTTAAATAGTGTCAATAGATCGCTTTAATAACGACAATTCAAAATTCTGTATTAGTAAATAGCAAAACATGTTACTCGGCATTTTAGGTTGTCCAGGTCGCCGGCACATGAAATAGAAGTAAAATTATCGCACAGTTCGTTACACCGGCAGAATTTCTTTCCACGACGATGTTTTGTTAATTATTTTTGTTCTCTTTGACCAGCACTCAGGGTATGGCTCCTGCACATGCTGCATTGCACTAGAGGAAAGGTATAGTGAGATAGATGACAGGTGGTGAAAATATAGACAGAGAGGAAAGCTTCATAATATTTATAACTCCATTTTTTCACGTTTCTAATTTTATAGCAGTGTTGCCAAACACAAATGTGTTTTATTTCCGATGACGAAAGTTCTCAATGAAAAATTCGTCGTTCGACCGAATTGTGTTCCCTGCATTGGAGATAGACAAAAGAGAGGAGTGCACTATTGACCAAGAGAGAAAAGAAAAGAGAAAGATAGACGAGAGGACCAAAGAGAGATAGAGAGAGGAGACCAAAGAAACGTAAAATACAACAGATATCAAGCGACTAGAGCATTTTTTTAATCATGAAGGATTCCTCGCACGGTGGAAACTATTTTTATTTCTCTTGGACCGGCGCTCAGGGTATGGCCCCTACACAAGCAATACATTTTAATGGTACTTGGAACTCAAGACTTCGGTGGCGGGATGGACGAAGTAGTGTCAATGGACATTGGATTTGAATCTTCCCACGTCAAAGGTGACAGCAAAGACCTGGTGCTGTACGAATTGTCTCTGTAATCTGTAGGGCGATTCTCTGTCATACATGTACAAGTATCTTGCAAAAGTATATTTATAAAATACAAGTTTTGATTAATTCACCAAGTGGTGTTTTGACAGTTTTATTCCTGCCAAAAATAATACAAAATTCAAAGAGATTTGCCTTCAATTCAAAATTTGTATTCAAAAAAAGTTCGTTAAATTTCAAAAGAAATAATAGAGTGCTTTCAGCAACAAATTATAGAAAGGACAAAAAGAAAAAATTAAATAATGTGATAATTTTTTAATGGTGCTTTTTTTCAAATAGAAAAACACCACTTCCAATATTTCAACCCTTCCTTGAAAACTGTCAGAAGACGCATCCCAACGAGCACAATGTTACTATTATTATTTAAAGGTAAACTTCACTTTGACTTCTCTTTATAACATGGAAGTTTCAATTTGACGTATAATATTTGAGAAGCATAAAAAAAAGAAACACGTTTTGAAATATACAGGGTGCTTCAGGCTGAGTAGTTAGAGCGTTTACCAGAAGATCGTGGCTTCAGTGTTTTTTCTAACAGTGCCCTCCTTCGACGTAATTAATTAACAAATGGCGGTGTTGTCAAATAATATATAAAAAAATAAAAGAAAAGGTTAATACAATTGTATCCATGATAAAATGTCAAAAACAGAGCTGTCAACCAAATTTAAACCCAAATTTTTTTTTTTATCTTGGACCAGCACTCAGGAAATGAGCCCTACATATGCGATGCATTGTGCTGGAAAGGGATAGTAGGAGAAAAATGATAGGAGGTGAAGCTTCACTATCTTACAACACTGCTTTTTGCACGTTATTTGTTTTTATAGCAGTGTTGGAGCGCCTCTGATGTCAAGGAGACGTATTAAATTTGGAAGCTTTGTTTTTAGTAACCATTTTTTAGAAATTATTTTACTTCGCCGGTGCTACACAATACCGACGAAGGATAGCGTTCTAATATGCCTGTGGATTAGATACAGCTGAAGCCGTTACTGTTCAGTGACCAGAGACTATGGGTTCGCCTCTGAAAATTTCCGACAACAACTGACACAAAGTCACACAAATGCAAATCAGAAAAATTGCGAGATGCTGTTATGAGTCTGAAACTGGGGTTGAACCCAGGAAAAATTTTTCGTGGAGACTACTTCGACTATCGCCACCCTAAAATTTGGATGAAATGGGGTGAATTTCAAAACGTCAAAAATTTTTCCAGCGATGCGGTAGTACCACCATATCGAAACAAACCAAATAAAAGCTTTTTTTATTTTTGACTTTGTAAAGGTGTATGATTTCAGTATGATTTATAATTTTGTCTTTGATTTAGTTTGTTTCTTAGTAACTCTCACATGTAATTTTTATTGCCTGTATGCCTAGCCTATTTAGAATTTAAAGTTTTTAAATAGTTTGATGTTTTGGGGGCGATTTTTTTAAAAAAAATTTATGAAATTATGCAAAAAACATCTCAATGCTATTTTAAAAATGCCAATGTTATGAAAAACAAGTCTTATTACAAAACTTATGCCTCGTTATCGGCCATTGTTGAAAACGCAGAATTTTAAAGCACATAAGATACTTTTATTGTACATTCTGTACAGATGACATTGTAAAAAATTGCACAGTTGCATTTTGGATTGCGATACTTTGTAGAGTTGCTTTGCGAATTACGTTTTGGAACTGGTATTATATAATTGTTACATTTACCACTGTCAAGTAGCTGTAGTCTAGCAGCTCTATCCCAAGGAGGGTCACTTAATAAATTCCATAGAGGCAAATTGTAAATTTTTAAAGAAGAAATTCGACCATATATTCACAGGGCAAGGAATGCGTTATATCAGTATAAGAAATCCATCTTTTTGAAAATGCAATATTTTCAAATTACACTCAGTTGAATTACACAGCGCTTATTTTAAAACAATTCCAAATTGAAATGAACTTTTTGTGTTTGTTGGGTTCAAAATATCGCTGAGAATGAAGGTAGCAGACACAGCCAAAAAATCTATTTAGTTTTTAGACTCGACTACGAAATTTTAATTATTTATTTGCATTTTTTTTTTTCATTTTTAAACAACACAGATTTGCATATAAATATGACATGTGCCAGTGAAATCAATTCGAACGGTTATGGGTGGCACAATGTTTTCGTAAATCGCCATAAACACACACACACACACACACACACATGTTATGAAACCCCAGCGATCATAGGGAAATGAGTTAAAATTGAAATGCAATTTGAAATATGATTCCGCATGTACTGATGAATATGTAAAAGTGATGTGAAACTAATTTGACAAATATAAATTGTCATTAATATTAAAAAAGGGGTTCTCTGATGAATTTGGTCGTTCTTCAACGATGACAGAATTGTCATATTCACTAAATGATTTTTTCAATCATCATTTAAATCTTTTTTTTATTTTAATACACCGCCTTTATTTTAGCCTGGATGTATTTGTATTTGCATTTATTTTTGCTTCCTAATGCAACAAGATACAATATCTTATAAATTACAGCATTAGAATCCGATAAGTGTATAAATCAAAAGGGAAAAGTAAAATATTTACTCGTAAGAGGATAAAATATGCGTATTAAGCACATTTACCACAGCAGGCTGCATGATGCACGACTTCAAAATAAAATACACACGTTTATACTCGTATGAGAGCAATTGTTTTGACGACAACAAGGCAACATGGCTGCAGGTTGTTGTCCATGCTGCTTTTGTCGTTGTAGTCAAATTAAACTAAAGCATAGAACACATTCGCCACAGCAGGCTACGAGCTACAGAGGGTACAAATGTAGTCTGATGCATTCGTTGCCTTATAGTCGGCTACTAAATTATTTTGAAGACGACAACTGCAGCATTCCTTTTGTTCTGGGTGTACCAGATCATACAAAATTTTCTTGTTGCACACTTATTCAATGAGACCTTCATCCATTTTACATTAAAATTATATATTTTTGCTATTTAAGAGCAAAAACGAAAATAAGGTATTTACCAATAAAAATTTACAATAAACCAAACAAAAAAGAAACTATTGAAAAATATAAACAGCTGTTTTTTGTAGAAAAACTGATGCCACTTAAAACTCCGAATATTCACTGCGACAAAAATTACAATTAAATTAAAATGATAAACTGTAAGTTCTTCATTAAATCTATACATCATATCAAAGAAACTTGACCTAATTTGTTTAATAATGCTCCTTGTTTTTATTCGACCTTCTATTTTTATAGTATTTTTTTATAAAAATAAGACCTGCATTGCTAAATAATTTATTGCATACTATAATTTGTTTAGTAACTCAATGCACATTTGTACTTTTATATCAAAATTTCAGAGGATCAGAATTTCAGAGCTCGGAAATTATGCGTTGTCCCAAATTTTTTTATTAAATTTTCTTTTCATATTTTTAACTTTTTTCTGGCGTACGGAAGGAAATTGTTTTCCATCTGGAGCTCCTTCACTAAAATATAAGTGGGGATTAGTGACAACAGTCGGCTGACTGGAAGTGGCCACTCTTTCTAGCAACTATGTTAAGTATTTGTCTTTGAATTAGGATTGACGAGTATTTTAGATATAACTGACGAGTGAGAGAAATTAACAGAGACAAGACGAACTTTAGGACATTGCAAGTTTGGACGCTGACAAAAATGGAAACACGAATAATATATAATATAATATAATTAAATGGTTCACTAAAGCTATGTACAATATAATATCCCTATTATATAAATAATAATCAATAATGCAATATTTTTATCTACATTATGGGGGCTCAACCGGGATACCAGTGCTTTAGCTGTCGCGTCTTTTCTTGGAATGTGTAATTAATCTTGGTAAAAGTGTGCTTCAAAAAATGTCTGAGTGAGTGAACAAGAGATTTAAAGTAAAATTTTATCATAGGCATGGGCATTTTCTGAGTTAACGGTGTAGTATATGTGCTGAATGTTATGAGTGAACAACTGAAACAATGAGTTTGAAATGAAAATTTATTTAAAATCCCACGTAGATTTGGTCCCATATTTTATGCTGTTATTTTACTTACTTTTCTTTTTATATTTTAATCACTGCTTTTGATTTGTAACGAAGAAAAATGGTATTAATTTTAATTGACTGCACCGACTAAATTCAGCATGGACAACAACCTGCAGCCGTATTACTTTGTAGTCGTCAAAATGATCGTGCTCATGTAAACGTGTGACATATTGCAGTCGATAGCGTGCTGTGGCGAATGTGTTTCATATTTAATTTCTATTATTGTTGGCGACGAGAAGCACCTTTAAGAAACTTTGTGCCTGAACAGTGATCGCCAACATCCTTCAACGGTATCCGATGAATTTTAATTTAAATTAAACTTTCCACAATCACTGTGCTTGTTGTCGGGGCGAGTACACCTTGGTTCAGACCAATAATTAAACTCAAAAAAGTAATTCATCTGTCTAATGGTCCAACTAAAGGGTCAAAGCGGCTCTACAGCAATAAAACAATAACAGCGCATGGTAATTATGCCATTATGCCAGTAGCGTACAATATGTAAAGAACTTTTGACAGAGTTGCAATTTTTAACGATTAAAATACATTGTTGCGAAAATACATCAGGAGAGTCGCTTCCACCTGGGAATTGTATCATGAGCTGTCTCCAATATGAACACAATCTGCTGTAATTTCAATTCAAAGTGGTTACGGCGAAAATGTTCAAGTTCAGCTAAGCAAGAGGCCACGTTAAAGTGTTTGCCAAGTGTTTGTTTACTTTTGTGAGAAAGTTAAGAAAAGTGGTTGTAAATAAATTAATAATTCTTCTATTTTTATTTTGAGCTTTATTAAATTTTTATTATTTTTTTTTTTATTTTATTGTATTATTTTCAAAAATAAATATAATTAATAAATTAATAATTATAATAATATAATACTATAATAATAATAATGTAAAATATACTACTGTTTGTAATAATTAATTTAATTTTAATTCATATTACACTAATTTAACACGTTATTTTTAGGTTATGATATATTTAATAAAACACATGTATGCCAAAAATTTTAAGTTTCAACGAAAAGCGAATTGACGAATTCGCCTTGCAACAACCTTGTATTAATAAACCTTGGTGTTTGCGGCTAGAATGAAATAATATTGCTGCTGTGGTTTGTGGTTTGTTGCACACACTTTTCAACATGCACGCAATCATAACGAATTTTTTAAAGTTTATTATTAACAATATTGATTTTCTAATGGCAGACAATAGAAATTCTGTGAAAATATTTGCACACAAACAATAAACTTAAGCTCTGTTATTAGAGAGTAAAGATTTATTGGGTCCGATGATTTTCTATTTTGGGCAGAAGCAGGTTATAACAGTTGTTTCTTGAAAAAAAAGAAAGAAATAGCAGGGTGAGGCGGTGCGGGTAGAAGGAGCTCTCTTGAACATATTCAGTTTATTAAAAAATCATACAAAAAAGAGATGACAAAATATACATTTTATTAACTGCATTATAAATTGGACATTCCTGCTGATTTGGCAAAATAAAATAGTCAACAACAACAACAACAACAACAACAACAACATTTAGGTGATGATAATGTTTACGCAATTGAAACTCGTAAAGAAAAAAAAACCTGAGGAAAAATTTGAATTTATTGTTTTGTGGTCGGTCGGTAAATATTATTTCGTTTCTCCCTGCTTTTCTACTACTGTGTTGTTGTGTTATATTTTTTGCATTGGTGTTGTCGTGGTGCACGCTCATCTGAGTGGAAAAGTGGAAAATGCAAACATAATGGAAAATATGCTAATAATTTATTTATCAACATCAAACAGACCGAAAATATTTCTTTTTTCTGCCATTTTTGTTTTCCTTTCGTATCATCCATTTTGTGGGAGGGTGAAATAAAATTCTAAATATATTGTAAGCAGCTTTAAAAAATATAATACGGGGGCATAAGGGACTTTTTACTTTATAGCGGGATGGTCTTCAATTCTTGGGGAGTTTCTTCAGTTGGCCATGAGGTACTAATTCGGTTGTTTTTTTTTAAATTTTTATTTTCTCGCAGGAACGAATAACGACATTGTTAACAATAGAATTATAAATTGATGTGACAGTATAAGAGGTAATTGAAAAAAGATTTTGGGAATTGCGGTTTTATTAAACACCTACAAATCAGTGACGTTTAAAAATTCTTTGGGGAAATGTTGGAAAAAAACAACTGAAGCACTCTACAAATAAATCGTGTGCACAGTGGGAGAGGATGTAAATTTTCCAAAAAAAAATAATCATCGTCACCTTATTCTTTGTTTGACTCATAAACAGAGGAAAAAACATTAGAAAGCAACAAACCAATAATGAGCTGTCGACATGTACGAGGGGCCTAAAGCACAATGGCTGCAAGTGACTAATATTAATTATTGAAAGAAATTATAAGAAAAAAATGTTCGATACCAATAATGTTGGCTTACTATAGCAACGACAACTGACAACAAATTGTAGGAAAGCTCAAATAAACCGATGCAAAGAATCAACTGAAACGAAAAGCAATCTCCAGTCAGTTCAGCTGAAATTCTGTCGTCAGTCATAATCGCCCCTTAAGTTTTCTTTTACATACCATTGCCTGAATTTTAAAAATAAAAGCTCGTTTGCGAACAAAATGTTTGCAAATTATTATTAAGATTTATGTTACATGTATTTTTATTATTATTATTATTATTTTTTTTTCCATTTAAACGAGCAGCAAAGTGCACATTAAAACTGGCAAAAGATCCAAATGATAAAATTCTGCAAAGCAAAAGCAACAGTAGAATAAAAAAGGAAAATGCACAAAAAATTGTCCTCAAGAAGGAAAACCGTTCGAAAAAAATTTTAAAATAAATGATCAAAGGTAAAGGCAAGTTTCTCAGGGAGAAAAAAAAAATTAAGGAGCGCTCACACATGGCAAATATTTCATGATGTAACCTAATGAGCAATTCGAAAATAATTTTTTAAGGCATTTGGTTCGAACCCAAAAAACACAATTAATATGTTACTTTCGTTAGGTAAGAAACGTAGACGTAGTATTTGAACCCAGGTTTTTCTGGCAGTAACGATTTTCTTAGCCTACTTTTACATTGGGCAATTTTAATTGAAGCAAGTTTCTTCAATTCTCTTTTAAAACTTCCAAAGTGTTTACAAACAGATAGTCTACTCCATAAGTTTCCAAAAAATTACATGGAGAGAAAAACAACTCAAAGAATGAGAATGAAATAACAAAAGAGAATTAAAGTACAAGCAATTTTGTACCCCACTTCTTTCTTTTTTCCCATATCTCATACAAACTCTGACTTGCTTCAAGAAAAATTGCCTAATATGAACGCACTCACAGATGTTGAGTTCAACAATGTCATTTGCAAAACAACTATACAAAGTAACGCATTCCAAAATACAACTGTGAAAATTTTTACAATGTCATCTGTTCCAGAATGCCTTCTGCACAATTTTTTATCTTGGACCAGGGATAGTGGGAGAGATGACAGGAAGTGAAGGTTCACCATCATACAACTCTGTTTGTACACGTTTTTTGTTTTTATAGCAGTGTTGCAGCGCTTCTGATGTCAAGGAGACGTATTAAATTTTGAAGCTTCGTTTCTAGTAGTCATTTTAGGAATTATTTTACTTCGCTGGTGCTACAAAATAGCGACGAAGGAGGGCGTTCTGTTGTGCCTGAAGCCGTTACTATTAAGTGACCAGTGACTATGTCTGCCCTACTGAAACCTTCCAACAACAACTGACACATTTGCATTTTTAGAATTTCTTTCGTAAGTTTTTTTTACATATATTCAAACAATTTAAAAAAAAAAACTTTCGCTATGCTGATTGCCATCTCGAAAGCAACTCATTATACCAAAACGTCTAACAAATTGCAAAGTTTATTATTACAAAGTCTAAAAAAATGCTCTTCGCTTTGTGTTGATACGGTAGCACTACCCATCGCTGCAAAGTATTTTCATGTTTTTCAATACACCCTTACTTACCTTCTTAATATTGCTGATTTAGTCCAAATGTGACTTTCATACATACACAAATAAAAATTATTTAATATGACAATTATTAAAGAGTAACTTAATTCCAACGTCATTTTTACAATACACACACAGTTCACAAAACACAAAGAATGCTGAAGATGAAGTTGCAGCAGCCTTCGAAAACAACATGTTGTTTCATTCTGGTAGTGTTTCTCACAGTGACTTGCAATTTTTGTCTTTGATTTAGTTTAGTTTCTTAGCAATGAGCACATTTAATTTTGTGACTGCCTGTATATTTAATTAATTATATGTCGCACTTTATCAACAAGAAGTTATTAACTCGAAATTTTTCACATTTCACTTTTTGCAAGAAATCAATTAACAACTATACAGTATAATTTTCATCTTATTCAGCTCAAGAAACCATGTAAAGAAATATAGTTTTTGCCTTGTACTGAAAATTTAAAAATTTTGAATAGATCAAGTGCGATATGAAAAATTATTTATTTAATTTTGCCTTGTCGCACCTCACGTTTTTGCCCATAAAAGAACACTCAAGACAATTGTCTAAAAGACAACAAAAGGATCTAGAAAAAAAAATAGAAAAAGAAAATAACTCAAATAGATAAAAGTGCAAGATATTTTCGTTTATTTTCATTTGAACTCTGCATTATTGTCTGGAAAGAAAAGCGCGGTTTTTTTAGTTCAGCGCTGGAAACTAGACGGATTAAGTAGAACAGCAACGCCACATAAAACGCATATACAATTTCTTACCAGGAGGTATTAAACAAAAAAACTATATGAAGGATGGTTAGGAAAATAAAACGAACAAGTAAAATTTAATACCAACATGAGACATCCGGTAATGCAACAATCGCCTTTTAACAAAATGCATTTTAACTTATGCCAGCAGCCAGCCAGCCAGCCAACCAGCAATATAGGCACGACTACACAAGCAATTACAACGATGCAAAGTGTAGAAAAGTTAATAGCGAGAAAAGTAAAAAACAGAAGTAAATAAAAAAAGAAGAAGAAGAGGAAGACGAAGAAGAAAAAGAAATCATTTGTTTAGTCCAGACTACTCGTGTATTGTGTCAGTGGACATCTGAACTGGGCCATAAGAACGAAGCATTCATCTTCAACATTCGGTACTTGTGCTCTTTGCCCTTGGCAACACCAGGAAATTGAAAGCGGTATTATTGTATGAAAATTTGTCCTCGATGTTGTTTTAACCCTTAAGTATGTGATGACAGACTACCAGGGCCACTTTATGTATTTTAATTGCAGTTTCGTAGACGCGCCCCTTTCTTAGAACTTATTCTGATTTTGTTAATTGTAATGGAGAATTTTGTGACTCCACTTGGGAAGTAGTTGTAGATCAGTTTAGCCCTTAACAGCGTGACACGGTACCCGACTAACACTTTATTGCATTTATTTCAGTACTGTGTACATAAATGGAAATTGCCGTATTTGTTGTTTGCATTTCATAATAAGAAGCATTGTGTAATAATTTGCAACCTCATGTAATCTGTATAGCGGGCAGCGATGGCCGAAGTATTTAACACGTTGGCTAGTAAACCAAAAGTTTTGGGAAGGACGAAGTTATAAAAACACACTTGTGTAATAATATAAAGCCTCATATATTCTGTATGTTGTACCCTGTCACCCTGTTAAAAGTAATTTTTTTGTCACACGCATACATACATGTATAGGCAAGTGGAAAATTTAATATCACACTTTGTCATTATCGATCTCGCAGAGGTCTGTGATGAAGAGATCCTTGATTGGGACAACGAGTACAATTTCCATCATGCTGTAAATTCATGAATGAGTGCTGACACAAAGTAATAAATATTTCTCGTGCAGTGTGCAAAGCGTGCCATTACAGCCACTAAAATTTATTTACGTGTATGTGCACTCAACGCTACAGTCGTTGTCCTTGATATGAATTGGAGAAACACTCTTCCCAATAGAATGCTGTAATACCGCCATAATTCTGAAGTCTTATTTGCCGCACTTCACAGTTCCAGATTTTATTGTATTTTTGTTTTTTGGTTTTTTTAGTGTTCGTTCGCGGATTGAAGTCAGGACTTTGTAACGACATTTTATATTTCCTCAGAATGAATGAAAATTCAGTTGTGTATAATTTCATAATTAACTTTTTTTATCTTGGACCAGCCGTCAAGGAATGGCCCCTACATATGCCTTCGCCACTGAAACCTTCCGACAACACTTGACACAAAGCCGCACAAAGGCACATCAAGAAAATGCAAAGTGGTTTTAAGACTCAGAAACGGGTCAAACCCAGGAATTTAGGTTTTGTAGTCAACGTGCTAACTAGCTCAGCCATCTGCACCCTGAAGTCTGAATTGCCAGACTTTCTCTATAATTGCAAATTTTGCTAAATTTTTTTTTTCTTTTTGTGTTCACGGATTTTTGTCAGAACTTTTTTTAAGGACATTTTATATTTCCTAAGAATTAATGAACATTTAGTTGTGTTTAATTTTATAGTCAATGTATCACAATGATGTGAAATATTACTTTTGATTAGAGGAAAGCAAAAAGAACAGTTGAGTAGAACACGTATATACTCGTACATATTTTCTATCCCACTACACACTTCGTCAGTACTCTTTCTGTCAACAGAAATTGCGTTGTAAAGCAAATAATACAGGGTGGGCCAAAAGTAATAACCCGGGGCATAAGTAATCAGCCGATGTTCTTTTGCTGTAATTGTTTTTTTAAGACAAATTTTCGCACTGCTTATGATATGGGCTAAATGACCGCCGCCAGAGTTGATGACCATACATGCAGATGCAAAGGTTTTTATGAAATAAAATTTCAGCAAAAAGACATCGGGTGATTACTTATGCGCCGGGTGATTACTGTTGGCCCACGGTGTATAATCTTTTTAACCCGACAACGTTTTAGAAATGAATACGAGAAATGCCCATTATTATCAACATACTATATTGACTTAGGCTCAAAGCTTTGTTGTTTCTGTTTCGGTATAGGTCAGAATCCATATATTCCCAAAACCTCCAAACTCTGTTTTTAATACAGGTAAGACCGAAATTACTTTTGCAACTTTTTAACTGATTTTTTGATCCTTATTAAAATTATTAGTTTTTGTAGGACTACACTCCACCGGATGGCATTAAAAAATCAATTGATAGTTATTTTCTACCGCATCGAAATGATAACGATCATTTTCACCATACACATGCGGAATATTTATAATTAGTGGCACTTATTTGTAATAATTGTAGTTCAAATAAGCTTCACTAATTCTAAACATTTCACAAGAATATTTTCTATATCACAAAGCACTTGTGTGAATTCAAATCATATTAATTTTAAGTGTTTTCCATTTGTTTTAATTTTAAATACGAGTAATTTCACTTAAAATGCTCATTTAATATTTCCTTTTCTTTTCAGGTAAATGCATCACTGGATTGAATTAGCTTATGTAAGTCTTATTCCATTTAGTATTATTTAAAAAAAAATATACATTAAAAAATATACATTTAAAAAATGGAATACAACTCTCAATTATGGGCCGGCGAAGAAACTCATAGGAGACAGTGGGGTAGCCAACTCTATTGACTCTCTTGAACTGCGTCGCAACGTGGGGTGCGTTTCGTTGTTCTATCGTTACTATAATGGGATGTGTTCTGATAAAATCAGGGAACTCGTTCCCGAAACCAGGTCATTCACGCGCACGACGCGTTCATCATTAAGAGCGCATCCATTTGTGGTCAACTTGGCAACGAAACGCATTACAGAGAGAATTCGTTTTTTGGCCGAACAGCACGTATGTGGAATGGATTACCCGCCAGAGGTCTTTCCTGTCACTTTCGACGTGGAAAAATTTAAATCAAATGTCAATAAACACTACTCTCTCTCTATCCTCCTGCCCATAACCTAATTTCCTATTTCCAGCACAATGCATCGCATGTGTAGGGGTCATCCCCCGAGTGCCAGTCCAAAAAAAAAGCCAGCTTATTATGTTACGACTAAAATGCATATTTCAAGTAAAATGCATATATTTGCTTATTTAGCTTTAAATGCATATTGTTCAATAATTCAATTGCAATTTATATTTTGCCATATTTCTATGGAAATAATATATTTTGTTATGTTTTTGTTGAACGTTATACATACTTTTAAATAGAAATTTAATTGTTGCATGTTTCAATTCAATTGCTTATTTTGCAAAACTTTTGCGTATTTTAAAAAGAAAATCCATTTTTTGCATACGAGTAACTTAATTAAAGCGCATATTTTGTGAGGGTTTGCTTGAAATTTTTTTAAATAAATTTTGTGCAATCCACGCCCTCGGAAAATGAACTGTCGCCATCTTGGTTAAATACATAAAATTCTGTTTTAAATTAAAATTAAAATATTTTCACGTTAATAAAAACGTTGCAATCTACGGAATTAAAATAATGAAATTCAAGATTGTCGTATAAAGACCGACCAATGGTAAATTAATATTGAATCAGGCAAAATTAAAATTGCGAAATGTTAAATAAAGGAATGAAAAATTTTAAATCAAACTTAAATCAGCCTGAAACTAGTTTCACCTGAATCAAGTCAGATAGACTTTGTAACGAATCCAAGAAAATATGCCACCGAGACGCATACAAAAAAATTACATATTATTTTTGAGAATTATAATTTTTATTACATTTTTTTTTAAAGCAAAGCCCGTTTCATATTGTGGAATAAATCCACGCCCTCAGAAAATGAATCGTCATCTTGTTCATCATAGTTTCTTCCAAATCAATCTGTTCAATAATTCACTCGATTCAGTCACTTCTGTCATCATTATTATTTTCTATTTGTGATTTTTTCTAATTATGAGAGAAATTTATTTAGCCTGCAGTTTAAGTTTTTGCAAGCTGATTGCGATTTCCCTTATCGATGTGTACGATGATCTGTCTAGTGTGTACTTCTCAATAATTCTGTGTTTCCTCATTGACTTGTACTTTAGACATCCATCCATTAGTAATTTGCATACGTCATAATTATGTATCTTTTGATAAATATCATTGTTCATTTATGACATGAATTATGTGCCAATTTGGCACATCATTTGCCGTTTGCTTTATCAAACAGACTCATATTTTATATTCTAATTGGAAAATATAACATTGACATTTTGTCATAAATCTCTTTGCTTTAGTAATTTTGAAAATGAAATTTAATACTTAAAGGGTTATTTTCTTTTTTGCAAATGCAGATGAAATGTTCCTTTGCGCTTTTACGGAAAAAAATAAAAGCCGTTAAAAGGGTTGAATAATCTGCATTTGAAGGCATATGGGGCGCCCTTTTGCATTAAAGAAGCAAATTGGAATTGCCTTAAAAAAATTTTAATTTTATTCGCTGAATCCTGCGGCATTTTATTCTTATTTCCAGAGTCCATCTAATGCTCACACTTGCACAGTTCTCTACAAATTTTTTCGATAAATTCAAATCATGAATCATAAATTGTGGCATTTTCAAATCCATTAAGTCTGTTTAGAAAATTTCATTTCATTTAGAATTTTTATTTAACTTTTTATACTGTTGAGAATTGATGTTAAAAATATTAAATGATTGATACACAATATTTTGTGGAAAAAATTAAACTTTCTCAAACTTTTTTTACTTGGCGTAAAGCAACTACAAATTCACTTTGAATATATCAAACGAGAAATGTATGATGTCTGTTGCGAAAAGAAAAATTTTCATTAATGGATTCATATAAATCCACAACTAGCCGTTGGCGAACGTCGTGATGATTCATTGAGAAAAACACTGACAATGTTCAATCATGAATAACAGATGCTGAATTTTTGTTTGGCCTTCATATATGAATTTCTTAAGCAATTGCCCTGAACATCATAGACGACCCGAATTGATTTTATGCGGTAGGCGTCCGCGTATTAGTGAGTCCTAAGAGACAATATCATCAATATTTACATACGAATTTTTATGAAATTCAACGCCATACCGCAGATTCGTAACAGACAAACTCAGCTTTACATGCAGCCGTTTCCCGTTTTTATATCCTTCAACCAAATTCCTCCACTTTAGCTTTTTATCGAAGAATAACAGACAATGTCGATTAATTTCTAATATCTTAAAATTAGAGTCCAACAATTTACTTAACGATCGCCAATACTGCTTCCGTAGAGGACTCTCTAGTGGTATAGTGGAAGGCCACCCTCGAAAAAATGACTAAATTATAGTGCTGGCTCTGGATATATCTAAAGCATTCTGCAGGGTGTGGCATGAAGCAATTTTCTCTAAACTTATTGCTTTTGGTGTCGGTGATATATTTTCTCGATTTATTTCAAGCTTTCGCAGGGATTGCGCTATAAGAGTTGTTCTAGACGTGATATTTTCTAGGGAGTTAAATATAAATGCAGGGGTACCGCGAGGGTCCATTCTTTTTCTTATCTTTCTTAATGACCATCTCTGTCAAACTTCCAAGCCTATCCACCCTTTTGCAGTTTACAGCTGCCATCGACTTTATTGGAGTCACGCGAACAGGGTCATTTCCAATGTTCAAAAGACCCAAGGGTGAATGCTTACTCACCGACGCATGCCCGAGCACGCTGCTTCACCTGTAATTATGATTGGTATAAATATGTTCTTGGCACGATGATTCCGTGTGATGTTCGCTGGTCTCAAAAGAAGCATTCAAGTGCCTCGGCTCTTTGAGGCGGCGCCCCATCTGATCTGCTTGCTATTTATACCGCTGACATCCAACCGAAAATGGAATAGAACTCTCATGTTGGGCCTGTGCTTCAAAGACTATTTTGAAGTTACTCGACCGTGTACAGGAGAGGAGGAAGAAACTCATTTAAAATAGTAGGGTAGTCAATTGTAGTGCGATTCACTGCTAAATCGCCTACAAATGTATGCCCCCTTAAAGATAAACGCGTTGTAAGCAGGAATGAACGGTTTTGGGGAAGAAGTTCCCTCATTTCATTACAGCACAACCCTTTACGATAACGATAGAACAACGAAACGCAATTTTATAAGTGAAGAAGTTGAGTCTTTGAGGCAGCGCAATACAATGCGCTTAACGCAAGGATCTTGTAAATATATTCCATTGAATTGCGATCTCACGTTTTTGGGTAATGGTTCCAAAAGCGTTCTTTATTCTAAAGGAAGTAAGATCGGACTTTTGTGGTGTTCGATTTTTTTTGATAAAATCATAATCATTTGTAAAATTAATATATTTTTTGTGAATTTTGATAAAAATGTTTAATCATCCAAAGCGCATATTATCTGCCGCTCCTTGGTTTACGAGTATTTTACATTCATCATCAAGTATTCCAAGAAAAGAAAAATTGAAATCTAAATGTGCCTGGACTTTGAATCGCGATTTGTTTTGCAGTTGTGCTCTTTATCTACCACCACTGTATTACTATTATGTTTTGTTATGGCTATTTTGAACTCAGATATCATAACTTTAAGGAGAATGCCAGTAATTAAAAGTAATTAAAATAAGAAATTTTTATTTGAACATTTTGGCAGCATGCCTTATACGCTGGATCTCACCACGTGTATCATTACGATTTTACAGCGAAAACAATTTAGATATACTACAATCATATGTACAAATTATCTTAATACAAATTAAATTGAAATTAAAAAAAGTTCCCCCCGTTATATTGTGGTTTTTGTCATTTACGTCTTTTTGGCGATTACGGCACGTTGTTAACGACTTCCTTTCCGTAATGCTCAATATGGCCACAACTAAAAGTAAAATAATATTTTGTGCAAAATATGATTGATTAATAATCTGAAATATAAAAAACTTGCTCTGTTTTCTTTACTACAATTTACAACAACAAAGAGGAGAGAGAGAAAAACTTCCAAAGTCAAAGTTAACTTGAATGCGTTTTCAATAAGTTGGCAACAATTGTGTGTGCATCATATTGACTGCTTAAGGGTCATATGTAGCAACCAGAAAAGTTAATCAATTGAAATTGAAGATTCTCATCACTACAACGAGCATAATGAGCCAAATGTCAGATGTCGATGTCAGTTACAAACTTGAAGAAAACTGCAAACAAAATACCAGAATAGAAAAGAGAAACTTTACAATGGTGCAATCTTATGGCAAAAAAAGGAAAACACACGCAAAAAGAGATGAGAAGAGAAGAGCAGAGAAGAGAAGAAGAAGAAAAATAAATAAAAGTTTTTAATTAAATTGTCGAATTTTTTCAAAAGAAATAATTTTTAGGTGTGTGAAAAAGAAATGCTTCATTTGCAAAAGTATGCGCATAAATTTAGTTTTGTGCTTTTTAACAGCAGCATTATGACGTGTGTGTAGAGGAGTGCGTGAACATTATTTTTTTTTGTTAAACTTTTTCAAACTATTAAATGAAAAATACTTATGGAAAACACTTTACGCACAGTGCAATTTTTCTTCGTTTTTATTAAAAGATGTCAAAAAACTTTGGCCATAAATTGCCGCAATTTGACAGAAATGTTCACTTGATTTTCTTTTTTATTTTCTTTCTAATAAAAAGAACAAAAAATAGCCAACAGTTGAAGTTTCTTTTGATTTTTATTTATATTTTTTTCTTGTCATTAGTTTAACTTTGACAATATTTAATGCGATCATTAGGACGTGGGATGAAGCAATAAAAAAAAAAACAAAATTCCGTATACAATTTTTGAAATAAATATGTGTCGAGTAGGTGTTGGATTGTTAATGACTTCATTTTAGATACCATTTCGTTATTATTTTCTTTATTCTTTCGTTCAGTTTAGTTTGCAATTTTTCGTATCTGCAATAATGCAAGTTTATTTAATTATTTCTTTCATTGTTGTATAAGAAACGTGAATGGAATAGAACTGTCATGTATGGGCCGGCACTACTCAACTGCGTTCGGATGTGTCCATGTTTTACGCCGGTACATGCCCGTAAAGCCCAACCCGACGGTGTTTTGCACACCGAGTGAAGATAATGCGCCCACTAACGCCACCATACATATGCCCGCGAACATGATTACCAATTCAAGACAACTTAATAGAACATGGCCTCTCACTTAGCTCCTTCCGATATATGGGTCACAGTCACGGTTGCAATGCAATTGCACACCGAGCAAAATTTTATCTCCCCGCCATTTGGGCTTAAACCACAGCCACCACGTTGTTCACACAAGGGGGCCTCACCAATTGGCAGGCAGGAAGCATGGTTCCTGGGTCGCCTGACACTCGTGGTAAAAGATTTAACACACAAGAAATCCAAATTTCTATTCAATTCTATTCAATGAACGACTTTGCAGCTATAAATTGCAATTAATCAAACAAAAATTTCACAAATTGCACGTAAGTCTTCGGTCAGACTTCGTAGCCGTAGTCAAATCATAAGCCGTAGGGATCGCCAGGTCGTCAAGAAGGGAAAATATATGGCAACAAATCAAATCCGTAGTCCAAATCGTAGTCCATAGACAGGCCAGGTCGCTCATAACAATAAAAGCACCCTTCAAAATAAACTCAAAAAACTAAAACTTCAATACCAACATGAAATAAAACAGCCCAATAGGCCCCTGAAATTAAAATAATAACAAAACCTCACAAAACGGAAATCGCAGTAACATAAAGCTGAAATCCATTGCCCAGCAAAAATCAACAAATGCAGTCACTGTAAAAGCACTAAAGCAGATCAGAACTGTAGACTTCAGCACAACAGGAACCGGCCTAAAACTACAACGGCAAGGCACAAATCACACGAATAACCGTGCAGCGACCCGCACCTACTCCCTAAGCCGTCTAATCCTAAATATTCGAGAAGCGAATCATCCATATCACCAGACAAACCACGTGTGTAATCCCACCCGTCACAGTACGAGAAATCCATATACCCGTAAAATCCCTAATGTCGTCGTAAAGCCGACACACACTCAGTCAATATGTGCCGCCAATCCTCCTACCCGTCCTCACAGCGACAGTTAGCAGGACCAGCCAGGGCGGCTTAACTGCGTACAGTAGATGCCGCACAGACTTATTGGTGACTGTAGACTAGCCAACTCTATTAACTGTTTTATTAGAACACCCGTTATGAATAAACTTTTGCGCATTTGGTTGTTTTTTTTTGTTTTTTTTCTTGTTGTCTTGGACCGTCACTCAGGGGATGACCACTACACATGCGATGCATTGTGCTGGAACTAGGAAATTAGGTTATGGGAAGGAGAATAGAGGGAGAAGTGTTTATTGACATTTGATTAAATCTTCCCAAGCTAAAAGTGACAGGAAACACCTCTGCGGGTAGTCTATTCCACATACGTGCCGTTCGGCCAAAAAACGAATTTTTAATTAGATTTCAACCTATCACGAAAAACGCTGAATCAATTAACAGTTCTAATTGAAAAAAAATTTTAAATTTGACCAGTTTGATTGCACTTTCTTGAGAGAACACCAAAATTCAATTAAAATAAACGTGGATTCAATTAAATTATTAAATTTTTTGCAATATATTTATTAAGCTTGATGTCTTTTTCTTTTATTTTATTTGGTTTTATTATTCGATATTTCGTTAACAGCTTGTTAACATTATCAGGAATAATAGGAAATTATAATTTTTTGAAATATAAAAATATTTTTGAAACATGTCACAAAATTTTTGTTATAAAATTTGATTGAAAATTAAAAAATTAAAAAATGTGTAGTAGTAATATAGGCGCATATAAATATAACGAATTCTAAACCTAAATAAATATATATACATATATACATACACATATATACATATACATACACACATACACACATACAATATAGACCGACTAACATGTATAATAATATATATGCACATATGTACACATATATAGATACATACACAAATATAAACTTTCTTAACAAGTTCATACAAATCTATATAAATACACATATACAATGCACACACACGTACACATATACATATGTATATACATACATAAATTATGTATATACATACATAATAATAAAAAATAATGTTTTTTTTTTTATTTTTTTGTATATACATACATACATATTTGTGTATGTATGTATATAAGTGTACATATGTGCATATATGTTTATATATATACATGTTAGTCGGTCTATATTGTATGTGTGTATGTGTGTATGTATATGTATATATGTGTATGTATATATGTATATATATTTATTTAGGTTTAGAATTCGTTATATTTATATGCGCCTATATTACTACTACACATTTTTTAATTTTTTAATTTTCAATCAAATTTTATAACAAAAATTTTGTGACATGTTTCAAAAATATTTTTATATTTCAAAAAATTATAATTTCCTATTATTCCTGATAATGTTAACAAGCTGTTAACGAAATATCGAATAATAAAACCAAATAAAATAAAAGAAAAAGACCTCAAGCTTAATAAATATATTGCAAAAAATATAATAAAAAAGGTCAATTAATAATATAATTAAAAATTAAATTATTAATTTAGAAAATAAATTTTTCTGAGCAAAAACTTAATTATTATTCTTTCTGTGAGTAAATAAAATTTTTATTTTTAAATTAAAGAAATTCCACTACTTCAGTGTTTCGTGCAATAAGTTCCTTTCCTTAATGTGATGAAAATGTTTCGCTACTTTTTGGAAAAATTATTATTTCGAATAAAGAAAAACTTTTGTTTGTTTTATGTCCAATCGTCAGGTACGTACCTGACTGAGCCAATTATATGTTTTGCCACTAATTAAGTTTTCTGTTTATTTCATTTTCTTTTTTGTATTATTTCTTTATTTGTGGTCCTTTGTATTCCATTGTTTCCTTGTAAACACTTGGATTTGTGGGTTCAGCATGTTACTACAGACATGTGTGTGTGTGTGTGTGTGTGTGTGTGTGTGTGTGTGTGTGTGTGAAGTCGAAAGTTCCTGTTTACACGCACTCGTATTATTTGCTTATTTATTTGCTTTATAGCTGTCAGAAACACTTGTTCGACAGTGTCAATTTAACATATTCCTTGGTAATTATTAAATATAATTTGTTATATTTATTTAACATGTTTCTTGTGAAAACATGCTGAATAAAAAGAAAGAAAAAACACACCGATGGCACTTAAACACACGAGTGCTGGTAGATTTTTATTTGTTTATTTTGCTAAAATTGCTAAGCCCAATACAATTTAATCGTAAGACTTTCGTAAAGCATAACAATGATGAAATCTTTAAGGAAGTAAAAATATGAACTGCTTTTATAAAATAAGTTCAAACTAATGCAGTGTGAGATTTTCGCCATTATTGAGCTCAATATTCCATACAAAATTTAAATTAAGTTATTGCGCAATAACTACGAAATTGTTATAAATACTGAGTAGAACTTGAAATGCAACCCTGCTCACAAGTTGGTTAACTGGGAAGTCTGTTCAGTGAAAAGAAGTAACTCTATGCAATGGCAAGCCAAATGTGTCAAAACAAGGAACCTGGATCAGCACTCGCGGGATGACCCCTACACATGCGATGCATTGTGCTGGAACTACAGGAAAGGGATACTGAGAGTGATGACAATTCTGCTATTGCGCGTTTCTTCTTTTTATAGCAGTGTTGCAGCGCTTCTGATTTCAGAGAGACGTATTAAATTTTGAAGCTTCGCTTCAGTACCATTTTCAGTAAATATTTTACTTCGCCGGTGCTACACTATACAAACGAAGGAGGGCGCTCTGATGTGCCAGTGCATTGGTTACAGCTGAAACTGTTCAGTGCTAGATGTTTTTTTGTTCCTTAGTCTGTAACTGGGTTCGAATCCAGGACTTTTTCGTTTTGTAGTTAACGTGCAAACTACTTCGCTATTTGGAAATAATGGACATTATTTAAAGTGCAGATAATTAATTGCAATTATCGCTTTAAGTATTCAGAAATGATAAGGAAAAAGCAATTTGTTTCTGACTCACACTCCCATTGAATACTAAGCTGGAGTGTTTGCTGGGTTAAAGTGCTGTAACAAGCACATATTACTTTCGTTGTCTTGAAGCTTCCAGTTACGTTTTCAGGTGAATTTGAAATTTGAGAACGGGTATGGATTTGTAAAACGGTACGTTTAGAAGGAAAACAACAAAAGGAATAAAGGCTTAAGGTTAAATGGCACTGGCACAAATATTTATATGAATAAATCGTGATTCTTCCTTTTGGCTGCTGTTGTAACTTTTTGGTTGTTTGTTAGCGGCAAGAAGCAAAAAGAAAATCGTCATTTTTTTAACAAAATAAAAGAAGAATATTTGCACAACCAAAGTGTAAAAATAAATATTAAAATTCATTGTACTCGTTGTGCCCGTAACTCACGTCATTCTATGGCTGAGACTTTACGAAAAAGAAAAAAAATAAATACAAAACAAGTGTAATTTGCATATGTACATATGTGGTGCATGCTTAAAGGTAAATACGTAAATTTATTCAAATAAATATACATGATCGGGTTGATATACGAAATGAATGGCCTTTCACAGTGACAATATGTTTCACTTTGGTGTTTGCTTTGGATTTACGGATTAAATTTGTAATGTTTATTATACTTGAGACTTTTGTTGTCTGTTTCTTTTTATCGCTTTTCATATGATATGTTATGAATATTTCTTTAATCTTAAATTCTATTGGTATACTTTTCTTAATAACAAAAAAAAAAGAAATTGACAAGCATGTCTCTGATTTTGTATTCGTACCGCAATAGAGTGCATGAAAAGAAATAGAACCAGGTAATTCAATCGAATAAAATATACTGGTTCAGCGAAACTCCACATCATTTACAAATCATTCCAACATCACTTAACCCAAGACAGTTGAAAAGACGTTTTTTTAACTGCCTGGCAGATGATGTGGCACAATATCGTCCAATTGCTTAAATACACTCAAAGCAACATTTGAATGCCAACAAAATATATGGTTTCGAATGGAAATGAACTGGTTCAATTTAGATGAAGAATGATGTGTTCCCATTTAAGAAAACTACTCGTCATTTAAATGAGTGTTTAGAACCGTTGAATATTCCATTATTTAGATGGGGTTTAACATGTGTTAATGGGTTCCTGTAGCACATTTAACAATACTTTCCATGAGTCTAGGCCTTAGCCACTGAAACCTTCCTACAACAACTGACACACTAATGCACATCAGAAAAATGCGAGATGTCTTTTTTTTTTTGTTTTTTTTTTTGTTTGATTTTAGTCTGAAACTGGGATTGAACCCAGGCCAGTTTTTGTTTTTGTAGTCAACGTGCAGACTACTTCAGCCATCGCCACCCTCATTTATAAAAATTTCCCACACCTGGCAATACTGTTGTGCACTTTTGATACATCTAGATACGGGATCCTATTTGTATGCAAAATTTCAAAAGAATCTGTAAAAAATAAAAAAATTTCCAGATCTGGCAACCCTGCTCTCTCGTCTACCCAAGAGCTCGAAACCTATTGTGCATTGAGCCGAACCGGTGTTGGAAATTTCAGCTCGATAGCATTTCGAACAAATGCACAAACGATTTCATATAATCGTATATAGATGAATGAAGTTAGTTTTGTTCGCTGTATGTTATTATGTGTCACTCTGTAGCTTGTTTATGTGGCGTGCTTATACTTCTCTTTATATTCTTAATCATTCCGAAAGAAACAGAACGAAGAAGAAAAATTGTACATTCTTTGCGTGTCCAATTGATTTGCAACATATTTTAAGTATCTCTTTGCATAATTTTTATGTTTTTAAGAAGTAAAGTATATTAATTTAAGTTAAACAAGCAGTAGAAGGAAGAGTTGTCTTGAGGCGAAGATGCAAAAAAATAACAACGGAATCTCTTAATTGTAATTGGAAGCATGTCACATTGTAATTCATTTCCATCATATGTGACATAAATTTGAAGCACTTTGTCAGAGAAAAACAACAGCAAAAAATAAAATATGTTTATTGGGTCTCTTGTGTCCAACAAATTTAAGTATTTTTGTTATTGAGTTAAATCGTACCGTATCATTATATGTGCAGGACTATTTGTCGTATTCATACGACACTTGGCTGATTTTGAGGAAAAAAATAAAATATTTCATCATATCCATGGATGTCTGCTGAAATCGTAAACTATTTATGGAAATTTATTATCGTTGTTGGCGTGATGAGCATAAAAGTCTTTTGTCTGGACTTTATTGTGGCCTTGTAGACTTGAATGTATTTTTCAATTTGCATCTGGCAAGAAATTCTTTCGTACTTCGTACCATGAAATTATTTTCAAGTTCAAGGCCAAAAGCACCAAAAAGTTC
Source organism: Dexiosoma caninum (assembly GCA_963924685.1). NCBI lineage: Eukaryota > Metazoa > Arthropoda > Insecta > Diptera > Tachinidae > Dexiosoma > Dexiosoma caninum. The sequence continues at coordinate 123,829,034 of OZ004725.1, read as the reverse complement.
CTTCAATGTTTTAAAATTTTACAAAATCCCTGTGATATTTATTTATTGCCAACATTCACTGGCTTTTTATTTAATAATAAATTTCACAACTCGAAATGTCTGTAATCAAAATATATTCAATAGAATCTTTTTAAACCAAATAGTTTTAACCATGGCTAAGTCACACCACTTCAACAACCACAAAAATCTTTGTATGTTGTGAAAATAATTCTTAAAATTTTGACATTAAACAGTGATAAATAGTCTTCAGCTGGAGTTATAAGTTCACCTGATATGAATTCGCCTTGGTTTTAACAGTCATTTATTAAAAAAAATATATATTTTCCTTTGAATTTTTTCCACAAAATTTTTTTACAAGAATTCTTGATCATACATTTTTTAAGGAATTTTTTTAATAATTTAATGAAAGAAATTTTATTGGGAAATTTTCTAATAAAATAAATTTAATGATCAAAATTTCCCGAAAAGAATTTTTTTACAAAAATTTAAATTTTTTATAACTTGTCATACGTTTTTTTATGGAAAATACTTTAAATCTTCTATTTTAAATTTAACCCATTGAGTATCGTACTAAAATTATTGAATTTTAAGAATTCTAAGTGATTTTTGCGAACAGATGTACAAAGTGGCGGAAAAATTTTGACTCGACTGTATTTTTGTTGAAAAAATCAAAAAATTTAGTTTTGCCTTTCGTTTATATATTTTTTATGGATAAATTTTCTGTTTTAAATAGAGAAAAGGTGCCTTCTTTCCCTAGTACAAGAGCATTAGTCTTATCAATATGGAGATGCGAGTTCGATTCCCGCCTAAACCCTGGGTGTTTCTGTCGTTCTCCTTCGGCGAGTAAGGGCCACATAACGTCACCTAAGTAGAGAAAATAATATCAGGCAAATGGCCGCCGCCAGAATTGGTGATCATACGAGTCCGATTTATGGCATTCTCCGTTCATCTTGCCTATAACCCACGTTGGGCCGTTTTGAAAATTTTATTTTCCCTGTAGCACCGTATTATACGTAGGGTGTTTTAAAACCGCAAGACAGTGAACGGGTTAAAGTTGTATATGGAAAGTTGCATATCCCTGCAAGAATTTACTTTTCGGAAACTAACACAAACACACACAAAATCTATAGATTCTGAAATTTTTATATACGAAACTTTGAAATTCTGCATTTTCTTGGATTCTTAAAAACGTGTTTTTGTTTTTTTTTTGTTCAGTTTATTCTCCAGTGTGGCGAGCAATAAATTATACAGAGCGCCGGAAATACTGTCAAAAAAATGTGATAAAGTTTTTGCATGCAGAGCAATACATGAGTGTGTGTGTGTAGGTGGGTGTGTCAGTGAATGGATGCGTGTGTGTAGCAGTACAAGAGCAGTAGAAGAAAAATGGCCACAAAAATGCTACACATATATTTTGTACACCTTTATTTACCTTTGACAACTAACGAAAATTCTAAATAAATTTATATTTTTATGGCAACGGAGAAGTTTATTTTAGCTCGCAGGAGACACAATCAAAACTTTATGTAGAAAAAAGAAGAAAAAAAAATACTATAAAAAAAACTATAAAAGAAACTAAGAAACTAAATTTGCAAATATCGCCTGGAGATATTTCTTGTCTATGACAATAACGAAATGCTGAAATATAGGCCGCGTAAGATTAACCGAATGCAGTTCATTGGAAGAAATTATTCCTGTTTTGAATTTAATTTATATAAATATTTTTTCAATATGCTAAAGGAAAGTGTTAAACAAGTAAAAAATTATGCAACTTCTAATGGTCATGGTGGAAGACAACATTTGATTATTTTACACTGGAAAAAAAATATCCTTCCTTAAATTTTCTTCATTATAATAATGAAAGTTTTCATCAGTACAATGATCAATTTCATTAAATACATAAAATCGTTCAACCTCTACTCTTTAAAAATTTTTCACAGTTAATTATATTAATGAATATATTTTCATAACCTAAACGAGTTTTATTTTTAATAAATTTATGATGAACTATAACTAAAGCTGCTTAATATTTTTCTAACTTAAGGCTAAGACTAATTAAATTAGCAGCTCATTTGCTTTAACGTGTTTTATATTTGGCATTTCATGATCTTTTACAAACACAAATTAAAGTGTCTTAAATGCAATGAAAGTATTTCATGAATACAATGAATTATTCTTCATATCAAACAATGAGATTTGCGATTCGTTTTTATTTAGATTTTTTTCTGTTTGTATATTTGGTATTTTCAAAGACTTCTTGTTTGATTTTTTAGCTTTTTCAAGAAAGTCTATTGATGAGTTGTGCAACGAAATGTGCATACACACAGAAAAATGTCATTGTAAAAACCACCAAATATCATGTAAATTTTAAATTTTTAGCTATCTTTACGTCATGTTGAGTATATTTATGAGCGTAGTCGATTTAACAATAAATTAAGTTAGAAACAGCGTAACACATCCTGTTGAATCCAACTTGTATAAAAATAAAACAAAATGGTTTCGATTTTCCATGATTTTATTGTTAATTTAATACCAAATTAATATTAAATTTATCGCGAGTCAGAATGAGTTACGATTATTTATTTATATTCGTTATATGGTTAACGTAGTCTGGTGTATATTTCGTTGAAGCCACTCATCAGTAGACATTAACCCAAATTCTTGCAAAATCTAAATAGAAATTCCCAAAAAGTCTTTGCGAATTACGCAGTATAGAAACAGAAAAAAACTTCTTGAAGTAGTTGCAAGCAGATTTAAGTTTGATTTAAAATTTTTCATTCATTTATATAACATTTTCCAATGTTAATTTTGCCAGATTCAATGTTAATTTTACATTAGTCGGTCCGAAAAATACGAAAATCTTAAATTTCTCTGTTTTGGTTTAGTAGAGCGGAACTTTGCGTTAACATGAGAATTCTTTAATTTTGATATAAAACAAGATTCTATCTAAGTATTTAACATTGTGCGATTTTATTGTTACTACGAAAAATATTAAATTAAATTGTGTTCAAGTAATTTTGAAACTCTTTACTTCCAAATTAATGCGAATCAATGTTAAATTCAAATCACTCTTTTTACAGTAATTCAACATGATTTTAATTAGCATTTAGTCATGTTAATTTTAACTTTAAATTTCTTGCTGTGTGTGTACATGCAGACTAGCTTAAAGATGCAACAAATATGCACACTATATACGTAAGTAGATTTATTCAGGTATGTGATGGAAATCTATCGATTTGAAAAGTAAATCGTCTTTTGAAATCGACAGTAGTGTGAAGAATTTCGGTCGATTTCATATTCCATATTTGTTTCGTTTCCACATATCTTCTCTAAATACAACAACAATCTAAAATTACAACTGTAAAATAAGTAAACATAAGTGAATGTGAGTGACGTTTGTAAAATATTTAAACAAAATATCAAAATAAAATTTGTATCAACATATTTTATCATTTTTATTTTTAAAATGCCTTTTTTTGCTGCGGTTTCGCTAATTCCCTTGGAAGAAAATAATAGGATGAATAGCGAAAATATTCCAAGAAAACGTTTAAGAGATAAATCGGATCACTTAAATTTGCCAGATGAAATGTGGGTATTTAAATTTTTAAATTTCACTTCTATATTAACTAGTATTTATTTAAATAGATTTGTTCAATATTTTCGTTTCAATAAGGACGGATTTATAATCATTTTTTATTTATTTTTATACTTTTTCTGTATATTTCTTTACATTTTGTTCAAGTAAAATTAAACGATTTGAAAATGAATTTAAACTGGCATTATCGAAATGCGTCACATGTTAAAAACGTCTTTTTTTTCAATGAAACAAGATGGAATATGAAATCGTCAAAACAAATCGTCACATACAAATTCATCACACTATGTGTCGATTTCAAAACGTTTTAACGCCGAAAACGATTTTCATCACATACCTGATTATTTCATATGAAGAATATTTCATTGTATTGATGAAATACTAGTCATTGCATTTATGACTACAAAATTATTTCATATTCATAAAGTTTTCATCAATTTTATGAATTAAATTCGTTTGTGTTATGCAATAACATCATTATATGAACTAAACATTAACATTTTCTGTATGACAATGTTTCGTTAAACTAAACAAATAGTTTCATTACATTTACGAAATGTTCACAAATCTAAATAAACATTATTCATTGATCCAATCTCGATGAATTTAAATATTAAATTTCATAGTATCAATGTCAAAATTCATTATATGCTTGACAATATTGTTTCAGTTTAAACTGAATTAAAAATGAAATCTCATTCATTATTTAAAAAGCTGTTATTTACAGAAAAGCCAATTATTAATCTAAACGATTAAGTTTAAAGTGTCTCGCAAGTATTTCTAATCGCTTTAAATTACAAAAGTAAGTAAAATAATTTTTATTTGCCAAGAAAGCGTCAGCAGATATACAATCTATGAACACACACACTCACTCCGTTTATTAACTAACGATAACGATAACGATAATGTAGCATTTGAGCTGATAAAATTTAATATTAAAAAGAATATACAATTTCCTATGAAAAGCTGTTGTGCTGTATAATTTGTTCTATTAGTACCTTTCACTTGAATACTTATTTTGTTGTATTTCATTGAAATCTTTGCATGCGAGGGAAAAAATCTTGGCTTATCTCGCTTCCATTCAATTAAAAAAATCTTATTTGAAAAATTCTTTACTTGCACAAAATACCATCACGCATTTAGCTATTGAATTCCTTCTGAAAGCTAACAAAGAAAAGCTTCCTCCTTCAGACACCAAAAACATTCAAGCATTTCAGGATATACTCGTATAAGTAGAAACGAAATCTCCTAAACAACCCCCAACAACTCCCAAGACATTGACATTCCCCAATAGACACGGATATTGCCAGCGATGCAATGCGAAACGTAACATAATTGATTACGTGCTGAATGATCCCTTAGGATTTATTATGTATGCACATAATAAAAGCAGAGAAGCTCCCACACTCACGCATACATACACACATACACACACTCTCACAAAGCCATACAAATTCAAACTTAAAAGCGAACAAAATCTCCAGCATTTCTTAAGCAAATTCGGTGGGAAAAAATCTAAGCGCAAAGTGGCAAAAATATTCAACGTTCAAATTACAAAGAGAAAATTACAAACACTCATTTGAAAAAAAAAAAAAAAAATTAAAAGAAATAAAAATGGGAATTCTAGCAAACAGGCGGAAGAGTGGGGAAAAACACTTAAGGAAAAATAGCTTAAAGAAAAGCAAAAATCAAATAGCATAAAACAAAATATCGAGAATAGGAATATTGCAAAAATTTATAAGGCAAATTCTTATTGAAAAATATATATGTATATAAACTAGATTAACCCGGTACGGTTCGCTGCCTCCACACCAATTTATCTAATCTCAGCCGCTTTTGTACATATAGAAGTGAAATTCTTGTTCCCATGAAATTTTCATTCCCTGCAAAGTGAAAATTTGTATCATGAAGTTCTTGAGGAATTTTATTCCCGTTATCATTCTCAACAAATTTACTGGAGCGAAGAAGATTTGAAAAAAATGAAAATTAATTAAAAATCAAACCAAATTTAATAAAAAAAAATTTAATACAGAAATAAAACTTCATAAGTTTGCATGTGTTAGGTGCGTCGCCGTTACCCACATAAAAAGCAGTGCATTTGAAAAGTACCTGAATGCAGGAATTAACAAAAGTTTGAAAATTAATGAATTTAAAAAATTAAATTATAAAAAAGTAGCGTCCATTTATTCTGCCTTTTAGATTTCTTTCAGTTCTTTTCTGAAAAATATGTGTTATTTTACAAGTGAAACGTGTTCTTTTCTCACAATGTTCCCCTTAAAAAGAAAAATAATGCCACATGTACAACAGGCATTATAATTGAAGGGCCAAAGGGCCACTATATTAGTTTTGTTATTGTTTCTGTAAAAATTTGTTATTTTTTACTTCGTGTCTCGTAATAGTTTTTACATTTTACATTTATTGTTATAGAATATTTTGACTTTATTGTTTTATGCCGAACCATTTGTTCTTTTGTAAACGTCAAATATTTAACACTACTTAAAATTAGGTGAACATTTAACAATGTTGGCAAACCACATGTAACACTTACGATACACTTTTTTTTCTGGAAAAGAAATCCCCAGTAATTAATCCGTAAGAGACCACCAAAACCCGGCCACCATGTCTTCGTCCACATTGTCAAAACGCACTCAATTGGCATTTTATTTATTATTTATGTAACTTTGAACAATAATAACTGAACTTGATGTAAGAAAAAACATTATTTATCAAAAAATCTAAAGCAAAAAAGGATTTAATAACATTTTATATGCAATTCCCCAACAAAAATGTGGAATTTTAAGTAATATTTTCTCATCCGAAATTTAGAAAAAAAATAAAAAATAAATAAATTCGACGCATAGTGTCAGTGAAATAACAAATAACTGAGTGCATAACAAAATCTACAATAGAAAAATAAGAAGAAAAAAAACTATAAAATCGATAGAACAAACGAGATGAACCAACGAAATGACATTTATCCAGCGTACAAAAATTGCCTTTCAGGTCAGCGGAAGAATGAAACCTTCTTAAGTTCTCCATAGAGAATAGCAGCCCTAAGAATAAATAATAGTAACAATAGAAAAATTATAATAGTAGCCAGCAAATACGGAGAATATGAAGGACGAAAAAAATGTATTCACTGAAGAGTCTTAAAAATTATAATTTTTCTAAATACTCGTAGCAACGAAATTAACTATTGAACAGATATAAAATTTGAATGCATGCTTGACATTCAAGTTCAAAATTTAATTCATGCAATGGAATTTTGTGGCAAATGGTTGTGTGCAACATTTCAAACTGCTGCACAGTGGGGTTTTCGACACCAAAAGAGGAAATTAAATCTCTTTATAATTTTTTTTATAAATTTTTTGCTCAATATCACATATAGAGAGCAACATGCAAATTAAAAAAAAAACATTGACGGAATAGGACTGTGGAAAGGGCTACTCCGCATACAATCTAATTAATAATTATCTCGTATCTGTTCTTTTTCCTTTTGCTAGCAATATTCGTTCTCGAATGTTTTATCCGAAATACTAATTTTTGCTAATTGATTACTTTCGTCTGTTATGGTCAGGCGGGTTAATGTGCTTTCCCAAATACAAATTTTATGCCCAGAGGTCATTCGGCAAGCGTAAAACCGAATCCTATTACAACTTTAACCACTGATGGCGGGGCCATCCATACACAGTGTCCGGCGTTCAGTAGGTTTGCCTTAAATATTGGTTGGTTTTTTCGGCCAATATTACCCAGTGTGCTTCACGCAGAGTTGCATTTGCTGCCAGTGCAGTTTCTAACAAAGCCACCGGGGTTGCATAAAACCTAATATTTAACAATGCTTTTCAATTTCACTACACTGCAGAAGACTCTCTCTTTACTCTCTCTCCATCATAATTTTCGTTAATATTTTAACTCTCTTGAAAAGTTGTTGACAAGAAATGCCAAGAGGAAACAACACTGTCAAGACCATCTTTCTTTCGTATATTTAAATATTTAAAACTAAATCATTGTTATACATTTTCCTAAACATGCATATTCTTTTTTTTTTTTAAGCAAATACTAAAACTCTGGAACTGTATTGTATAGTTTTTCTACGCGCTTCTTCAATTTGCTTATTTCTTTTTTTTCTATTATTTTTTGCTTGTCTCCAGCCTTTTAGTGGCATCGCATTATTCGAACTTAATTTTCTACAAGATTGACCATCAATGTTGCAGCAGTATCATAAACTATTAAAGTGTCGCTTTTTTTTTCTGTAGTCACATCTTAAATATTTCCTTTGAACGAGGGCTTGAATTTGAATAGGTTTTTTTTTTTTTGCAGAGGAATTCACCAAAATGACAACGAAATATTAAAATATCTACTCGTACAAACTTATTTGAAAAGAATTTTTCTTTCTGTATTACTTTTGCTACTTCAACCAACTTTCTTTTCTGTTCATTTAAGTGCTAGAGGGATTTGTGAAATGATAAAATCAAAATGATTTTTCCAGCTAAAGATGAAAGGAAAGAAGTGCAGAAGGAACAACTGCATATTGAGAAAATAATCCGCGTTAATATAAATTGAAAAATCTCCGGTTTATTCACAGCGGCGTCAAGCGAATGGTAAATTTAAAAATGAAGTTGCAATTACTATCAAATTGATTATAAAATAAATATTTTTTTTTTATTATTTGTGTTGGGCTTAGCTTTGTCAATTTAAGACGTGCACGATCATCAATGATACTTCAGGCTGCGGCTTCTTTCTAAAACCAAAAAAAAAATTGTTTTTAACTCTTTTATGTTTTTGAGCTTTTTAATAAAAATTAAAAATGAAAAGTTTTTTAATTATTATTTATTTCTCAATGTTTCGCTACCAAATAGGTAGCATCGTCAGGAAATAATAATTTGTATTAACAAAAATATTTTTTTTAAAATAAGGAAAAGAAAATATTTTTGAAAGGAAATGAAAATTTTTTTTTCATTAATATTAAAAATATTCTTTATACACATGTATAAATGTACATGTATACATAAATAAACAAGTTTTCAAAATTATTTTCTTTTGTACATAAATTTAAATAAATTTAAATTAATTGTAAATAAATTTAAATTAAAAATATTATTTTTATAATGTACTAGTTAAAATCCGGCGTGCTTCGCTACAGCTATTTAAATTAAAAAAAAATTCAATATAAGCATATGTTCATGAACTTTTATTGAAAATTTTTACCTTTTTTTCTGATATAAATGCAGAACTTCAAGCATTATGACGTAATTAGCCAAAATGCATCAAAAAGTAGATTTTGAATATTTAGCTTGTGTGGGTGGTATCACGCCCACTTGTCCAATTCCAACAAGTTTTGGACTGCTAATTTGTACTGAGTATTAAGTTACTGAGACCAAATACCGAAACTTTAGCTTGAAGCGCTCTTAAGATATAATGAAATGAATATTTTGTTTGTATGGGAAAGAAATACTTTATAGGCATTTACCTTATATGGGCGTGGGAACGCCCATTTGGTTTTTTTTAATTTTATATAACCACAGATATACAGAAAGACAGTGTGAAAATTCCAAGAAAATCGGTTCAGCCGTTTAGCTGTCCATAAGGCGCAATCACATATTCAAACATACATACACACACACATACAAAGAATGTAATTTTTTTATATAAGATGTATGTATAACAACTGAGTAATTTTTGGTTTCTCAAAAATGCAATAATAAAAAAAAAATAAAAAAATAATATATTATCATGATTCAAAATGTCATGAACTACACGTCACTTTAGTTTTTAATGGATTTTTACTGGAGCAGTCTATTTTTATGTTTACGAAAATCCTTTATTCTTCGTTTTAGCAGTGTTTAAATGCTTTTGTAAACTTTAAACTTTGCTTAAGTGAAAGGAAAAAAAAACAAAACAAAAACGCACATTTTAATTTAACGTTAATCACTCTTTGGCCGCTTTATTTACCTGGTACAATGTAAATATTTCTGTGACCTCCCTCCAAATAATGCCAGCTTAATTACACCCACGTCTGTTCTATGGAAAATAATTTTGTTTTTCAACACCCGAATGTATGAACAGTAAAGTGATATTTACTAAATCAAAATTGCCAATTAGCAAATATTCCATTAATTTTATACACAAATTATAACAATTACACGCTCCAATAAGCCAACATGAATGTAATTTTACGCAGATCCCAGCGAACCAAACAACAAAATAACAGCAACAACACAAAAAAAATATTTAATGAATGAAAAATGCATTTTCAATCTGCTTTTCATGTTTTATTATGCACGAGTGTTATGTTAATATGAGTAGGTATACGGTAGTGTGTATGTGTTCGTTGTTTGTATGTCGTACAAATACTTTTTAAAAAACACTTGAAAATTGCATCGATAAATTTTTATTTCTATACATTTTTTATTAATTTTTTTCTTGAAACCGAACAACAATGAAAACACAACTAACACGTATAACAATGGATGAGTAGAGTTAGTTTGCTCCTAAATATAGGCAGCATTTTTCAAAGGTTATTGCAGCCTAGGTACACACTTGCTCATTTACTCAAACAACGTTATAACTCAAGAAAGCCAGTTGTGCCTTAAATGTGTCTATTTTATTCCGACTTGACGCTAAACTGTTGGGAATTTTTTCATAATTTTTGAAATATATAGTCCTTATATAGTATGCAAATATAATCAATGATTAGTTTTTATAACTTTGTAATACTTCAAGAATTTTCAGGACACGCACAACTGATGCATGTCGGTCTAATTTTTAGCTGCAGCAGCTGATTTCAATTGCTTTGAAACATTAAAATTTATAGTTTTTGTTAGTTAAAATATGCACACTTCACTATTTGTTAACGATTAGTACTTTTGTAATTGAATATACAACTTACTTCTGCGGCTTATTTTGACGAAACTGAAATGTGACGCAAAAATTTTGAAATAATTTAAGTAACGGTTAAGCGAATAGCAGAATAATGAGAGAAACAAACATAAAGAATAATCAGCGCAAACGATGCATTCCGGTCTATTTGACATTGGTTAAGTAGAAGCGAAAATATTGAGACCGAAACCCATCCGCAGAATCGATGCATCACGGATGCATCGTCGACTTTGACAATTGCAATAAGGCCTCATATTCCCCTTTCTGAAGAGCTGAGCTTACAAGCAGTTTTCGAAGAAATTTTTACTCTAAATAAAACACAATTGTAATAATAATTTTACGCATTACTTTTTTCCAAACTATTTAACTTATTCAGAAAAATTTTTTTACTAAAAGAAAAAAACATTGAAATTGATTTAGGAGGGGTTAGCTAGTTCCTGTGCGCATTTCACTGTTGCCAATGCATATATTCAGGAAACCTTTAACAAAAATTTTCGTAGAGCAACTGCAGAGATTATATTAAAACTTCATTTAAATAAATGAGAAGTTTGAGCAATATTAGAGCTGAAGCAATAACGCAATGTTATTCACCCAAAATGTTCCTTTCTTTGAGTTATGACGTTATTTAAGTAAATGAGGGATATGCATACATACAGCTTTATATACATACATACATACATACGAGTATATATTAATATTTATATAACGAAGTTGTTGTTTGAATGTATGTATGCATGTGAATTCAAGTGTTTGGTACTTAATGTAGAGTAGCATTTATTACAAAGTCATGCAACGTTCTGCATAAATAAAGAGGAATCCAAAAATTCATAAAAAAACGGAAATGATGAGACGGCTGATGTTATGAAAATGAGAAAATCAAATCATTAGCGTTTATCTCTGGTTCCAGCACAATGCACCGCATGTGTTGGCGGTCCAAGATAAAAAAAATAAAAAAATATTAGAAAGAGATAATTAAATCTTCAATTCACAAGCTCGTATTAACGTCGATCATGAATTGCATGTGTAATCGTTTTATTATACAGCATTGTATTTTCCTTTAATGTTATAGAAATTATTCTGCAAAGAATGTGAGAAAATTTCGCATCGAAAAAATTATTATCGTTTTGTGAAACACAGGAAGAGTCAGAAAAAAAGGTAATGTTTTCATGTTTTTTGTAAATTTATTTTAGTTTTTATATGAATTGCCCTGTGAAAAAGAGAATAATCATTCTCGACGCGAAAAATTCTCACAAGTGACAAAAATGAGTCACTGATTATCGTATTGAATTTTATATGTTTTTGAAAAAGTTGTATTGAGGCCATGTCTGGGAATATTAAAATTTTTTGGTTATGTAAAGTACGTGTAAACTAATACCTGAAATTAAATTCTTATCAGTGATAAATATATATTTAATTCATTTTAGTTCAATTGTCAAACTATTTAAAGCAAAATTGGTTATCGTGACAAATTTAACAACTAATTCGTATCAAATTTGAACTTCCATATCTGCTTTAATTACCTGGAATAAAATTAAATGAATGCCAAAAATTTTTTTTAAATAAGAAAATATAAATAGAAACAAAAATATGATAAAATAGCGATACTGCGCACAGAAAAATATCATTGTAAAAAAATTTTACAGGGGTGTGTGCTTAATCAGGGTTCAGTTTCATATCACATTCACAAAATGTGATTTTTCAGAAGACGCCTGTATAAATCGAAAAAAGATTGAATGGAATAAGATCAGAAATGATTTGAATTTTGGAAAATCCTTTGTAGATAAATTCGTTTGTAAATAAACACCGATTTTAACATTCATTTTTATGCTTGAGTATATCAGTAGGTGCTGGTTTCCATGTACATACATACATGTGTATGTATGTGTTTGCCCAAGGATTCATTTACACATACATTTATTAACTATTTGCATTATAGTAGTTGTTGCTGACGTAGTGGTTAAATGAATGAAAAAATATTGCTCATACAAAATATTGCCTGAATAATGTTTTAACAAGCATACTTAAAGTTAGTACACACACATATTCGTACATAACTAAAATTATGTGCTTGTGTAAGTGTATAAAAATAATTATACACTTGAAAAAAAAAAACGTTTTTAATATCAAATAAATTTTCGCTACACTTTCAAATGCTTGAATCCAAGAAAATTACTGCATCACATGTGTTACTTGGCCATCTCTGGTTTTGCAGTACCGTAACTTAGGTTAGGTTAGGTTAGGTGGGTAGGTTGCTGGATGTAAAGGTAAAGATAGGTCCCAGCCCACTTGGGTCCAAATTATTATGGTCCCCCTGTTGCGAAAAACTTCCACGTGTTGTAGTGATACAGACAAGAGTCTCTGTTAGGAATCGAACCTAGAATCCCCAACTGATAACTAGCACACTACTCACTAGACTACCGAAGCAACCTAGCGTAACTTATCGGTTTGGGTGCAGCAAAAACATGCATGTTAAAAAATTTCAGAAAATATTAAATGTTTGACATGAAGAAAAGCGTGTAAAAATGTATTTTCTTGCCGTAAAATTTGCTTTTCTTTACATGCCGTCATGATGAACATCTGGCTTGGTAATCGTCAAACTCACCTCAACCTATACATGTAGTGAGGTGAGGTGAGTTTTATTTTTATTGACCAGCACTCAGGAGATGACCCCTACACAGGTGAGTTTATTAACAATCAGTTTAAAGTCCGGGGCACTTAGAAAATCGTCATACTGCATACTTTGCCTTTTTCAACTGGGATTAACGTACCAACGGATGAGCTTGGCAGAAAGAGTACCTTGTTGACGAATATCAACTCATAGCCAGCCAGCGTTGCGACGACCAAAAAACGTCTGTTGGTAAATTTTAAAGTGTGAACAATATTCACAACATGTCTTACTTTATCAAAATAAGTCTTCAATATTTTTGCACCAGACACAGATTTAAAAAAAAAGATTTAATAAAAATCTATTCAATTTAAATCAAATAATTATTTATATATTTTGGATTTGAATACCGTTTTCTTTTGCTTCTGCTACAGCAGGCTTGAATTTTTTGTTTCAAAAGAAATGATTTTTTAATAAAACGAAGAGCTGTTAACATTGTTACGCAATAAACGTGACATAAAACCTGATTTTAAAACTTAAAAAACAAAATTTAAAACAATTTACACATTTAATGTTAATTACACTAAAAAAGTAACCAAAATGCAAAAAAAAATATTCATATATCCACACTTAAAAGAAATATAAGCAATTTTGGTTGAAAATAACTTGAAACGGCAACGCTGCTCGTAGCTGTCAAACTACTCAACGTTGAAAGTTGGGCAACTTTCGGACTTTCACGCAAACGCACTGAATGTGACAATCCTCATAAGCAAACACGTATTTAACTTAGTTGTCAGTTGTAAAAAGCAAAGTACTAGCGATGACGGACGGATACCATGTGCCCCGGCCTTAAGGTGTTTGGCAGTCGTTCAAACAAATTGTATTCCCTTTTGGAGACCCTCTGACTTTTGCCAGAACTTGTCGCTGGTTTGCCAGGACTGCATATACGAGTAATTGTGATTTTTGCTCCTGTTTTGCAAATTCTTTTTTTGCTGAGTGTTTTTCTGAATTATCGCTAAACACGCATTTAAGAGCAGCATTGATGACATAAAGCTTTTCTATTTATGCTAAACAAATTCAAATATAAATCTATATGCATATACATATATATGTCTACTATTTAGAGCTTATGAAAAGCCATTGTGAAATCGAGTCGATTTCTACAAAGGAAGGAAGTTAAAAAAAAACAAACTTAAAATTTTATACAACGTGACCAATAATTTCACAAATCGTCGTAACTCCGAAAAAATCGTAGTATATCGTATTCCTTTAAAGCCAATCGCTTTATAAAAACAAGGGGAGCTGCTATAGAATTGTTCGAAAAAAACACTGCATCAAAGAAATTCCTTGTTATTTTTACGGAATCTAAACGAGAGCTTCTAAAGGATCCATATGGGAATATTTTGCACTGTTTAAGATCCACATTAAGAAAACACCTTCAGGATTAACAATATATATACATCATGTATTATTTATTATTAATTAATATAAAATTTATAGAAAGGAACAGCCACACCAGAAAGAAACAAATACAATTTAATATTTACATTTTTTAAGTGTTGCCTCCGTATTGTCATTAAAAAAACGCCAAAGAAAAATATACGGTCGCAAACTTAACTCGAAATCGCAAAGATTGTGCATTAATCGCTAAGTTGCCAAGAGATTTTTAGTGCGAAACGTCAATTTTAAGCTGAAAATTTAAAAATTGTTTTTGACAGCTACTTATTTCATACGGGTAACAATATTGGACAATCTGACGCTTTTTGCATTTATCTTAATATGTTTGCACTCTTTGCATCTGATTGATTTCCCCATTACAATATATATTCACTATTTTCAAAATTTAAATAATGCAAGAAATGTGAAGTGCCAAAAGGGCTGATAGTATTGGACTATGTGATCCATTGTAGCTGAAATGGACTGGTATTTAAAGCAACCGTTGACCATGTCATTGAAAACAACAGATTGTACAGAGGGATAAAAATTCCATACTAAATTTAAGTTTTTTCTACTTAATATTAGTACGAGTCGTAATTAAAAATATAATTAAACTATATTATAATATAAAACAAGTCGAAATGGGG
Organism: Dexiosoma caninum; assembly: GCA_963924685.1. NCBI lineage: Eukaryota > Metazoa > Arthropoda > Insecta > Diptera > Tachinidae > Dexiosoma > Dexiosoma caninum. The sequence goes on along the minus strand of OZ004725.1, from coordinate 123,813,874 downwards.
ATTACTTGAGAGATCCAATACTCGAAATTCTTGAAATGGGTACAAAATTCTGAAATTAAGAAAAAAAATCATAAATGCAAAAATTTTTCTCTTCTATTTTTGTATTTTTGTTATTCTCAAAAACTTCGAAAGTTTTTTTAGAATCAAAAAAAAAATTTTTTTTAGATTTTTCAAAGATTTGGTTGAAGTTGTACTGATGAGTTGCAATAATCACCAGCGAAATGTACGCATGGACCAGCTTAACTATATAAAATCTTTTAAACCAGAAGTTAGAAATTCCTGCATGAACCGTATTTTAGCCTTGATTCGCTTTGGGTTTTTCCTTAATTAATCTAATGTTTTAGTTAGAGAGAAGACAGGTGGGGAAGCTTCGTTATATTACAACTCTGCTTTTGCGAGTTTTTTGTTCTTTATAGCAGTGATGTAGCGCCTCTGATGTCAAGGAGACGTATTCAATTGTGAAACTTTGTTTTAGTAAATATTTTACTTCGCTGATGTTGCACAGTACCGGCGAAGGATGGCGCTCTGATGTGCTTGTGAATTGCTATCTGCTGAAGCCGGTACTGTTCAGTGACCAGTGACCATGACTTCGCTACTGAAAGTTTCCGAAAACAAAAGCGTATCAGAAATAGTACGAGATGTTTTTATGATTTAGATCGAAACTGGAGTCGAACCCAGACCTTTGATTGTAATTCAAATTACAAATTGATAGAATGCGAATGCGAAAGTGTTTAAACTCTTTATTTGGTTGTTGGTTGCGTTCTCAACATACTCCTCCTATTGAAAGTAGAAAAAAAGTCAACATAAAAAATTAAACGAGTTGAGCAAAAAAAAACTATAGAAACACATTTTATAGGCATGTAATTGTATAGATTACCAATTCACTTTAATTCATGGCAATTTCCAACGACATAGAAGCCCCACACAATTGTTTTGTTACATGTACTCACTCGTATGTATGTGTAGGTACAGGGAAAAGCATTTATTCCTGCATTTAACTACTGCTTTTCTATTTATGTAATAAACCGCAACAATAACAGCAACAACAAAACGTATTTGCGATTTATGTATCATGGCTGGTTATTATGAGGAGTTCATACGATTGCGTAAACACAACTCAACAAATATTTATGATTTTTATTTACGGTATTTACTTGCATACGAGCAAACCCACACACACTCATACACACACACACACACACACACACACACACATACATTGCTATACATTACTGCACTATTAAACATAATCACAGAGCTAGACGACTACAGGTTACTTATGGGAATGTTTAAGTTCCAGCCCAGCGCTATAGACTGTTTGTGTGAACGTTAGAACAGCGTGAGGCTTAAGGAGGACATTATAAAAAATTAAACATGGGAATACATATCTGCGTGTATGATTTAAGCAATTTCAGTTCGATTACCTATTCATTTATTTATTTATTTTTTAATTTAAAAAATGCTGCAGTCTCCCGGGAGCGAAAAAATTAACTCAGATTGAGCTTAATTCGCATTCTGAAAAAACGCAGAACTGTGTACGAATCACAAAAATTCTGCTGTCAGTGCCGAAAACAGTTCATCTGAATAGCGATTAATATTTGAAAGAAAGGAAGACGTTTTGTTGCTCAAATACCGACGAAGGAGGGTGCTGTAGCACAGAAAAGTGGAAAAAAATAGTTTTTGACTTGACCGGGCTGAGAATGGTATACGGGTCCTTCTGGTTGCAGAGCCAATAGGCTAACTACTCAGCCATCCGTAGCCCCTATATGAGCGAAATTATTTTTATTCTTTTTTCATTACAACTAAAGCGATTGCTTACACACTTTCCCACACATAAACACCACTACATAATTAAGAATATAAATAAATATCTGTGTGTTAGTGAGCAACTAAGCAAGCAGCGTCAACACTTCCGCCAGAATTACCCCCATTAAAATATTCCGTACAAAGGCCACTCACACACATCCTCGTACATTTTTACACAACAACAGACTGCGGAAGATTTTCCAATCCATTTCTCATAACATACGTGTATTGAAATGTATATTTTGATTTCGAGCGATTTAAAGCGACACGGCAATTGTACTCGTGCATACACAGTTTTTATAACTCGCAATTGAATGTACAAGAACAAAAAAAAAAAAAATTATCGTCACAATTAAATAAAAAAAAAAATAAATTTTACTTCAACATCCGCCAAATAAAATTGTGAATAAAATAAGACTTGTGGTTCGAACATTTTTACGTTTAATTAAATATTTGTTTAATGTTGTAGGAAATATTGCTGAATATACGAGGGCTGTTTTTATAATTTCGTGACTATTTCTATAAAAAAAATTTTTTTCTCTGCAAATAAGCGTGTTATTTTTCAACAAAATCTTCTTTCACATCAATAGATTTAGTCCAGCTTTTTTTTTAATTTTTTTATTCTTTTCAAATAATAGGTTTTCTCACGGACCTCACAATGGGCGTTTGTTTCGTTTATGACTTCTTCATTTGACTGAAATCTCTTGCCACCCAGCCCTTTATGCAGGTTTGGCATAAGAAAGTAGCGGGAGGGGGATAAATCAGGAGGATATGCCCAATTTATGGATTTTTGCCATACTGACTACACACGTATGCACTCGTGCATTGTCTTAATGAAACAACACTTTCTTTCGCGCCAAATGTCCAATCTGTCCAAAGGCTCTGAATAATATAGGGCTATTAGCAAGGTAATATATTCTATCCCAAAAAACATTGTTGTCTGGGAGACCCAGCTTGGCCTTAATTGATGCACGTCCATCCGGTGAAATTCATATTTTTGAAAATTATATACGAGTAGATGGTGCAGAGTTCCCATAGTATTTATCAAGCCTTTCCTTGATTTCAGTGATAGGTTTTTTACGCGAAACTTAATAATAATGTTCGAATTCGCGTGATTGTCGGCTTCAGCGTCTTTATTTGAGCATTAAAAGCTTCACCACCATTCCCTCGTTAGATTTTTGCAGGACCTGTGGGTCTGTGAAGGAGATGGCGGAGTGGCAGTTCCCAGCTCTTGCCATGAAAGGGCGGAGGTTCTTCGCCTCACATTGCCTGCCATCATTGATTTAACTCTCCCAGGTGAGAATTTCCGCAATATCGAGATTTATATTGGAATCGGGGTGGTTTCGTGTGGCCCATGTCTCTAATCGCCAGCTGCAAATGGCCTTAACTGGTATCACAATGGGCCTTAGCTCTGGCATAAGTGGGGCATTCTCCTTTGGGTACGGTCTACCACTTAACCTCGGCTTTGCGCTTAAGAGTAAAAAATGTTGTATCGGTTATTTTCGATTAAAATTAACTCTAAATTATTGAATGCAATTGTTGCCGTCACCAAATATGAATATAAGAATATTCATCCAATGTGAGGGATATCGAAAGTAGCGAATGAACTATTAAAATAATTTTATTTTATAAGAAAAATATAATCCAAACGAAAAGATAAAAACCAAACAAATTGTCTATACATGTGGGAACAATTCTTGGCGTTTATTAAAGTTCTTTAAGAAGAAAATGCAGCAGATGTTTCTGTGTTCGATAATGGTTCAATGCTTTAATGGCCAAAAGCCATATTTTAAGAAAATTATGTTCCAACCAATATAGACTTGTCTGCAAAAATTCACACACGTTACACAACACTCAAACACAAACACATACACATATGCATGAAAAGCTTTTACAAGCAGATACTAATAATTTTATGAATACTTCAATACACAATAACAAGTGGGTTTTCCTAACCTCCACTGTACAATTTTTCGGTTCTAATGGGTGCCAATGACCGGGTCAATTTACGTGGCACTGTAGTTTCAGTAGATGTTTTTTGTTTTTTTTTTGTTGTACGAATAATACGTCAATACACAAAAAACATCTTTTAAGTTCACATTGTATGGGTGTTTAAACCAAAACAACCCAGTTCGCCAGGTCTTTAAGACATCTTTAACGACGGGTACCGTAAAGGTTCGTTCAGATATATTTGAGGCAAATGGAGTGCAGTAATAATTTATTTCTTTTTATATATTTTTTATCTTGCACCAGCATTCAGGGGTTGACCCCTGCACATGCCATGCATTCTGCTGGAACTAAAGGAAAGGGATAGTGATGCCAGGAGGTGTAGCTTTACTATGGAGATACTTTTTTTATGATTTTGTCTGAAACTGAGGTCGAACCCTAGATTTTTTTTGGTTTTGTAGCAGTAGTCGTGCAGACTACTGCATCCATCGCTACCCTCAAAACCTCTGGTATTTTATTAGAAACAAAGACCTGTTTCATCTCAAAAGAATTCTTAAATAATAAAAGAAAAGTACAAAATTTTATCTGAATGCAGCTTTAGTGTAAGAAAACGTATTGAAGACAGCTCAATACAAATCGTGTACGAAATTTTCATACAAATGGCGCTGATGTAAATGCAGATGTGGCTCAGATTGTCGTTGATCTTTTCGCAATGACAGATTGTCTTTAAAAAACATTTATAAAAGATGAAACGTGCCACATTATCGCTCAGGTTGTCCTCAACAAATCTGTCAAAAAGATGAAACGTGATACGTTGTCCCAACGATTTCCTTTAAATTGGGCAATGTTGTGTAAGATTATGTGGCCAACTGGGAAGTGAAGTACTCGTACATTTGTGACTAGCAAAATGAATGCTTGGCAGAGTACAGTAGTGGTTAGAAGTTTATATACCCCCCAATATATAATTTCAGTATGGAAATGAGCGGTATTTGGAAATACTGTGCTAAAACATTTGCATTTATTTTTAATTAATCCGTTAAAGAAAAATTAATTTTGTGCTGCGGTACGAATTTAACTATTACTCAGTATGACGGTAAAGAATGAAGTTAAGATTTTCTTTCAACTTGTAACACCCTGGAAATGTGCGTGCTGCTTGAAATGCTCCCAGTCTAACGTTCAGAGATTGAATAGTTACACATAAATTTTGTGTATATCACCAGCACAAACTGATGCACAGAGCCATGCTAAAGTCTGTCATACATAACGCGTACGATTATGTTAATCATAAACACTAAACCTTTTTTAACCTTTAAGAATAGAATAGAAGAATTGAAGAAATAGAAGGGACGGGTGGTGAGTCCCTTCTCTACACTGATGAGCACTGATGCAAGAAAGGAAAAGAGGGAGCTGTTCGTTGAGTAGTTAGCGACTTATTATTACAGTGTCGGGTGACATCAAAACAGACCACCAGCAAATAAATGGCATATTTAAGAATAATAATAAATTGGTTCATTAAATTGATTTTATAAGTCAGTGGAATATGCATTAAAACGCAATTAATTTTCTGTTTGTTTTGCAAATCATGTAGCTTTACAATTATAATTCTACTAATAGCTGATTTTATTGATGATTTCCTTTATATTTTCTAATTTGGATTAAATTGGATGAAATGAAGAGGTATTTCCCGTCACTTTTGACGTGGGAAAATGCATATCAAATGTTCATCAACACTACTCCCTCTATCCTGCTTCTCGTAACCTAATTTTCTAGTTCCAGCACAATGCATCGCATGTATAGGGGTCATACCCTGAGAGCTGGTCCACGATAAAAAAAAAATCACTTTCATTAAGACGAACCAATTGAAAAATTTAAATGTGTATATTTTTGATTTCTTCATGCGATTTCATCTGATTCCTTTTGCAATACGAGCAGGGTTGCCAGGACGTGGAAAATAGCTAAATGGGCTTTTTAAAAAGGCTAGAAAAAACGAAATCGGATTTTTAAAAAGGCTAGAAAAAGCGAAATCATCCAAAAACAAGGCTAAAAAATTTTTATTCATAACTCAACGTTTACTCACAGAAAATGTGACTGCCCCCATTACACCTATACGGAATTATGATTCAATTAAAAATAAACAAAAAGCAAAAGAAAATGTTATCATACCCGCTTAATAATATTTCATACATACATAATTATTATTATAACAATGTACTTCAACATGGAATAATGATTAGATTATGTATATGCTAGATGTAGTAAAAATATTCAAAAACGTTACTCTCATATTTCAGTTTATAAAATTTGAAAAAAAAATTTTGCCTTTAAAATAAAAAAATAAAAAAATGCCAAAAAAAGCCATGAAGCTAAAAGGCGAAAAAGGCTAAATGTGGCCTCGAAAAGGCTAAACTGGCATCACTGTATACCAGTATCCAATATGTGTGCTGCACTGTTTAAATTTATGCACACTCAGGCTTAAATTATAATAATAACTGTGGCATGAAAATGTATAGTATGCTTTTAGGCTTTAATGCAAGTACATGTATTAAGTTTTTATGAATTGTAAAGTGAAAATAAGAAAGAAATAGGGATTCTAAGACTAAAACTGTGCAGGGATAAGTGTTGCCGTTTATACCTTGTGTTCTTATGGATGGACGATATTATTCTTTATATTTCTTCTTTTTTTTTCTCTCTCCTGGACACGTAGGAATACTTTATGATTTTTCATGTGAGCATGTGTTATTTTTGCGAAATACTGGCATTATTTTAAATATGCTTTTGCAATGGCATATTTTTCATGGCTCTGTACGCCCAATATAATGATTTATTCTCGTTATTTATGAGTTTAAAAGATATTTCTTTTCTAAATGCCATTTGATGCATGCTTAAGATTATGTTACTAACACTGGAAAACTAAACTCGTATATAGGAATTGGATAATAAATGGGTAAAATTAGCATGGCGTTTCAATCAGTTTATAGTCTTTTGGCCTGTATAGCATTCGGTCAAGGATCCGAATCATTTATATTAGTGATTCTCGCTGGAATTTATACCCGCACATACGCTTCACATTTGAAAGAACGTTTTATTGCATTCCAACTAAATTATATTTTATCCCTGCTTTTGTGTGTATCTCTGAGATCCTTTTTTAAACTCGTCAGCAGACAAATATCAATTTGTATAGCATCATCGTCGTGCAACAGACTTCCACACAACCGTTGTATATTATTTACTCATTTTATTAAAGACTATTTTTTGTTTCTATTTTACAAACTCTTCATGAAATACGTACATCATTCATTCATTATATAAATATGGCGATGGAAAAGGAATATGTATTCGTACGCTCTTTATTACACTCATAAAGGAAACTTGGTGCTGTTGTTTGCATGTTTGATTTGATGGGTTTGTCTAGGAGCTGATAAAAAGAAATCATCTCGTCTTTAAATAAATATTCCTTTTTTTTTTTTGTTTTTTTTTTGTTTCATATATTTATATCAGTATTTAAAATTAAATATGCATATAAAAAGCAGATAGTAATCATACTCATTAAATGCTTCTAGTAAGACGAAGCTGTCTTGCGAGTATCACGCTGTTCAATCGTTTTTATTTAATTTTTTTTTCAACTTCAAAAAAATACATCATCATTGACGACTATTCACTTTGTGTTGGTTGATGGCTCATGATGCCATCTCTATTCGTACTCAGATATTCATACTGTTGTATTTTTCGTTAATAAGATTTTTGATTTTGAAAGGACAAAGAAAAAGATACCGCAAAACAAAGTACAGTGAAACTTCGCCTAACGGACACCAACCATATTTCTTTATTTTTCTACTCTGATTCATGTTTGTGTTAATGCCATTGCAAATTGTGATTCCCGTGTTAACAAGAATGTACAGACTCATGTGTTGGGGATTGCATAGAAATTGCTATTTGTTTGAAGAAATTAGCTGGTATTGTCACGTGTAGCTCTTATAACCGGACAAAAAAACTGCAGTGGTGAGTGTTATGGGAGGTTTCACTGTACGTTCCTTTGGTTTGTCTATAACCGACATATTGATGTTGCCATCATTATGAAGCAACCCTACGGGTATATTTGCTATTAATTCAATATAAATTGAGAAAAACTAAGTTGCAGTTCCTTCCAAAAAATTCGTTATCTTGAGTGAGAGTGTGTGTGTGTGTATATGACTCCTTGAGTTTTTAATATTTTTACAGTCTGCGTATCAATTTTGAAAGAAAATGTGAACGTACGATTGACATTCACTCAAATTTTAATATATTTCAATTTAATTTAATTCGCATGCACTTCCATGCATACGAAGTTGTGTTAATTGTTTCTATTTTCGTGCAAGATGCAGGTATCTAAATGATTGTTTACAGCCATTCTATTTTCGAAATAATCACTCCTATCGTGAATACTTTTTCCCTCGAAATATATTCCCTTTTACCAAAATTGCAATCACGAATCTTTTACCGTGAATGCTAAACGCAATTCCTCTTAACCTGAACGTTATTTTTCCTTCGAATTTTTTTTCCATTTTTTCTTTGAATTATTCACTCGATTTTAGCTGAGAAATTGCATAAAAATTTTTTATTTAGATATTTTGATAGAATCGTAATGAATTTCGACTAATGTGAAATAATTGAAAGAATAGTTTCATAATTGTATTGGAAATTTTTATTATTAATTTTTTTATGTTAATTAAAATCATTGTCAACCGAAGTGTCGATTAATTGTGACGAAAGGTTTAGAAAATTTAAATAGATTTAAATCGAATAATAAAATGTTTGTTGTATAAGGAAAATTTTTAAAGAATCTATGTGGTTTGTTTTGTTTGTATATTTCGTAATTCTCTAATATTTGGAAATTTCTTAGGTTTTTGCAGGAATTTGGTGAAAGCTCTACTGAAGATTTTTGTATGAGCAGCAAATGAAATGCGGATATAGAAAATAGATATAATTTTTTTTATAGTGCAAAAATACATAAATAATAAATGAAATGCCTATTGAGTGGGCCGAATTTTTGGCGGTCTCTTACGGATTAACTTAAACTGCCAATACGTTACAGTTCCATTTCTAAACATTTTATTAACATTTTTGGAGCAGGCTATTTTTATTTATTAAATTTATTTTTTAAATTATATAATTTTCAAACTTTTGTTAATTCCTGCATTCGGGTACTTTTATTGCACTGCTTTTTATGTGGGGTGACGGTCAGGCACCGGAATATTTAAAAACACATGTTAACACTTAAAGGCAAGTATTACTTGAGGGATTGGTGATTCACCAAATGATACTTTGCCGTTCTACATATGTATCTTGCTCTCTCCTTTATTCCTTGCTGTACCAAAACTTCCTTTGTGAGAGCACACACAGAGTTCCAATTTTCAACTGATCTGGGATCGAATTGCCTGCTCCAGTGATCACCGCCAGTTCCCACATCGCGCCCATTAAAAGAAAACATGCTCCACGGTTGCTGCCAATTTGTCTACAACCACGTAATTCGTTAAAAAAAATTTCGTCGACGTGAAATTTCCAAAAAATCGTTTTTTGAAGAATCCAAAAGTGTTTGCCAAATCGAGTTTAGATATTCACTGATTTTTCAGACTGATCTCAGTAAAATGGTTGGATGGTTAAGTTCAGCGGGTAGTTTCTGGGATGGTCTGCAAGCTGAACCGATTCTCAAGTGTTTTTTTTTTTTCTATAAACTACAGAAGAGACTCTGTGTGTATGTAAACGATTCGACTGTTTTAAAAGAAAATTGAACACACAATATTGTATTTACATTCGAATGAATAAACATATGTAGAATAGAGCTTAATTCTGCACTCTGCAGTTGCACTATTTTCCAATTTATAAAGCAGACTTGCTTCTCTGATGTCAACTGGATGCATTAATTTATAAACTAAAATCGAGTCGTTTTGTTTTGATTAATTTTACTTCGCCGACATTTTAGTTGCTCAAGTTCATGTTACAGTTACTAGAAGGGAATAGATTTTCCTATGGAAACGCCCATATTAGAAAACAGTTTGTTATGGATGCAGCAGCAAACTCCGACCCTGGTGAAGCTGGTACTGTTTGGTCAGTCAGTCAGTTTTGTTACATGCGATTATAAGAAAAATCTTAATGAACATAATTTCTTCCAACCACCGTGGTAACCAAAAAGAAACTTATATGAATCACCCAGCATTTTTGCCATTCTAAAAGCGACACAAACAACAATTTATTATTTAGTTTTATTAGAAAAAGATGAAAAGAACTCTGGTAGGTGTAATTATTACCACACAACAACAGCAACAACAACAACACTAACAATGGGAAGAAGCCAGTGATAAAGTATCATATCAGGGAAAGAAAGTGATACGAGTGGATGGATGGCAAGAGGTAGCAACCACTAACTACTGCGTCCACAAAAGAACACACACACATACACACGCACCCAAAAAAACAAACACACCCACCGCATTGTAAAAGTTTTGAATGGTTTGGTTTTATATATATTTGTTATTGTTGTTGCTGTGGGTGGGGAGCATGAATATACGCCGCATAGAAAGAGCGAAGGGTTGGTTGTTGATGGTTTGTTGAGAATGCCGGACTGTAGTAAATGCTGATATTGAATGTAGTTATTGTTGTTGGTGTTGTTGCTTGCTTGTTTGTTTGTTTGTTTGTTTTCCTCAAGTTGTTTTTTTTTATAATCTGAAGTATGTTGCTCTTGTGATATGTTGGCATATGGTAGCAGCCCAAAGGTATTATTACACCATTACGTACTCAGAATAAAAAAATACTGGTTTATTGTACAATCGAATATGCTCAGCACTTGTGTGTGTGTGTGTGTGTGCGTGTGTGTGTGACTTGTATATATTTTATGACGTTTCTGTAGAAGAATAACGAACATTGTTTGCGTTGGTGTGTTGCATTTAGGGCTTGGGCAACGGCAATTGTGGGAAAAAAACTCTCAATTTAACATTCCCGGGAAATATTTTTGTAAATACCCGTGACTCGATAGAAATACCTCGTCTGAAATACAAAAAAAAACCAAATGAAATAGGGGAACGAATTTTTTAAAAACATGGCTTCAGAATTTCTGGCTGCTTTAAAATTCGGCAGCCTTTAGCTTGTCAAGTTATCTAGGGTTAGGTGAGGTTAGGTGGTGGACCCTTTCCGAAGGAGAACGCCTAACTTAAGGCAGCGGTTAGACCTATTGTGGTACCATAAGCTATACACTCCCGCGGATCAAATAGTCGCCAGATGAAACCATCCCGATTCCAAAATAAATCCCGGTATTGCAAAAATCTTCACCAGCAAGACTTCAGTTAATGATAACTAGAAATGTGAGGCAAAGAACTTCCGCCGTTTCATGGCAAAAGCTGGGCACTGGCACTCCAAAGAATCAAAGTTCGTATAAAAATCCCGCAAGGAAATGCCTAGTCTATCGGCATAGCTTCCAATGACCCATGACAAACGTGCAGTGCGATTGATGCCCATGTGATTCAAGACAGTTAACTAACTCTTCTCTTCTTCCTATCCAGGATGGTTTAGCAGAGCCTTACCCTACTGCACGTCCCCTCAGGCAGACAACGAAACTGGGCTCCGCATACACCGACCGAAGCATACCAAGTTTAACCGTGGCAATCGGATAATAGTTCGAAAATTGCGTGGGTTGTGTTCGCTTTGACCAGCACGCAAAGAACACAATTACCGACGATATATCTGTGTCCCGGTATCCATTAAAGAGTCGCCCTGGAGATTTCCTTGAGAAAAAATGGGCATTCATGGACGAGGACCGACGTGGAAGTGATGCCTGCCAGCTTGATTGCAGCCTGACTGTCAGAGTAAATCAGAAGTTTTGAGATTTTGAAAAATACCCGCCCTCACAAGTATTACACAGTGTCCTGTATGGCCATGACCTCCGGCTGAAATGCACTGCAGTGGTCAGAGAGCCTATACAAAAGGTCACTTTTAGACCTCTCATGTATTTACACCAGCCCACTCTGCGCAGCACCCTGGAGCCGTCGTTATACACCTCAAGGGCATTGTCAGGAATGTTCGCTTCGCCAGACCAGTAACCATCCGTTGTCGAAATCTCGAAGTCAAATGATCGTTATATCATTATGATTATGATTATGAAAATTTCTTTCCCGGCCATTTCAGGGAGAATTAAAATGTTGGGAAATTCCAGAAACCCTAAACGAAGTACAAATATTTTTTGTTCAAAGACTTAAGGGCTTCATTAGCTCGTTTCTGTTGCTGTTGATGTTATTTTGTTGTTAATTATACACTAACATATACAACAACAATATCAACAAAATCACAAATTAACAACAAGTTACTCATTCCTTTCCGAATTATTACTTGCGAATAAAAGGCGAGTCTTTCTGTCCACTGTAACAAAATTCATCCGTTTAATCCGTTTCGGACTGCAATAACTTGAGGTGATCGGTAAATTTCTAAAGAATTATCACAGATATCCTCGCAGTTATACGATAAGTGTTCGTGCTTGTCTTCGTCGCATTAAAATTAATCGCTGAGGTGCTCCATGGAGTAGTTGTTGGGTTAGTGCGATGTAATGCAAAGGTGGGTTATATTGTCCACCCCTAGCACATCGTAATGTTAAATAGATCATACATTGCCTAAGTCTGGGACTAGTCCTAGGTCTTCGTGGACTACACTATACATCCATCTATGCACTAGTCACAGTATCTGCAGGGTTAGTCAAAAAATGGACTTTCAGTGAAGTCAGCCTGGTGGAGCGTTATCAAATCTGAAGTTCGCGCGGCCTTTATTTTCGCTGACTAGTTTGCACTTAATTTCCACCGAGTAGCGTAAATTCCTTCATGGTTTGTGTTGATATTTCTAGGAAATAGTATTTCAACTGCCCTCCGTTGAGTAACCTGTTTATTAGTGGCCTGCCTTTTAAACTTAATTGAAAATTTTAACGGAATTTGAACCTGATGAACGAAATGAAGTTTCTTTCTACTCTCCAAAAACATGGCAATTCATTTCTTTCACTTTACATTTCATAAGTCGAATTTACATAATTTACACCTCTTTGTTCGTCTTATAGTTTTCTTTTCTTTATATTGATCCAGCACCCCAATGCATAGAGGAGAGGAATAGTGAGAGCGATGACAGGTGATAAAGAGCAAGACAGACGAAAGTTTCGTTATTTTACAACGCTGGTTTTGCACGTTGTCAAGGACACGTATTCAATTTTGAAGCCGTGTATTAGTAGCCGTTTGGTAGTACTTGTTTTACTTTGGCGGGGTGTGCTCTGATGTTATTTTTGAATTAGTATCAATTGATGTCGCCATTGTTCAGTGACCACTGAAACCTTACGACAACAACGGACACAGAGACACAAAAATGCACATCAGAAAAAATGCGAAATATTCTTATATCGAAACTAGGCGCGAAACCAGGAACTTTCTTCTAATAATATTCAGTAAGGAAATCGTTGATTTCTTTCCGCCTATTGAATTTGTAACACAATATACATATTTAAACCGCACAAAGCGTTAAGAAGTCCTGTCATTTGAATTTCTATACACAAATTTCATAACAACATCATTAAGTTACAATCTTGATGCCTTGTTCTCAGCAAAATATGAAATATGAAAAAAAGTAACAAACTGCCAGTGCAAAACTTTATGCTGTACATATTTCCGTGTATTTTTAGACCTTTTGACGAAATATGTTTGTAAATGCCCTTTTCCCTCCACATCTACTTTCAAATTATGACTGCGAGTACTTGACAGATGTTGATGACATTGATAATTACAGGACCGGCAATAAAGGTTTCTAAATTATCAACGGTTGAAGTACAAAAAGCATGTGAGATTTCACTTTTGCCCTGGTAATTAACAACAAAAATTTGTATTTTCTACAACGACAAATTCTTCCAAATATACACACACACACACACACATGACAAATAGCAGCAGGATACTTTTTGAATAACAATTTCTGGTCGTTGGTGGGTTCAACATGAAAATGCAATTAAAAAGTTTTGTTGTTTTTTAAATGGCCGTTGTAGCAGGCCACTTAAAGAAAAGAATAACATACTCCCTCTCTCGTTGACCCAGCATTTGGCAATTTTATATGCTGGAGGCAATGTTCCAATTTAAGGTTTGAGTGTTGACAACTTTTAGCAAATAACAATCTCCAGTCAATTTTCTCTCCAGTTTAGGGTTTCAAATTATAGAATTGATGATAATAAAATGACACTGGTAGTTAAGAGTGAAACCAGTAATGGGAGCCAGAACGAATTCTGCTATACTGGTATTAGAAGAAGGTAAATCGCCCAAAACTTCTATATACAGTCATGGACAAAAGTCTAAATACCTCCAAAATTTCTGCTACATTAAGAATTTGAAAAATTTTATCAAAAAAATAACGATGCAAGTTTTCGTCAAATTCATTTTAAACAATAAAAATTAACAACACGAAAATTAACACGAAAAAAAAACCTTAAAGACAAAAACACCAAAAAGCAAAATGTAAGTGAAGTGTCTAAAAGTGTAAATTAGACCGCAGCTCAAAAACAAAGTTCCCCGCACACCCCCTAATAAAGACCATTTTTGGAGGGCAATTTCCAAAAAATTAATTTTTGTTTATTTGGCAAAGGTAGGGCTCGCCTTTTTAAAATTTTCTTCATATCTTTGGCATTTGCAGTCGGATCTTAAAAACATGATACTCGTACAGGGTGGCACAAAAGGAGCTATATGGTTTAAATGGTTCATAACTTTTTTATTTATGCGATTATTATAATTAATTATTCTTTTTATTTGACCTTCTATTTTTACTGTATGTAATAATATTACTTAGCAAAAAAAAAAATTTAATTTTCCTGAAGATGCTAACCAAGGGTTAGCGAAATATCGAAAAAATAAATAATTTGAAAAACTTTTTTATAAAAAAGACCTACATCGCTAAGTAATATTATTACATACAGATTATTATAATTTTTTTTTTTAAATACAGTATATTATTGGGGAATTTTTTGCAATTAGCTTTAAAAAATGATATCCTGTAAGTGATGTTCATTTTCTGCTTCGCACATACGTGCTCTTTTTAGCATATTTTGCAAAATTTCGGTTGTAATGGCCATGATTTCATTTCGAATGTTTCATAATTAATTCCCCAAGTCTTCTTCACAAAATGTTGAAAAAAAAACAAAGAAAAAATAATAATTAAAAAAGTTATAAAGATTTCAAACCATATAGCTCGTTTTGTGCCACAATATAAGTATATCAATGTCTCGAGAAGCCCAACATTTGACTCAATCGACTTCAAATATCCCGCTCACTCAGTGGTTTTTATTTTATAAAAAGAAAGCAACGCTTTATGTACATACGTTTCGAATTTCATTTAGCACTGGCGAAATATGACTACGCGTTTCGAATTTCACACAGTAATGAACAAAATTGCGCAGACAATAAAAATTGCTCAAGTAACTTAAGACTCGTCTTGGAACCCGTTCCACACGGTCTTTTTCCTCATTAAATCATAACGCTCAGAATCCATCACTTTATTTAAATTTTATTGTATCCAATAAATTATTTAGCACTGTAGGTCTTTTTTGTAAAAACTTTTTAAATTATTTATTTTCGATTTGTTAGCGAAATGCTAACACTTTTTTTTCGAAAAATTTAATTTTCCTGATGATGCTAAGCAAGGGTTAGCGAAATATCAAAAATATATTATTTGAAAACTTTTTATAAAAAAGACTTACAGTGCTAAATAATTTATTGCATACAATAAAAATAGAAGGCCAAATAAAAAGAAAGAATTAATATTTTAATTTTAATTAAAAACTGTTACACTTCGCTGTTTTTGAAACAATGTTTTTTTTTTAATATTTTGACATTTCATTACTATCAATCTATGCCATATTTTCTTTTGCAATGTCAGAGTTGCCACTTTTTCCAAAAGATTTGCGAAAGTAATAGAGAGTATCAAATTGGCATCTCAGGGCATTTAGCTTTTGCATCGCAATAGAGAGTAACCCCTCTGGTGTTGTATATTTTTTAAGGCAAAACTGAAGTAAGAACAGGATTCTTTACAATTTGCAATACTTGTTTAACGTGTTTTTAATGTGAGTGCTCTCGAATTGAAATCTTGAAAAGAATTTAAAACGTAAAATTTTTACGTTTTCTGCAGAAGGTAAAAACGTTTTCATTTTCACTTTCGTACAAATTTGTTTTCTATGAAAAACCTGATTATTTCGATTTCTATTGATTTTTCAAATTTAATAAAGTTCCTTTTAATGTTAAAAATCCTTAAAAAAAATTTATTTGAATGCAATTCAAATGCTTATTGGGTATAAATTTCAATTTATATAAAGAGTGTTGCAAACACATTATACTAGTACGAGTATGTCTGAAATAAAACAATCGGATAAGCAATTCAATAAAAAAAAAACCGTAACAAAAAAGAAAATATACTTTGAGCTCAAAATTTAATTCAAAATTTAACTGAATTGATTAAACGTTTAATTGGAAATAAATATTAGTTTTTTAAATTTTTTCTGTTTAGCGTCACGCAATGTCATGATTTCATATAATGACCAAAGCAGTTCTTATAAACTGCGGGGCATAAGTAATCACCCGATGTTCTTTTGCTGTAATTTTTTTTTCAAGACAAATTTTGGCACTGCTTATTTTATGGTCTAAGTGACCGCCGCCAGAGTTGATGACAATGCAAGCAGATCCAAATGTTTTTATTAAATAAAATTACAGCAAAAAGACATCAGGTGATTACTTATGCCCTGGGTGATTACTTTTGGCCCACCGTGTATGAATGTTTTAATTGATAAAACATAAACAAACTTAAAATTTGCGTGTCCCGAAAAGAAAAGTTTTAATATAAATTAAAAGAAGTGGATGTTTCTAATGAAAAGAGTTTTAAAAAAATCCCACATCAAATTTAAGCAATTTAGGCCAAGCTATTGGAAATGTGTGATTGTTCGAAATACCGAAGGAGACGCTGTTACCATCACTACTTCTTGAACCTCGCTGCCGGTCATCATTGTTCATACCTACAGGATCATTAAATAACTCACGTAAAATACTTTTCACAATTGCATTATCACAAATTGAAAAACGATTCGTAAAAATATCAAATCAACGTCTGCCATTTATGGTCATCACTGTGTCAATGCATCTGTATCTGTCTATCTTTAGGCAAAACGCTTAACCCATAACAGCAGGTGTAAATGCTGATTGCAGGAAGTTTGCAAATCACTTATTTGATTTTGGTGTCTGCATATGGCTGATAGTCAGACTGAGACTTTGGCTATTTCGTGTGATTGAAATGTGAGGGTTATTAACTCACACCCAGAACTCTTTCGCCAGCCATACGTAGATGAAAACAACAATGTGACCTACTTGGCTGCATGATTGTGTGTGTCTGTGTGTGTAATGTCGATTTTAAATTAAAGTTTTAATGAAATTTAGCTGATGGAAATAAAAGTCGTGTCTACGAACACCGGAACTTAATTAATATTTTCAAATTATTAGAAAATTAAGCGTATCGCCAGGCCTTTTAAATTCCTTTGGTATGAATTAATTGATTTGCAATTAAAAATGGAAAATAAAAAATTGCAGAAAACTCATAAGTTGTAAGAATTTTACTTGAAATTTATTCTCTGACCTTTTAATAATGTGGGCAGCAGACGTACAGTGTGTTCATCGCGGAAGTTCTCTGAAATTTTAATTGTTTATGTAATTGACTTTACTTTTTTAAATTACTTTGTTTAAATTTTTAACGTGGATGTAATTGAAGGGGCAGAGTGCCCCGGTAGTCTTTAAACAAAAATATTTCTAATTAAGCAATTTTATTTAAAAAATTTAAAAAAATATAGAATATAATAATAAAATTTTTTTTCCACTCTTAAGCTTAAAAATTAATATATAAATTGTTATTAAAAGAAATAAGGTTAAAAAATAAGGATTAAAAGAAAACAAGTTTTTATATAAATAAATAATTCAACTGAATGTTATTGAAAACAAGTTTTTTAATAGAAAAATGTAATTTTTTTGCCTTAAGATTTTGAAAAAAAAAAAAAAAAAAAAATTGGCAACACTGTATATGATCAAAAAATCATGTGCATATATTGATCGCCGCGTAAATGGAACATGAGATGTATTGTAGTGTTAGTTTTTGATTGCTTCTCAATAAATACACAAAAAAAATATATTCAAAATATTTATTTTGCTTTGACCGATTTTTTTGATGATTTTTCAATGCTGAAAAAACCATTTTTTTTTGTATTTGGACGATTTGTTGGAGAATTTTATCTGGCATATCTGACAAAATACTAAAATTCAAATAGAAAAAAAATGTTGTCCAGCCAAAAATTGTGTTCGGAACGGATGGGTGAATTCAGCTTTAGCTCCCTATAATGTCATAATTCATGGATCCAATGAAGAAATTCATTGTCTGAATAAAGAGTTTTCTGTCAGTGTATTAGCGCTTTCCTTCGTCGGTATCTGGTAAAATAAAAACATCGGCCAAGTAAAAGGATAAATAAAATGATTCCAATTGAGTTTAAAAATTAATGCGTGAAAACGGTGCAGCAACCCTGCTTTAGAAAATAACAAAAACACGCAACTGCAGGGTTGTGCAAAAATTTACCTCCACTTCTCTCTATGAACTTGCCACTTCTTTTATTCCTCTTCAACTGTTGCAGTACTATGCATGGCATACGTCGACACGTAGAAAAAACCAAAATGAAATAATCAATTGCAGCTCTAATTCCTGGTAACATTCTTCTGTTATACCGAAATCGTATTCTTCTTTATTTATACATATGATTCTAATTGTGCTTTTTCCCTTATAAACTATATGTGAAATTTATTATTACATACCCTATGATATTCTCATACAGTATGAAAAATATCATAAAGCATTTTATTACAAAAGTAACTCAAAAATTGAGGAGGAAAGCATATCCATATATAAGTTGAAATAAAAGGTATAAATCATATTAAACTAAAAAAATTATTGAAATAATTATTTAATGATTTATTAAAAAAAAAAGAAATATAAGAAGATAAATAACTTTTTTTTTGTAATAAAATGCTTTATGATATTTTTCATACTGTATGAGAATATCATAGGGTATGTAATAATAAATTTCACATATAGTTTATAAGGGAAAAAGCACAATTAGAATCATATGTATAAATAAATATTCCCAAAATAAATTCAATTAATATAAAATACTACATGTGCACGGTATTGAATTTTGATATTCTTTTGTTTTGTTTCATTTTTTAATTTTTTCATTTGATTCAAAGTACATTAGTTATGCTGGCCGATGGCAAGCCTAGTGTAGATGAGAATAAAAAACTAAAAATAGAAATGTGAGTATGTTATAAAAGTAAACTCATGGATTGCTATGTTTTTGTTTATAGATTTTTTGGTTTGTATGTTTAATATTCAAACAATTCTCGTTTGATTAATTGAATTTTAAACATATAGATCTTGGGTTTATATTCAGACGTTGGGAAAAATCCACTGATGAGCTAAGTAAGCGTTAGCGAAATAGTACTATATGGATATGCTTTCCTCCTCAATTTTTGAGTTACTTTTGTAATAAAATGCTTTATGATATTTTTCATACTGTATGAGAATATCATAGGGTATGTAATAATAAATTTCACATATAGTTTATAAGGGAAAAAGCACAATTAGAATCATATGTATAAATAAATATTCCCAAAATAAATTCAATTAATATTCTTCTTTATTTTTAAATTTAAGTAAAAAGAAAATTCAACCCCTACTTATAGTTTCATATTCTACATTTATTTAACAAACTTTTTTTTTTTTTGATTGTAAATTGTCGATGTGCTGTTAACCCCAATTTAATGACCCTTATTGATCTTTTATTACATGAAGCTAGTGGTTCTGCTACTAACGACTATGAATATGCTGCATGAAATAAAATGTGTGCGAGAGCGAATGTGTTAAATTTTAGTACACTTTAACAAGTTAACAGCTCATTGATTACGCAACTAAAAGGCATTATTTTTACGTTAATAGAGAAGAAAAAAACTCGATTACACTGGTTTGATTTTTTTTTTGTATTTTTATCAAAAATATCGATTTGTTAAGCGAAAATTGCTGAAAAGAGAATTTATAGCTTGAGCGCCTGCCAGGGTGTGTTTAACACGCCATTGGCACCTTGGGGCTTAGCAAGTGTGCTCAGGTAGCAATTTAGTTCTGGGATTACCCAGACCCATGTTCAAATCTCTGGTTGCAGGGTCGAGCCCATCATTTTTCCAAAGAAATTCTCTGTTGCAATGCAGTGGAAGGACCGTGGCATCGTGATGATTTTCCTTAAAAAAATTAGAATTTTTACAAAAAAAGTGTTTAAATATCCTCCGTTTCCGAATACTGAAATCTGTAGTAGAAAGTCCTCATTGAAGTCTGTGCGCCTGCCTCTTTTATTTTGTCAGCTAAAAGACTTATGCTGTCAATGTCAACATGTTTTTAAAATCATTTCGGAAAAAGAAAACCCAATAGCTGTACATCAGCTGAAATGAAAATTATTTTAAATATTTAAACCAACAAGAAAAAGATAAATCTAAAGCCAGGAGAACTTCATCACAATTGAGTGAATTGATTTTGTTTAGGCCCACAAAACTATTACAATTTAAGCGGATATTTTTTAGGCGTTCTTTTTTTTTTTTGTAATGGGCCACGTATTCGCTGGTAACTCACACGTGTTGTTACATACCAACCGAGTTTGAATTCCTGGAAACAAACAAACAGTAGCAGCAGCAAAAAAATTAAAAATAAAAAAGACAAAATTGATGCACTCGTGAGCTTTGAAAAAGTTTGTGGCTTCTTTTTTTCACTGTTGTTACTGTTTATTGAGGCGGAAATGTATTGATTCCCATAGCAATTAAGGCAATTGCTGGTGCACAGGCAACGGCATAAATAAACAATTACAATTTGAGCTGCCATTGCTAGAAGCAGCTAAATTAAATTTCCTTTTACCAAACTTTGATTTTTTAAGATTTTTTGCCAAATTTATATCACATATTTGTTTCTCCGTGGCAGACTTTTGCAGTTATTATTTTTAAGGTTGGTACATGTAAAAATACAGTGTTTGGCAATTCAGATTTTTAATTTGCAGATAAAGCATTTTCATTTGGGTATTGTGCATGCATTTGCATGCTCTCATTTCATTTATCTCAATATTGTAATTCATTGCAGAACTTTATTTTTAGAAATGTCGTTGTTTATTCGCCGAGAAAGTTTGTTTAAATATTGACCGAAGATATAAATTGCATTTGCATTGCATATGAAGAGACAATATTTGATCGGCTGGTTTTAATCCAAAGACACTCATGATATGCACGCAGCAATGCAATTAAATATGTTGTAAGTTTTTATTTATTTTTTGTTTAATCGGCCCACACACATATTTGCAATATATAGTATTTGGGAATTTATTCGTATTGTACAATAATATCGCGCAATGTGTATGTCATATTCGAAGGGGACACAAGATATTGACAAAAATGGAAATAGTTGCAGTTTGTGTTGTACAACCGAAAGAAGTGAAAAATACGGTGAAATTTATTGGCAACATTGTACAATATGTCATGTTTACTATTATTATTGCACAAATAACATATACAATAATATTGTATTATGTATGGGTCGTTTTATAACGATTTTTACATCGCCCGCATACATTAAAACATGGTTAAATTCGATTATACATATGTACAAGCCAAATCATTTATGAACGGGGAGAACAAAATAATACCGAAGTGTCTTCTTCTATTCAGTGGTGTGATGTATTGAGATCTTAACTTCATATAATTTGTACCAACCAAAGAGTTTATGTGCTCGTTCCATGTCAAGTTGCTATTTAAAATTATACCAACGTTCCTCGCTACTGTGGCAATTCTGCATTTCTCGCCATTTATGACAATATTGTCGGAAATGGGGGCAAAATATTCCGCCATTGTCTGCTTCTGACAATTCTGACAAATCTCTGACTTTATTCCCATATACTTTGGATAGATTTCTGCCAGACATTAAATATACGACTTGTCCGGCTGGTTTCTTATCGATTTCTTATTGATATATCGGAGGGATTTTATTTTTTGTATTTCCGATATTGCTGATAGATTTCGTTCAGATGTGCCAAACTTATTATTATTTTAAAAAATTGTAACGAATTAATAACGCCGCCTATATTGATGGTAAGATGGACGAAGTGCTCTATGAACTTCGCGAACAGATTTGTTTTTTCTTCATGTTTTTTCCATTGTTCTGGCGTTAAATAACTCATGATCACCTTACTGGACAGAAACTTCAACAGAGTTTAACATTCTCAGCTGTCAAATCATTGTTATCGATATCGATGCAGCTAAAAAATATCCAATATAATACGGTGTGCTGTAATGAGAAACAGGTTCTCGAAACCCCTCATTTCTACGCATAACGCGATCCTTTTCAAGAACGAATTACAGAGAAAACTAACTCTTTGGCCGAACAATATGCGTCTGGAATACATCCCTACAGAATGGTTTCCTGCTACATTTGACGTGGGATTCACAATAATTTTTTTACATCGTTTAATCTGTTTACAGCAACATCTAGGGTTTAGGCGGGTTCGATTCTACAACCTCCAGATTGCTACACGAATAATGCTCATGCACTAGGCTACGGAGGCAACGCTGCCGGTCCAATTAAAAAAAAGTTGGATCGACTGCATCCAGACTTTCCCGAATATTTGCATGAGCACCATGATCGTCCAAATATCGCCTATTTATATAATTCTAAACAAGTGGCCGTTTAAATGCGAAAGTAACATCAGAATGCCCGCCTTCCACCGTATTGCGGAGCATCATCGGCGAATTAAAATAATTACTGAAATGGGTACCAAAAATAAAACGTGCAAAAGCAGAGTTCCATAAATAATGAACCTTTCCTCCACCTGTCAACTCTTACACTTCAGCAAGGTGTAATTTATAGACCAGGGATAACTATGAATTAGAATTGCAACCTGTGCGATCTTGTACTAGTGCAGAATGTTGTATTTCCGAGTGCCCATGGGGGCGGTAGTGATCGTCTTAATTTCACTCAGTGTTGAGAGCACCGGGGATGTGTAGGTGTGCACGCAAATCTTGAACGCATCTGTCATCTCTATCTGATTGCAATTCACTGGTTACATCTGTTGACCAGTGATCCTATAAAAAAAGTTAATATGAATAGTCAAAAGATTTGTTCGGATGATATGAAGTGATAGCGAGACATAAAACGTTTTGAGTCACACAAACGGTCTAATGTTCTTTTATGAGAGATAAGAAGAAGGGACTGCAAATTATTGGCTTCTTGCAGTATTGTCGTATTACCACTTTTTTATTTTATATTTTATAGCAGTCATAGTCATCCACCGACCCATAGGAAGCAATCAATTTGATCACTTGTGTCAAGCCTTCCAATAGGCTTTATTAGGATTCAATATGACTTGGTCTAACTTGACTCTTATAATAACGTTACTGTGTCGGTGAATTAGTTAAAGCATCGATCCTGCAACGCAAAAGTTTTGGATGCAAACCCCGACTCTAGTCATCAAACATATTTCTGATAAACGTTAGTGTCTGTGCTAATGGAGGGCACAGAATCTCCTCCTTCGTCAGTAGTTGAGCAATACGAATGCCGGTGTGTAAATAATGATAATAAATAACCTATAAATTTTATTTTTGCTCACAAAACGTAAGGACATGCTTTTCAAATCTTCCCATCCAATATTCTACTTTTTTCCCTTATCTCTTCTTAAGTTATTTTGCTAAGGTTTTTTAAACTTTGTTTTAAAGGAAACGTATACAATTTTCTTTAAAGGAAAACGAAAATTTATGTTGCTTTCGATTATGCTGGAATAAACCAACTTCTTCTGCCTCAGTGGCTCGGTATCAGGTTTGCCAAGAAGATTTCCAACTTTGTCATTAAACCATAAATGAAAGGAGAGGTAAAATTTACTTTCTTTTTCCGGCTTCAATTTCATGCAACCAAAAATTGTAATAAAATCTAAGAATATTCAATAAATTTGCAAAGTTCTTATAAATATATACGTGCATACAAACATACATACACGCATACATATCATCCATACCTGTAATTAAATGTTCAAACTTCTCTTCATGTTGGTAACAATAAGAGAAGGAAAAAGAAAAATAATTGAGGGAAGGAAATGTAAGTTCAGGATAAATTGCAATTTAAAACCGTTTGTGGAAATGGCAGATAATTTTCTGTTTTGAAAAAACTATACTTTGCGTATTACGTTATATTTTTATTATGAAAAGTGGGCGGTATCAAACCCACAAAAAATTTAATATTTGCATGGCACATGTCAGTACCCAAACGGTTCTGGTGCACATGTGCTTCCAGTCGATAGAAAGCTTCATATGACATATTTTCGGGGCATTGCCACACCTCCATGTCATATTTATTGTCCTTCTCAACAGTTCATCAATGTTGCCAAATTTGGTTTCAATAATTTCAGTAAAAAAATTGGAACAATCGTCAATATTTTTCCATTAATTCTGAACATATCTGATGCGGAAAGGTCAATTTACTGTTTAAAATCAAGTTTGTGAAATTTACATAAATCATCCGGTAATCAAGTACTGCCGTATTTATAAAAGAAATTTTTTTTTGTTTTATAAAAGGTTTATTAGACAGATTTCCATACAAAATTCAATCAATAAATCCAAAAAATATTTATGAATACGGCAGGTAATATTTAGCGCTGGAACAGCATAAAGAGTTGTAGTAGTAGCTGAAGCTGACGACGTAACTAGTTACGCAGCATGACAAAAAAGAGATGCTGGAAGGAAGCTGAGGCTTCCTACATGCTTACCAAATAAACTCTTAAAAATTATACAAAAATAATATGTGAATTTTTAATTTAAATTTATATTTAAATTTAAATTGTATAACAAATGTATTTCCATTAACATATTCTAGACTTTTATGAAAATTTATTACTGACAATCAGCTGACCCTTGCGCTTCAACTTCTACTGCAACGACTACTACAACGACACATTCTGTTCGCTGCCATTTAAAACAGCCATTTTTAACTTCTGTCAGCTTGTACCGCTACGTTGTACTACAGCGAGTATTCTGACTACAGAATTTGTTGCTGGTAGTGGTAATCTTAAGGCGAGCTTTTCCTTTGATTCAACGTTTATCATATTTCTCTCCCCTTCTCTAGTTCCGGTTTCGATAATTTTTACCAATAATCGAATCACTATTTTACGTAATTAAATTTACTACATACTTTGGACCAGTGTTATCGAATCCAAAACACTTTAAAAAAATACCAAAATATTCGTATTTCATGTATAAAATACGAGTACTTCGTTTATTATGCAGATTTGGCCCTTTTGATTTAGAGAAATTGTAACGTTACGTTGCAGCCATGTAATGAATGGATGGGAAATATTGAATGACACCAAAGATGGTCGTGGTATTTTTTAAGCACGACTGCTGTAGAACCAATAGGAGTCTAGAAACGAAACGGATTGAAAAAACAAACAGGATTATGAACAAACACTATTTTCTGCTTCATGGTTTGGGGAAATGCTAGATGTTTTTATAATTTAATCTGAAGCTGGATTCGAACCCAGTACTTTTTTTGGTTTGTTACCATGCTGACATAGTTTTTGGTGGAAAACAATCGAACCGCCGCCTGTTTATATTTCAGTTATTTTATTTAAAAATTTATTTTAGTTTTTAACAACATTTCTAAATTAATTCAATCGAGTTCAGACTTTTCATTTTCACAGGCAGTAAAGAAAACATTTTCTATTTTCATTATAATTGTGGGCATAAATTATTGTGTGAGTGTCTCTGCATCAGTTTATAGTCTTAATGCTGGTAATAACGTTAACAACACTCTAAGACTTCATGTGGAAGTCCTTAGATGAGCACAAATGGCATTAAAATTGCAAAAGAACCATAAAAAATCCAAAAAAAAATAAAAAATAATACAAAACAAAAAGATAATCTAATAAAATGCGCAAAAATTATATACGTAGGACATTATTAAAATGCAATATTAACGCGTAAGTAGGCAATAAATAGCAGCAGCAGCAAGAAAAAATAAAAAGAAAAGCGACAGCTAAACAGCCGAGAAACAGGCAGGCAGCCACATCTTGTGCACACAACTGTTCAACTATACGGTGAGAAAGTTAAGCAACTAAACATTAGAAGTATTTATGAAATAAAAAGTGCAAAAAAAAAGAAACAGAGCAAAGAAATAACAGCCGGCAACAAGAACAAGAAAGGAGGTGCGAAAATTATTACAAGAAGTCAAGTGGAAGAAAAACAACCTGCCGGAAGAGGGAAAGTGCGACGGCAAAGTTAGTTGGACTTGCTAAACTGAGTTTAATAGGTTCAAAGGAATATAGAGAACTCTGTCTTTGCTATTTCATTTTATAATATTATTCTTCAAAATTCTATTACTTTCATAGAATAATTCGCTGGCACATACAGAACAACTACAACTGTAGAGGGAAAACTCAATTTAAAGTAGATGAAAATGACGTTAAGGAAATGGGGAAATTGTGGCTGTTATACAATTCCAGAGAATAAAAAAGAAGGTGCTTTTCATGATAAATACCCACCATTCAATACGCTGAATAAAGGCAACATTTAAAATGTGCAACTTTAGTTTCGCTACAGAGAAAGAAATTTCGAGTACATTGATTAATAACGACGGAAGGCGATGGTGAATTCTTTCACTCGGTGTTAGAACGATCAGCTGGTAGAAATTTCTTTCGTCCGATATCTCTCAATGTCATTTATAGAGAGGAAAGCCTGAGGACTTTTAAGCGATGCATTTATACAGGTACGAGTATGTTCTAACGCTCGCATTATTTTCAATGCGCATGTGAGTTGAAAATCGTGTAAAACTCACGCGTGTTTTCATTCAGGAGAAAAAACTACAGTACTACACTGACTTCTGAATGTGTTTTTAAAAGCGTGTGAAAATTTATAATTTTTGTAGGAAAATGTTCTTGGAAGGTTCTCCGCTCTCTCCCGCACAAGGTGCTGGTCCGATTCATAAGAGTACTCCTGTCGATTGTGGGGTGGGGGCACAATAGATCAATTATAGTCGCGGAGCTGGAGGTCTCCACCTCAACGCTTTTAACATTACATTGCAATAAGAGCATCAAGTTTCTTAGAAAAAGTTTATAAAATTTTTTTGGCTGTGCTCACAAACACTTTTTTTCAATCTATAGGCACAGATTCTGTTCTGTGGGTAAATGCGCATTCACCACCGCCCCTATGGGCACAAGGGAGGCAACTAGTGACTTAAAAAGTACATATATGTTGCAATCCTTATCATTGGAATCCCTTCCTATGATATACACTTTGGTAAATTATTTTGGGCTGTCTAAACCCGGTGTCACATCAGAAGCTTTGACGTCAAGATCATTAACATGCAGGCTTCCTTTTAACTAAAAAGTAATGCTATCCGAAGACAGAGCACCCATGGAAAGTTCCATCTACCCAGTCCACAACACACTACGGTGATTACTGCAGCAGCACATGCACTAATAACAGTCATAATAAGAGACATGTTATAAAAAGGACGATACATATGTCCCAAATATACTGAAAACTATTCTCTCCTCGTGACTTTATTTAGTAACTGCAGCTACCTCGAATTTAAACCGCTCTAACTGGAACGCGAACTCTAACGTTTCTGGGTGAAGACGAAGTACTCTCCGAGCTAGATCTTAGCCGCAACAGTCATCAGGATTTAAACTCAAGCCGAGCCCGTTGGTGGTACATCAGTCATTAAAACCCGTACTTAGTTTAGAGCCATATGGGCGTTCGGTTTGTTCGTGGAATCAGACTAGACGAGGGTTGGTTTTAAATAGCCAAAGACTGTAAAAGATCACCAGCTCAATTCAGCTTTTGTTGACCATAATGTTCAACTGCGGTATATAATTCTTTTGAAGTCATCAGATTGAGAGATCTAATCTTCAACTTCCAGAGCAGTGTAATCCTAAGAATACTAACTTGTAAAACATACTCGCCCCTGTTATACTAAGTGCAGTATTAAGGAGGGTCCGAATGAGTTTCATGGGTATAGAATATAAGGCTTAATCAACAAAATCTTCTATAAACGTGCTGAGTTACCGCGGGGTCGCTGAGGTTCCCCTGTGGGCATCTACAAGCACATATTTCATTTGGAAAATTAGGGAGCAATTAAATCCAAATTTAAACTTTCAGCGTAGAAAAAAATTCGGTGTCTAAGGATAATGTTACCGTGGAGTTACCATGCAAAATTATATCCTTTTTAAATTTGCCGTAGTTCTTGGGTTTTACGTATCATACTGCGAAATTGTGTAACATTTTGGCAGTATAAACATTGAACAACTACGCGAAATTTCTACTAAAGTTTTCCTTTTTTTTTTAGCAAACGAATACAAGAAACGTACTGGTACATTTTTACAAGTGTTTATGCTCCCATACACACAATACTTCGAAGACACAAGACACACATACTGTAACAGCTTTGCCAGCTACGGGGTATTATGGCTTGTGATATGCAAATTTAAATGTTGTAACTACAAGTGAGTACCCAGTCCTTGTGCAGTTAAATTTAATATTGTTCAACACATACTCACTCGCTAATAACATCTCTGTAAATTTAGTACATTATAAAAGAAGAACAGATAAAAATGTTGAATGTTGAATGCTGAATGTTGAATGTGGAGTTTGAGGATCTGCTTTATTGGGAACTTAATGCCGTGAAAAGTAGACAGTTTCCGTTGTACGTTTTTATTTTATTATATTATTTTCTGTTGCTGTATACAATTCCAATTCTGTTCGCCTACAAACACATTTCCATAAATGCAAACACATCCAGACATACACATGTATGTAAATACGAGTATTACAAAAAAAATGTACTCATATTCTATTCATATTTCGTTTATTTCATACACATGTTCTTTTTTAAAATATCAACCGACCCCTTAGCGCCAAATGATCGTAAGCTACAATTTGTATAAAAAAAAGAAAACAATTCATCATTAAAATTAAAATTTTCTGCATCCACCCATTCTGCATAGTATATTTATCAAGTAGACTCAACTAATGAGGTGACTTTTTCTTGCTCGTTTATATTTTATACAACGTGAATGTCAAAATTTGTTTATATTTTATGCTCTCCAATATCATTTTTACTCATTTGTTTATTTTGAGAGAGCAGTGCAAATAACATTTTTACTCATTTCTTTATTTTGAGAGAGGGCTGCAAAAGCAAGTAAGCCATACATAAGTGAAATTTTATTGCTATTGTATGCGGTGTATGTTTACTTTTGTTAGAGCAGTGCAGAGTTCAATAAATCCATACGTTACCAAATTTTTTTTTCTATTGTAGTCATTTGTTATTGATATTTTCATTGTGTTTTAGAAAAAAAAATGCCTGTTGTTTTGTTGTAGAGTTACGACTGCTTGGATAAATATACTTTGGACCTACACATACTTAATAATTTACAAAATAAGAAAATAAAATAAAAAAACTTCTCCTCGAAACTTTGTGTTTTGGCGCTTACGATCATTTGGCATTAAGGGGCCGATGTATTTTATTGCATAAACTAAGGCTCATAAATGTTATAGACTAAAGTGTTTGAGGGAAAAAAAAGTAAATAAACCTCTGTATTGCTGTCTTATTCATCTTCAATGTCCCAGCAAACAAATACTTGACAATATTGACAATTTTATAGAAACTTAACGTGAAAAATTTTAAATCAAACGTCAAGAAACACTATTCCCTCTATCGTCCTTTCCATAACCTAATTTCCTAGTTCCAGCACAATGCATCGCATATGTAGGGGTCATCCCCTGAGTGCCGGTCCAAGAAAAAAAAATATGTGGCCACTTGCGTGAATGGGCAAATTTGAAGACTTGTTACATGAAGCGCATCTATAAATTCTGAACCAAGTCTGTATTTACACCTTGCAATAGTAAGAGACGCATTTTTTTTCTTTATTCTTTTAAAATTGTTTCGAAACTTTCGTTTTGCTCAACTTTTAAACGATTAAAGAGAAAAATCATGTAAAAATATGGAATGTAAACAATAACTGGCGTATTCGTAAACATTTTTTGGATTTATATAAGATGTATTGATAGAATTTTGTATGAAAATTTGTGACTTAAACCGTCTATAAATAAAAGAAAAATTTTATGAATACGGCTGTAAGACTGTGGTGTCTAATTACGCGTGTTCTACCGCTATTAAGTGATTAAAACTTCTTTTAAATGCAATTGAAACAGTATTGCAGATACAAGTTGCATAATATGTAATTATTGCTTTAAAGAAGTACATACTTTTTCCACATCACACACCAAAGGCAGTTTTTAGAGAAACGTACAGGGTGGCACAAAAGGAGCTATATAGTTTAATTTCTTTAAAACTTTTTTAATTATTATTTTTTCTTTGTTTTTTTCAGCAATTTATGAAGAGAGACTTGGGGAATTAATTATGAAACATTCGAAATGAAATCATGGCCATTACAGCCGAAATTTTGCAAATATGCTAAAAAAAAAGCACGTATGTGCGAAGCAGAAAATTGACATCACTTACAGGATATAATTTTTCAAAACTAATTCCAAAAATTCCCCAATAATATACTGTAAAAAAAAAATAATAATAATCGCATAAATAAAAAAATTATAAACCATTTAAACCATATGGCTTCTTTTGTGCCACCCTGTACATGTCCATGTCCATTTACTTTAAAATTAAGAATTTAAAAGAAACTTTACTACTTATTTAATTATAATTCAAAACTTTCCATACAAAAGTTTTCCTAAAAATTAAAAGTTTTTTTTTCACCCCGATTTCTTCCTTACACCGTTCGTTATTAAAGAAGTAGCTGCACGTAAAAGTCGCGTCGTTTATTGCAACGTTTAACTATGGCCTATGGGAAGTTAGTAACAGCATCAGCAGTAGAAACTGCAACAAATGGCGCATAGCTCAACGAATTTGTATTGAGAAATTAGTTGATTTTAGCTACACAGAAAAAAGGAAAATCAAGATTAAATTAAAATAATAATTAGATTTCAACTTATCACGAAAAATGCAGAATCAATTAACCGTTTTAATTAAAAAAATTTTTTAAATTCTTTTCCTTTTGGCCATTTTGATTGCACTGTTTTGCGAGAACACCAAAATCTATAAAAAATAAACATGGATGCAACTGAATTATTAATTAGGAAAAAAAATTTTACTGAGCAAAGACTTATTTTGCCTGTTCATAGCAGCCGAGGTGAAAATAATCGTTCGGCATTTGTATTAAAAACAACAATAAAAAAAATTCAATTTGTTTTTGTTTTCAATATAAATGACTTCTATGAACAGGCAATTAATTGGAAAAATTTTAATTATTATTATTGTTTCTGTGTACGCATAATAACTTTTTGTCATTTCTTTTATGTTGTGCTTTAAAATCCACTGAAAGCAATTTTTTTTTACAAAACCGACTATTGGCTTTAATTAAGCAAAAATTAATGGAATTGAAAAAAAAATATCCCATGCTGTAGAAAAATAAGAGAAAAAGTATCGTTATGAAGTAAAAACAAACAAAAAATTATCGTCTCAATACATTAAATGTATTCAATGCATTAAAATGTTTTTAGAAAAATTTCAGAGACCTTCTCAAGAGCTTTCGTATGATGCCCATATCGGCCACATGCGTTGGAAAATATTTTTGTCACAAATTTATGTTGGAACTTCAGCGGCCCATAATGTGGAAACTAACCGTGCTCACATAAATAAAAGCGGAAAACGTAGTTTTGCTCTGCAAAAAATTCTCATGCCCAGACAAATTGTTTTTATTCGAGAGTAAAAAAACGCTAATTAGAACGCTTAGAGCAAAAGTACGTTGTCCGCTTTTATTCTGGTAGCACGGTAAGGCATTCCACTAATTTCATATTTTTAAATTGTCTCACGGATGTGAAATAGTTTTTCTTTTCTGAGAGGGACGCCTTAAATTAATTCAAGCCACATCTATTTCATATTTATTTATTATTATGTATTTCTACTAGAAGAAAATGTTTTCGACACCGACTACCATGACAGGACCGATTTTGTTATCGCGTTTGTGGACAAAATTAATGCTATAATTTTAATAAATACTGTGTTTGCTGGGATTACGGTTTGTCTGCACAGGATATGCATATATATATATATATATATGTGTGTGTGTGTGTGTGTTTATGTACGTACTCTTGTATGGCTAAGTATTGTATTAATTCTATATGCGTAACATTTGTAGCTTGTGGCATTTTTAAGGCTTAAATTGTATTTTCCTCATCATCAAAGGGATTTATTTAAACGCAGCCATTGTCATTATGGCGAATGTGAAAAAATGCTTTGTTATTTGTATTTGCTGGGTGTAAGCACATACAAACATATGTAAGCATTGGTGTTACCAGGTCTTAGAGAAAACAGATCAAAGCTGAATAGGCTATTCAAGTATAGAAAAAATAATATTTATCATTTTAGAAATAAATCCATGGAGCTCAACTATTATTTGTGAATCGATAACGAAAAATGCGAAAAACGAAATTGGCAACATCGTTAACAGCTCTCTCGCTCTCATATTTGTAATGTATAAGGCCAACGAAACTAGATTTGTGTTACTTTTATTATGCTAAAGTCGTTTCCAAAGAAAACAAACAAAATAAAAAAGCAATTGTTGCATAAAAACATTTTGCATAAAATATTAACACAATTAATTAAATATAATTTAGAAAGAGAAACTAAGAAGGATACAGTGCTCCTCTCTATAATACGGTACTCTTCGTAATGCCCAAATTCACAGTCATTAGTTAGCTAATAGCAATAGTTTAACCAATAATATTTGATTCACAGCTTTTTGTTTACTTTTAGTTAAACCGCCAAATGTCATTGGTCAACAAATAGTTAGA
The DNA here is from genome assembly GCA_963924685.1 of Dexiosoma caninum. Lineage (NCBI taxonomy): Eukaryota > Metazoa > Arthropoda > Insecta > Diptera > Tachinidae > Dexiosoma > Dexiosoma caninum. The sequence continues at coordinate 123,781,130 of OZ004725.1, read as the reverse complement.
CAACAGCTGATTAGTAAATTATTATTATCATTTTTGTTTTGATATCATCCACCAAAATATAGTATATATATATATATACATATGTATATATATAATACTATAAATTTTTTTATTTTCGATAATATTTTGGTTTCCCCGAACCAATTTCAGCAGCAAATCACTATCTTGCACGGTAAAGTTCGATGAGCGCACGCTTGTTTTTACCATTTTTAAGAAATAATATAACAAATGTCAACAAAAAGCAGTGCAGCCAATATTGAAAATTTAAATATTGTTAGGGTTGACATTCTTTCGTTATACTGAGAATGCTAGTTAAACAATGCACTGTGAATATGAAGTATTAGTTAAACAATAGTTATCATTTCAGTTTACTAATAATTAATTAATGACAGTGAATTTGGACCTGAACGATTTTACATTGCACGATTAACACGTCTTTTCACGAATTAATCTGAGTTCACTTGCGTGAACAAAAAACTATGTAATGCCCATCAACGGGAATGCGTTTTATATAACGGAAACTAATCTACCGTGTTATAGGGTGTACTACTCTATTTCTTATTGTATGAGAGCTTATAATGTGAACAAATGCTACGACCTGGTGATTCCTTAAGAATCACAAAGCCAAATGCTGCTTTCTGTAAACATATTATTTAAGATGTGCAGAGCTGATAGGCTTTGCAGCATGCGATCTACGATGTGGAGCTGCTAGAAACTCCCCAAGAGTACAGCGGGAAACTGATTGGTTCATTATAAAAATTTTAAGCTTATATCCCTCCGGCATGTTCGAAATACACAGACTTGTTTTTATGAAAGAGTTGACAGCAAGTCTGGACGAAGAGAAGGTGAAGTTGTCCTGGAAAACGTGCTGTCATTTATGACATGGGAAAATTTAAAGCAAATGTCCATAAACACTACTCCCTCTACCTTGTCTCTCGAAACCTTATTTTTTAGTTCCGGCACAATGCACCGCATGTGTAGGGATCATACCCTGAGTGAAAAAACAATAGATACATCATAATTTTTTAGTATTTTCTGGAAATTGTACAAAACAAAAGATATCACAGTATTAAAAAATTAAATCTAAATTTAAAACCAATGACAAGTTTAGTTAATTTTTGAAATCCTTCTTGGAAAGAAATGATAGAATGAAAAATAAAACCAAACAATTGTATCCACTTCAGTTAAAAAGTAAGAAGTAATACTTTCAACTAGGAATTCCGCTGCCTCCACACAAGCTGTGGATGGGATTCCTTAGAAGCCTTAGGATGGGAATCTAATATGAGGGGCTTTGCAAATAGATCTTCTTGATCGCGGTGCTTCCTGGCTCAGTCAGCTCCAACTTAGAGCACAGCCCCAAGTTGTCCGGGGAAAGGTGCCCCAGAGAATCGGAGACTCGACTTAACTAGACCCGGGCATGTACAGCGACAGTGTAGAACAGTATGCTGCTTCGAAGCTCCTGCAGCGAACATTGAACAGAATTCACATTTTCTCAGCATGTGTGCACAGAGCTTTTGCTATGGCGGAGCACCCCCAAAAACATTCGATTTGCGATATTCAAGGGCAAGTCCGTAATGAATCGTGGCATGGGTCGGGGAATGCTGTTCTGCCCACAGCAAGATTCTATGAAGAACTCAGCTCCTCGTTAGCTTAATACCACTCCGAACTGAAACTGAGAAAATATAAAGATCAATCGATAAGAGATTCAGAATCGAGTCAAGGACCGCTTCACTTCAAGTTCTGCATTTGGTTTGGACTACTCAGGCAATTATATACTGCAGTTACGTGCTACGTGTGTGGTAATAAAAATTAAAAAATATAATTCGATTTTTGGCGTTTCCATAACTGAATTCAACGAATTAACAAAAATATTATTTCGAGAATAATTTCAATTGTCAGACACCATTACCAGCGTTACCATTATTTCCACTTTACAAATTAATTTTCGCTTTTGAAGAGTTATTATTTCTTTAATTTAATTTCATTTCATTTTCTTCGTGTAGGAGAACTCAAGCCACTTTTATATTTGTTTTTTATTATTTTTCTTTAAATGTTCTCCCACACCGGTGTAGCTAATTTAAAATATTACACTCATTTACCTGTTTCCATTTCCCTCTATTTTCCACTTTTTTCCCATTTCAGCAATTATTGTAATTTTTGTTGTTGCCGCTGTTGTTGTTGTTGTTTAATTTGAGGGTGTCGCTAAGCATGTGTGTTTAAGTGGTAATTTTTTGTGTTCAGCTGCTTAACGCAAATATAATGGAAATATTATGTGAATGTATTGAATATTTATGAACTTTAGTAATCTTAAATTGGGAATATTTTCTAGAAAATTAATTACGAAAATAATACTTATAAGAACTGCGGCAGAATGCCACACATTGTTTTTAATATTTTCAACTATAAATCAGAAGAGGAAAAAAATATTAATAATTTGATTTCCATTTATAATGAAATCCTATGAAATCTGTGGAATCTATGTAAGTCATACAGTATTTTAAACAAAAAATTCAAAGTGTGAATTTCCATGTTGAAGAATCTGACATTGGTTGCGTATGCTGTCGTTAAGGCAAAGATATTGTATATCGCTCATTTATTTAAGCAGCAGTTTCTATAAATTATTTGCTAAAATTAGTTGTTAAAAACTGCCGAAAGTATAGAATAGAATAATAGTTTAAATGTATCAGAAGATCTACGAGTATTAATCAAATCAACTAATGAGGGCACTACTAGTTGCTCAATGATAAACCCGTTCCTTATTTCTGCAGCAGAAAGTTCTGTCTGGTGAGTGGTATTGTTGTCAAGAAAAGTTTACGTCCCTGGTTCATTCATTTTGGGGTTTACAAAATAGCCAGCAATCGTTGCGTTATGCAGAATTTGATTAACGCTGAGGTTACATGATCAAGTTTGCCTTTAAAATTTCTCACACATACTGCTTGTCAAAAAAATCCCTTAAATTGACGACAGTGGCGTAGGCTGACGCAAGTTTTAAAGATATTGGCACTGAAAAAAAATTGCATAAAACAAAATGCAAACTACAGATAGTTATGCCCCATGCGTTTTAGAAAGCTTGGACATTCACCTTTTTCATGCCCAAATAAGAGTTCAAAATCAGGTGTTTAAACTTTCGAAGATATCAAAGAGGTTGAATTTAAAAGTAAGTAAAAAAAGACATTTTTCTATCTTGGACCGGCACTCAGGGGATGAACCCTATACATGCGGTACATTGTGCCGAAACTAGGAAATAAAGTTTTAAGAAGGAGGCCAGAGAGAGATGGTTATATTTAAGGATATTTGATTAGAATTCTTCTATTTTCTCTGTATCGACCGCAAATGAATACGCTCTTAATGATGATCTCGTTATGCACGCCAATAACCGGGTTTCTGTAACAAGTTCTCTAATTTCATTAGAACACACCCAATTTTACTAACGAAGGAAACACAACAAAACGCAACCCTACCATCCTCAATAAGTTTCTTCGCCCTGTCTTGTACACGGTTGAGTAACTTGAAAAAAGTCTTTCATACACCGGGCTACGCATGAGTGTTGTATTCCAACTTCGGTCGGTTGTAAGTGGTGTAAATAATAAGGTGATCAGCTGGGCTGAAGTATGTCTTACACCGTCTTAAAACATCGTGGCACTTGAATGCTTCTTTTGAGACCTGAATATCGCACTGAATCTTCATGCCAAGAACTTCAAGAGTTTCTAAGTCGTCAATATTTACACCACCCATAGTTACAGGTGGATCAGCATGTTTGGGAATGATAACTCTCTCCGGGTGACCACCCTCTTATGATATTTTTGTGAGCTCACTACTCAATGAATCACTCATATTCTTCCTCAGTGCCGCGATCTTTGTAGATTTTGTATCGGTGATTTTGTGAAGTCACTATTCAATGAATCATTCATATGCCGCTTCTCTGCCGCGCTGCAGATCTGTCTCTGTCGTACTACAATCGAAAGTATATGAGTAACAAATCCCGCTGTCATCTGTGAAAGAGTCGATTGAGTTGAAAGTTTGACATACAACGTCATTTAGAAAGATGAGAAAAAGATTAAAATGTTTAAATAAATAAAAAAAAATATAATTTAGTATTTGTCTTCTAATTTGTAATTTAGCAGCCACAGTCATTTGTTATTTCAGAATTCTACAGTGGCAACACTGTACGAGCCCTAAAATAAATTGGAAAACCATGTTTTGGTGGGATTTTCTGCTAAAATGAAAATTTTGCTATGGAAACGTTAACAGTGATTTGCATATGCCTTAAAGCATAATTGATTAGAGCGAACGTGACAGAATTTGACTGTATCTGTATCAATCTGTATGCAGTACTTGGTTTTCCGTTAAATTCTCTAAATTTCGATTTGAATTAAAACTTTCGATTGACTTACATTATTCTTAAATTATCGCGGTAAATGACCGCCAAGGGTGGTGATGCGATCGATCTGTGAAACACGTGACATATGGAAATTAATGTAAAAAAAATCAAAATTTACCCACAATCGATGGAATTCTCTTTAGTATTAATAGTACCGTCGTAGTAAGTAAATTAAACTGACTTTAATACATTCAGATATGTGTGGGAATTCGATTTCATCGTCCATACTGGCAATAAGAGTCGATTGCATTTCCATTTTGTTTCATTAACAAACCCCCGTTTTCACAATGTGACTGACGCATTTCGATAATGCGAAGGTTAAATTTGTTTTTAAATCGTTAGTTTATTTTATTTTATTTGAACGAAAAGGTATGAAGTGTAACAAAAATTAAAGTATAACTTTATTAAAAATGGAAAAGAGTAATTTGTAATATGTACAGAGGCTTAGTTTAGATGAGTAAACATTTGAAAGAAAATCATCAGGAATTCTCGTTTGTTTTTTCATCACTCTTACGAAAATGTTGTCGGCAGCGTTTCATTATTATTATTAATATTGTTCCACTGTTATTGCTATTTTTGTAAGCAATGAAAATGAGAAAAAAGCGTCTCGCCGAGTACCGAACACAAAAACGATACTCTCTTCACCATCCGTGATATGTTACCATACTAAATGTTTTCCTTCCAACCTTTTTCCTCGTCTAAACTCAGGCATACGGGGAAAACATTAGAATTATAACCCAGGAGCGGCTTTTGAGCACATCTATTGGTCTTTCGACAACTTTTGTGGCAGAGACATTATAAATGTCTACTGACGAATGTTCATGGAAAAGAATCAAACCAAACAATCATGGAACATGATTATCGAAGGAAATCTGTCGCAGCAAAGAGAGAATTTAATAAATTGAGTTACTTTTTAAATCGATCGTTTTCAATGAAATACAAGATTGTTTTCACATTTAATACATGATTTAGTAAAATTCATTGATTATTAAAATTTTCAACACTAGTGAATACAAATTTCTTCGAAATGTTTTCGGTTTTTATAAAACTACAATCGTGTAAAACTTTTCTTGCAAAATGTGTTTCCTTCTTGTACCAATTTATTCGACAATAATCCCCCGTGTTCTGTAAACCGAGTCGATTTAAGAACGAGTGATTTCACAATACCTAAGTATGTGTATGTATGCGTAAAAACGAGAAAATTTTGCGGATTTGCTTAACAGAACATACTCGAATATCATCAATGATTCTTTCTCTTGAAATTTTTTCACTTTTCCATTTACTAGACTATTTGCTGAGGAATTATTAAATAAAGTAGGTATTTTTCCCTAAATAGATGTATTCACTTTTAGAAATCATATGTTTGGGGGCAAAATAAATCAATAAAGTGCCAGGTTAGGTTAGCTTACAAGAGAGGTGGCTCGCTTAGGTCTATCAGTTTGGTGCCCTGGTGTGGTTTGGTGTTCCCTGGGAACAGCCGAGATCGCTCCAGCATCATCTCACAGTTACCGCTGTCCGACTAAACCATCCGGATTCTCCTAGAAATACGAACAACCCGTTCAACTCCATCCTTGACACTTCATTCAACACATCGAAGGTATCTGGCGAGCTTCACACAGTGCAGAACATTTCCAAATGTGGTAAAATACAGGCTCCTCCTTGTCCTGCTCGGAGTCATCACTCCTCAATTCTTAACGTATGGATCCCTATAGCCCACAGCCGCGTTAAAACCGCCGCCAGTAATCGAAACCAACCTTTACTAAACCCCCGGCAAACCTGGAGTTCCCTGTTCATCATATTGGAGCCATAGCTCTCGCATTTCACCGCCTTCGTTGTGCAAGGCCACACATTACTGCAAAATCTCATAAGAATGCCAGCGAATATGCTGATCATTGAATGATCTAATACCACCCCCTGTACCCATATCAATTTCACAAGAATATGTTTTCTCATCTCATCAAGAGACAGCCGGCATTCATTTACAATTAGCAATGTCGAATACATCACATTCACAGCAGCGATGACCACGTAACTGTTGGTAAATATGTCGATATCACTCGATACTTTATGATACATCAGTCAACGCTCCGCCCATTTAATTGTGATTGAAGCACAGTTACATAGTTTCAATGAAATTCTAACCAACAGACCAAATGCCTGTGACAGTGAATTCCTTGGATTTTTAATTAATGTTTATACTTTATAAATCTTCCACCCCTTTCACATTCACTGTGAACTGATTGCGGGCTAAACTTCTTGAGAGCAAAAACATCACTTTTTACTCATGAAAGAAAGAGTCGTGTATTTTTTGTTCAGAGTTGATCATTCCATGGAAATGTTCCTGCCCTTTAAAGCAAACTACTGTTGAGCCGGCAGGCGAATGATGTTAAAATTTAAATCAATCTGTTATTTAGCAAAATTAAAGATTTATTTTTTTTTTAGATTCTTTAACACCCTTTCTCAGTATAGATGTGCAAAAATATACCGTGTGAATGGATATACACGTATATGCGTGTGTTTGTATGTGGTTTTCATCGACATTATAATTTGAATTAGAGATGCTGCCATAAGAATATTTAAACCACATTTTTCCTCCATCATTTTAATTGTTCGGTTTACCAATTGGTAAACTTTTATGCGAATGTATTCCGGAATTGGCAAGTTGGTTCGCACACAGCTAAACACACATTATAGAATAGAATAAAATGAAGCTTCAAGGCAATTTATTACAAAAGAAAAACACTAGTAAAATGATGGAAATGCCTTAGCGAAAATTATTATTTACATTTAATTATGAAGCAATAAAAAGTTTGGCAACAGATGGCACATCGTTCTTGGGATTTTAATTTTCTTTATTATTAGAAGAAATTTTATTAATTTAATTTATTCAATTAATGGCAAGCAATTGCTTTGGGCTGAAGGAATATGTCGCAAAGGAGCATGTCAAACACATAACAGCATTCTAATCGATTAGGAAATCAGCATAAGTTTTTATTGGTCTCGCACCTGGTGGGATTTTACAAATTATAGTCGTAGCAGGCAGTAGCTGTAATTGCTGCTATGAATCTCATCTCTTGAAAATCTCGACCTACAGCGAGCGCCGATAGAAATATACACTTACGAAGGGCTTCATCTCAGCAGCTCTCAATAAATCGTTTGTAGTCATCGTTGAAACGGCAGTCGCCATTTTTAAGCTTAAAAGAGAACATAGAAACAATTAATAATTAGTTTTTTTTTAAATATATGATTCTAATTTAAAAATTGTGCTTTTTCCCTCAAAAAAAAATATATGAAATGTATTATTACATACTTTATACAGTATTTTTTAAAAAATAAACTCAATAATTGAGAAGCTAAGCACATTCATATAGTAATATTTCACTAATGCTTATTTAGCTCATCAGTGGATTTTTCCTAATTTCTGACTACAAACTCAATATTCTTATGTTCGAAATTCAACTAATCAATTGAGAATTATTTGTTCAATATTGAACACAAAATCAAAAGTCTATAAACAAAAACATAAAAATCCATGAGTTTACTTTTTTTACTCGTATATATTTTTATTTTTAGATTTTTCTTCTCGTCTTCACTAGGCAGTCCATAGGCCAGCATACTAAAGTATTTATAATCAAACGAAAAATTTAAAAATAAAACAAAAGAATATTAAAATCAAATCGCCGTGATTGAGAAATACTTTTACCAGCAGGTGTAATGAACAGGAACTTCAATTAATAGTCTAACAGTATTAAATATCATATTTAAAAAAATCGTTTTTGAAGTAAAATAATAATAAAAATGGCTAGTAAACCGAAGCTTCAGCAGTGCTACGAGTATAAACAAAGAACGTGCAAAAGCAGAGCTGCAAAATAATTAATTAAGCTTCACCTCCTGTCGTTTCTCCTATTATCCCTTTCCTATAGTTCCAGCACAATGCTTTGCATGTGTAGGAGTCATCTCCTGAGTGCTGGTCCCAGATAAAAAAAAAAATTAGGGAACACTGGTTGTGTTTAAAATGTTGTTGTTGGAATCTTTGGCTACGAACATACATTATTATTATTATTTTTGGGCCCGAAGCAACAAGACCAAAAAGATCTATTGTTCAAAACTCCTCATGTTATATATTCTTAAGACTTTTAAGGAATCCAAGCACTACTTTCAGGGGTCTGGTGTTACACAGCTTGTGTGGAGACACCACGATTTCATCCAGATGTTAAAACCTCTGGCTGCTGAGCACAGGGCAGTCGCAGAGAACGTGTTCAGATCCTCTCACTGTCACTTTCACATAATCGACAATCGGAAAGACCCATTTTGTTAAGGTGCTACCTCAGGCCACAATAGCCCGTGAAGTACACCGTTAATAGACTCAAGTCCGCCTTATTCAGCGAAAGGAGTCTATTTGAGATCTCCCTATTCGGGATGAGGCCGGCACCATTATGTCAGTGAGCAGCAATTCCCCTTCTTTCCAGTTCCAAAGAATCTCATTTCTGTGGCTTTTTGTAAGTCCACAGAATTGCTCTGGGCCAATTAGGGGTATATTTGGCCCTCGTTTTGCCACTTCATTGCCCGCATACAACTCATGACTAGGAACCCAGCCCAATCCAACGGCGTTAAAGTTCTCCAGCTCATTGAGAAGGTACTCACATACCAAATTTAAGGTCAGCATGGTCATCTGAAGGGCCCACCCCATATTCCTACGGTGGCACTCGGCCTCACATGTTTCGATGGTGTGAATCTCCGCCGGGAAAACTGTTGTGATACACCCATTGTAATCGATTTTCTGAATATATATACACACATACATACCATTTAATCATTTGCCTGTTTCTTAGTTCGGTGATTTTGTTTATACCTAAATATATATTTGTATTTAAGTGTATGAAAATAATAAACAAATAAAATAATAAATATACAATAAAATATACATTTTTAAATAATCCGTTTAATTTAATTAATTTTTTATCAAATTGATTTTCGATACTCATTTGAGTTAGAAGTCTCAGGGATGTCCTGCAAAGTCAAACAGTGCCGATATTTCTTAAATTGTCTTCATTACATTTGAATAATTCAGGCCGTACTATTTTATTTCTAGAAATTTATTTAACAACATAATTAATCCTGGCCAACATAACAAATGTCAAATTTTTTTCTTAATTTCACTTTTAAAATTCCTGGCGAGGAGCAAGTATTTGAATTTTTGTCCTGCGGTACAAGGTGAGAAGGTGACATTATTAATTCAAATAACTTATGTTTTATTGAAATTTTGTTTAATTTATTTCCACAATAAAAGTTCACATATCTGACGTGCGTTTGTAATTTTGCTGACAGCTTGTTTCCCTTCAAGGCCAACCTACAAAATAACAACCAGCTCGCAATTGTATAAAACATGTGTATGTCAAATCTAACTAATACCAACGTATTAAAATAAGTTGATGGGTGTTAGTAGATACATTTTGGCATATGAAAATCAATGAAGCATAGCGAAAGCCATCAGTTTATTGCGTTCTTCGAAGTGCGTGTTTAAGTGAATACCAACAACTTAATAATGGAAATAACAATAGACCGAGTAAGAGAATGTAAGTGGCAAAGAAATCTTTACGAACTATTAATGTAGGACACACACACACACACACATATGCAAAACGTCACAACAAAGCCCAGCAACTGATAAAGGAATGAATGAATGAGTTAATGACGGTCTCGTTGCCTGCCGAACTGAGTGTCTGGCAAAGAAACTGTTCGAGTAAATGACAATGCGATGTACATGCCACAAAACCCAAATTTAAACATGTGCCCAAGTTCGAATATGTGTTTGTGGTTTGTTTGTATATTGTAGCAAGATTTCTTGCAGCACCTACACGCCCAAAACACACAGCCATCGCTGTGATGCACTAGAAATATTTGTAAGAAAATATATGTTTGCATGTATTTGCGAGAATGTGTGTGTATGGGCGTATGTGTGTGCTTTGCAGTTTATCGAAGGAAAACTAAAATTGTTTTTCTTCGATGCGGATATATGTTAAGGAAATCGCCTTTTATTTCATTTCGATATCTGTACAGTTGAGTGTGCGCTGATTCAGTTGATGGTTTCGTTATCAATATCAGATTATAAGTAATTGATTGTGTGTGCGTGTGTGTCTAGAGCTCACGCAAGAACAAACGCATACACACACACACACACACACACATATGCACACAAGTCACACTTAACGTAGGATAAACAACAGTAACGAAATTTAATATAAATTTATTTCGTATCACAATCTGCTACCAGTGTTGAGGTACAACAAGTTGTCTGTCGACCGGATGTGGCATTAAAATTGTGTTCATGTATGGCCACTGTCACTTTTATCATCACATTGATTGGTATTACTGTTGCTCCAGCCATTGCTGTATATTATTTTTAATTCTCTATATCTGTTTATGGCAGCTTACATCATTAGTGTAAGTTCCGTCAAGAGATTATCAACTTATAGTTCATTATGCAAGTCGAAGGACCAATAAATGTATTACGAAATATCAGCGCTGAGTGCTACACACGCAAATGTATGGATGTATGGATGGATGGATGTGTTGATATGTGCATGTGTGGTGAACAGCATATCCTTATGTTTGTCTGTTAATATCTGAATTTATATCACAGCAACTAATGCTCTTTTCACTACAGTATCTGCAATTGGAATTTGAATCGTTAAAAAAAATATTTGTACCGAAAAGCAGAGAAAGTCAAATTATTTCTTGCACAAGAAAGAAGTAATCATAATTTAAAAGCAACGCAACAGGGGAGAATGCAAAAAGAATGTTAATTTTTCGCGGTGGCCTAATACAAGGTGAGCCAAAAGTCACCATGGAATTAAAAATTTAATTTCAATTAAATTTATGACAACATATTTTTGGTGCTTCGCTTTCCAAAATCACATAAAATGCTTCAAATAGTGTCCATAATTGTTTCCTCTCTGCATATGTAAATGCAAGATCTACCAAGTTGTCCCACCGTTTGTTATATCGTTTGTTATGGCGCTCGCATTGCATAAAGAAGAGTAATAAGAACATTGCATAATGCGAGAAAATTAAAAATTTGTAGAAGTAAAAATTATCTTGTGTTAAATTTTTATTAAAAAATAATTTTATTCAAAAAAAAAAAAAAAAAATAAGCAGTTCAATTTGCTTTAACAAAAATAAAAAACTAAATAATTCGAAGCAATGCGTTTATAGTAATAAGGTAAAACTATTTCTTACCCAATTGACACACTGCGCTTTGTCCCTGCAACAATATTTGAATTTTCGTTTGGTGTCCCTTCGTAATCCCTCATGAATTTACATGTTGCGCTTTTTGCTGCAATCATCCGGGGACTTTTTGACGTTTAATCGGTGTTGCCATATACACTGCGCATCATAACTATAGCCGCTAGCTTTTTTGACCAATGAGCGGATTTGGTATAAATTTTAACGTATATTATTTTATTGTTCAAGACAGAAAAACCTCGATGTATGGCTATAGTTATGATGCGCAGCATATGTCTACATTTGATTACTCTGTTATTTGCAATTTGTAAAAATATCTATTAAACTAGTAACACGGCTCAATTGAAAAATAAATAGTAAAAAAAACTGAAAAATATTAAATTTATATAAAGAAGAAGGATAAAAAATATTCAAACTCGGCTACACCGTTTATGAATAACATTAGAATAATGAGAAGTAAAGAAAGAAACAAAAGAGAAATGTCAAAAATGCCCCTCAAATCTTGTTTCATGACTCTTTGTTACCCTCTCTAGCTTCTTTTCATCTCTCGCCTATAAACTCGTGTCGGTGCCTCAAAGCGCAGTGTGTGAATTGGGTATATGACTACTCACCATATATACAGGGTGGCCCAAAAAGAGCGCAGGTGTTCGAATTCCTTATAACTTTTTTATTATACTTTTTTTGTTTTCAGCGTTTTGTAAAGAAGACTTGGACAATTTGAAATTTAACGGAATGGAATAGAATGGTACACAATTGAACAATGTGTCAAAATCGTTGAACGCTATTTCAGAAGAATATCATGATTTTATTCATAATTTAATTGTGAGCGCCGAAGCCCATTTCCAATTAAATGGGTTCGTTAATAAGCGGTAATAATTACTAAAAATGGCTACTAAAAACAAAGCTTCCAAATTTAATACGTTTCCTTGACAGCAGTACTGTAACTGCTATAATTTTTTTGCTTTCGTTTTATAAAAACAGGCAGCCAGTCAGTCCACAATATAAAACTTTTATGTATGTATATCCAATAGATAAAATAAAACAAATAGCATCTCTGCTTCATGTATAGTCAGCATAAAACATATAAACCAACAGTTGAAGTTCACCGAGTCGTTAAAGTTCACTTCACTGTGTTTATGCGCGACGTGGCTGCATGGGGATGTTTGCAATAAGAATGCTCTCTTTCTTTGTATTTCTCCTCCCTCCCTACTATTTCTACGAGTTACTGTGGCAATTAATTGTCATTTCCTTAGATGTACTTATTGTTGCTGAAGCTGCTCATGTTTGTTGCATTTGCGTTAAACTTTTGAAGTCGAAATGTACTGCTACAATTTGCACTCTTGCCGTTGTTACGTGCACTAACAGTCGAACAAAAATAAAATGCATATGTATCGAATGAAATACGTACACTCAGGGAAAAAACTGATGGAAAAACAACTAAATTGACACCAACCGTTGACAAAAGTGACTTAAGTCTCAGTTAGTAAAAACGTAACACGTTCGCGACGATCAGCTGGCAAAAGCTGTAACATAAGTAAAGCTCGTTGCTGTTGACTAAAATCGTATCGTTGAAATTGTCACCTTTTGTTTTTAGTTTGACAACGGGACGTTCAAATATGTGAAGCTCATAAATTGACAACGATGATTGTCAATAAATTGTCCACACTTTGTTGACGAATTGACGACACCAGTCGTGCACATTGAAAGAACGTCTTTGTTTCCCTCTGTGTACATATGGTGCGAATGTATTGCACTCGGGACACAGTAAATTAATTAGTGATTCGGCCTATTGGCTTTCTTGCTTGAAAAACCTATTTTTCGTGTATAAAAAGTTTGTCCACTCTTTAGAGTAGCTGTTCTTCAATAAATTCATATATAAATTTTTTTTATTGCAGTTCAGCCTGGAGAGCACTTTAGCTACTTTCTGCATGAAAACAATTACCAGAACTGAGCTTTTCGAATGAGTAATAAATTTTCAAAGACTTTGTCAAAGGTTTTGCAAAGAAAAAAAGGAATAGCACAACAAATTACAAAGTTAAAGGGAATTGAAGTAACCAGCAATTAAAGAGACGGCAGCAGAAACTTTGTCTTCCTTTAGAGAGCTGGTCAAAAATATTAATTTAATTTAGAATAATTGAAAAAGAAAAAATTATCTACAAATACAAATATGATTTTTTCCATTTCTCATTATTGATTCTGGGTGAAAATTGCAAAAATAATTAATTAGTTGGAGGCGATTGACTGCATCAGCGGTATTCTCTTTGAGGCACAAATATTTTTCAAACGATAAACATTTTCCCATTTAATTTACATGCGGTGGTACTATTTTCAATGCTCTTAGTGCTTTTGAAATTTCGGCAACACTCGAAATTGGTCACTGACAACAATTGTGAGTGAAAATTTTGTTTTACATTAATGAGGAGGTAATTTACCTCCAGTTACGATCCAATGCAATACAATGCAATGCAATGGTTGCTTACTCAATGTGATGATTGCTTATAATTATTATGTTTCAACATTATGGTTGCAACACTTCAAATGAAAACAGGAAGTTCTTAACAAATTGTAATAAGAAATTACAAACTAAAAGGAGAAAATAAATTTCTACTTAAAATTCGAAAGCAGAAGCAACTACAAAAGCCAAGCAAGCAAGCAATTAGAGAGGAACAACAGCAGCAACAGCAACAGCAACAGCAATTTATGTTGCATATAAAAAGGGATAAGTGACGTTTTTTCTTTTGTTTTGTTGTGTGCAAAACATTAAAACAATAAAATTTTATAATTAAAATTGTGTATGATGATTCAGGGTGCTTGACTGTAAAATGTATAACTGCGACTTCAAAGAAGGTGGAAATTATTATGTTTAATTTCACGCATTTATGAGGTGGCGGTAGCCTAGGAAATTTCTTCAACAAATTATTTTGAAAAAGATTGTTGGGGAAATAAACAAAAAGGAAAACGGTAATTTTCTTGCACCACCACGCATTTGTCTGCCACTGTGTGTGCGTGTGTGCGTTTTGTTTTTAATTAGTCGGTGGGCGGGCAGCAAGGAAAAGCAGCTGGCTGCGTGTATGTGTTTCTGTGTTTAGAAGCATACAAATTTATTAACAGCCACTACAATAGAAACAAAAACATTCAAATTGCCAATTAAAACGTAAGAAGCTACAAAATGCACTGACTACCTTAAATGGTAATAGAAGAGAAATAGTCGTTCATAAATACAGGCTGGTAGTTTTTTCCCCGCAGTTCGCTGATATTGCCAAGAATTAAACATCATTTAGACGTGCCCGCAATCGCAACCAGTGATGTCAGTTTAGCTTTTTCGAGGTCGAATTTAGTAATTTTTTTTTCTTGTTCAGCCTCGAAATTACGTTTTAGCTTCATGGCTTCTTTTAGCTTTAATTTATTATAAATTTAGGCTCATAAAGGCAAAATTTTTTTTTTGTAATTTTCTGCTGAACCCCTAAAATCATTTTGAAATATGTTAAAAAATTAATCTGGCAGCACATTTTGTTTCTGAACAGTTTCTGCATTACCAATATAGAATTTTAAATACACCAGCGAGTTACCCTGCAAATAATGTTACTAGTTCCCACATCCATGTATAGTGTAGTCCACAGAGGACTAGGACTAGTCTAAGGCTAACCCAAATGTATGGAGAAAACATGGTGTATTTAACATTACGATGTTGTGTTGTAGCGCCTCTGATATCAAAGAGACGTATTAAATTTTTTGAAGCTTCGTTTTCAGCAGCCATTTTATTAATTATTTTACTTCGCCGGTGCTACACAATACCGACGAAAGAGGGCGCTCTGATGTAGCTGTGAATTGCAATCAGCTGAAGCCGGTGCTATTCAGTGACCACTGATTACGCCTTCGCACCTGAAACTTTCCGACAACAACTGACACAAAGACTCACAAATGCACATTAGCAAATTTGCGAGATGTTTTTACGAGTCTGAAACTGGTGCCGAACCCAGGAAATTCTTGGTTTTTTAGTCAACGTGCAGACTACTTCAGCCATCGCTGAAACTGACACTCGTTCTCAACGTACGAGTATGCGTGGTTACTCGCGGATTTTATTTAGATTTTTTTTCTGTTTATGCACTTTGAGTTCCCTTTTTTATAATAATTTTTAATATGTTTTATGCATTTTTCATTAATAAAATCTTGAATTGTAAGTAAAAAATTTTTACCTTTTTTTTATTTTTTTTTTGGCGTTTCAACTTTTTCTAGCCTTTTTCAAAAGCCGATTTAGCGCTTTTTTTCTCCAGCTCCTTGTATTACTAATCGTAACCATGTACAGAGGAAAATAAAATCAACATTCATTTCAAAAAAAATAACAAAGATTCAATGTAAAAATTTCAGTCTACATATCACGAAAATTTTAGCATCAATTGGCTGTTTTAATTGAAAAATTTTATATTTGAGCAGCCAATTAAACGAAATGTGGATGCAATAATTGAGAAACAAATTTATTAAGCAAATACTTAATTGGGAAAAATATAACCCTTATGCTGGGAATAAAATTGGGACGAGTCGCGAATTATTTTTCGTAGGTATAAAATAGCTGTTCGAATATGCCTTATGGTCAGCACTGTTTTCGCTTAAACTTCACGTACAAAATTGCCATGGCCATAACCACATTCATAAGAATGATGTGTATTTTGGTTTTCTTTCGTAATCGTCAACAGCTGATTCAGTTTATTATATTATTTACTTAAGGTATGTACACACGATTGTCATTTACTACATTATTGACAGAAAAATTGTTACAAAATGTGCAACAACCGTGTGAACACACAATTTTTGTGTGGCAACATCATCACAAAATGTATTGTCGGTGCATTTTATAAAACAATAATATTGTCACAATTCTGACAATCAATTGTAAGAACACCCTTCATTTCCATTGGCACACAATTTACAGTCATTTGTTATTGTCGCATGTGCTTCATTTATTGCAGCGTACAATTACACCAATAGCAGATAAATATTTCTGTTGGCAATGCTGCCCATAAATATTTAGCTACAATGTTAAAAGTCGGATTTGGCAACGTTTGCCATACAATAATCTGACAACCGTGTGAACAGACAATTATTATTTGCAGAAAAATTTATTGTCACAGAACAGTGTGCCAATGAAATTGTATGGTTTTGTTTCAATAGTGTGAACAGACAAATTACCAGATGGTAACAATTTTTCATTGTGTGTGCATTGCCACCATATTGGCGTATCCAACAATATTGTACTATCTGACAATCATGTGAACATAGATTTACTCTTGAAATAATAAACAGAAGACAACAGCTGTTTATGACTATAGCAGCGCTAGTTGATGACGAAAATATTTTGTAGATTTAACAAGAATTAGTGCTCTGACAATATTGTCAGATATGTACAATTCAACCTTTAAACTGAATTAGTTTTTCTGATTTCGTTATTTTTTTCTCCAATTACAAATAGTGCTTAATATTTTTTGGCAATTGTTGGGCCACCTTACCCTCATTTCCCGACATTTAAAAATATTTTTAAATTGATTTTTTATTAAATTCACTATATTGCCGCTTGTTTTGAGTGACTTTTTAATTATTTCAATATTTTTTTTTAATTCATGGAAAAATATTAATTAAAAAAAATTTTTTTTTTGCGGGAGGATACTTAATCAAAATATTTCTTTGAAAAGTGCTTTAAAAATATTTTCAAGTACATATTTATTTCCTTGATAAAAAATTATTTTTTTTTTCAAAAACTCTTACCGCCTTCGAACATCCATTATTTCCTTTCAAAGAACTGCATGATTGTTTTGACGTCTTTGTAAGTGCAAAATTTGCTTTTCATTTCTAGTACTGCAGTACAATTTTATTAGTTTATTTTTTGTTAGTTGCAGCTACTGCGAGTGTTGTTTGCTTTTCGTTTTTGTAATTAATTGTTTTTCACATTCAAAATAAATATTTCCTTTGACTTATTAAATGATATCAGGAAAACTTACTTTCCCAACCAAAAAAAAAAAAAATTTACTCTCATTATTATTAGAAATTTGATTGATGTTTGAATGTTAAAATGGCTAATTAATTTATTGTTGGAATTAAAATTGTTGGCCAAACAAAAATTCTGTAAATAGTTTTCTTGCTGACCAAATAATAATTGCTGATTTTATTAAACTACCGAAAAAATATATTTCACTTAATCAATTTCATGAAAGTTAAGCCAAATAAAAATTCCAAAAATTTTCTTTTTTTCATTACGGATTTCAAGCAGGTCTACTTCAAGTGTCAAAACAAAAAAAAAAACAAAAAAGTTGAAATAAAACATCAAACTCGTAACTCCAGCATTCTTTATATTAAACATTTCGCTGTGAGTACAAAAAAAAAACATTCAAATAAAGGCAACAAACAAACAAGCAAACAAACACAAGAAAAAATAGGCTGGTAAAGTGTGGAGAAGAAAAAAGTTTTTCAATTTAACACTGAAATACTTTGAAATGCTTTAACTGCCACAAATCCACATTTGTTTTATTGCATTTAACTACGATTTCATTTCTGTTGTTTGTTGTTTTTGTTGTTGTTTCTGTTGGTTCAATTTCTAGTTGCTTTCTATTCACATACACACTTATGCACATACGTACATATGTAGTGTGTGTGTGTGTGTGTGTGTGTGTGAGTGTGCGTATTTGTGCTTGTGTTTTAGGTTTTGTTTCAATTCATACATGTTGATATCAAACACTTTGTCTATTTGTTTTATTTGGTTGAAATTCGCAATGCCACTATAGATTTGTATGTGTGTGTGTGTGTGTTTGTATGTGTGACATTGTGTCAAATGATACACACATACACATTTGCATGCATGCATGCGTCCGTGTGTGTTAATGTAAATGTGTTTATAAATTTGAGCTTTAAACGGATAAGAGTTATTTGAATTGAAATTTACAACACTTGCCTACATTTAGGAGCCACCACACACACATACACACGGTGATATCGATTCATATGTATGCATTTTTAATATTGGCTGTGAGCAATGACATTTAGTGAACAGAGTCCGTTTATTAATAACACTTTATGCGTCAAAAATTGTAAAAATTTTAATTTTTACCAAATTCAGTTTGTCGCATTGCAGCACAAACATTAGACGTTACGCCAAAAACTACTTGCCACCGAATAAAATAGAATTGTTAAAAACACTTGAACTGATTCTTTTCGTACAATAAAGAATTCTCAAGTAACGATTATTTCAGTCACACGCCTTGTTAAAATCATTAAGTCGGCAATCCGGGTGGAAAGTGATTACAAGATCGGTTAACTTTTTTGAAATTAGCTGCTTAGATCCAGGTAAAATAGAAAACTTACAATGTCTCGCTCTTAAAAACTGTACCGCTGCAATGAACAAAGAACATTATAAAGTTCGTTATTCGAACATGCATTTATTGAATTGGCGATCATATTGGTTTTATAAATCTGAAACTGAAGTCATCAGAGTTTCCTTGGTGTTGTGGTAGTGGAAAATATGAGGTAAAAGATGGAAAAAAGAAGAAGTAAAAGAAAAATTAGAAGAAAAGTAAAGTAAATGTTGATTATATGTTTCTTGCTATTTATTTGACCGTTTTTTTATTTTAATTTAAAATATATAATATTTTTCAAGCTTAAGGTCATTAATTGGCTTTCTAAGTGGTATATTAAAGTAAATTCAGATAAATCGAAACATATGACTTTCGCACTTAGGCGAGGAGATTGCTCAAGTGTGAACATATACGGGGAACAAATATGTACATAAAGAAAATCCTGTTAAATATCTAGGAATGACTTTAGACAGGCGGCTGATTTGGTAGCAACACATTAAATCTAAACGAACACAACTGAAGTTAAAAACTTGTAAATTATATTGGCTACTTGGGCCAAAAGCGAAACTACATTTAAATAATAAACTGACAATCTACAAGGCTATACTAAAACCTGTTTGGACATACGGAATTATGCTATGGGGAACAGTAAGCAAATCAAACATCGATATTCTCGAAAGATATCAGTCAAAAACTAGAAGACTGATTACAGCAGCACCAAATAAAAATATTCGCAAAGATTAAAATATATCCTCAGTACAATGGTGTTCAAGATTAACGTCTGCACCTGCCCATGGGGCCTTATCAGACGGTGGTCTCAACACCGAGTAAATTTTTGAAACGATTCACTAGCGCCCCCAGAGCACTGATAAGCAAATGAGCCCGTAGGCCACCAGAGTACTTCCAGAGTTGGGTAGGAAATCATGTATAGTTATCCCTGAATTCTATAATGCACCTTGTTGAGGTGTTCAAGCTGTCTTGACTCTTGTCACATCAGAATGTTTTTACGTCAAGACCCATTTAACAGTAATACTGTTGGTTCGAAACACATTCCGGTGACTACTGTCGAATGGCAACAGCACCTAGTAGAGTAAAGGTCATATCATTAATATGCGTGTTACGACTTTCACATATTTACGATTAGACCAAAAACTCCACTCCCTGCGATTTTTAGGTATTAAACCACAGCCACTACGAGTCCTTACCCATACCAGCACACACTATCCAACTTTCGGGGTAGACACGAAGTACTCGCAAGGAATACATCAGTCTTTAAACCCGTACTTATTGTTGGGAGTGTGAGCCCAAGCTGGTCCCGTAGTGCTAGATTCGAATCCAACTGGTATTAACCAGTCGTTCATCAATCTCTAGTCGGATTTCGAAGAGTCACCTCTTCTATCATTTTCGAACCTCAGGGAGGAACAAGGTAAAGCTGCACCTTGAGCTGGGTACCGCGGGGTCGCTCAGACACCCGTAGGTTCCGAAATACAAGATTCACAAGATTCCAGAACACCCCTGCGGGAATCCTCAGTACAAGAAGAAATTCAAAGGTTTAGTGAAAATTATCATCAAAGATTAAGTAAAAAACATAGTAAACCTCTGGCTGTTGCGCTCTTAGACGCCAGCGATGAAACACGTAGATTGAAGCGAGCTCATGTATTTATTTATCGAAATGTATTTGTATTTGTATATAGTTTTGTATGTAGTGCATTGGGCTACATAACTCATGTTATTTATTTGATTATTGTCTTATAGTCGATAGATTGCAAATATAAATAAATATAAAAAAGAGGTCAGTAATGTTCTTCTAATTTTTATTTGTTCAATATTTCGCCACTCTTTGTGTAGAGTCTTCAGGAAATAAAAATAAAGAAATATTAAAAGAACATTACTTAAGAAATGATTAATTCATTAATTTTATGGACGGCGGCTAGTGGAAAAAACATTCAGTAACTGCCATCCAGATAAGATTTTCTCACTTGTATTTTTTTGCATGTCGTAATTTTTTTTACTTATTTGTAACTTAGAAAAATGTAAAATTCAATGTAATGACATACAAGTGCAACTAATTGAAAAACTATTGGGTTTCTGAAAGAAATTAATCTTGCTACAGGCCAATAAGAAATCATGGTAAGAAGAAAAAAAACCAAGTGATTTTTTTCTTCTCTTCTGGTGTTGCTGCCTGTAAATTGCAAAAGTAATGCTTCGTAAAAAACTTGTATTTTGCTGCTAATTTTTTTCAAATTCGTATTTCATATTGTTGGTGTGTGTGCATTTATACTCGTAAATGAAAAATTTATGTGCACTATACAACACATACAAACATACACATGTATGTATGTATGTATGTATGGCTGGGTATGCAAATGCATTATGCACATATGTATGTATGTATGTATGTATATGTGTGTGTGTGTAAGTGTAAAAGTGTGAACATTTGTTTTTTATTTGAATATTCTGTTGAACGAGTGCACTTCCGTTTCCAAATCATTTAGAACAGAACACAACAAAACTTCTGGTTAAAAATTCTAAATGGGCTTTTCTCTTCTACTCGTACAATTATTTTCAACAATTTATTTTGTTGCTGCTGATTTCATGTTCTTGTTTTGTTTTTTTTTTTTTTTTCTTAACCATATACACTCCATTTTCTGTAGTTTTATTTTGCATTTTATGTGGTAAATTGCCTTAAAAGTGTTTTATTTTATGAATCATTGCGCCTCTTTCATTTTTTTTTGTTTTCAACTTCCTGCCTTCATACTCTTAACTAAATTGTGAAGATCCTTAAAAATGAATTAATGATGATGCTACAGTGTCGTTGTTTCCTTTGTGGATATTTTAAATATAATTTTTGTAAAATATATAAAACAATCGGCTCCCGGCTCTCGACTAGTTCTGTTTCAAAAATCTTATTGCCAGCAATAGTTGCTGCGTTGATTCATAAGCGGGGAGTTTGTGGTTTCGAAATCTGCTTCAGTTATAAAGAATTGTTTGCCTCATGTACGTCAGTGTCTAGTAGCGTTCTGGGTTTCTACGTATGAGGACGAAGTAAAAAATTCATAATTCAAAAAATACTACTGAGCCCACTGAGTATCAATATGTATTTCAAAACAACTGGGGTGTTACTTTCTATTTCGATGAGAAAGCAATTGCGATGCGAAAGCTATATGCCCTGAGATGCCAATATGGTACTCTCTATTACTTTCGCTTATTTTTTTTGAAAAAGTGGCAACTCTGACTTTGCGCAAGAAAATATGGTATAGATTGATAATAATGAAATGTCAAAATTTAAAAAAAAAACATCGTTTAAAAAATTTGGAAGTGTAACAGTTTTTAATTAAAATTAAAATAAAGTGATGGATTCTGAGCGTTATGGTTGGATGGGGAAAATGACCGTGTTGAACGAGTTGCAAGACGTGTCTTAAGATATCAGAGGCGCTGCAACACGGCTCTAAACAAAAAACTAGCAAAAGCAGAGTTCTAACATAGTGAAGCTGTAGGTCCTGTCACTTCTGACAGAAGAAAGCGTAGTTTTAAAGTCCCTTCACTGGCTTCTTTTTTACACTAGACCTGCTTCGAAAAATATTACACGTAATTATTATTTTGTGGACTAGTGCTTCTTTAAATACATTAAGAGTAGAAGCGCTTTCGCGAATTTTATTTGCTCAAAAGAAAAGTAAATTTTTTGCTAAACGTGTCCACTGTCTTTTATGAAATTGAAATATGTTTCTGTAGTTGTACATCTTTAGTGGTCCATAAGCTAATTTAGTCTTACAAAACTCTCACAATATAAAACAACACGGATATTATGCATGTAAATGTTTACAGTGAAAGCTCTACTGGTGAGCAGCTCCTACTCCTACAAACAAAAATTCAGTCGGCATGGTTCGATAGCGCTCGCCATTCACCGTATAGATGACGAATCGCCACTTCGGCGTTTTCTTCAGTACTTCGCGCTACAGCGCCCATTATGTTGACTGTAAAATGTGAACTTCGCGTACAGATTTACTTTTTTTGTTCGAGGTAAATTTCCACAATTTGGAAACTCTCTGCTGGCGCTAAACGATTCATGATTAGTTGGCAATCTTTACTGAACAGAAATGCCAATACAGTTTGTCATTCTCAGCTGTCAAACCGTAGTTATCGATATCGGTCACATCACATGCAGCAGAAAAAAAAACCCATTATAATTAATATTCGTTGGTTTCACTCGCAATATAATTTGACCGGCAGTTTGCATCCGAATATTCAGTTTACCCATCCGACAGTGATCGTCCGTTGAAGGGAGCTTGCATGGCTTATACATACACACACACGCACACATATGTATGTTTGTTAAATACATATGAACACATTAACAAGCACACACATGTACATTTAACCGTAAAGTGCTTTCGTGTATATTTTTGAGGTTTTAGTTTTAAAAGCCATTTGAATTGCTGCATTTTTATTAATTTTCTTTTTAGGAAGAGAAAATAATGTATTTCTACATGTCCAGTTTTGCCTTAAATTAGAAAATTGTAAATATTTTGTAGAACAACGATTTGTTGTCGTTGTGCAATTTATTTATATACTCGTATTTTTCATTTTTATTATCCAGTTGTTTCTTTGGTCAAAAAAACAATAAATAAAAACTATGAAATGTAACTGGATAAGAGCATGAAAGCGAATAAATATTGATGAATTTAATTGTTAATTTTAATTGTCTTTTGAATGGGATGCGTATGTCTCTCAACAACTTCGCGTTTCACTCTAATCGAATCAGCTTCATATTGTAGCAAATTGACATTTGAGTGACACTTAATGCACAATGAGTGGCCATAGTGGAGACAAAAATAAGAAATGGCGAGTAAAAATGTTGTGCAAAAAAAGGAAGGAAGAAATAAATACGAGTGACTGTATGGCGAAAATGTATTTATAATGATAATGACGGATGACTGATGACGAATGACGGATGGCGCTAATGGCGGAGAAGAGGGAGAAATCAAAAAGCAGCGCATTAACAGGCAAATAATGTCCAAATGGCAACATCAATGGAAGATGAGAAGCAAATTCCCTGCACTTTAATGGACAGCAAGAAATGAAACAGCAAAAAAGAAAGCAAAGTGTTGGCCACCAGGGGTAAAAGCTTTGCTGAGCAGCAGTTAATTTTGGTCAGTTGAGGACGTAAATTGCAAAAATTTTAACATGTCAATAATTCCAGTATTCTTTTTTCATTTGTAATGGAGTTTTCCTTGTTTCCCGGAGTATTCGGCCCTATTCAAAATGGGGTTGTCCTTATAATTGTGGTTTCAAAGTCGTTCTCGTTTTTATTGTCGCTTCGTTCTTAAATTGATATTCTTGAAATACATTGAAACGAAGATAAAATGTTATGGAAAACAGAAATAAAAATTATGAAAGAGTGGTGGTAGCGCTACAATATTTTACTTGGTTGATACTTGACAATATTGCAAGTTTTTGCAAGTACTGAATTTTATTTTAAGAGTTCAATTGAAGAACATCTAATAATGAACGTAAATATTCTTATGATGACAGCACGTTAATATATTTGCCATTCCAATGTAGGAATCATTATTTATATAAAATAAATATTAATATTAATTTCTCCATTTTTCTTCAGATTTGTGAACTCATTCGAACTCAATAAAACTGCTTTTCAATACGTCTTGGAACAAATCTCTGCAAATATTTGTATTTGTGAAATAAATAAATAAATAAAAAAATCATACAAAATGCCTTTGAGGGTGGCGATGGTAGTCTGCACGTTGACTACGCAACCAAAAAACAGACCTGGGTTCAACCCCAGTTTAAGACAAAAATTTTAAAATAAAAATAAACATCTCGCATTTTTCTGATGTGCATTAGAGTGTCTTTGTGTGTCAGTTGTTGTCGGAAGGTTTCAGTGGCGAAGGCATAGTCACTAGTCACTGTGGTCAGCTGATAGCAATCCACAATCACATCAGAACGCCCTCCTTCGTCGGTATTGTGTAGCACCACCAATGTAAAATAATTAAAAAAAATTGCCATTAAAACAAAAATACGTCTCCTTGACATCAGTTCTAGTTCTAGTTCCAGCAAAATGCATCGCATTTTTTCGGGTCATTCCCTGAGTGCTGGTTCGGCTTAAAAAAAATATGTTTTAAGCAACATCATGATATGAGCGGTGGAAACGGAATTTTTTTTTTTACTATCCACCCCTCTTACTTGCAAGTTCGTTCTAATCGTATAATAATATGGCTGAACTGTGGAATTAATGGCTCGATTACGAGTGGAAACCGAACATCACTTGAACGACCAGTTGCCGAACTGGGAATTGTAAATTTCAATTGCCTCTTACAGCTTTTTTGGCAACTCCACACTTATCGTTGAAAGCCGGCAACGCAACTTAAGTCCGCTTGCTATCCTTAATCGAGCCATAGAAAGGAAAAATTTGCACAATGTTTCAGAGATTCTCATTAAATTCAAAGTTTTATTGTTGCCCCTGTCGTACGTTTCATTTACGAGTATCATCCGAAACTTTTTTTTTTTTTTTTTAATGTAACACACACACATACTGACATCAAGAAGATCATTAAGTAATTAATTTTGAGCTTTTGGAGCACCTAAAAACCACAATTGCTCGAATGATAGTGCCTTATGAAAGTCATACGCCTCGCATCATTAATTTATTGCCTTGATTTCATTTCTTTTAAAAAAAATACCTACCCCTTTCCTTTTTTTTAATTCGTTGCCTTCTTCGTGCGTGCGCTTGCTTCAGCAATTGTTGAAGAAAGAGGATAATCATTATTTAAACCACACTTTGTGTAATTTAAAGTTTTTGGACTTTTACCACAAAATTGTTTGTAAACTTCAAAAGTTTGCTAACAAACCACATGGACAAAATGCTGTGTATGTACGAATGAAGAAATTTTGTTGGCGTTGGCATAAAATATGTGCCAGAGCGTGTGCTGTAAATACTAAACGAGTTCGAAAGAGTTTCTTTTTTGCCTGCGTAACGGAGCAGAGAGAACCCCCATTGTACGAGAGATAACAAATTGTAATCAATTCGTGCGTACAGCAGATGAAAAAAAATATGTTTTTTTTTTTTTTTGTTAAATTTGTTTGAATTAGCTGTGACCAGCATAGAACCGTTGGCTCCCACTTGCAGCACGATAAGAAACATTCTTTCAAGGTTTCGAAATGTTTAACTTTGTCCTTTCGACGTCCAATACATCAACATAAAATGCATTTTTACAAAACCAACACGTTGCAATTACTTTGTTTGTTTGTTTGTTTGTTTGTGTTTTTGGGTGGCATGTGGTTGGTGTGTGTGTGTGTGTGTGTGTGTGTGTGGTGCGCTGCTCCTTAATAAAGTTCGCAATTTTAATTGCTGCAAAATATAAAATCTTTTAATGAAGAATGGAAGGCAGCAAAAGCAGAATAAGAAACCAAGAATTTTAATAAATTTTACTAAAGGACTTACTTTCATTTTGCACTAATTGCCAAGAAGAAATATTTTTAATTATTCATTTCCTTTATTTGTCGCTGGTTTATGTCTTGTTATAAACACAAAATATGTTGAATTAAATCAACGTTAGCTTCTTTGTTAGAATTCGTTGTTACTTTTGGCTTATTTAAATTAAATTTGCTCATGCCTTGCATTTTTTTAATGAGTAATTTGCTTTAAATTACACCGCACTTTTCATTGTTTCTTTTAGTTCTTCTTTAGGGCAAAAGTTATTCAATTGCCTTCATTATTTGTAGCTCGATGAACCCTGTTCCGCTACAGTTTTTTATTTATAATTTTAATTATTTAGTTTTTTGTTTACGAGCAAAATAAATGAATGTCATTCTTAAAGAATGACATATTCAAGAATCCAACCCTCTATTGTACTGCTTAAGAGCCTTATTAATAAATTCTGAGGCTCAACGGAGCAATAACAGTCTATATAGATATATTTAAAGGAAGAGTTACAGCTTTAGCTTAAATCGAGTTTAAAAATGATGTCTCGAAGACAGGGCAGTGATAAAAAAAAAGAAAAATTTAATAAAAAAATTTGACTACAAGTTAAGGATCTCTCTCTGAACAAAACATAAAACCAAATTTAATTTAAAAAGAAATTACTAAAATTCATTTTAATATTTTCATACCTCCACGGAAGCAACGAAACTCACTAAAGGAAGCTTCATCAAAATCACATTTTTCTTCACATATTGAAAATTGGTTCGGATTCACTGAAGGGGTGTCACAGCAGAGAACATCCTGCAAAGACAAGCCTGTATAAAACTCATTGGAAATGATCCACATTATACAATAAATAAAAAACCAATTATATTTTGTTTAAATGCTTTTAATTAAGCTGAGTGCTTTGTATGCAATCGGACATGAAAAAATAATGTTTTCTTTCAGTGCAATTCATTCTCATTTTTATTTTAAATCTCCAGTACATTCTCATTCACTGATTCACTTTCAAATTATATTAATCCAATATACCGTGTGAATTATTGTCAAAATAAAAATATCAATTCGTAAACGTGGCTGCCGAAGTTAGTATATCTGACCGGCTCTGGAATCAGAAATCAGAAGCTTATGATGTTCTTCGCATAACGTTCAACACCACATGACCACATTATTCGGATATCTAAAAAGCATTCAACTGCCTAGACTTTTTAAGGCGCTACCGTTTTGAAGTGCAAAAACAGTACATCCATTTTTATTTTCTTGGTTCCGGTGCAATGCATTGCGTACGAAGGGGGCGTCTCCTGAGCAGTAGTGGTTCAAGAACAAAAATTAAGAATATCCATTAAACAATTAAAGCTAAATTGACATGCGGTTTCTACACCGCAACTTGTGCAACCAAATTTTTTTTGAAATCTAAAGAAATGCAAGAATAAATCGACAATAATGCTTCAAACCATGTGCCAAAAAAGAGTCGTCGGCCTTATAATCTCAGCAAAAATTAGTAATTGTCTGGAAGCAGTTTTATAAGTGTTACAACATAATTGAATCACTAACAAACAGGCTTCGGATTTGCACACTCTGTGCGGCACACATGCTGCACACTACTCTCAAATCTTTACCCTGCTAGCAGTTGCGCTTTTATAATTCATTTTCGCGATGATCCGCTTAGAATCATTAGTTTATGTATCCAAAAAGACAATCGCACACGAATGTATATTTTTTAAGTATTTATGCTGGTTTATAAGCAGGGTATTCACTGATTTTAGTGCTTCTAAATTTCGATAATTTTTTGCTGGGATGGCGCGTCGAGCAAAGAATAATACAAAATCGAAGCAGTTCCAAACAAATAGTTGTCTGCTTATTCGGTTTAAGGAGATGCTTTTAAGAGAGGAAAAAAATTATTTCCAAAATTGGTTCAATGTTTGATAAATAAAACCATGAAAATTTTAGTTTTTTTTTGTCTAAAGAAATTTTTTTATATGCTTTCGGCTGGAGCTCAAAGGCAACTCCCTGAAATTCTTAGAAACTAAATGCTTTGCAACAACAATTTTGCATATTTGTTTACACGCAAACCTAAACGAAGAGGGCAAGCGTTCTTTCTCTGTTAAAAGTGTCATGCCAGCAAACCATGCTAACGGGGCGTCAACACTGAGAGAAATCTATTTATCAACTTTGATATAGCACTGACGCTCTTGTTTGGGTACGCTTCTTCACCGTTTGTACTAGGTGGCTTAAACTGCAAACACTTTCGTTTTGCTTGGTGCGTTACAAGGCGAATTCATACTGTGTGGCCGCATTAGCTAAATTTCTCATCTTTTGATTTATGTTCAAGTGTCACAGCATGTTAATACGTCAACGATTTTGACAAGTCGAATAAAATTATTGTATTTGTAAACATAAAATGTTGTTGTTGTAGGGACGAGAATACCTGGTATCTATTCGCCTTGTTCTGTTAGTTATTAGTTTTGCATTCTCCGCAGCCTATTTCAGTTTTTAAGACTTTACCCAGCGTTGCCACGTTATTGCGGTTTGCTGTATACAAAATCGCTTTGGCAATACCGAGAATATCACTTGAGTTTAGAGAAAAATTTATTGTCCGCCAGTCACCTAAATATTAAATTAAAAAACAAAAACAAAAAAGTTTTCAAAATCTTATTAACTGGCAGCTTAAAAGCATTGCAAAATGTATATTCGTTTGAACTTACATTCGTACATTATTATTTTGACAGTTTATTCATAACATTTCATACATTTCAATTTTATTTTTGTTGGGTAGTTTTACAGCTTTTTCCTTTGTTTTTGGCCATTTCCTTTAGCAATTTCTTTTTAATTTATGAATCTGCGAGCCATAACTTTTCCTTGCTAAATTTAACAATTTTATTTGTAACATTTCATTTTATAACGCAAAAATAGTTCCTACTTTTATACATAAAAAGCAATTTATTTATTTATTTTTTTTGTTCTTTTTTTGAAATAATAATTTTCTTCTTTCTACTGAATTGTTTTAAGAGAAATGAACACTCTCTGGAATGTGCGTTTATTGACTTTCGGCTTCCCTTTTACGGGGTTGCTTTTTATATTCGCACATACAGTTATAAACCAACACTTTTGGCTTGCCTTGCAATCCAACTGCCCAGATTTTAAGACAAAATTTCATTTCTTAAGTTGTTATTGTCACCAATAAAAAGAAATAATAAAACGTGACCATTTCTCCGAGTACTTTTTTTTATCGCATTTCAGAAAGCAATTGACTCTATAGAAAACATAATTCTATTTAATCGCAATCGCTGATACATTCAGCCACTCATGAAGAAAATTTGATTTTCATTGTTATTTGCCATGTTTGTTTGCAGTTACTTTTGCTTTTTTTTTTCTAAAGAAGCTTTTGTTTGCAGTCACCTCTCAGAAATCTAAACGAAGAACCTACAGGAAGAGCATAATCACGAAGCAAAAAAAAAGAATTAAATAAAAATCAAAAACTGCTGGAAAGCTGCTAAATCTGATTGAGTATTAAGAGTGAAATAAACAACAGCAATAAAAGAAACTGGAAAAAAATTTCCAAATTTTGCGTTCGTAAGAAGTCATTCAGTTAGTCATAGAAATATTGGCAGTAGCAGAAATTTCAAATTGTTAGATTTGTATAGCAGTGCGTATAAAGAAGAAAAATCTTTCATTGAATTTTGATTCTCTTGTTTTATTTACCATGATGACACTGATGTAGAGGATGAGTTTAAACACAAATGCATTAATTAAGAAGTTTTTTTTGTGCAGGTAAGTTTCTTTACAAATCAAATAAGAATAGCCGTGGCCTAGTGCATGAGCATTGGTCTATCAATATGGCGTTGCGGGTTCGATTCCCGCTTACAACCTGGGTGTTTATGCAGACAAGCTATTGAGTTTCGTAGAGATTGTGTTGTTGAAAAAAATGAGGGTTCCTGCACAATGCAATGCACAAGTCATCTCCTGAGTCCTGGTGCCAGTTAAAAAAAAAAAAATCTACTCGAAGCAATTCTGTGAAGTGGATATTACAATATTTAGGAAATTTGATGCTCCACTATTATGCCGACGCACTGGACCAAAACTTGTAATCCGAGTTGTTCAAAATAAACTATTAAAAATAGTTGCGCACAAAAGTGTTCACATTTAAAATATTTTCACTTCTTTAAGATATTTCTAAAATATCAGAAAACTATATAATTTCAGTATAATTCAGTCTCTAAAATGCCTATAGACGCTGAGGCACCGCAGTTTTCAGAATTGGCTCTAAATGAAATATAAAAAAATTCTGTTTCTTTTCTCGGTATTTTCATGTTTCAACACATGCAGGGCGCTGCGATGCAATGGGTGGTGTTGTAATGAAATGTTTTTATGATATTTATTTTTTTCTGGTATTTTAAAAAGTACTAACTCTATTCTTGGAGAGGTTTTGCGCCCACTTGAAATATTAAGCGAGTAAAGTGTCCATTGCAGTTTGTCTACATATGCAATTCAAACTGGTTACTGGTTTTAGCCAATTACAAACGCATTGGTGACGCCTTGTCATCAGAAATCTGTCAAATATTCTATGCAAAATGTCATCAATGAAACGAAAACAGACATCAATTTGATGACACATGTCATCATAATAATTTCTCATAATTTTAGTCTCATCTGTGCTATGACTGGAATGTTATCAATATGATGTCCCTTATTATACACATTTATGTATTTTTTTAAATTGTAAAATATGTACCAGTATAAAAGAATAAGGTAGGCAATGTTGTAATGTTTGTAATTGATATTTTAATATAAATTTTATTGCTATGTATTTTAGCTGTTGCTTTTAAACACATTTTTAGAATGTTACAAACGTGACATTGCATTGATGTACACGCAACCATCAATACAATGACAGAGCTAGACACAAACCAACGAGTTTAACAGCGCTCAGTTAACACTTTCACATGCCACATGCCACATGCCACAATTAAAACACGATTTTTACTTTAATATTTAAACAACAATCTATATATTAAATTTCCAGCTTAAAGGTTCGTTTTTATGTTTATTGGTTATATTTCGATATTTCGTTAACCATCGGTTAACATTTTGAGGAAATTTTCATTATTCCTTATAAAATTTTTTCTTTTTGAAATTAATATAAAAAAATTTTTAATTTTAATAAAATTTTCATAAAAATTGTTAAAAAAAATATTTTAAAATTTCATACAATATTAACAAAATGTATAAAATGTATAAAATTTAAAAATAAATAATAAATAATAAAAAAAATAAAAAATTTAAAAATAAATAATAAATAATAAAAAAAATAAAAAATTTTAAAATAAACATATTAAAAAGCAATAATAATAATAAAAATAATAATAAAAAATTTATGAGGAAATCTTCTAGAAGCATTCAAATGAACGGCTTATCGTTGGAAGTCGTAACAGTTTGATTTTTTTTTAAATTATATTAATTAAATATTATTATATTATATTATATTTAATTATTATATTAATTATAAATTAAATTAATTAATTATATTATTATTAATATTTAAAAAACGGACTTTTTTCCTTTTCTCGAAAATGGTAGAAGAGCGAATAAAATTTTATCGATTTTTTTAATTTTTACAGTAGTGTTCTTTAAAAAATTTTTTATTCATAAAGGAGTTTTATTAGACAAAATTTAATCAATATACGTTCTATAAATCAAAAGAAAAATTTTTGTGAATACGGCAGTTAATTTGCAAAATTTACTGAATTCGTGAGCGCATTGCGATGACGCACAGTAACGCTTCCATTCTCTTCAAATTTCTTTCAAATCCGGCCAATTTCTTTTTTGTTCTTGCACAGTAGGTCGATTATAACGATCATAATAATCATCGTGTAATGCTCAAAAAGTGACCACGTCTAAACCACCACATTTGTAGTGTAAATTTTAACTATTTTTACGCGTTTTACGTTTGTTAAATAGTTCATATTCATATTCCGATGGCAGATATTTAACAGCTTGCCAGAGCGGCCGTTTTGAAACCACAAAGTGAAAAACCCGATATGTTGATTGGTAATTGCAGAACGTTACTACACCGTCTGAATTTTATGTATGTTTGAATAGGCTTTGTTGCCAAAATAATTTTTTGTTCAAATTTATTGAGATTTAAATTTACCTTATTTTGCAAAATATGAAGTGTCATCCATTATTTCCTTCTGCTAAATCTATGATTTCTTCGCAATGAAATTTTTCTATACTCCTGCATTCATATTGTATTTTATGTAATTTTTATTTTATTTATTTATTTTTCGTTCTTGTAATGGCTTCATATCCTTTCTTTATTCCTACAAAATTTTGACACGTGACTTTGAATTGAATATTTTATATGTTTTGTTATCGGAGTGTGTGTGTGTGTGTGTTTGTATATGTGCAAAATTTAATACAATTCATAAGATAGTCATAATCGAAATTTCTATAAAGAAATAAATAAATAAACTGAAGTGAAATATAAAGCAAATCCCTGGGATATAACCGTCATTCATTCTAGTAAAATTCAAGTCATACTTGTATAATCATAATTTATTATTTACGTAATAATGTAAACTGCTTATACTACCACAAAATACATCTTACATAACATGTACACATATGTGTGTACGTATGTATGTATGGACGTGTGTGTGTTTGTATATGCATGGAGTACTTAAACACACTTGCAATATTTTACCCAGCAAGCGTTCGGAATAAAACTTACTGACTCAAGAAAAAATTTCTACGAGTACATTGAAAACAATAACAATTTTTTCAATTTCATTATTGCTTTCAATTTAATTCCCGAACGAATTTTTTCCTTCTTTTGTATAGAGTATGTACAAATATCAGTCAACAGCCAAATTTTGTATACGATTTTTATAAGATCCTGGCTGATTTTCAAAACGTCAATTACTCGTATGTACTTTGTCTATCAAAACGTCACAGACTAGAATCAGAAACGCAGCAAAAAAGCATTTAGCTCATCAGTTTCATAGTTGATGGACCGACATTTTATTCCTGACTTTAGCAAATGCAACCGTATTTATTAAGAAAATTATTAATTATGAAAAAAATATAATAAGGAAAATAATCGATAACTAAGTGCCGTTAGTTACTACGCTTATAACTCAAAAACGCCTGGATCAATTTCGCGCCAATTCAGACTGGTCTCCGGACAAAGAATAGTAATACGCAAGAGAATTCCCGAAATATTTCCAAAAAAAAAATCAAGAAAATTCGTTTTCCCATACATTTTGAATGGAGTGAATTTACGACGCCATCTTCATGATAGATGACGCGTATGTTTACGTTACGCTCTGGCAATTTTTTTTTTTACAATTTTGTGCAACAATTGTTTTTCCATCAAATTTGTGTGTTTTTGTAACAATTTTTTTTGTCATGTATTTAAAACGAACATGATTTGAAATGCTGGTTCCGGTATTGCCAGTAGAAGGCGTTGTGTGCATAAACTAATGACAGCTGATTCATAGGCTATATAAATTTCAAAATTCCAACTGGGCGCTACCACGCCCACATACAAAGTAAATATTTATTTTTGTATAGTTTGAGAACGGTTGAACTGAAAGCTTCTGAATGCTGTCCAAATGACTTTGTAGTTGAAAAAATCTTCAGGCAAAGACTAGGAGAGATTGGACAACGGGGCGTGGTACCTCCCATACAAACTAAATTTTAATTTCATTACATATTGCGAACAGTTAAAGTTAAAGTTTCTGTATTTGGTGTGAGTCACTTACTGGTTAGTATAAATAATCAGTGAAAACGTAGGCGGAATTGGACAAGTGGGTGTGGTACCTACAATACAAACTAAATATTGATTTCTGTATATCTTCAAAACTGTTAAAGCAAAATCTTCTAAATTTTGCAAAAATTACTTTGTCATTAAAAGAAAATCATCAGTCAAAAAGTGGGGCGGAATTGGACAAGTGGGCGTTGTACCTCCCACAACTTGACAAAAAAATTGACTTTTTTATTGATTATGATGTATTTTGACTAATTAAGTCATAATCATGCAAGTTCAACAATTATTTCGGAAAAAAAAATTTTTTTTTGCAATTTAAGTTCTTGAACATATGTATGCTTTATATTAAACTGTTTTTAATTTAAATAGGCGCAGCGAAGCACGCCGGGTTTTAGCTAGTATTGTTATAAAGTAGCACACATTATTGCAATGTTTCGCAATTTTGCATATCTACGTTCTGTAAATAGTGCAGCAGAACTGTGTACAGACTTTGTATAGATACTCGGCAAAAAAAGGTGAATTCCTTCACTGTGAATTGGCATTTTCATGACTTCTTAACCACTTCTTTATCTGAATTTATTTTTTTGTCATCTTAAATGTTTACAACAGTATCACTTTTGAACTTATGCAAAACGCATTAAAATCTGCAGATTAATTCATATTGTTCATATTGTTACTGCGCTGTTGTAATAATAATTTAAATAAATTTTTGAATGTACTGCAGGAACTCATTAACTCATGCTAATTAGAAACAAAATCATGGAACATTCATCGGTTGTAAGCACTCATTTCAACGACGGACTGTTTTGTTAAATTTGTCACGTGCTCGCCCATGGCACCCTTATGTTAAAATCATGGGTTCTTCAGCTAAGTTGAACTAGTTCATTTGCAATAGAACTCATGCATTAACTATTTCCTTGCATGTCTCTTTTTGCTGGGTGCGTTTTAGAAGTCAGCTCGTATTATTGTATCAGGAAATATCTTAAATCAATGCAAACAAAAAAACAAGTTTTTAAATTGTTTCACAAAAAATAAAAATATACCTGATGAATAGTTAAAACACATACTCGTAGGTTTAAAATAATTTGATAAAACCATCATATATATAACAAGTACTCGTATGTAATCGTGGGCTTGCTGGGTATACATATGTACATGTATAAATTATGATTATTATTCCTTCTCAATTCCAATTTACTTCATCCAGAATACGAGTCCGTTATAACACTCACAGCACTTAATTTATTTCTGTTTAAATCACTTCGAATTATAATCGTATTTGAGTGAATATTTTTTTTCTTTCTCGGCATACACAAGCATGTTTTGTGTACTAAGACTTGTTAGGTATTGCTTGCTACGACTAATGCCTTAATTTTTTACTTTTTGAAGAATAATCCATTTGGCCAAAATATTGTAAGCGTTTTTTATGTACCTTAAGGAATGTTTTAAGACATTTTGTTAGGCAGTTCAATTATACAAAACAACAATGTAGTGAACACATTTACATTCGCCAGTGGATCTTTATAACTTTCACTTTTGAAGAGTGTTCCATTGGTTAGATTCCACTATCCACAACAATGTCCTCTGTGTTTTAACGATAATGAATATTGTTTATAATGTTGTGTGTGTCCTTGTGAAGGTTTAGTCTACAGTTGCTGAAAAATTACACATCCGATATAATTTACCGCCACCCAGCGGTACCTAGCTAAGGGTGTAGAAGAATTGGCTGAGTATACCTTACCTCCCTATAACCTCCCTATCGCTGACAGCAGTTGCAAGTATTCTTAAGAATACGCTGCTCTATGAAGTTTCCCTCTCATTTTTATGACTTCGAAATAAATATTGTATACCGCAGTCTTTAGCTGTCGACATATGCATTAGACTTTCGAGTTAATAAAATATGAATTGGGAAGGTGATGCATCGACTTGAACCTCGCTGGGGTTGAAGATGACAGAAGAGGCGACTCTTCGAGATCTGATTTGGGACTGTTTTACGGTTTTTGGCTGGTCACGGACAACCGGATGGCCTGCACGACTTCGTACTGAGTACGGGTTTAATGACTGATGTACCGCCACTGAACTCGACTTGGAGCGTAATGGGCCAAGGCTTTGCGGCTACCCTACTAATCTAAGTGATGTTGTCATTCGACAGTAGTCAGGCGAGAGTATTGTGGACTGTGCAGATGCCAGTTTTCGTGGATGCTCTGTCTTCGGATAGGGTTGCAAGCTGCATATCATAGTCCATGATAAGAACCATGATAAGGATTGCAGCATATGTCAGCCACTGGTTGTCTTTCCATTTGTCCATAGGGGCGGCGGTGAACGTCACTAATTCACGCGGTGTTAACATCACTGAGAACAGGAATTTTCTTTTACTTTCTCCTCGTTCTATTTCATCAAATTATATTTTCATTATAACGTTCAATTAAATCTGTACCTGCATCAGCATCATAACATTCTATTAAAAGGTGAACACATTATTTCAGTCACGTCATTTTCGGAAAGTGTATTAATTATTATTATGCACATATTTATGTACATACGCACGTTTACAGGGTGCGGCTAAAGTAACTATGTGATTTGTTTTTAAAATAAATATTGAATGGAATGAAGAAAACGCAAAAATTGAATGATAAAAATAAAGTTTATTTTTTGTTATTTCTGTACAATAATTATGAAAAATAATGCCAGTTAAATGAGAACCGTTTTCTACAACGCAAAAATTTTCTCTCTTTATAGCATTTTCCATGACTTTGTTGACTGTTTCTGCTGATATATGATCAATTTCTTTTCGAATGTCGTCTTTTAGTTGCTGAAAGGTTTGGGGCTTATTCACATAAACTTTGTCTTTGAGATAGCTCCACAAGAAAAAATCTGGTGCCATCAAATTAAGGGATCTAATTGACTAGTTGGATTTTGCAAGGGAGGAGGGGCAAATCGTGTTTCAAAATTCGCCGAAGAGTGCGGTCAGAAATCTGCAAGTGGGCAGATCGTCTTCTCGTTGATGTCTCCGGATTTTCTACGATGCTCTGTCTTACAACAGCAATATTCTCGACCGATGTGCCATTTAGTGGTCGGGCCGTTCGCTCTAAATCTGCGTTCAAAGTCGCAAATTCAGCAAAATTGTCCATCAACGAATGAATGGTTGGACCCATTGGATTAGTTCTTACAGCGTAAAATCTTCTGTATGCACGTTGAGTATTAATTATCGAACGCTTATTTTCGAGGAATAAAAAAATAATTTTGGTTCTTTGTGCAATTGTATAGCGGCGTTCAAATTTTGATATATTCTCCCAAGTTCAATTATTGAAATAGAAAACAAAATATGAGATATTCACAAGCAGAGAAGCAAAGAATTTTTTTTACATTATGCAAATACTTGAGGCGCACCCTGTATATACATAATGAAAATACCTGCACAGCCATACACA
This sequence comes from Dexiosoma caninum, assembly GCA_963924685.1. Lineage (NCBI taxonomy): Eukaryota > Metazoa > Arthropoda > Insecta > Diptera > Tachinidae > Dexiosoma > Dexiosoma caninum. The sequence continues at coordinate 123,743,527 of OZ004725.1, read as the reverse complement.
TATGGTTGCTTTATTTGTCAAATCGATTAACTTCACTTGGTACTCTCGTTGTGGTTGTTAATTTTTCGCAGCTGTTTTTACTGATTTAACACAGAATGAATGTTAAAAAAACACTGCCAACTTGCAAAATATATTTTGTCCCATAGTTTAAGATTGGATTGGATTTTTATTGCTGCATGGAGTTAATCTATTTGGCAACAACAGCTGCCATTTGGTCCCCTTAACTTATGCATTTTGTACTCGTACGTATGGTTGCAGCTGATGTGCATCAACAGCTAGCTGCTTGTGTTTGTTGTATTTTATTATTGTATTTGCATGTGGATGCGTATTCGTTCGTGTGTATTTTTGCATTATCCTTATGCTTGCACTTATTTAGGTTTCCTAATTACTAAAGCAACTAATTTCATTCCAATTTGCAGTTGAGTATCTAATGTGTTGAAAGTTGTATGTTTCTTGATACGCTTTATGTATTGTTGTTGGCTGCAATAATATTTAATAATAATTATTGTTGTTATTGTTATTGTTGTTGTCTAGTCTCAAAGTTTGTTTGTTGGCAGTATGATTATGGGAATGTGTGCATATGGTTGGCAGTGTGTGGGTGTATGATGGGTGTGTAAATCTACTTTGGTTTTGTTGATGAATTAAAATTCCCTTTAAAGATTTGTCCGAGCAAAACAAACGTTCAGGTTAAAGTTTCGCAAAATAATCAAAGACAATGCACATGAGACACATGTGACTTTTCATAGTTGAGGTTACTGCATGATTAAAAATTTACGATTGAACGAACAACCGAACATCATGTGATGATACATTTCATAGCCTGGCGAATAAAGATGTTTGAAATTTTTTCTAATTTTAAATAAATTTGATTATGAATATTCTATTGTGAGTTGAAATTAGATCTTGTAAAATGTCATTCTCCCCCCCGGGGAGGAAAAGGAATCTATTAATAAATAATTAAGAATGCTTCTTGTAAACTACTCAATTGACCTGCTGCGCTTTGCTACCACCCACCAATTCACTAATCTACTCGTGACCATTTTGGACAGATCTTTTGTATTGACAAACAATTTAGATATCTTTACTGCTATGACGAGGAAACATTTGGAAGGAAAACATTTAGTATGGAAGCGTATTACGGGTGGGGAAGAGAGTATCATTTTTGGGTTCGGTACTCGGCGATACGCTTTATTCTCATTTTCGTTGCTTACAAAAATAACGATATCAATCGAACAAATGTTTCCTCGTCTAAACTCAGTCTATCAAGGCCATTTTTCTGTGATTTTAACATATGGATTATTAATGTATTGACTAAATTTGATTATTTCTTCTATTACTATTTTCAAGATATATAAGCTTCTATAGATATACCTGCCATACCCGTGACCCTACACACTTGCAATAATTACATTTATGTAACTTAATGAACCGCAGTATTGAAAAATTGGCTAAAAAAATAGCCTTTCGTTACTTTGTCTCTTTAAAGAACAAAAACCCTGAAATTATTTTCTAACCAGTGGTAGGGGTCCATAAGAAATACTAATCTGAAATATCAATGCACATAAAGAATTCTTTAGACACTGAAAAATATATCCTTCATTAAAATTATAATTATAATAATAAAATTAATATTATAATAATTAAATTAAAATAAAATTATATTTAAGCAAAATGTATTTTCATCGAAAATGTACTCTTATTGAAAACGTACTTTTATAGAAAAGATAGTTTGAAAAAAAATTTATGGAAAAGGTACTTTTCTGGAAAAAGTACTTTTATGAAAATGATACTTTTCTGAAAAAAGTACTTTTTGAAAAGCAAATTTATCGCATATATAATTTTCACAAGTTGTATTTTTTTCTATTTTCGTTCTTAAGTATTGAGGTTGGTCATTAGTTTCAAACGGCGCAATATATTCCAGCAAATAGTTTTAAAAATGCAATTCCTTTTAATAGAAAAACTTACCAAATGCTGCCGTTAGCCGGAGTAACTGATTGATTATTGTGAAAATTTCAATATGGAAAAATAAATACTTTCTAACATCACTCTGTAATACATGTGCTTTAATAACGAGGTGTATGTAATTCTTTAATTTATTGTTTAATATGTTTTTATTATTATTCACTATAGTTAACACGTTGTGGAAATGTGGAAATGTTATATTTCTCTTTTATATTTTGTGTTTGTATGTACATATGCATGTATTGTAGAATATTTTGTATATTTAATGGTTTTATAATTTAAAATTAAATAAGAAAAGAAAAGTAATTAAATTAAGTTTTAATAATAATGGCCATGACCGTGACCGTGACCGTGACCATGTCCATGACCATGACCATGACTATGAGTTTTTTGGTAAACCGTGGTCGGTAAATTGAAACTTTGCTGCTGTGAACCGGGCCGGTGTATTTTATGGACGACTGTATGCAAAATGGGCACTTTTATCGGCACTGGATAGTAGACGGGTTGGGCAATTTGCTTTTCCACTGTATATGGTACTCGTCTTTCGACTATATACGGAATGGGACGTTCGACGGGAAATGGTCTTATTTTTTCTATGGGAATTTTTACTTCCTGTATTTTTGGTACGGTCATGGTTCTCGTTATGGGTATTTGTATGGCAAACGGTTTTCGTATGGGCGCTATAACAGGATCTGGTACTTCGATTGTAACATTTTCCCTGTAGGGCACGTGCACTTGATGCAATTGTGGTACCGGTATATTTTTTATAATCTGAGTGTGCTTAGAAAGGGGAGAGCCGGACAATGCTTGCAAACTATGAGAATTATGGTGTATCGTTTGGGTTATGGGCGGCAGTGTGGGCTGTGGGGTGTTGGGGATATGTTTTTGAATTTGCAATTGCTGATCATGATCGATTAGTTGATGTTGCAGAGCTATAAATTGCTGTTGCTGCTGTTGCAATTGCTCTTGCAACTTTTCCAATTGTTGCGCTTGCAGCGCAGAAAAATCATTGGAGCCGTGATCTAAAGTATTGACGTTCTGCTCGAGTAAAGTGTCATAACTGTAGTTGAGGTCATTTGCTTCATGAATGTCATGACGTTTGCTTTTGTGTTTGGGCGATTTTTTAATGCGGCTACTAAAAGAGGATTCCGCCGCTTCGGGTTCCTGTAATGAATGTTGTTGATTATATTGGGTATTTATTTGGCCCTGTTGCTGCTGGTATAGCTGCTGTTGTTTTTCTATTGCGGCTTGTTTCGCCTGAAAGTTATTCATTATTTGATTTTGTTTCAATCTGGGAAAGTTATCGGCTGCCACATGGCGATGATGTTGGTGATTCTCTTTATTATCATTTTTATGTTGTATGTAGGGTTGATGGTATGTTGCTGGCATTGAACGATCTGCGGGAATTGCCAGCTTATTATATGATTGCTGCTGCTGCTGCTGCTGCTGTTGTTGTTGTTGTTGTTGAAATTTATATGGTTGCTGTTGTTCAGTTTGCTGTTGTGGTTTTGTCGTTTGTTGATAATTATTTAATGTGAAATATTTTGGCTGATTTTCTATTTCGTATGCAGCTGTAGCTGCCATTGATTGCGGAAAATAATTTGCAAAAGTTTGCTCTTGTATAGATTGGGCATCATTAAATGGTGTTTGTTGATTATAGAAATTGTGCGAGAAGGATGATTGCGGGGCATCATCTCCATAAGCCAAGGCATAATTTTGCATAAACTGGTCTGTAGCAGTTGTTGGAACAGCAGCATCATCAGCATCGTCGAAATTTGCGATATTTACATTTGCACTATTTGTATCGCCAATAGAGACACCACCAACACTACTGGCAGCAGCACCATTATCCATTTTGGGACCACCATAATTCGATAAGCGCCTAAACAAACTATGCTGTGCTTTATTGTTGGCGACTTCTGCAGCGATATCGCCGTTATTTTTGATGATATTGACATTTCCATACGCATGTTGCTGATTCGCATGTAAATTGTTTTTATTAGCTGCAATCGTAGCATATTGATGCAGTGCATTAATTTTATCGGCGTCTGTTTGTACACCCACTACAGAAGTGGCATAATGTTGGCCAGCAGCGGTAAAACTTGTAGGCACAAAACCATTGCCATAAACATTGAACGCATCGCCCTGAACACCGCCGCCCACTCCCACAGGGCCTGGGCGAGCAACAAAAGAATTTCCATAATTGTTGGGTTGTATGGCGACAAAACCACCACCAATAATACCAGTAGCAGGCAAATCTTCTGGATGGCCTATTTTCATTGCAGCGGCCAGTGCATTATTTTGGAGTTGCTGCTGCTGTTGCTGTTGCTGCTGTTGTTGTTTAAACAACTCCGATTCGCCATGTTGGTAGTAAGTTTTCATGTAGTTTGAAGCAGCTGGAACATTTGATAATCCTGTTATTGCCGACACCACATTCACCTCGCCATTTGCATTGGCCCCTTCATAATTGCCCAGTGTTTGCTGGTGCTGGTGCTGCTGCTGCTGGTGTTGCTGTTGAGTGGTTGTTAACCCCCACGTTGTAGTTATCAATAACAGTGCATTGAGGATAAATGCGTATTGCATTGTTGTTGTTATTGTGGCAGTTGCCACTGGGGTCGAGAAGGTTCTTGTTGCAAATTGTAAATTTACGTGTCTGTTAGTGCTGTGTTGTACATGTTGTCTTGTTGCCCTTGGCTTAGGCCATAACAACACTGACAACAAGTGCATTTTGCCCCCACACCTCTTCACGACTTTTGTACAACAACGATATTTTGTAGTGATTTGTTTGTGGGGATCCTGTTGTGTTTCTATTATTTGCTGCTTTTTCGTTGTTCCTCCTGGTTACTGTGATTTTGGTCGCAACTGTTGGCACTTTGTAGGAATTCGTCCTTAACAAATATGCAAAATTTGCCGCTCATAAGTATGAAACAGCGATGGTTGATTGTTTGGTTTGAATGGTTGGTAGTCTATTTGTTTAGTTTGTGTTTTGTGTAGCGATGCGTTGTGGCTGGCTGGCTTGTTCACTTTCGTTTACTTTTGATTAAAATGTAAATTTCTTTGCAGTGCCCGGCTTTTATATAGTGCGACAGCCGTTCGCTTGACTTTTTTTTTATTACTCTTCATTTTTCATCATATTGCAGTGGTTCAGTACAAATGCAGTTAAAAGGGTTTTTAATTTCATTAACATACTGTTGGTGGAATTTCTTTTTTATTTTCGTTTCTTGTAATTTGAGACAATTTGAAATTTGCTCTTGTTCCGCCTTGTTCAACACTGTTGCTGTTGCTGTTGCTGCTGTTAGTTCATCCACCGTGCATGTCACCAGATACATGTGTCGTAACATTGTCAAGGTAAAACAATAAAAAATAATAATGAAAGTGAAATGAAAATAATTAATTGTGATATTGGAAATTATTTGTAATGTTCAGAGAAAACCTCCTACAAATCATACTTTCGTAGAGGCTGTGAAAGTAAATAAATTTACGAAAAATAAAAAAGACTTGAGCTAAAGGAATGGCTTTATTGAAGGCATGTGTATATAAATTTGACCACCGTAAATTTTTAAATAAATAAAGTTAATGAAAGCGATGTGATGTTGAGGACGGAAGTAGACTTTTGTGTGGAAGTGCCCATATGCATTGAGATTTTAATCGAAGTTAATTCAGTTTCTTGAACTAAAGGGTGGTTAAATTTCAAGGGCCGATGTTGATTTTGAATAAAACACAAACTATTTAGGAAATTATTGTAATTTTATTTTATTATGATATATTGGTATTACTCAATTATGTATGGAACAAAATATCGGCCAAATGGGCGCCGCGACCACGGCAACAGTGGATGATCAATTTTCGAAGAAAATCATCTTCAGTGATGAGGCACATTTTCAACTCAGTGGATTCGTCAATAAACAGAATTGCCGCATTTGGGCGAATGAGAATCCAAGAGTGATTGTCGAAAAACCAATGCACCCACAAAGAGTGACTGTTTGGTGCGGTTTATGGGCTGGCGGCATCATCGGGCCGTATTTTTTTCAAAATGAGGCCGGTCAGGCAGTTACTGTGAATGGTGTTCGCTATCGTGAGATGATAACGAACTTTTTATGGCCCGAATTGGAAGATATGGATGTGGACGATATGTGGTTTCAGCAGGACGGTGCCACTTGCCACACAGCTAACGAAACAATGGCTCTTTTGCGCAACAAATTCAATGGCCGTGTTATCTCACGTAATGGCGATGTCAATTGGCCGCCAAGATCATGTGATTTGACACCGTTGGACTTTTTTCTTTGGGGTTATTTGAAAGAAAAGGTGTACGTCGATAAGCCAGCAACAATTCAAGAGCTAAAGGATGAGATAATTCGGCACATTACCGGCATAGAACCTCCATTATGCCTCAGGGTTATCGAAAATTTGGACCATCGGATGGAGGTGTGCCGCCGTGGTCGCGGCGCCCATTTGGCCGATATTTTGTTCCATACATAATTGAGTAATACCAATATATCATAATAAAATAAAATTACAATAATTTCCTGAATAGTTTGTGTTTTATTCAAAATCAACATCGGCCCTTGAAATTTAACCACCCTTTATAAACTGATTGCGACCATATTTCTACGAATATTGAAGGCAAGCAAATTTCATTTAACAACGAAATAGTGCCGCTGATGTAACACAAATTCGAAGACGGTTTTTTGTGTAAAAGTTTTTTACAATGTTATTTTTATGAAAACTATTGGGTTGAAATTGATACCGGAAATTCGTTGCAAATATCGCAAAGATACACGATACCTTTTGCAAAGTACACACTTGCAAGCATCACACTCGTACTTCTCCATAATTTCTGCACCACACTATGCACATCGTAATACAACAAGTGCGTTATTGTGTATTTAATTGCAGTTGTATCCGCAATATGGTTTGCTGCAATAGACGTACTAGTGGTTGGTGTTAAAGTTCGTAATATTTTGCAACTTCATTAGATCGATGGGAATTTAAGACAATTTAACGATATTTGCGGTTGACAAAAGGAGCAACGGGAGTTTCCAAAATATTTGCGGCTTTGAACTGTGAAATATAATTGAGGATGACAATTCAATAGCAAACAAAAAACACACACGCACACATTACCGATTCATTTATCCTTTTCGGCATTTGATAATTTATTCAATCTCAAACAAATGACAATTCTATTTAATTTTCCAATAAATAAAATCGCCCGTCCGAAAAGAACTTAATGCCCTTATCAGCGTTATTTCTTTGAATTTGAGTGGGAAAGCAATGGCAACCAACAATTGTGAATGAACAACGAAATTTACGTGTAAACAAAATTTTTCTACATCGGACCATATTGCACATTGCAATGATTGCAATCGGCATCAGCGCCGTCGGCAGAAATTTTTCAAAAGGTAAAAATTCGTCCTGCATTCAAAATAATCCACAATTCAATTATTGAGAACTCCCAACTTCCCTGTTCGTACCATGGATCGCATATTAATAAATTAAAGCCTAAATTTTAAATAGTAAATTACTATTTTACACACTTCGCAGCAGATTTGCAGTTTTGCAAATTTGGCAGGATATTCTGCTACAAAGTATGAGTGTCTGATGGCTCGATTATGGATTAAACCAAACTGTTCTTTAGTTGCCAGTTGCTAAAAATGGTAATGCAGATCGAAACTGCATTAACTCCAGGTGCCTAAATTACAGTGCTTTTTAGTGTTTCTTTTGGCAACTACAAATTAGTGGCTACCGCCTGGTAACGCCACTTAAGTTCGGTTGCAAGCCTTAATCGACTCATAAGTTTCAATTTATTCCATTAAATTTTAAATAAGTTTCCATCATGAAATTTTGCCGGCGTATTTCTTGAGTTGTTTTGATTTTATAAAAAAAAAACACGGTTGTTTTGCATTTCAAGCATTTTCACTTATCATTTTGCAATGGTTTTTTGTGTTGCAATTTTGCAAAAGTGTAGGAAATTTAAATTTCATATATTTTGTTCTGTTTTGGTAATGCAGTATGTAGCGAAAATGCAAATTTGATACATCTTAGGGGAGTGACTTCCCCTAGTGTTTTTTTTTACACTTGAAGTTAAAAGCTATTTTTCACACAAAATTTAAAATCAATCCTTAAAACCTCGTTTTACCATACAAAATCATTTTGTTAAAAGCATCCTTTTTTTTAGAAATTTATTAAATTTTTGGAATTTTATCAATTTGCTTAACATTTGATTGAAAATTTCTTAAAAAAGACGAGATATCGTTAAATTGTAATTGTTGTTGGTATTATTTTTAATATTTTTGATAAAGCGACTTATGCCACTTTTAAAATATACCGCAAATTTCTTGAAATATTTAACTTAAGTCGATGTTCTATTGTACAGCCCATTTTGTCTGTACTAAACGCAGTGCTGCCAAGTTAAAAATAATTAAAACAACTGATAATGTTAGATGCCGCTCAATCAAAACAACAATAAAAAATAATACTCGAGAAATAATCCCCCTTTTATTTCTGAACGTATGTGTATTCGTTTTAAAAACGAAAAAATTTTTGCGGACTCGGTTTATAGAACATTGCAGAATATAAAAATAAAAATGTTCTACAGAGTACAAGGTGTATCAAAGTAAGTGGGTTTGTTAAAACAGTTGCCAATTTTTATGCGGTCAAAAACTTGTTTATGTTTATTTATTTACAAGTGGCGTTAAATTAAAAATTCTATTTTTGGTGAGCACATACTTTGTATTTGATTCTAAAAAATTTAAATTTCTTACACGCACTTTATGTTCATAAATAAAACACATTTGCTTTAGAATATTTGCATCAGCAGTTTCTGACATATCGCGGACAGTGTGAAATACACAAAATGATTTACATACATAAATAGGTTTAATGCAAATACCACTTACCTACGTACACATATATAATTAACTGTTTGTTTGGCGCTACATTTTATATTCGCGAACATATTTGAGTTTTTAAAATTTACATTTTTTATTTAATTTTTTATATTTTTTTTTATATATTTTTAGGTATTTTTGAAGTTTGTCATAAAGGAAAATGTGGTAAGTAAAAATTAAATGAAAAATCATTCCGAACAAGTACATTTACTTTTTGTATTCAGTAAATATAAATAACTTAAAATATTTAATGTACAGAAATTTATAATTATGTATATTGTGGGGTGGGTGCTTTCTAGACAACATAAACAAAAAGTTTAAAATCACAACTCTTCGTAGAACGAATAAATTTGCATCAATTTTTAACTGTATGGACAACTTTCTAAATGACTTGCAATCAGTTAATATTAGTTTTTTTCAAGTATAGGGAAGAGAACATATTTAGGCGTTGCTTAGGATTGCATTGCTTAACATGCCGTTACAAAATTTGTTCAATTTCACATACTGGGTAACGTATTTTTATTTTTTTTTCGACCAGACTCAGGAGATGACCCCTACACATACGGTGCATTGTGCTGGAATTAGAGGAACCGATAGTTGCAGAAATGACAGAAAGCGAGGAGAAGCTTCACTATCTAACAACTGTGCTTTTTGCACGTGGTTTGTTTTATAGCAGCGTTCAAGCGTTTACTTCCCCGGTGCTACATAATACAGCTGAAGCCGTTACTGTTCAGTGACCAGGGACAATGACTTCGCCACTGAAACCTTCCGACAACAACTGACAGAAAAACACACTTATGCACATAAAAAAATGCGAGATGTTTTTATGAGACTGAAACTGGGGTTGAACCCAGAAAATTTTTAGTTTTATAATCAATGTTCAGACTACTTCAGCAATCGCCATACTATCCTTCTATCCCTTAGGATAGAATTGAGGCCCGGTAAGCACTTATTCATACCCAGGAATCATTTATTGCGTTGGTATCTTTTACGAAAGTAAATTGGTTTGATGGTTTATAACGTTTTGGCGGATAAACGAGGGATCTACAAAATGCTAAATGAATGCTTTTTATATTCGAAATATACGAAAATTTTAAAAACATGTGTGGAGCTAATTTTTGAAGAACTGAAATTTTTATAAATTGCACTACATTTACACATTTTTAATTTTTTTTTTTTGTTTTTTTTAGCAAACTCTATAATTTCACTTGTTTTTATTCACTTTCTTGTGACTATCAGCCACACAATTGCCAAGAATGCACGCACCTTTAGGAACATTTCTTTACTGATAAGAATTCAGAATTAATATTCATAAAAGTCTTTCGTTAATTGTTCAATGAAATTGATATTCGTTTTCTTTTCTTCTCAGCAAATCTCGACAGTTTCATTTCATTGACTGGTATGTTTTTATTTTGTACGGTATTCTTATTATAATTGCTCTGCTATTTTCTGTTTTGTTGTAATATATTTCCGTTAAAATTGTATAATTCTGCAGGCTACACGATTCTATAATCACCAATTAAGCTTAACAAAATCTAAAGATGTTCAGCGCCTCAACCCCCCCGATTACGTATCGCCTTCAACTTCCTAAATTGCATATGCAAATTTTTATTGCAAAAAATCTCTTTGTGGCATGAGATGCATATTTTCATACTCTTCTTTCCCTTTGAACTAAAAGACTGCCTCTACGTCGCGAATCTGCAAATTTGTGGTTCTTCTTTAACCAAAAAAAAAACAATTTAATTTTTTCATGCTTAACAGTGGGATAAGTGATTTCAACGTTCGTATGCAAACGACAGAAGAATGCATTTGACTTGACCAAACGCAAAACATTAAAGTTTTACACACAATTCAAAATTTCTTATAAAAAGTTCAGAACTTGAATCCAAATTTTAATTTAAGAAAAAAAAATTTTATTTTATCATTATAATTTTTAATTACAGTAGAATTTAATTAGAACGTACTACTCAGACAACATGTCTGACATGGTAGATAAACTTCTCCACAAGCTTAACGATTTAGGTTTTCCCACTCAGGGCTAAACTGATGATCTTATAGTGAAGCTACCATTTTGTACCGCATGCTACAGGCCCTAAATCTGATAGAGGGCTTTTCATCAACCCATCTAAAACTTCTATAATGCCGTTCACTAAGAAACGGCGTATCAATTTCAGATATCCTCTCCTGATTTGGTAGGACTTAAAGTCTGAATTCCAGAAGGTGTGTTGGCATGACGCGGGCAATGAGAACTTGTCCGACTGATGCAATGGGGGTGCTTATAGTCATCGCGCCACTTTCAATTAAGATCGAGATGGAATCTCATTCCTGTGCCTTGAGATTAAATGGTATTTTGGATCGAAGATTGGGGACAACAGTGAATGTCTTTCGGGACTATTTATATAACCCAATTCTCCACAGTGATGACGTGGCATCACCGACAATGATTCTCTTCAGGAATTTCCGGCTGGAAATCAATGATCGTAAGAACTGAAGGATGAAATCTATCAATTTTACAGCAGTATCTCAGGTATTCTGCTGGAGTTAAAAAGGGGAGTGCCACATCTATATACTATCCCTGGCCCTTAGGGCCATTAAGTCGTCCATAATAACCACAAGAATGGTATGGGACTGTCTGGACTTTCTCAACGAGTTGGCGAATGTTAACGCCGTGTAATGAAATGCTGAACTATCTGACAAAGGGAGGGGGGGTGGCAAATTAGCACCGAACTATTTTGTGGACTTACGAAAATCCACCGGAATAAAATTTTTCAGGTCAGCGTTCTGATCCGGTACAGGGCAATTTCAGGTAGGCTGCTTTCGGTAAATTGAAAAGACTTAAGCCTTTTGGCGGAGTACTTCACAGAACATTGTGGCCTGAGGTACCACGTCAACAAAATTGGTCTCTCCGACGCCAACGGCTATAGATTTTGTGAAAGTGACACTGAAAGCTTTGACCACGTTCTGTACAATTGTCCTGCACTCTGCAGATAGAGGTTTCTCCATCCGATGACCTTGTTGTGCCTACGCACAAGTTGTGGATCATCACACCCCAAATAGTGCTTACATTCTTTAAGATCCTTCGCTCCACTGTATTCATAATGGGACTATCATGCACCTGCTGAAAACTAAAGTTGTAAACAAAGAAATACTTAAGGAAGAAAATCTAAAATTTCATCTTGTATGGATCACTGTTGGATTTTTAGTGCTCCTCTTTCATCACACCTGTTCGTCTTAGATATTATTTTTTGTTCTTCTTTTGTTTTTTGTTTTTCGTTCTTTGTTTTTTTTTTTGCTCAAGTGTTTCCACATGCAGTTTGTTGAGGTAAAGTGTTGAACTTCAGATAAAACATTGTCGCGTATTGTTGTTGTAGATTGAACAAGTTGAAAAACGAAAATGCAAAAGCAATCTAACAGACATTTTATGCACTCAATTCTTCTGTCGTTACAGTTTAAATCATACGTTCTGAATATTTTACGTCTGAGAGGAAAGGCAAGACGTACGAACAGCATTCTGCTGGTTTGAGAAATTTATGCATGTGTTTGCTGGAGTGTCTAACCAGAATGATGAAAAATGTTTCCGTGAAATATTTTTCTATTATTTCTTTTTTTTTTGTTAGTATTTTTCTGCTTTTTGGTGATACGAGTAGCAGTAGAGTTTCTTTCCTACTTCATCCTGTGCAAAGGAGAAGGATATAAAGTAACGCAACATTGCTTCATCCATTGCATAGTTTATTCATTGTGTGGTAGGTAAACTCTAGTGTGTGTGTTGTCTGTTGTATTTTGTTTTCGGTTCCAAGACAATAAATAAAATATATTTTTTAACGTTCTCTGCATGCCGTATCTGGGTAGTTTTTACGAAAATGTTTCACATTTAAAATCAAGGTAAATTCTTCTTTGATGTGTGTAAGTCTTAGTCTCAAGTATTCAAAAGGTAGTTGTGATGTATGAGAGTTACTGTGTTTTTTTTTTTGGTTCCCTTCTTTTCGAAGCAGAAAGCACCTTTTAAGGTTTTAAAATTGCTGTCTTGTTACTGCGATAACATTGTGCAGGATGTAATTAGAATAGAACTTTTTGATAAATTTTCCCTGTTGCCATTTTATTTCCACTACTTGTGTATCTGCGTTTTTGCTTCAGTTCTTTTCGGGAGAATCTATTTAGTCGTTCGTCTTGGAGATATTAATGATGTGTCTTAAGTTTACTAGAAGCGTAATTAATTGTGAGTTACTACTTTCATACGGAATTCAAATTACAGAATATTTCCGACACGGTTTTCTAAGTTTCAGTCTTTCTAATTTTGTCTGAAAGTAATGACTTATAGAAAGTTATTTTTTAAATCCTGCGTGCTTAAATACAATCGTGCATGCATGCATGTGCATGCGCGTACATACATATTTTGTATATTTGCGAATTTACAAGAATAAGTCATCGAAAATTTTAGCAGAACTAATGAAAACCTGCTCTATTTGTAAATTGTTCTCATCGACTACCACCAATTAAATTAAAAAGAGATTAGTTTTCACATTAAGTCACACAAAAAATTATATAATAATTGTGAAGTATTTAATGGCCATATCGTCATATGAATTCACATGAGGAGAAAGAGAGGCAAAATATTTTCAAACTAACTTCTACGCTTGCACTTCGGCAATTCTGAAATTCCTTGATAAGAACATTATTTCTAATTGCAGGCGTGTACAATTTTTCAGGGTCATCAATCAATCAAAAATCGATTTCGAATTTTTTGTTATTTAGGGCATTTTTGAAATCATATGACGATATATTGACTGAAGTCGTTAGAGTGTTAACTCTAAAGCCCGAAAGTAGTGCGTTCAAAGCCTACTGCCGAGATTAAAAGCATTACTGTCTATGCTAATGCACAACACAGCTTTCTTTTGCACGGGTAGTTGAGCAATGAAACGATTGATAGTGAGTCGTGGGGGGGTGTAAAATAATAAATATTATAGCGGCACTTCCGCTTAAAAATTAATACACCTTAGCACTTAGGATGGCGCAAATCTGTTTACAAATTAACAAAATGCCCAACAGCAGCAAAATTAAGTCCAACCCTATCACGGTACCAGCTCTCTCTCCTCTACAAAGTCCCTTTTGAAAAAGAAACGAAGGTAACATATGTACAAAGTCACCATCAATTGCCTGAGTGTTACTCATTAGCATTAGTCTTATCAATCTAGAGCTGCGGGTTCGATTATCGCCAATTCAAAGGTTTCATCTTGGTAGTACATAGTTTTTCCGATTAATCGATTAAAATTATGCTAATTTGAATATTAAAAGAATAATCGAATTGAATCGTAAGTGTTCATGAATAAATATCCGGAATGACTAATGAAGTCGCAAACCCGATTTAAGTCTATTTTGACCGATTAACTGCGAACCGCCTGCCCGGTTTATAATCCAGAAATTTAATTTTTGATCACAACTTATTTTTTACCCCCAACCTATCTGGAAATATACATCCTATATATTCAAAAGTTGGTCTAATGTACATGTTAATATACATATGGAATGATATAAATTACTTACATGTGCAAAACTTCCATAGAATGGTCAATTAAGAAAGAGTGTTTCACATTTGGCCGTGATCATGATCAAGATATGCTTATAATGCGTTATTTGCATAATGGAGAGGGCTCTGAATATCCTAATATTCCTAATATTCCTGTGGAATTCCAGAAATCTCAAAGAAAGTTTGATGGAAAATTTATCAATTTGTTGTTGATTTGGACAAAAAAGTTGCACCACACTTTTTTTCCATAGTTCTAAAATTCAACATCGACATTCGTGGAAAGTTTACACTAGTAGATACCCACTGAAGTTACATAATGAATCAGTGTATTTTCATGTGCCTCTGAATTACTATGCTGTTAACAACACTGTCACGCATCTTGAACAACTTTAACAAATTGAAGCCACTTTGAGGCATCTTTCTTTGCTTTCTTCTCAAATTATTCTTTCTATTATTCTCTCTTTGTTTTTCCATTTGCAATCCATTAACAAATTAAAGTCTAAAGTGAGCAGCACAACAACAACAACAAAAAACAACAACAAAATTAGAAGATAAAGAAAACACATTCACCACATAAAGAAAAAAGATCTGCCGCAGTACGCAATACAAGTGCAATATGATGAAGTTGTTGGTACAGAAACGATTGTTTTAATGGCAAAATGACATAAATCTCAAGTCAAGTTTTTTTATATGGCGAAGCATAATTGTGGAATTTACAAAATGTCATAAAGTCATAAGTTTGAAAATAATAACACGAAAAATATGACTGCGGTGAGTAACACATCATGAGTTTCTACGTGTAGTCAGTCAGCTGCTAAAGAAATGTATTAAATAATAAATATTTACAAAGATTATAATATCTATCTAAAAATAACGAGATAAAATAAAACATAGATATGTTATATAGTTTAGCTGGTCTATATGCGGCATTTCTACAAATTTCCCATGTTTATGCAAGAACTCCCAAAAAATATTTGAGAATTGCCAAACATACAAACAAAATAAAACAAATAGCTTTTTTAACAATATTCCTTATACAAGAAACATTTTATTATTTGATTTTAAATCTATTTAATTTTTCTAAACCTTTCTTCAAATTAGTCAACACTTTTTTGGTTGACAATGATTGTATTTAAAAGTCAAAATTAAAAATTAAATTTTGCAATACAATTATGTAATATATTCTTTCAATTATATAACAGTAGCCAAATTACAAACATAGATAAATACTCGTAATGAATTTTAACTAACGGTGAACAAGTGGAGGAATAGTTACGTAATAAATATTTATATTTAAAATGTCAAATAAATTAAAAAAAACAAAAAACACATTTTCTTTTCTTCTCCCAAATGCAATCCACAGTCACATCAGAACGCCAAATACCTACGAGGGGTACCGTTAGCGCAGGAGCAATTCGAAATTCTTTAGTCTGATTCTTTTGCAGATCCAACACACGGGCTACTCAGACAGCATCACTACGGCAAATTATTAGTGTTATAGGAGGTTTCGCATTTTTCTGTTGTGCATTAGTGTGTCTTTGTGTGTCAGTAGTTGTCGCAAAGTTTCAGTGGCGAAGGCATAGTCACTGGTCACTGAACAATACCGGATTCAGCTGATAGCAATCCACAATTACATTAGAAAGCCCTCCTTCGTCGGTATTGTGTGGCACCGACGAAGTAAAATAATAATAAACAAAAATTGCTACTAAACCGAAGGTTCAACACTGCTATAAACAAAGAACGTGTAAAATAATTAATTAAGCTTCACCTCCTGTCGTTTCTCTAACTATCCCTTTCCTATAGTTCCAGCACAATGCATCGCATGTGTAGGGGTCATCTCCTCAGTGCTGGTCCCAGATAAAAAAAAACAAAAACAAAACTTAAAGAGAATTGTTAAACAAAAAATTTTGAGAAAACGAAAAGTAAAAGAAATTGTTAAAACTGACTGACACAAGACGAGTCATTAAATGTCACTATTATTTAAGTTCTCCCAAAAATTCTACAGTAAAATCTTTTATTTTACCTGTACTTAACTATTTAAAGCATATTAATTACAATTCTTGGCATCAAGTTTAAATTATGAAAAGCATACACCTTCTGCACTTGGGCTTAAATGTGGAATAAAGTTAACTAAAACAAGTGGCCGAGATAACTAGACTGGCCTAAATAAACTCAAGAACAAATAGATCTATTTAAATGAATATAAAGTTTTACCAAAAATAATCCAAATCTCTCACGCCCATCAGTTTAAAATTCTCCCCCACCTTGACAGAGATAATATTTGTAGCAGGAAAAAACTCAGGCATAAAAGTGGGATGGATGAAAATTTATAAAAGTATTTTTAAGTTTATCACTTAAAAATTTATAGGAAAACTTTTCAATTGTTTATGCTTGAAATTCCTAATGAAAATGCATGGTCAAAGTTGGGCTGTTGTTGGAAAACTATTTCGAATGAATTTCAAAGTGGTCTCCAAGTGCTCTCCATGTGTTTTTGTATGTGTGAGTATGGACCGAGTGTTTGAAAGGATTAATTTTTTAGTGTTTAATTATTTTAATTTCATAGTTTAAATTGTGATAGTGTTCGTCTCCTGAATGTCATTTCATACATGGTTATGATTACTTTTCTTACAATTAAAACTCATAATGGGTTTATAAATTGTGCGATATTTTTTGGCTGGTATTCCATAGTTATGCTACAATTTTGTTATGTTTTTGGTTTTATCTTACTTGTACATGAAATCATAGTGAAACCTTTACATAATGAAACCTTTACATAATGAAACCTTTACAAGTTATGATTTTAAAGTCTAATAATGAATTGAATTCCTTTTTCAAAACTCGGCTGCGGCTGACACTTCTCATAACCATTTCCAGGCCTTGCCAAAGTAAACTAATTTTTTTAAACGTTTTTTAAAGTCGAAAAACTCATTGCAATTCATAAAATATGTACATGTGAAATTATTTTTTTTTATTTTTTTTTTATATCGTACATAAAATAATGTATATTTTAATTTTTGCAAAGTCTGCTTAGGTTTTATCTGTTTGTATGCGCTGTATTTGTCAAAGTTTAAAACTCAAAATGACTCACAGGAGCATCATTTATAAGAACCAAATATAGTAATTATGTTCCAACAAACGTCTGGGCCAGTGATGTTAACCATACGGTAATTATCGTATTGCTAGGTAATTTACAGCTCCGAACGGTAGGCTGGTAATTAATATATTTGTACGGTAATTGAAAAAAAAATTGGCTAAAAAAGAAAAATATTTTTTCCAAATCAGACGAGAATGATTTTTCAAAATTAATTTTTGCTATAAACAGCCAAGGGAATCAAAAACAGTGACAATTTCTAAAAAGTTTACTAAAATCGAAAAATATATTTTTTATATCTGGCAACACCGCTGTTCATTTTTAAAATTTTTCCTGCTGAAAGCAGTCAAATGTAAAACAATTAAAAAAAACAGTTGAAAACAGATAATTGATTTTTAGGGGAGTGTCGCTGCCCATTTTCCAAAAAAGAAATCATGGAGCTCAACTTGAGACAATCAGAGTCGAATGAAAAAAAGATTTACCGAATCGGTTCATAAATGTCCGAGTACTGATTTTGTTGTGTGACTATTTCTTTAAGTGTGACCATAGGGCAAATATATTTGTTAAATATTTGTTGGCCGATATTTGATAGCTGGTAACAAATTAAATTTGCATAGTGTCACATTGTTTTGAAGAAAAAAAATTAAGCAAATAAAGGCGAACATATTTGGTACAAACATTTGCCATATGTGACTGTACCTTTAACTTATCACAAATAACAACTTCTGCAAATAATCTGAGCAAAAGTATATTTGTTTCTTTTTTTTTTTGCTGTATTTTTAAATAAATTAAAATTGAATTTCAAATAGGTGCACGATTTTACGTATGGTAATTTTACCTTAAAAAGGAAATTTTTTAAATGCTGTATGGAAATCCTAATAAAAAAAGTTAACATCACTGGTCTGTGCTATTAAAAAGAGAGTCGCGAAATGATCGTGCTCATCAAACAATCCTGCAGATGTCAGCTGAGAAGTCAACCGCATTCTCAAATAATATGAAACCGCTTAAAATTTTGTTTTTGTTTTGTCATATCAGACGGAATTTAATGGCTGGATTATGTTTTGCAATCGAACTGTTGTTCAGTTGCCAGTTGCTAAAAATGGTAATGCAGGTAATACAGATTGAAACTGCATTAACTCCAGTTGCTTAAATCCCAGTGCTTTTTAGTTTTTTTTTTTGGCAACTACAAATTTGAAAAAAGAGTAAATCTAACATTTCACTTTCCTTCATTTCTTTCCTTCATGTCCTTGTTAATATTTAAATGATTTTAAGTCTCAGAATTTATTATAAAAACTTTTTCCATTTTCACGTTGAGAGGAGTATTCAAGGAAGTATTTTACAAAAATATTTAATTACAAACAGGTTTCACATATAAAAGCCTGAAATAATCTTCTTCCTACATAAAAGATAAATTTATGTTTATGATCCGATTGTTGTGAATAAAATTGCCGTAAATCTTAAATATTGAGATTTTTTTTTTATTATTATTTTGTTTATGCTGAAAGTAGATATCAACTTTGTAGCTCATAAACCACAAACCAGGTGTCCTAAGGAAGAGTGGGTGGTGGGATAATAGGAAAGCAAATAAAAACATACGTATATTTACAAAAAGATTTCCAACAATTTTCATGATAATAGTTTATGACATAAACTATTTTCTGATAATTTTTCCTAGACACACACACACACACACACACACACACACACACACACAATTACTGTATACAACATGCCATTAAAGGTACAAAAGACTTTCAATTAAGCAATTACAAACACACATGCTCTAGTTCGGAACTGAAACGTAAAACACAAGTTTGTAAAAACTGAGAATTTTAAGTCTCGTTGTCTACTTCAGATTCAACAGGCATTAAACACATACACCACAGCAGACTGCACGGCTACATGACTACAAATGTTGCTGGCTGCATGCGTGGCCTTCCACTCAGTCGGCTAATTAAATATTTTTAAAACAGCAAGTAATGTAGAATAATATATTATATTTAAAAATATTTATATCACACAAATTGGAAAAAAAACTCATTTCGTTCGTTTAAAACTTCTTGGTTCTTAATTGAGTGGCAATATTTTACTTTTGTCGTTTTTTCTATTTCAATAAAATATATATGAAGCAATATAATTGTGCAATTTTTCGTATTGTACAATAATATTGACAACGTGTGTGTCATATGCGAAGGTGATGGAATAGAGTTTCAAGAATCAAAATTCTTTTGCTATTTATTGTAGAACCGAAAGAAGTACACAGAAAATATAATAGTTAAATTTTTCATAATTAAGTCTTCGCTCAGGCCATTTTTTTCTTCCTTAACAACTTAATTAAATCCAGTGCAATCGAGATGCCATGAAATGGTCAAATGGAAAAAAAATTTCCCAATCTCAGGAGGTGCTGCCTACATTTGCGGTGCATTGTGCTGGAACTAGAGGAAAGGGATAGTAGGAGAAATGACAAAAGGTGAAGCTTCATTATCTTACAACACTGCTTTTTTCACGTTCATTGTTTTATAGCAGTGTTGAAGGGTCTCTGATGTCAAGGAGACGTATTAAATTTTGAAGCTTCGTTTTTAGTAGCCATTTTTCTTAGTAATTGTATTACTTCGCCGGGGCTACACAATACCAACGAAGGAGGGCGTTCTGATATGCCTGTGGATTGGATACAGCTGAAGACTGTTAATTTATCTTGCAATTTTCGTGATAAGTTGAAATAATTTAATCTTGATTTCATTGTTTTCGATATACAATATCCTCTGAATTGTACAATATTGTTTTTATTTTTTTTTATCTTCGAGCACTCAGAAGAGCACTCACTCAGCATTGTGCTGGATCTAGAGGCGAGGGATAGTCAGAGGGATGACAGGAGGTGAAGTTTCACTATCTTGCAACTCCGTTCTTCCAGGGTTTTTTTGATTATAGTAGTGCTTTACTTCGCCGGTGCTACACAATACAGACGAAGGAAGGGGCTCTGATGTGCCTGTAAATTGTTATTAGCTCAAGCCGCTACTATTCAGTGACCAGGGACCAGTTTTGCCTTTTTTTTTGTTTTAATTTTTTTCAAAATTAATGCGAAATTTTTTAGAAAATAAAACCATCCAAAATAGGTAGTATGTACATCTTTTCGTTTTTAAATGTCTATTGCTTATGTTTATTTTTCATTATATTTGAAAATATAGTGCCACTTATTACGCAATATAAAGAAAAACATATTCAAGAGTATCGCATAATGGAAGGGCCACTTAAATTGGTGACAGCTGCAAAAGTTGTAGTCCAGCAATACTGCTACCCAGCTGTTGTTGTTGTCAAAATAATCACATTCGCATAAAAGACCATGGCCAATTGTAGTCGGTAGCCTGTTGTCGTCTATGTGTTGAATGCTTTAGAAGCAACTCAACTGCACTGGCATTAGGCTTTTGTAAAATTAAAACATAAAATAAACTAGAAAATCTAATATTATTTTCGTATACTCCGCCCATCATCGGAATGAATAAAAGTTCCTTATCTGGCCAGAAGGATGAAGAGTAGTGATAAATGCCATGCAGAATCTCACTTTTATATGAAGAAAAGTTGCAAAGATTTACGGCAAGTGTCAGTTATAATATGAAAGCCTAAACCATTAAAAATATAATAAAACTATTTAGGAAACCAGACAGAGAGACAGAACCCCTTTTTCTGTGCATTTAAGGATTTAGAAAAGAGAGATTTAAAGTATTTAATTTTTCTTTTTTATTTAAAAATACTTTTTTTTTCTTTTTTCATGGTTAAAACCGAATGTTGAAAAGTTTGACATATGCAATATTTAAATAAATAATTATCTTGCATTTTTCCATACTCATTCACATTTTGTTAAATGCGGTTTACGACAAAAACGTGTGATTAATAAACTGGCAATATAGAGGGGGGAGTGAATAGTGATTAACTTGCGAAAAAAATTTTAATTTTTTTAGACAGCAAACTTCTGTCTAGAATAATTTTCCTTTATTTATTTCGTTTTTTATTATTATTTTTTATTACTATTAATTTTGTTTTTGTTGCACTAATGACATTTGAACTGAATATGAATATGAGTTGTTTGTGTATTCAGACTGTGTTTCCCTTGTAAAACTAACAATTTAATTTAACTTTTTTTGTATTCTTTTTCTATTAGTTATTTATTTACATATCATATCGTACATGTGTGTATATAAAATGGCGCTGCTACAGTTGTTTGCTAATAGTGACAAAGTCAGCAATTTTTAAGCCGATACCATGTACGTTTCTGTAGTTGGCAGTATAGTGTGTTGGTTTGGATAGTAGAATCATAACATTTCGCTTATACGATACCACCTTCTGCTCTGAGTCATAATATATGATAAAGATCCAAAACTGGTGCGACAATATATACAGGGTGGCGCAAAAGTAATCAGCCGCCGTAATTTTCCTTTTTAATGAAAAACTTGGCTTCTGCTTGTGATATCGGCTGAGTGGTCAGATTTCATAACCATAGATGTAGCTTATGAGTTACAAAATTATACAAAATTGACTTAGCTCTAAAATATCTTAAACAAAAAAAAATTATATGCATTAAAAAAATTAAATTTACAAAGAAATTTGCAATTTCAGGAAAATACTGACAATGTCCATTTCGCTGTGATATAGTCTAAATAGAGATATAATTTTTTTGGCTCCCGAGGTTAACTGTTATTTACTTTAAAATCGGTAACCAGATTCAGAAGTGATTTTTGACCGCCTTCTCAAAATGGAGTCCACTGTGCCCCGCCTCATTGGCGCAGAAAATGCTTTATGTAGTGTCGCTTTGACGGCATAATCTGGATTGCACATCCTTGAATTGGTTTACAGAAACTGAATATGGGTTGATTTTTTGGTTTGCAAAATATGATTGTCATTTAGTATGGAAAACGTTAAGTCAGATAAGTGAGGTTAGGTTCAGGTTCCATATGCAGAAAATGCAACACAAATGTCCCCACTGATCATCGTAATAAATCGAAGCTAAAACAGCCCCAAGCCCTGTACAGAATAAACTTATCCCCTTTAAAAATAAAAAATCTTTTCAGGTGAAAAGTTTCATGCTGAGCTGCAACTTATTTGACTTGCATGCTAATTTAGTTCCCCGAATACATAGATTTGTGAGCACTTGCATATTTTTGTACAATATTCCCGTCTTCCCTAAATCACTTCGACTTGATTACTTTTGCTGTTATTTTAAAATCGGCTTTGCTTGAACTCTAAAAATATTATAATTTTTACAACCATTGTGATGTGTCACTATTCAATTATTATTTTTTCTAAAGTTTTGTTATTCATAAAAAGCTATCAAATGACATTTCGGTGAGCGCAATTACAAACTTGCGGACTGACTTCTGCCAGCGAACAGCAGTAACAAAAACAAAAAAAAAAACAATTCATTAATCGACTAAAATGCAGACAGATTTTGCAAATTTTTTTCCCATTTCTGTAGGGATATGCAATGAAATTTAAATTGTCTATCGACCATAAACTAACAACCTGTTAAAATTCCCATTGCAACCGAAGTAAGTTAAACAATACCGCAATTATACAATTAAATGCCATGAAACACATGCCCAAACGCACACAAACATGCCATGCAAAACTATAATTTTGCAGCACACACACACAAACACACATCCATTCGCATGCTCGCTTACAAATATTGCGATTCCTTTGCATAACTTTATACCAACATACGACGAGATAATGAATGTGTATGAATTCCCCTTCCCTGTGCAAACGTGCTTATGCCATTTAACCAACATGAATATTCTCTTATTATTTCTATTTTTTTTTTTTTTCTAGAAAATATTTATTTGAAATTTGCACTTGCATTTGTTGAATGCCATTAACAAATAAATGTAGCAAATGTACCTGAACTTTCTGTTAACATGGCTGTTATTTTTTTCTTTCTCCATAAAAACAAGTGTGTTTGGTTATCATCGTTGTAACAATATTATTTCAGCACGCATGCACCAGGTGCGTTAGGCAAAATTTATTTGAAAAGCATCAACGTCTGATGACGCACAGTGGTATGAATTACGATGAAATAAAAGAATACATACATATCACACTGGATCAACAAGAGCGTATTATATTTTCAGTTACTTTTACATGTTAAAAATTTTTTAACTTAAAACTTGTCTGAACTTGCATAACTTTGGCCCCCGTTAACTTTTTTGCCCTAAAGGCCAAAGGTGGGCTTTCTTGAAACAGCCTGAGTAGAAATAAAGAAAAGTCGTACAATTTTATTTTAGCCAAAATTATGATCCACTGGTTCTTATTGCAGATATTTACGTGCTTTTTTTTCTTTTCCGCTGACTCATTTTTTTTTTAAATACCGCACTAATGGTATTTTCTTTTCAACCAACAGTGCATTGCATTTCTTGCCCGATTTTGCACTATTAATTTCAAGAATTTTCACTTTTGTTGTTCTAATATAAAGCAATTTTACAGCAGTTTAAAAGAGAATAATAAAGTGTAATCGTTTTTAACTCTGGATAGATAAAAATAATCATGCGTGAATTTGACGCATGATTTTAATTCGCTATATATTGCCTTATTTTATTTATTTATTTCGAGTTTATTCTAAATTTATAAATAAAATGGAAACAGCAGAATTTTAGATATACAGTAGAATCTCGAAAAAGTTAACCGAAATGTTCCACGGGTTATTAACTTTTTCGAACCTTTAACTTTTCTCAGCGCTTTTTTTTAAAAGAAAAAAGAAATAAATAAAATAACATGCATTTTTTTTTGTTGGATATAATACTCGTACGTTAAATTTTTATTTATAAAACATAGTTTTCTTCACTACAAAAACGAAAATTAGATTTAATTTGTACTGGCTGGTTGAAAGTACAGTCACCCTAAATATTTTCGTGCCCCAAAAAAACCAATTTCTTTCGTTTAAAGAAGTAGTCAAGGGTTCTTTGTATTATTTTTTCTTTGTGTCTTGATCATTTGACATGTTCTGCCACCTGATTTACATCTTTATTGTTTTCAAACCAATTAAACGCGTTGTTAATGCTTTTAACTGCTTTCCAAAAACTCATTTAGATTGAACATGTTTCTCTATAATTGACCCGTCATTTTAATTTTCGGAAACTTCGAAATCATCGTTGTTCCAATTGTCCATTTCATCAATGCTGATGTCAACATATCCGCCAACTTTAACATCAACAATTGTGACTTCTTAAAATATATCGTCTATTTAATTTAATAAATTTAGTCAACGTAAATGTAGTCTTCATTATCGAATTTATAATTATACCATATTTATTAGTACCAGTTCCGAAAAGTTAACTGAAAAGTAAACTTTTTAGAGCGGCACGTGAACGCTGAAGATCGGTTAACTTAGCCGAGCGATTAACTTTTACGCGAGTTAACTTTTTCGAGATTCTACTGTTTTTATTAGGAAAAGAAAAGAAGAAAGAACAACAAAATAACTTCATCGTTAATCAACAAAACTTAATTTTAACTTGGGAATCCCATTTCTATGGAAATTTGCGAGATAATTATGCGTAATTTTGACTCCATTTGTTAAAAATTAGCAAAATAGTTGTCGCAGCAGCGTGTTTGACTCGTGAAAGCTCTACGCAATGACTTAGATGTCCGAGGCGCTCAGCGTTGATTCTTTTGAAGAGCATATGTAAATGCTATGCAGATTATCTTTCTAGGGTTAATGTTTTTGCGTGTTATTAATTTAAAACCTTTGACTTTCTCACTACCATTTAACTCTGCCAGGTAATTTTGCTAGAATTATATACATTCATTAATCGATGGCCATTGTACAGTTGCTACAGTTTTTTTTTTTTCATTTCTGATATTTTCTATTAAAAAATTTTAACGCATTTAACAAATTTTGTACCACTGTGCCTGGTGGTATTTTGCTGATCCTTTTTAGCCTGTAAATAATAAATTTTAAAAATTCCCTCAATTTAAGACGTCTGAATATGGAGGACATTATTTTGAAGGGATTAACTGCCTGTTGATAGAAGCCGAGTGAAAATATTCGTTCAGGATTTTATACTGAAAACAAAAGCAATTTGATTTTCTTTTATTGTTGTTTTCAATATAAATGCCCGAACGAGTATTTGCACTCGTCTTCTATGAACAGGCAATAATTAATTTAGTGCTTTAAAGTATATGATTTTGTGATCACAAATCATTTTATAAAAACTTTGCGCGTTATATTGGTTGATACATCTTTTTCTCCCCTGTTCTGTGAATATGTGATGCCTTCAGTTCAAACCATAACTCATATATGCTTGCGATTTCGCAGAGCAGACAGCAAGTTTGGTTGACAGTTTGCAGTTAAATATAACACGGCTCCGTTTCGTTTGCCTTTTCCAATTGCGCACTGAAATGATCTGCTTCTGTAAATTTCTTAAGAACAAGAAACAGACTGAGGGCGCGATTTGTTTGTTACAGCAGACAGATTTCTGATTAATTTGGAGTTTTAATTTTTGTTTTCTAATTTCAAAAACTATATCAACTAGAAATATAGACTGTATACACTAATTTGAAAACTATTTTATTGCATTTTTGTTTCCTGACAGCTGGTCTAAAATTTTAAATTTTAAGTTGCAAAATGCAATAAAAATTTATTTCCACAGAAAAAAGAAATTAAGGTTTTGGGTTTAACAGCTGAATTATTTTGTTATTAACAGAATACTTAAATAATATGAGCATCAGTAAAAAAAGGACTCTATTATTATATCCTGAAAACGAATGGGGCTCAAGAAATTCCCATTTTGTAATGAAGATTATATTACAAAATAAAAAGCAAACCATAAACAATTGTAAATGTTAATTACGAAGTTGTAACAAATTTCCATTTTTGGTATATGTTTGAGGATTAAAGCTTATAAAAATTTTATTTTAATTATTTCATACCTTTTCGCACCTTCACACACACTCACGCACAACAATAGCGGCCACAGCAGCTTTCCCACATACAATTGAGAGCAAAAACAACACTTAACATATTTTATAGTTGAACAAAATTAAAGCTGATAACATGCGGTCGAGAAAAATGCAACATAAAATAAAAGTGGCGGCTCGACCTACTACTAAGTCCCCAATTGAAACATAAATGAAACATAAGTTCCTAAATCGATAGTTTGCGGTCGCCACTATATTATATATTGAACATATTGCTTAAGTCCCAAAAATGTTTTCACTTCAAGATATATGTACATATATGTATATGTGGACGACAATTTGATCTGCCGTCATATTGTTCACGATCATCTCTTATTGCTGGCTGATGCTGGGAATACAATGCGGACGAACAACGAAATCCTCGTCAAAATTTCGTTACGTAAATTCGCAGTGTGGCGTACAATTGCGACGAAAAAATTACAACTGTCATAATCAACAAAAGTGTTTACTGTCTGTGTAACCGTATTAAAATTTTATGGTAAATAATTGTGTATATTTTACTTAAATGATGTATATTGAAAATTAAACAATTATTAAAATAAAATTTAATTTTATTTGCTAATATATTTCGAAACTAAAATGAAAAGCACTGCACTAATTTGTTCGTTGTTCGTCATCGTAAGAAATATAGATAATGACTCGATTATGGATTGCAATCGAACTGTTGTTCAGTTGCCAGTTGCTGAAAATGGTAATGCAGGTAATCCAGATCGAAACTGCATTAACTCCAGTTGCCAAAATTCCAATGCTTTTTTTGGCAACTACAAATTTGTGGTTTGTCTCCTGGCAACGCAACTGAATTAAATCTATCTCAGAGTTCGTCATGCGCGATGAATTACGTCTGCCGACCTCATTGTGTTAATTTTCATATGCACAAATGCGTTGTATTTCTGATGACGAAAGTTTGCAACGAAAAATTCGTTCGTCGTTCAACGCAATTGTGTTCTCAGCATAACTTGTGTTCAAATGATCCTCCACCTACTCACTGTAGTCGATTCCATCATTAAAAGATCAAAAATTCAAAGTCAAAAGTTTGGCATAATTATTTAATATAAAAACAAGGTTTTAAAATTTATAGTTATTTTTGTTTTACTCCAACTGTACCCTTTAAGAACAGCTTCAAAACAGAGAACGAGTGATACTTGGTTTTGCAGTGAGAAGAAGTGAAAATATAAGTGCAACTTTAAATTAATTAAAACGAAAGAATAAAAAATTTGTATTGAAATAAATCAGTAAAAAGCGTTTAACTAATTTTTAAAATAATTAAAATGCGTTTAGCTTGTGGTGGATTTGCTATAGAATTAATATTTTTCCAGTGTCATTGTTAATGTTCATTCTCAGGGGATAGATATTCCCTACATATGCACTGGAACTAGATAGAGAGAGAGAGGGATAGTGTAGATAATAGATACGAGGTGAAAACGGTTGAAAAATAGAGC
Source organism: Dexiosoma caninum (assembly GCA_963924685.1). Taxonomy (NCBI): domain Eukaryota; kingdom Metazoa; phylum Arthropoda; class Insecta; order Diptera; family Tachinidae; genus Dexiosoma; species Dexiosoma caninum. The sequence goes on along the minus strand of OZ004725.1, from coordinate 123,715,657 downwards.
TTAATTCACAACTGTGCGTATTAATTATGAAGCAAAGTTGCGGCGTCTCTGATGATATTTTTGACGCATTTATTTTAAGGGGAGCCATTTATTTACTATTTTACTTTGCCGACGTTTTATTGCTCAACTAGAGTGTTAGTTGTGTTCCGCCCTGAAAACTCCAATGACATTTTTTTGGTTTATTAGTTAATATTCCTAAATTCTAAAATTGGTAATATCAGCTGCACATTTTTGCCCATCTCTGCGTGATCTCCCACAGACCAAAGCGGCCGATTTTGTCATTTAAAAAACGCATCCCAAATTGTGTGCCAACCCCGGCAAAGCTTAGTTATAAACTTTTAAAAATATAACGATAATTTATCTTTCAAATAAGAAAAGAACAGAATTAAAAACTATTGTGTATTTATTTTTGTTTTGGAGCAGTTTAGAAATTGCTAAAACTAAGGTCGCTTTTTAACTTTACTTTTTTTCTAATTTTTTATTAAATATTATTTCATATTTAATTAGTCAATAATTTTGTTTTTTATTGTTTCTATATTCTTGTAAAGAAGTTGTTAACATATGAATTAGAAACAAGTTTCGAACATTTTTTCTCAAGTTTTTGCTTATGTGGTCTGATTGTGAGTGGTGGGGTACGGTATGAGTCATCAACCACTCCCATTTTATCATGAAACAGTTCTGACATCTTTCTAAAGCTTTGGGCGAAGTTTCACGATGATACCAATACAGGAACTATTTTGGTCCGCCGACTCCATACAGCTCTGCCCACCAATCATTGCGTGTAAAAACGTTTCGTACCAATTATGGCATAACGGACACGTCAAGAAGGATTTGCTGTTGCTCCAAAGAAATGTTTGATTTTATTGACTTATTCACTTGTATTGGAGTTGAGTTTCGTCTTTAAAGATTAACTTTTAGACTCATATTTAATCAAAAGAAATAGAAATTAAAGAAATTACTTTTAATTGGGATGCTATTATTATGTCTGTCACTGTATCTTCATATTACAAATTTTAAACATTTTTGATGTGTTTTAAAAACGTCCATCACCTTAAACAATCGCCGGAGTTAAGTAACCGAAAACATTTTTTAAGTATTCTCGTTTCACCTGAAAAGGGTTTAAATACTTTATGGCCAGTTGTCGTTCTTTTGTTTTTATCTTTGAGAAGTGTATGCAGACGTGTGTGTGTGTGTGTGTGTGTGTATGTGCGTGCCAAAGAAAGTAAAAAGAGTGGGAAGGAGTGAAAGTGCGTAATTGGCAAAAGTAGTTAAGATTAACTAAAGTTTGAACATTCAACGTTTTTTAAAGTGTTAATTTTCCTTCGAAAGCACAAAACTGCGAACAATAAAAAAAGGGTTACTTTGGCCCTGCCCTGCTCTGCCCTGCCTTTAAGTCGTTGACTATTTAAGCAGCAGGTGTTAATCACTGACAAAAATGAGGTGTTGATGATGACGAAATTGTTAAAGTTTCCTTTTAAGGGACGTTAAAGGGTGAAAACAAAACGAAATGCTAATAAGTATTTTCTTTATGATGATATTCAAAAGTCGTTTTTCAGTTACACAGTGCAGTTGAGAGATATTGGCGTTAAACTTTTTAAGCGTTTTTTGACTGCCAACAATAAAAATTTGATAAAGAGAACACAAGTTTGTGCGTTTGGCACATTTATGAAGACGAAAAGAAAAAGCAAATATCGTTGGAATGAGAGAAGGGGTGTTAAACTGATTGTTGATTCAAACACGTAACGTGTCCGTGTTAAACTTATTAGAAATTATAGTACTGCTTTCAAAGTGATCATATTATGATCAAATATAATTATCATGCGAATTATCTTGGGTTGTAAATTTTCATATTTGTGTGAGTCAGAAGAAGGGTTCTCATGAAAACGCTTAAAATTGCCATTTGCGCAATTGGGCATACAAGACTTGTCTCATGAAGCTTAAATGGACGCACACATTTCTGGCAAGGAGAATGCCGATAGCTGAAGTAGTCTGCACGTTGACTACAAAACCAAAAAGTCCTGAGTTCGAGCCAAGTTTCTAACTAAGTCATGTCATTTTTTCTGATGCGCAGTAGTGTGTCTTTGTGTCCGTTGTTGCCGGAAGGTTTCAGTGACGAAGGCATTGTCCCTGGTCACTGAACATTACCGGCTTCAGCTGATCGCAATCGACATGCACATCAGAGAGCGCTGCAGCACCGATACAGGATGGAACAAAAAGACCGAAGGGGTTTGAGTTTATTACAACTTGTTATTTCACACATTATTATGAAATTTTTTTTTATTTTAAATACAGTATATTAATGGAGAATATTATTAATTTAATTATGAAAAATTATATCTGGCAAGTGGTGGCCATTTTCTGCTTCGCATATTCGTGCTCTTTTCGAAACATTATCCATAACCTTTTGCCAAACATCTGGTGTTATGTCGTTGATAATATTTTTTAATTACTTTATGGTTCTAGGCTTTTTAATATAGAATTTTGCTTTCAAATAACCCCATAGGAAACAGTCTGAAGTGGTTAAATCCGGTGAACGTGGAGGTCAATTGAAATCGGTTGCACGCGAAATAATTTATTCACCAAAGATGTCGCGTAGAAGAGCAATTGTGTCCCTCGTAGTGTGAATTTTATATGGAAAATTCTCTACAGCGATCCGTGAGAGGCCAAATTGTGTCGAACGTCTCCTGGTTGATGTTTCTCTATCTTCCCGAATACTCTCCTGTACTCATTCAATATTGTCATCTGTGTGCATCGTTCGTCGTCTGCCGGTACCAGAAGGTTCCTTACTGCTCATTGTTGTTGTCGAATATTTGCAACCAGACGGTTTATTATTGACTCTGAATGTCCAACCCGCACTTTAAAATAACGACGATATGCACGCTGAGTCAAAATAATGGAACCTTGATTTGAGAAAAGTTAAACAATTTTGACAGATTGTTCAAATGTGTACTGTTCCATTTTAAATTCAATTTGAAATTCTTCACAAAATACTGAAAATAAAATAAAACAGAATTATAATAAAAAAAAGTTATAAACAATTAAAATAATTTCGCTCATTTTAGGCCGGCCTGTATAAACAAATAACGTGCAAACGCAGAGACGGAAGCTAGTGAAACCTCACCACCTGTCTGTCATCTCTCTTACTATCCTTTTCCCTGTTCCCTGGAATAGATATTAAAATGAACAGAAATGCACATCAGAAAATGTGTCAGCTGGACGTGGTATTGAACCGAAGATATACGGCTTGTAAACTCAAAATGCTTAGATCAGCATAATTTTTGCTAAATCCTTATTTTCCACAAATCTTTTCCAAAATATTACCTTGCATTTCCAGTCATTTTCAAATTGTTCAATGCCCTCGCAATATGATAATACGAGTTCCGAGATGAAAGTTATAAAAGCAAATATTGTATTTAATGCTTTAAAATGAAATCACATATTCCGCAAGCCATTCGAATTCTACTTATTTCGCACTAAAGCAGATAACGACAAGTGAGTGCCTGCCGCTTAAAAGTATCCACTCAATTTTTGGTGAATTACAAAACTGGTTTTTTTTCTCTTCTGTTCGTTTTTATTTAAAAAAAAAAGAAAAAAAAGAAAAGGTAAAAGTCAAACCTAAAATGCCATTTACAGCACGTATTACACAGAAAGCAATACAATCGGTAAATTTTCGAAATAACCATCCGTAGGTAGGAATACAAACGGCAGAGGAAATCTTCCTCAAAAGTAACTAACAAGAGTAACACAACGAACAACAGCATGAATAAACTGCAACGTTAAGTTGCGTTTATGACAAATGAACTTATAAATACGACTGGATGAAAGAAACTTGTACCTGCAATTTACCCAAATTACCCACATGTACATGTCCGCACAGTTAAGAAAATGGTTATTTCAACTTTAAATGTGAAATACGAATACAACAAGGATTTTGCCCTGTTTTGTATGGCAAAACGTATTGCAGAAGGACGAGTGCAGACTACAACTGCAGCAAACATTAATGATGGCTTGTTATATATGGCAACTACTTTGTTGCTTGAAAACTTAAATGGAATAGAGTACAGGTGTATAGAAAGAACGCAAAACGAATATAAAAGGCGATGAGGCAAAAGACAACAACAACAACAAAAAATAAAAAAAAATTAACAACAATAGAGTGAGTGAAGTTTTGTAGGTGGCCCACAAAATATTAATTTATATATGGTACTGCATGTGTCCCTAGTTTATGGACACAGGAACACGTTCGAAGCATAAATGTATGACACGGAGAGTAAAACTTCATGTGTACGTGTTTTATGAAAATCATGTCTATACAGACCGCTCGCATGCATACAAAAATATACAAAATAAAAGTGATCCTACCAGATGTATCCCAGCAAACACACACCTTAAGCCACAAAGTGAGAATAATTTATTTACAAACAGAAAATCCCGCCAATAAAGTTTTTTTAATCGTAATATTTCAATGCGATACAAAGTTTGAACTGTCCCCTTGAAAAGGAAATAAACACTTATGCGGGTTGGTTTCCGGTGTTTGTTTCAATCACCCATGTACTTTAACATCAGTTAGCAGCACAGCCTTCGATGAACATGAAGAACAATCCCCCCTGTTCTGTAAACCCAATCGATTTAAAAACGAGTGATTTCTCAATACCTAAGTATGCGTGTGTATGTGTAAAGACAAAAAGTTTTTGCGGATTCGGTTTACAGAACATGCCCGAATATCTTAAGATGTCTGTAGTATTTATGGTCGAAATATGGTGGCCATTATTTTAACGTAATGATATATGGGATTTAGACAAACGCGAGCTTCGTTATTTTTAATTAATTTAAAGAAACTCTTCTTGCGGCATTTTCTGTTCAACCAAAAGTGTATTGCATATCTTACCTAATTTCGGACTATTCGTCATGTGCAGGTTATTGTTCGGCTATAAAGCGATTCAACAGCCTTTAAAAGGACACAATACAGGGCAAATATTTTCAATAAATAAAGTGAAAAGTGCAATACACTTTAACCCTGCTGCACCAAACTTCGTTGGGGCATGAGAAAATGTTGTACACAAACAACATGGTGCACATAAAGCAGTGATAGGCAAAATGTTGCACATGGGCGCTTTGTCAATCATTTACTTACACGTTCTTACACACATATATTGTGGATAATTGAACAATTTTACTCATTTTGGCTTGAGTATTCAAGGAAGCAGGCTGTGTTATCGCTTCTTTCTTATGTTGAAAAAAAAAATAATTTCTCCTCAGCACAAATTTTTGTTTAATCAAATAAACATACTGCAAGCACAAAATGTTTAAAGGGTAACATGAATTAAATTTTCTATTTTCAGATAATTATTTGGCAAACTAAAATATATGTATAAAAAAAATATAACATGAAAAGTTAGTTCACCCATATTCAATTTCTATTATTTAATTATAACTGTCGTTTTTATGACTGTATCATTTCTACAAAATTTTATTGAAATGTATAACAATCCTTGCAAAACTAATTAAACTTAGGGGAGGTCTATCTTTACATCCTGCTAGTGAAATAGAGTTCTGGAGATATGAGTATGTAAGAAGCAAAAAATTTAATTTTTAAATTATATTCAATATTTGTATCGACCTCTTTATATTTGTGTGTCAACTCTATTAAAACAAAAAGTCAAATTCTTTTGATAGATAAACAATTTGAAAACTTTTTACGCATAAAAAGTGGAGCATATAGAAATAAATATTGAAAATGCATTGCATACCAAGACAGATTATATAATTTGTTTTCTTCATCTCCAAATATAAATCGATTAGCCATTAAAATTGGGTATATGAGGCACAATTCTACTCTGGCAACACCGGTTCTTGTTGAGAAAGACAATGTATGTAACGCATACAATTAAAAAATTCAGTTTAAAAAGTTTTTAAATCAGGTTTTATATTGCGAAACGTTGTTAACACCCTTTTGTTTTATTAAAAATCGTTTCTCTTGTAATAAAAAATTCAACACTGCTGCAGCAGAAACAAAAAAAAAGTATAGGTTTGCCTAGCTCAGGCTAACAAATTTAAATGTTTTTTTCCAAAAAAAGTTAAATATAAAACACAAAAACCGCTCACTTGTGTCCAAGTACAAAGCTAAACTAAAGTAAATGACTAATTAATTTAACGATAGAAAAAGTAAATGTGCCTTAAAAAATTATTGTTGTACACGTAAAAACAACAAATGCATGAAACGGTTAATCAGCAACACTGAAATATACGTATGAGCAATATTTAATTCGTTGCATTTGGAAAAATTACTCATACTTCGGTTTTTGTTTGTGCGAATAAATATTTTCTGTGATGAAAGCAGCAGGTATCAAATTTAAGCATTCGATATCGAATCACATTTCAATACTTTTTAAAATAGAATTTTGTTAGACATTTCGTATCGAATGAAAAGCCACAATTTGTCGCCGGGTTAAATGTTCAAACTTGTGTTTTTTGGGTTTAAGCGCCTGACTTTAAAAGCCCATAAAAAGCAGTGCCAAACAAAACAATTTCAACAGACAATTCATTGAAATCACATACTTATGAATATCACAAAATCTAAGCAGGATGCAAAGCAATTTGTGTTCGTCTACAAAAAATTTAGATACTTCGACAGGAAAAGTTATGCAACATCTATCATTTGAAGAAATTTGGGGTTTCTTCAAAATTTTCCTTATGAAATGAAAAGTAATTTTTCTTAATTTAAAATTTTCTAGAAAACTCGTTCGCTAAATTATGAAAAAAAGCTAAAAGTGGCATTGTTAAAACGTGTTCCCTCTATTTGTCCTTCACTGCGCACACATGTCACATTCTTGCCATTTTTTATGTTTTTCTATTGAGCATAATAATATGCACTCGTATATGTGTGTAGTTTTGCAGCTACTTAACTTTGGCAAGTTTAAGTTTGAATTGTATAAAGTTCGTTGAACAGACATAAACTAAAACTGTGGAAAACAGGAAACGTCCCACACAATCATACGATTGCAAATAAAACGTACAAGCAAAGTGACTTCAGTACCATAAGTATGTACTTATGTATGTGTATAAACATACATATGTATATAGGCAGTTGTATATAAACATATATAGTACACATATACTATATGGTTTTAAGACACAGTAACACTGAGTGATGACAGAAAAACTTTAAGTTATTGCCCCGATTTTGAGCTTAAAATCGTCAAAAATTCTTTGCGATATTTGGCCCATGATGTCACACGATGTCGTTCGTTCGCTTAATTACATTCAAAAGAAAAACAAAATTTTAAATTTTAATATTTTAATAATTATTCGATATGATTCGTTTTTCTCTATTTGCGATCTAAAAGATTTAGTACGACCATCTTGAGGACGAATTAGTCGTCTTAAGGGGAACCTCCGTAATCAAATCAACTTGAAACATCAGGCAATGGCAATTTTTATATGAATTCTGATAAAATTCATGAATTTTTTACGAAAAATCCTTCTTTTTTATTTTATTTATTAAATAAATGTTTTAAAATTATATTTGAAATTATAAATTTAATAAAAATAAAAATTCCATAAATTCTGCTTCTAGAGAAATTACAAATTTGAAAATTTCAGTAAAAATTAATTTTTTTTATGAAAAAGATTTTTACCATTGAATATCAAAATAGGGCTACAAGATCCGTAAATCCCATTAATTTATCCTGGAATACCATGCAGAGAAAATGTCACTTTTTATTAGTAAAAATAACAAGATTCCTGTATAGTTAGGGGAAACAAGTTAATTTTTTTGAAGAAGGCATTGGATGAGCCGCGTGTTGCTTTAATTTGCGTTAATTTGGCCCCATAAATATAAGCGCAGTTCCATTTGGACAGACTTCTGTTAAGGTAATTGGTTTGTGTCTAGGGTTTAAATTTCGATATTTAACTTTACACTGGTCAAATTGAGAGACTATTCCTCGTGCACTCGACTACGGTGGCCTAAGGAGCAGGTACTGTTTTTAAATGTGCAGTGATAAATTCTGAAAAAAAATCGTCACAGATTGGTCTCTTTGCGCCGATAGTGGAATCGTATTTATATATCTATATTTATATCTATATTTGCTTCATCTTAATGCCTTTATTTAGATTTTTGTATAAAGCGACTTGTGTTCTTCGCAAGTCTTATCAACCCTTTACCTTGTCAAGCTTGTAAGCAACCTAATTAATTAATAATGGAAAATTAAGTACAAGTAGCGTTTATGTACAAATAATTTGTACATGTACGTGTGTATGTACACCTTCCGAAAGGAAAAAATGTGACTCCATAGGTAATGCAATTATATTGCCATCGTCAGGATTTTTAACAAAATTCCGTTCGCTGGTGGTTCCGCGAAAAATTTAAGGAAGGACTTCATTTATATGGCATTAATGTGTATGTGTGCGCAAGCTTTTAATTTTCTTTTTATAAACTGTGGCTTTTATACAGGTGCATGTGAAGGTATCCACATAGTTTATCCATACGTAAGTACGTATGCACTTAAGTATGTGTGTGTGTGTGTGTGTGTTTGTGCAAGTATATGCTTTTTAATCTATAACGGTTAAGTAATTTCCTTGAATTTAATTTTATTTTGTTAAATAACCCACTTTATAAAAGTTTGCTGTGGTAGACACATGATGTTTGAAAATATTGTTGTGCTGGCAATTAATTTATAAATCTTTAATAACTTTTCTTAGACATTTTCAGAGTAGTTAAGTTCTGAATAATTGGAATCATTAAAAAAAATAGGTAATAATAATAGGTAATAGAATTAGTGGTTTTTAATTGAACTACAAATGTTACAAAATTTGTTTGCGTTTCAGTTCATAGTTAATCTATCACAATACGAGTATTATGAGAAATTACTTTTCATTTTGTAATAGAGGAAAAACGAACAACCGGTGTTGGAGATTACCAGTTGGGTAGAACACGTAGATACGTATTTTCTATGCCACTAGATATGTCATCCGTACTCTTTGCGTAAACAGGGAGGTCGTTGTAAAGTCATTCATATCATCGATTTAACCTCACAAAATTGAAGAAAAAGTATACGAGAAATTACTACTATTATCCGCATACTATATTAACAAAGGCTCAATGCTTTGATCTTTCTGTTTCGTTCGGAATCCACAGATTCCTAAAAGCGCAAAACTGTATTTTTAGTGGAGGTCTGACTTTTTAACTGTCATTCCTTATTCAAATTTTTTTTTTGTTAGACCACCATTGTATGGCAATGAGAAACCATTTGGCAGTTATTTTCTGCTACATTGAACTACAATTATTACAAGTAAATTAATAACCTCCCTGTTCATAGAAAGAGTACTAATGACATTTTTTGTGGCAGATAATATGTTCGAGTAAATACGTGTTCTACTCAACTGGTGTTGGAGATTAACTGCCTGGCTCACGATGTCACTCGAATTCGTTCGTTCGCATAACAACATTCAAAACAAAAACAACATTTTAAATTTTGATTTTGTTTTGAATGTTTTTATGCGAACGCACGAATTCGAGTGACATCGTGAGCCAGGCAGTAATTGTTCGTTATTCTAAAATGAAAAGTAATTTCTCACTTAATATTGTGATAAATTAACTATGAACTTAAACACTACCAAATTTTGATTCATTCATTTATAATAGGTATCAATTTAAAATAATTCGGTCTTATTGCCGTTGTCAACGTCGGTACTAAAATGATCGTCAAAGCGATATGCTATTTGTCAAATAAATTCTTTTAGAAAAATGTTTTCTTGTAACAACTCAATTGACAATTGATTTCATTTTATTTTCATTTCATATTTATTACGAAAATGATTGTACAGGGTGGCGCAGAATAAGCTATATGTTTTGAATTCTTTATAACTTTTTTAATTAATATTTTTTCTTTGTTTTTATTTTAGCATTTTGTGAAGAAGACTTGGGGAATTACTTGTGGTTTCAACAAGATGGAGCCACAGCACATACTGCAGGAGCCTCAATGGCTTTGTTAAGGGACATATTCGGCGAACGCATTATTTCGCGCATAAAAGATTTTAACTGACCTTCACGTTCACCAGATTTAACAGCTCCTGACAGTTTTCATTGTGGATATTTGAAAGAAAGATTGTACGTTAACAAAGCAAAAACCATACCAACATTCGAAATGAAATCATGGCCATTACACCCGAAATTTTGCGAAAAATAATGGAAAATATACTAAAAAGAGCACATTTTTCAAAGTTAATTGCAAAAAATTCCCCAATAATAAACTGTATTTAAAAAAAAAATTATAATAATCGTATAAATAAAAAAGTTATAAACTATTTAAACCATATAGCTCATTCTGCGCCACCCTGTAGTTGCAATTTTAAGTAAAGTTTTAATTGTATTTACCAAAAAATTAATTGTATTCACAAATAATTTTTTTTTTTTTTTTTTATCTAGGACCAGCACTCAGGAGATGACTCCTACACATGCGAAGCATTGTGCTGGGCACTATAGGAAAGGGATAGTAGGAGAAACGACAGGAGATGAAGCTTAATTAATTATTTTGCAGCTCTGCTTTCGCACGTTCTTTTGTTTTTATACTCGCAGCAGTGCTGAAGCTTCGGTTTAGTAGCCGTTTTTATTATTGTGTTACTTCGCCGGTACTACACAATACCGACGAAGGAGGGAGTTCTGATGTGATTGTGGATTGCTATCAGCTGAAGCCGTTATTGTTCAGTGACCAGTGACAATGCCTTCGCCACTAAAACCTTCCGACAACAACTGACACACAAAGACACACTAATGCACATCAGAAAAATGCGAGATGTTTATTTTTATTTTAAAAATGTTGTCTGAAACTGGGGTTGAACCCAGGTCTATTTTTTGGTTGTGTAGTCAACGTGCAGACTACCATCCATCGTGACACCGCCACTGTGTAAAGCTTTCACTTAAAAATGTTATTTTATATTTAGTAAAAATGTATAATTTTTTTAAATGCCAATTTAAATTTCAAATGAAAGCCGCAGAACATTAAAGTAACAGAGAATACATTTTGTTGTCGATGTTGACAATCGCAATAACACCGATATAGTTTCAGTTGTAATCCGAAGGACAATGTATGACTGCATAACTGTTCGAATTCAAAATGAAGCAAAATATTATGAAATAAATAATGAAAAATTGTAAGCGTAATTTGAATATAAAATTGAAAGAAGTAAATAAATATCTTTAAAATCTTAATTTTTTTCATTTTTTTTTGTTAATTTTCCTTCCAAACTTTATAATAAAATATTGCAATATGTGCATACAAAAGTTCAAAATTGCCCAAACCTCTGTGCAATGAAATTAGAAAGAAAAACAAAAATATTAACCAACGACCGACCAGTCATCTCGTTGTAACATCTGTTCATACAACATGCAATATTGTAGAGTTTTCAGCCTCAATTTCTAAAAACAATTTACACAACACAACACTGCACTGTACTGAACTTAACTGAAATACCAATAGAAATTCGTTTGGATGGCAAATATCTATTCCATTTCAGTTGACTCTTTTTATAGTGTGTAATATTCATAACAAAATTATATTAAAAAAAAAAAAAAATAAAAAAAAAATCAAACAAATTTTGTAGAAAAACAGAGATTTTTGTACCAACACTCCCCCCACATAACCCAAATCAGGGATGGAAAACTTAGCGCTATAGCAATTTATCAGTATTAGTAGTTTAAGCTGAAATTATTTTTACCCCCTGACACTGCCTACAGATTGCACTCATTAAATATTTTTACTGTCAAATCTGTTATTCGAAAAAATAAAAATTATTGGAATTTTTTATTATATTTCCATGCCTGATGCAAACTGACACAATATTAATGTTTTTCAAATGGCAAGTGACTTGACATCAGCGTCACATTGCAACAACAATAAAACACACACACACAGCTGGGAAAACAGTCTGGCATTCGAGGCTGTTGGAATGATTTTTATTTATGGCCCAACGAAAACAACAGCAACTAAACTGCAGCTAAAATACCAAAACATTTAAAATAATGAAAAATACACGCACACACACACACACCGGAGAAGGGAAAAAGAATAAAAGATTTGTTTTTTTTTAATAACAAACAATTAGAAGTAATTGCAACAATTACTTACGTTTGTTTGGAGCACAAACTTGAAATATGAAGTACAACATGCGATATTTGTTCATGCAAAAGTTTCCTTTTAACAACCCTACACCGCTGTTCAGTTGAGAAGACGTCAAAGAAACTATAGAGTGTCTGAAAATTTATGCAAGTTCGAAACAAAAAACAAAACAATTGGACATCTTAATTTAGAAAGCGGCATAGTTTCATACAATAAAGACATTTTAAAAACCGAAAATATTTTTTATGAATAATTTCCGCGGCGTTTTCTACCCTGCAGCCAGGGTTCCAACCCTGTGCTAATGTATTTTACAGTTTGTTATTTCGTCGTTATTTAAATTAATGAAGTCGTGGGCAAAGTAAATTTAAAGAAACAAAATGCCTGTCCCTTGGCCTGAAAATTGATAGGTCTACTCCACTCTGGAGAGACACTGCAACTCTGTTAATCAAATGTGCAACAGCAAAGTAGGTACCGCACAATGCGACCGTTTCTCTTAAAGCGTTACTTCTCTCACTTCTACTTGGCATCATTTTGTGCGTCCTCCTTAATTCGCAATAAGAAAAACAAACAGTGTGGAATTTTGAAAATCATTTGTTGTTGTTTTTGCAAATGCATATTAAATCCGAGTTGCCAGTTTAGCACTTTTAGTGCCACATTTAGCATTTTTTTCATTGACTTAGCATTAAGAATTTCCGAAAAAGTATTAAATGCTAGTTTAGCAATACAACCAATTCACGAAATATACGAGGTTTGTTCAAAAGAAAAGGTGCATTTTGTTTTCTTCGATTACAATGGCGCGGTGCATCATGAATTCTTGCCAACAGGTAACCGTACTGTTAATAAGGAATACTACAGGGAAGTTATGCAACGTTTCGGATCAAACGATCTGAATTGTGGAAAAGAGAATCAGGATAATGCACCATCTCACACGTCAATGCTTTTTAGCCAAAAACAACACCCTAATCATGGCTCAACCACATTATTCACCAGATTTGGCTCCCTGCGACTTGTTCCTATTCCCAAAACTAAAGAGACCAACGAAAGGAAGGCCACAATTGATGAGATAAAGTCAGAATCGAAGAACGAGCTGGTGGCCATACCGAAAAGCGCATTTCGGAATGCTTCGTGGATTGGAAGAAGCACTGGCAGGGCACAAAATGGAAATTGATAATTTATTTTTTCATTTTTTCAAAATTTCCCTTTCCTTTTGAACAGACCTCGTGTATCGTAAAAATATATATATCAACGTGTCTTCAATATATAATTTTGTTCGTATTGCAATTTCGAATAAAATTCCATTAAAATGTATAGGAATTCGCTGTCGATATTCTAAATTTGTTTTACCAGCTTAACATTTCGAAAATTTTGTGAAAAGCTAAACAAGGATTGAAAAGAAATGTGCAATATTGAATTTAACTAAAACAAAAGAAATTTTTTATTTTTTCTTAAGAGCGGAATGTCATAGCAGTAGGAATGTCATGTGGAGCATTTCCGAATGCTGGTCTAAGAAATTTCAATTTTCAATTATGACTTTCTTGCCACAAAAGTTCCGTACGTATCGGAACTTGTACATGTGAGTGTGCCTGTGTGAGTTGTGCGTTCCTCTGTTGCATTTATACATGTCTTTTTTTTTTCTATTTTATGAACCGAAACATTTATCCCTGTTGCAAATATTAAAGAAATTAATAATTTACATATGGTATCATCTTGCAAATGGTAAATTAAAAGAAAAAAGCCAAACTTTGTTTACTTAAGGAAATTGTAACAGTATTTTGCAGGTTTGAGTCTGTTATTACGGTTGTATGTGCGCAAAGTGTTTGTATGTTTCTTGCAATATAGTTTGCTTAAGTTATTCAATTGATGTGAAAGCCCAAAACGATGCACTTGCAAACTTGAAAGATTTTGTCATGTGCCGGTGCTCATCACAGGTATTACACATATATAAGGTACGTTTGCATGCGTATGTACTTCCAGTCATTTACATTTACATTTAAACGACAAGCTCTCTTTGGCAAACCGGTTTGAGGACATTCTGTAAAAAGCAAACCTTTTAACTCAACTTTATTTATATTGCAGAAAAGCTGTTTAAAAAATTCACAAGATGAAATTGTTGAAGTATGTTTAAAGCAAACAAACATCTTCCTAGGAGTCCTTGAAATCAAACCACAAAAGCAAGTTTTTTTTTTGTTCTTTTTTAAAACCCATTACCGCGTTTAAGTTGTTTTATTTTTCCTAACCCTTCCTTAGCAGCCCATCTGGTTTTTGGCAATTTAATTCACATCTCTATCGCCTTACAACTGCTCGTTGCTCGTGAATAAATTTGAATTTTTGCGAGTTAAAATTTTCATACTTCATATTGCGAATATAAATCTTCACATACGAGTGCATATTCGTACTTTAATTTCAGTCACATCTTAAATAAAATTAAAAATATAAAACATGGTGCCATAACTTTTTTTTTTGTTTTGTTTTGTTTTGTTTTTATTCAAACATATTTTTGCATAATTAAATTGGACTCATTTATTTTGTGGCATGATGGAAATAATCCTTTATTGTTGTGTGTATGTATTTTGTTGTTGTCATTGTTATTGCGTTTATATTCGTATTAGTGTAAACATGCTTATGAATAGTGGCATAGTAAAATGGTACTCTCGCATTCTTAGACAATTTATGTGCATTTATTTCAAGTTCTGTTGGTATTTTTCGTTGCTCCTTTTAATATCCCTCTCCTTTTTGTTCTTTTTTCCCCTGTCTTTCTATTATAATGTACAGCTTGCAACGATTGCTGACTACATTTAAGCAAAATATGTTGATGATAAATTGCTAAAGTTAACCACAACATTCATATGTCACAATGAAAGAGAAAAACCGTTGAATTGCGAGACAATTTTCCATGCAACAAATGACGAAATGGAATGAATTGTAACAGCAACAGTGCTGATAGAAATGTCTCTAGTATTTTGCTAATGTTATTGCTGTAATTGTGAATATGGTGCTGGTGAAAAAATTTATTCAAAATGAGTGGTTTTTTTTTTTGATACAAGTTGATGCTGCCCAGTCAGCGTTAAGTAGACATTACATTGCGAGTTTATTCCAACTACTGCAGTTCCATTGTGATAGAGATTTTGGAGGACATAGAAATTTATAACCATCTAGTCAAGTATCATTTCACAGATTCAAGTGGACGGAAGGAATTTCAGAGAAATTAATGGAGATGAATTGAATTGGAATTTTTTGCAGACCCCACTGAAGACTGCAGAAGTTCTGCTCTTTTATAATTGTATTATAGTAGACCTTTCAAATACATTTCTGTAATAACATTTGAGCCTTAAACGGTGTTCAGGACACGCTTCTTTATCGAGATTTACACAATAAATGCCATGATTCAGCTCAATGTTCCATACAAAATATAAATTAATTTCTTCAGCAATAAGTAAGAAATTGTTATAAATACTCGTATTGTGTAAAACTTGAAATGCAACACTGTCACAAGTGTGCTTAGTAAACAAAATTATGATGGTGAGTAGTCAGCGTACAACTAGCAGAGCCCAGGTTCAATTATCAGCCACTACCAAAGAAAGATTACCAGAAAAAGTTTTTTAATATTAAATTTATAATAAAGATTATTGCATAAATAAAAAAACAAATTTGTTTTTTCATTAAAAAAAAGCTGTAAAATAAAGAAACAGCGAATGAGCGAAATAAGTGAAGCAGTTCTCCTTGATATGTCGCCGAGCAATATGGATGGCCTTCGTAGACAACGAGAAAAAGTGCACGTGTACGCTGAGATGTCCGAGTACCAAAGAAGTGTGTGGTGGCATAGAAAATATGTACGAGTATATACGTGTTCTAATCAACTGCTCTTGGAGATTAATTGCTCTTTTTTCCTTCATTCTAAATTTCACATTATTGTGATGAATTATCAATGAACTTAAACAAAACCAAATTTTCATTCATTTATATTCAACAAGTTCAAGATTAATTCAGATTTACCACAAGGCTCCATTCTTTGTCCTACATTATTTCATATCTTTCTTAATGACCATCTATGACAAACTTCCAACCCTATACATTCTTTTGCAGATGACAGCAGTATCTGCTATTCATAGTCTTTTGATCGTAGGCAAACATCAACTATGATCGCGGCGACGAGGTAGAATATGAAGAATTCGCTAAATGGTGACCTCACGAGAATATCGGAATGGGGTCACGCGAACGCGACGCAAGCCCGATTGGGTTACCTCATTTAATAATTATGTTTGGTATAAACTTCCCGGAATCAGAAGCTCTTGATGTTGTTGGCATGAAAATTCAGTGTGATGTTCGATGGACTGGGACCAATTTTCAGGTCTCAAATGAAGCATTCAAAGACAATACAAACTCTACGAAGCTCTTAAGCTTGTCTGTAGAAACACCCAGGGTCTAAGCGGGAATCGAACCCGCACCTTCATATTGATAAGACTAATGCTTATGCACTAGGCTACGGAGGCACCCTACATCAGACCGAAAAAGGAATAGAACTATCATGTGTGGGCCGGTGCTTCAAAGACTATTTTGAAGTTGCTCGACCGTCTACAGGAAAGAGCGAAGAAACTCATAGGAGACAGTGGGGTAGCCAA
This sequence comes from Dexiosoma caninum, assembly GCA_963924685.1. Lineage (NCBI taxonomy): Eukaryota > Metazoa > Arthropoda > Insecta > Diptera > Tachinidae > Dexiosoma > Dexiosoma caninum. The sequence goes on along the minus strand of OZ004725.1, from coordinate 123,698,922 downwards.
CTCTATTGACTCTCTTGAACTGCGTCGCAACGTGGTGTGCGTCTCGTTGTTCTATCGTTACTATAATGGGATGTGTTCTGATGAAATCAGGGAACTCGTTCCCGAAGCCCGTCATTCACGCGCACGACGCGTTCATCATTAAGAACACATCCATTTGTGGTCGATTTGGCAGCGTATCGCACTTCGCATTGCAGAGAAAATTCGTTTTTTGGCCGAACAGCACATATGCGGAATGGACTACCCGTAGAGGTCTTTCCTGTCACTTTTGACGTGGGAAAATTTAATTCGAATGTCAATAAACACTACTATGTGTATATGAGTGCCGGTCCAAGAGAAAAAAAATCTCTTATCTATTTACCTAATTTTTGCTATATCCAAATGGTCATTAATTTTTCATAACTCGATTTTTCTCAAGAGGCACTAAATCAACAAATATTACAAAAGATTCTGGTTCATTGATGTATATTGGAATCAAACAATAAATACTATATGTCATGTGAATGAAAATAGCAAAACTTCCTTCAGGTGGAAACCAGTTTGATCGGACAGGCAAAGAATTTAAGAATTACAGCGCTCTTTAACATTCACTTTAAAACGATATAAAACATTTTAGGCATTTGATATCGTTCCCTTTAAGCACATCTCTACACAGCTACACCCACCCACACACACACACACACAAACACACACAGTCGTAGGAAAATGCATTTAAGTGCAGTATCATATCATGAATAGCAAACAAGACATCATCATTTTTAAATTCATTGTTGTTGTAGTGGTTGATGCATTCACATGATAAATGTCTATACTTAAGTGTCTTCATTAGGAAAAAATATAGTGTATCTACATACACATACAAACATACATACATATGTGCAGCTACGAGTATGTATGGATGTATGCGAAAGTATGGAAACGTTTGTAGAGACAACAACTAAAACGTAACCGCCACTACCCGCCCTGTGAGTCAATGCCAGGAGTGATAAAGATGTTTGTTTGCATTCAAATGAAAGCCAGTGGTTTTTGTCAAATATTACACTGATTCATTTTTTATTCCTCTTATTTTTATTTCCCTTCTGTTGGCATTTTTATTTAATTTTTCTTCAGTTGTGAATACTTTTGCTGCTGTTATTTATTTATGTATATTAAAATGTTTGCTTCTCTCTGTCTAAACAGAATGTCTGTGTGTGTGTGTTTTTGTGTGTGTAGAAGGAATATTCATTTAATGTTGTTTCTGCTTTTCTGTTATTCTATGTTCTTTGGTTACGTTTTGTAACGTCTTTAATGTATTTTATTATTTTATTTTATTTTATTTCATTTCTTTATTCTTTAACTTTTTTTCTGCATATTTTATTAAATACAAGTACAAGGTGTTGCAATGTATTTCTTAGTATCACACACACACACACACACACACACACACACACACACACACAAATATTTATGTGTCCTTATTTAACGTTGCTTCATTTCATTTAATATTTTATGCAGACTAGGTGGTCTATAAAAGTTTCGCATTTAACAAAACACGCTCAAACAACGACTTGTAAATGAACTTCAGATAGAGTTCACTCGTATCCGACACCTTTACATTTGAACCTATCAAATGCAGCCGGGAGTTGAAGGTTTTGCGGTACATCCACCTGATAAGAATATCCTTCTGTTGCGAACTTGATAAGTTCAAGATGCACTTGATTCCATGGTATTTAGAAGTCCGAGTGCATCTGAAGCGATGTTTCTATTCTAATTTCCGGAAAGGTATAGTGTAGTGGCGAGACAGGTGCTGAAGTACAACTTGGTTGTTGCTCGTGTTGTTAATACGTACAGCAGAGGTGCAACATCTCAGCTGTGGAGAAGAAGCGTTAATTTTTATACCAAACGGGAGTCATATACGGACTTAGAGAATAATATTATTAAAAGCCATGCAAAATGCCATGTCGCCATTCGAGTGTTGCCATTTTGTAAAAATCTTCAGAACACCAAAAAAAAATGTTTTTTTCTTGTTAAAAATCTTCTTTAACGATTTTATCGATACGTATTAAATCGAGTAAAAATTTATTTTGTTTACAATAAAATGTTATTTTTAATATAAAACCAAACTAAACCTGCAAATGAAAGTATTTCCCAATTAGGGAAATTCTTCTCAAATACCACTGCTTCAAATATTAAACAAATGGACAATTTAGTTGGTGGAAAAATATTGAATCGCCTTTTGAAATCATTTGAAATGCAAATCGTTTCGGTGCTTCTGAAGCTTTTTCTTTTTAAAAGGAATAGTTTATAGTGTTTTTTTATCTTGGATCAGCATGCAGGAGATTACCCCTACACATGCGATCCTTATTGCCGAAACTAGAGAAAAGGAATAGGTAGAGAGAGGACAGGAGGCATGTGAAACCTTCCGACAACAATTGACATAAAGATACACTAAATCATATTAGAAAAAATGAGCAGTGTTTTTAAGACGATGAGGGTGGCGATGGTCGAAGTAGTCTGCACGTTGACTACAAAACGAAAAATTGTTCCTGTGTTCAAACCCAGTTTGAGACTCATAAAAGATCTCGCATTTTTTCTGATGTCTATTTTTGTGTCTTTGTATCAGTTCTTGTCGTTCAGTGGCGAAGGCATAGTCACTGGTCAGTGGACAGTAACGACTTCAGCCGTACCCAATCCACAGGCACATCAGAACGCTCTCATTCATGGGTATTGTGTAGCACCGGCGAAGTAAAACAATAATAAAAAAATGGCTACTGAACCGAAGCTTCAGCACTGCTACGAGTATAAACAAAGAACGTGCAAAAGCAGAGCTGCAAAATAATTAATTAAGCTTCACCTCCTGTCATTTCTCCTACTATCCCTTTCCTATAGTTCCAGCACAATCCTTCGCATCTGTAGGAGTCATATCCTGGGTACTGGCCCCGGATAAAAAAAAAAAAAAAAAAAAAAAAAAACTTCTCTTGTGCTTTCACACACAGAATTCCAATTTTCAGTGTATGTTAGCATCAAGTCAACAATGTTGTCGGCCGTAATCTGGGAACGGATGGTCCTCTCCAGCGAGCCCCGCCGGTTTTCATATCGCGGGCAATAAAAGCGAACGTGCTCCTTATTTTTTCTTATATTGGGGCATTCTGGGCACACATCATCACCGTCGTGACCATACTTGTATACGTATGCTCTGAAGCATCCATGTCTGCTTAGCAACTGCGTCACGTAGAAGTTCACCTATCCGTGTTTCCTATCTGTCCACTCCGCTGTTCTCCGTATGAGTCTGTGGGTTCATCTTCCCTTTATGGAAGTGGCCCGATCTAACCAGTTTTCCAATACGCCAACAATCATCCTACTGGGGTGCACTAGCCCCATTCTCTTGCATCACGTTTCTCTTTCTCGCTATCTGACACTAGTCGCAGCGGCATCATTCCAGCAAGTACCAGTGCTGCGTCTGTAGACATCGTGCGGAAAGCAGAAATTACCCTAAGAGCACACCTCCTGTAGGGCGCATCTATTCCTCTTCTATACGATTCCTTGTTCATAGCATCCGCCCGTACGGGACCCACATATAGGGCAATTGATTTGACCACCCAAGTTAGGCATTATTCACGCAAGTGCTGAAATTGTTTTTGCACATTTCGCACCTGTATACTGCAGATGTTCCTTTAACGTGAGTCTGCGGTCGAACATTACCTCGAAATACTTAAGCGCCCGCTTACCGTGATGCAGCCCGTTTTCTTCGTACTGCTTACGAGCAGAACATCTATCTAATGGTCAGTAAGTCTGAGTCATGATCCAGCTTCTAACTATAGCGACGGCATCGTTGCACGTTCTTTCAAGCTTGTCGAGGCATTTGCCGTTTATTACCAGGGCAATGTCATGTGCAAAACCAATGATCTGCGTACCACCAGGTAGCTCAAGCCTTAGTACCGCATCATATATGGCGTTCCATAAGTATATGTATGTGTTTGTGTGTATGCATATGCACTGCTATTCATATGTCGTTACTACTATTCCCGTAGTATACAAAAACTGTCAACATCAGTGTGTTCCTTCACTTAAATTCGAAATGTGAATGCATGTCCGCATGTGTAGTGTATCACAAGTATTTGTAAGCCTGTACACAGACACACACACACACACACACAAACAAGCATACATTCACATGATAACTGTATGTAAATGCAAGTCTTATTATTGTTACTGTTGTTTAATGTTCTCGTAGTTGTGTTTTAACATTTGATGATGGTACTTCAATGCCAACGTGGTTGAATCAAGTTGTGCTTTACCAATGCTCTTCCTTTATGGCCTTGTTGTTGTTGTTGTTGTTTTTAACTTCTGCAAAGAAATTTGTTGCTTTTGTTGATTTCTGGATGCGGTTGTAACTTTTATTTATATAATTTAATGCACAAATTACAAATTCATACATACATTTACATAAGTATATGTGCATACACTTATATATGTGTGTTTATACTCATAAATGAATATCTGTATGTTTGATTTAAAGGTTCTGTTAAAGCTGTATATGGCGTTCATGATGTGTGTAGGAATGTGCTCGTTATTATTATCTTAAACGGGTTTTCTCACACGGTATTTAATTAGAGGTTTAAGAAATTGTTACATTATTTTACCGCATCGATCGTATAAGAGGGCTGCATAAATAAGATAAAACAATTCAGCAATGCCGTTTTAGTAGCAACAATTGCTCATCATATTTTATTTGCAAATGCATGTTTATTCCACTGTAAAGGAAACCAAATTTATTACATTTATTTACTTGTGCTTGTCAAAGAGTTGTGCACTCCACAAGATATGAATGATGGTAACCATGGAAAATATGTTTATTCAAATAACGATGCAGCTTTATTTTCAATTACTGACATTTCTTTTTTATTTTTGCCTGCACACAAGGGATGCCCGTCCCCAACATATGCAAAGCATTTCACCCAAACTTGAAAAATAGTTTTTTTGGGAGGAGGGAAGAGGGTGTTTGGTTTTTGGTGTCAATGACAACTTGTACTTTCCAATATCACAGTTGAGGGGGAAGCCTTATTTCGTGTGAAAAGAACAGTGCGGCTATAAAATTAATTTCCCCTGCAATGAATAGTGCGATGCGCTGGTAAAACAAACTTCAAAAAGATGCGCTCTCGAGAACAATATTGTCTCACGTAACAATGTCCGAGTTCCCTGATATCGCTCGAGTACACTTCATTTAACTAGTTTTAAAATAGCGAGACACACCTCACAATGCGAGAATGCTCCCGCTGTCACCGATAAGCCGTTAAGCCCTCTCCTGTACACGGTTCAGAGTCTTCAGATTTTAAGAGTTGTATTTCATTTTGGGTCGGATATAGGCGATATTAATAATAAGGGAAACAGAAAATCATGTGAAATCAAAACCCAAAAGTATTAAAAACACAATTAACTGCTTAAACTTTCAAATTTCTCAAAGTCTGCTTCGTTGTGGCCTTTTTTAATCAAAACTGAAACAACAAAAAGTTTCTGATCAAGTGGAAACTCCTTTGAATTTTTTTCTACCGTGTTGCAGGAGTTAAAAAGCATTTCATTATTTTCCGCCCTTCATGTACGAGTACAAGTACAAGTACGTCCGAAAAGTGATCCTTATCATGGTCGTCTTAAAACGTGTGTATACACTTTTACCCGTAACAACAACAACAACAAATACACAAATGAGTAACAACAATACATGCATTCAATGAGCTTCTTATGAGTGTCCATTCATTTATCTATACTGTGTGGTTTCCTTCTTGATGTCTTTCTTTGTCTGTGTTTGCCTTTGGGGACGACTGTGTAAACATTCTCAGGGAACATAAAATGTCTTTCTGTTTTTTTGTTCTTATTTTTTTTACTTATTTTTAATTCATCTTAATAATAATAAAATTTTTCCATTAATTTCGTTTCACTTAATTGAGGTTGTTGCTCTTTTGAAATTCAATAAATTTTTGTTTATTATACGATTTGGTTTATTATGAGTTTAATGCGAGGAGTGGCTTCTTTTAATTGAACATGACTGTGGATTATAAAAATTTAATGCGATTTTTGTTGATATTTTATTTTGCGGGCACTACGTGAAACGTAGAATTTTTTTAATTATTCGAGAGTTGCAGACAAATTTACTAATGAAACGATGAAGATTATTCAACGGCAAGACATTTTTATACAAGCAATTTTTTATTGCATATTAGTGCATATTTTATTATAAATACATATGCTTTTTTAATTTTTGTATTGGGTGTATAATTATCCCTGAGCAATTTACCTGCTTTTTTGTTTTCCTTGCCTCTATGTAAAAGCGTATTTTCGAAATAACTTTGAAATATTTCAAAGAACTTTTAGAGAAAATCAAAAAGAAAAATTCAATATTCCGGAACAAACTCCAGGGCCCATTCCAGGGCCCATTCAGATGCATTGCAAATAATTTTATGAAAACTTTTAAAACTCGTTTTGGTGCCGCAGTAAATTCAATATCTCATTGAAGTATTCACTTTTGAAATTAAGTCGTGGACATAAAGATACACCAAAATATTTTAATTAAATTAATTTTCTTATTTTGTTACATGGCCAATTTAATATTTTATTTATGTGCTGAAAATGAGCTAAGAAGGCCTAATGTTTTTAATGCAATAAAAAACAATTTTTTATTTCATTCTTCTCCCGATGTTTTGTCAATATTTGTTGACTTTAATTTTGTTCGATATCGAGTGCCGCCATTTGGGATAAGGCCTAATTTTTCCTAAATATTTAATAAAAAATGTCTAACTTTCGGTGTGAAAATACTTTATTAAAGTTGAATATTTCCCGTCTAATTTATAAAAATAATTCTGGCTTATAAGGACTTAAAAAAGAGCTTTCGGTATGGAAATTATTTTTACAATGCTTTAATAAATCGAAAAGTTATTTTCATTAATGACGCAGTGATCGCAATCCAAATTGAATACGCACCCTACAATGCCTTCAGTACGAATATATTGAATTGTAGTCTCACTGTTTTAAGGAATTTTCAGCCCTCAAATTTTTTTTTTAATTTTCCGACATAAAATAGAGTTTTTTTTTTACTTGCCTTTCCCCAAAATTAACATCTCGGGAATTGTTAAATTGTTTAATGATGCCCTAAGGGAGCACTAAGTTCTCATTACTTATTTGCCCCACTGATCTAATTTAATGCACGTGTTATACTCGTATTTATTTAACATTTAATTTTATCTAAATTTCAGTGTTAACAAAATGTTACCACTGATACGACTGCCTACATGTGTATGTGTCATTAAGTGTATGTTTTTGTTACGATTAATCCTTTTATTTCGGAACGCTGGAAATTTAATGTTAAACTTTGCATGTTTAATTTTGCATGGTCCTCGTACTTCAACCCATAAGGTCATGATTCACTAACAGATTTACGCACAAATTCACAGTCATTAGTTAATTATTAGTAAACTGAAATGATAACTATTGTTTAACGAATACTTCATATTCACAGTGCATTGTTTAACTAACATTCTCGGTATAACCAAGGAATGGTAACCCTAACAATCTTTTAATTTTCAGTATTGCCAGCACTGTTATAGCATATGGTTTTTGTTCACATTGTTATATCAGTCGTAAAGCAGCTCTGGGTTGAAGAACAATTCACGCGTCATCGTAATTATTCTTTAAGTGCGATCAGGCCTGTTTTTGTTGTTTGGCCTTCGAGAGTTCTGCGTCTCACTCGCACTGGTTAATGGATTTGCCACGGGTAATTGTATCATTTACGGTTGTTGTGGCTTTTCGTTATTAATCACACGTTGCTATTACTGGTGGAGACCATCATACTCGGGAATAATATATAATTTCAGTTCTTATGTGAAGGCATGGTTCGTTTAAAATATATATTGTGTGGGATACCCCGGCATCAAATATTATTGGTTATACTATTGCTTTTAGCTAACTAATGACTGTGAATTTGGGCATTAGTAGTCCGATACGTCAAGAAAACCATGTGTGTTCAAAATGTGGGAGTGTGTAACAAGTTTTTTCACAAGGGTATACTTCATAATTTTTTTAATTATTTCACAAAAAAAACTCTTCTCTGCGATTTAGAGTTGTACTGCTAAGCTGTGTGCTGCGAAGAGGAAGAGGAGGCCACTTGTGAAAGTATCTGAAGGCTTCAAATTCTAATACTTCTAAGGTTGCAGTGGTGCACGACCGAAATGATCAATTTTTAATACCAGCATTTGCTTAAATAATCATAATTTTTGTGTCATTGTGAAGATTTTAAAAAACTCTGTAAATCACGATGTGATTATCGCAAATGTAACAGTCTTCTCGGAGCCTCCTCTTAGTATATTTCAAATTTGTCGTAGGATTTCTGTAGCGTCTTTTTAACGAATTTGATCTATTAAATTTCCCACAAAGAAATAACAGTTTTTGAAAAGTCTTCCATTGCGAAATGGGTTAATTATTACAATTTATAATTTATAATTTCAACTCCAAGCCATACCTTGTACAACATGTATGTGGTATAACCCAACACACATCACGTACTGTAAATGCATCAAGTTCGAAATTTTAAAGCGAAACAAATTTGTTTGCTGTGTTGTAACAACAAATTTATTACAATTTGCATGTCATTTAATCACGAGTTGCTAATTAAGATAAATATAGTAGATTTATAATGGAATGTATAATACAAATAAATATTTAAAATATACAAACGCAATAATAATAAAAATACAGCGGAAGGGTGGAAAAAAAAATTGGCAGCTAGAAGATATAAAATCTAAAAAATACACGATTGTAAATGGCAGCAGTTGATATTTGTTTTATGCAGCCAAACATGTTTATTTTTTTAACACGAAATATAATTAATTTCCTTATTAATTGCGCCTCTAGAAACGTCTCTAAAAAGTCCATGAGCAAGAGAATGAAATATGCCTTCAAAAGAAAACTTTTTAAACTGTACTTTTGTGAAAGAACTTGGTCCCTAAGCATAGTCAACAATAAAGTATATTTTAAGAATTATGAACTATACTCTTGTTAAAAGGACACTTCTGTTTAACTATAGATGAGAAAAAGTATATTTTAGGTGTATTTTAGTGTACTGTAATTAACTTAGCAACTGTTGAAATCAGTTCAATTAAATATTTCGTAAAAAAAATCATTTTCAGCAGTTTTTTGTCGATATCCAGAGAAAAGAGTGAACAATTATGAAATAAAATTATTTTCTTTTCTGGGGCCAGTTCTCAGGAGATGTCTCCTACGTACGCAGTATATGCACCGTAACTAAGGAAAGGGATAGTGGTAGAGAAGATACGTGGAGGAAAGCTTCATTATTTTTTAAATTTATCAGCCTTATTACGGTTGTCGAAAAGTTTTGTACAGTTTGTAATATGTTGAAGAAAAATTGTCAATGTTTCTTTAGTCTAATACAAACTGCAGAGTCGATTCGACAAACGTAATACAGTCGTCTGCTTTTGCACATTTCTTTTATAGCAGTGTGGCAGTGTATCTGGCGTCAAATAGATGGATGCATTCAGATTTTGAAACAGTATTTGGTAGCCAGTTTATTAATTATTTTACTTCATCGATGATACTACACAATAGCGACGTGTTGTGTTTAAATGAACAGCAAATTAACTGAGTGAGGAATCAATTGTGAAAAAGTGTTTGTGTCAGCTGATCACAGACGCCCTTTGACAGTATTTCGATTGTGATTGTATGAAAATATTTGCTACATTTGAGTCGTACATACATATTTTTCACTAAAACGAGGTTTTTAATTAAAATTCCTTAAAAAAAACCGATTTTAATGTGCGACTATCGTTACAGGCCAGCTGCAAAAACATTTATACTTCAGCGAAGAAATTTATTTCAGTGGATTTTTTTACGTTTCATAAGTTTTCCGAAAACGTTTCAGTTTTCCAAAACGAAGGCTAAAGTAGTCTGCACGTTTACTACAAAAAAAAACCAAAAGCGTCCTGGGTTCGACCGTAGTTTCGAATTAAATCATAAAAACCATATCGCAGTTTCTGATGTGCATTTGTGTGTGACTTTGTGTCATTTGTTGTCGGAAGGTTTCAGTGGCGAATGGATAGTCACTGGTCACTGAATAGCACCGGCTACAGCTGATAGCAATCCACAGCTACATCAGAGCGCCCTCCTTCGTCGTCGGTATTGTGTAGCACCGCAAAGTAAAATAATTAATAAAAATGGCTACTAAAAAAACGAAGCTTCGAAATTTAATACGTCTCCTTGACATCAGAGGCGCTTCTACACTGCCATAAAAACAAAGAAAAACTCTGCAAAAGCAGAATTGTAAGATAGTGAAGCTTCACCTTCTGTGATTTCTCCTACTACACCTTTCCTCTAGTTCCAGCACAATGCATCGCATTTGTAGGGGTCATTTCCTGAGCGCTGGTTCAACATAAAAGAAAAAGAAAAGAGTGGAATGGTATTTTTTTTGTCTTACGGGTAATCATTTTCTTTTAATTGAAAAGCAGATGTAGGATCCTTTTGCATTGCTCTTTGACTTAATCGTGTACGTGCTCCTGTATGCACGGATGAAATGCGACCAGTCTGCAAAAACTATGAAATCTTGATTGGCAAGCTTAATTTCCAGATCTAAACTCTATTCAGAGCGTATGGGCGATCGTTAATATTAATATAATCCGCTAATAATTTACGAAGTAATTTTAAGCCCTGAAAGTAGTAGTAGATAATTATAACACACAATGACCAACTTAATGTCATCCGTGCGTGCATCATGCAGACCAAAGGATTCCCAACGAAATATTAACCTTCGCCGTTCTTTCCTTTCAAATATTGTTATTTATTTTAACTTAGTCTTTTAATGAGTAATGAAGTGAAAAAGAGTCACGGGTTCGAATCGCACTGAAGATGCAAAGTATTTGCGCAGTTTCTGTTTGCTAACAAAAAAAATCATGTTCTGCCAATTTATTCTTGTTTTAGTGAATAATTCTTTTTAAAAATATGTTTGTAGGTGTCACAAACTCTTCTCAAATTAATTTTATATGTTTTTTCAAATGAATACTTTAATTTGTTTCAATTTATGTTGGTTCGTGAACAATTTCATTATTCATTCACTTTTCAAATCTTATCTTAAAGCAATTTTGGCGCAGAAGTAACTTTTACCTGGTTTCCAGTTTTAGGCCATGAAATCTAATCGCAAGTCTTGTTGAACATTTTGTAAATCGCCAAAAAGGAATTCATTTTTTTGTTGTGGTTTGCTTTCAGTTCATATTCGTGTTTGTAACGTTATAAAAATGTATCATGAAAACGTGAATACGTAAGTTTTACATATTTCGCTTCCCAGGAAACAAAAATGATTGAGGTTACAATTATTGCCAATAAATGTCACACCATTGCAAAGATTATTGCAGATTTCAGAAAAGTGTCAATGTGCGTTGTTTATTTTTATTTCCCGTTAAATAGCGTTCTTAAATGATGTTCTTATAACTACCAAACGTCAAACGGTCTACTTATTATTTGACACCATCAAATACAAGAAATTGGAAAAAATAAATAAATTTATTAGATTTTGATTTTTTATAGATTTAGATTTTTCGTGTACATATTGTGAATAAAAAACCAAGAGAAAACAAAGTTGAAAAAATGTGACTGGGTTGGTGAAAATGTTTGAGTGGCTCCGAATTTCAAGAAATTTTTTTTCATGTGTAAATGTCGTGTAAGAGCATATTTTTTATATAGTTTGCTTTCAAAAGCATACAGTAAAACCTTGATAATCCGGGTAATTGATTACAGACCCTAATCCGAATAATCAAATAATGCGGATTACCGAATAAAACTTCAAAACAGTTGTTCTTGTATTGAAAATGCTTTTGCAACACATATCGCAGGATATATTAAGGCAATTCACGGCTCGTCGTAAAGGTCATTAAGATCTTGCTGCTGTATTATAACAACAACAAAGTGTATTGAATTACAATAAAAATCTTAAAGCAAATTATTTTGCTTGTTCAAATACCCATTTACTATTGATTGTGTGAAAGTGTCCAAACTTTTTTCCAAAGTTAAATCACGCAATTTTTCTTAAAATTTTTCTAATGTCAACATGATTTTCTTCTCACCATTTTATTGCTGTATCCAAACTGAAAACTTGGAATTGCACAGCAAAAGGTTAGAAAAAATTATGTCTTCGGAAGTACAATTAATAGAGATTAATAATTTTTTTAAATGACACACAGTTTGCTATGCTCCTAAAAAAATTTTGTCTGCAGAAACACCCAGGGGTCTAGGCGGCATTCGAACCCGAAAACCTTCATATTAATACACTAATGTTCACGCAATAGGCTACCGAGGCACAACAGTTTGCACACAATTCGTATTATAAAGTTGCAATCAAACCGTGTTACAGAGTACGCAATGTAATGAAAAGTGCTGTTCGGATTACCGAATAGTCCTGATTAGCAATTAGCGGATTATCAAGTTTGTACTGTAGTTGTAAAGAAAAATTTGGAAAGAAAATTGTAGGCAAATTTTTTAATTTAATATTTTCTCAGAGAAAGCAAAAAAAAAATAATTTTTTTTTAAATTTAATTAATATTTTTATATTAAAAAGTGTTGCTAAAATTTCATAAACAAATGAAAGTTTACAAATATTTTTATACAGTTTGGAAATTCAAAACTTACGAAGACGGCCATGGGAAAAGCATTAAAATTATTTTTAACATCTGAACGGTTTCCATTAAATCAACTTGATGCAGCTTTTAAAACTGCGAGAAACCAGAATATTTTTTAACGTCTCCGAAAATTTGCTGAGAAAGAATTTTCATTTAAAGTCGAATAATTTTCAAAATGTTTTATTTAAGATATTTGACATCAAACCGCTTTGTTTGCTGGGCTACGTATGTGTATGTATGTAGATGTGCTTAATTTTCTACATTAATTTTTGTGTTGTACCAGTCTGCGTTTAAAAAGGATATTTTGTTTTATTTTTAAGTTTTTTTCTTTTCTGCCCTGGTTAACCATCAACTGTTTCATTAACTTAACTCCACTCAAAGTTGATTTTTAGTAGAAAATTTTACTGCCAACTACGATATTTGAATGCTGCTTGTGGTCGGACGCAGGTAATTCTACAACAAAATCAACTTCCTCCTTGTTGCGTTGGCTCCTTTTTCAGTTTATGTTAATAATTCATGTTGTTGTTTTTGGCCTTTTGTTTTCCCCCGTTTTTCTTTATTAAATATGCGTGTTTAGACCAACACTTATGATGAAGTAGCAAAATGAAGTACATAAGTGTGATCAAACAAAAACAGGCAAATGCTCAATGGTTGGTCGTTAGCCATATGAAAAATGTTCATGTAAATTACACGGGTATAAAAAATGACTACATTATAGAGTGTGTTGGTGCGTGTGTTTGCATTTGTGTTTTTTTGTATTTAAATTAAAAATTAATTCTTAAATAGTTTCTGTATTTCATTTGCATGTGTTTAAAATTGCTTTTCGGAATGGGCATTCCAAAATATCTGCCATATAAAATAATATGATGTGACCTATGACCTTAACAGAATTAATTGGCTGTGTAATGCTTGGCTAAAGGACTTTAAATAAAATCGAGCAGGTTATAGCGTGATGTAACAGACCATCGTCAATTGTACAATTTTAACGTGTGCTTTTATTTTAATTATTTAAAAACAAAAGCTGAGCTCGAGTTGTAAGCCATTTCCTACTAAAATTTGTGTTCAATTGGTATTGTTTATCTATCTCTGTTATATGGTTTAGCGGGTCTATATGCATATTTTATTTGGTGCTAATACCAAAATCTTCAGCAAACATTCAGCCAAATTCTTGAAAAAGGCTAAGAAATTTCACATGTTTATACAAGTACTTCCAAAAAATCTTTGAGAATAACGAAATATGCAAACAAAATAAATTAAATACCATCTTTGAAAAGTTTCTGTACACAACAAACATTTTATTATTCGATTTAAATCTATTTGAATAAATTAAAAAATAGTTACATAAATTCTAATACTGTCAGTAAGAACCTTGCACCGTTGAATAGTGAAGTGACCTGATGTATGCTTTTGTCGCAGCAAATTTGAGGTTAGAGACTAAATTGGCTTAAAAACACACCATTTTTTGATAAATCCAGTTTTATTGATACTAATATATAGTACAAGTATGGGAATTAATAATGGAATATAATGTCGGGTAACTGTTCACCTCTAGCAAGTCACCAAATGGTCGCTCTTTTCACAAAATTTTGAACCACATCTTGCCAAAAAGTCAATGCAGCGCAGAATTTGTGGTTTATTCACGTAAATGGCCCCAGAGAAAATAATTCAGCGGCGGTAAATCAGAAGAATGAAGTGGCCAATTGACATCGCCAAGTCAAGAAATTACGCAACTGTGAAATTTCTCATGCAATAAATGAATTGTTTGGCGGGCTGTGTTTCTTGTGCCGCTGTCTTGCTGAAACCAAAGGTAACTGATGCCAATTGTGACCAGAAAAATCGGTTATCATGGTTTGGTAGTACAGAGAATTCACGGTGGCGTCTTTCCTTGCTCATTTTCGAAAAAAAAATACGAACCTATGATGCCACTTGACCACAAACCGCACCATACGGTCACTTTATTCAGATGTAATGGTTTTTCGAGGACTGTTTACGAGTTTTGTGAGCCCCAGATTCAACAATTTTGCTTTTTTTTGGTTACATAACCGCCTAATTGAAAATGGGCCTCATCACTAAAGATGGTTTTGTTGAAAACTTCGTTGTTTTTGTTCAGTTTCTCAAACAACCAATTCACAGACGTTCGACGTAAACAATAGTCGGACGGCTTTAATTCTTGAACGATATGAACTTTGATTAGCGTGAAGAAGAAAATCTTTCTGCAAAATGTTGCGCAAAGTGACTCTGGTAATGCCCAATTGTTGCGAACGTCGACGAGTTGATGTTCCAAGCTCATTCTCAACACGTTGCTATACAGCAGCTTTGTTTGCATCACAATTATACACAGCGTTCCATGGTTAAAATTTCCCAAGTTTTTACTAAATAAATGTCAAAGGATAACAGCTCAATTTTAGACATTTCATCATTTGGCAGCCAATTTACTTCCTAACCTCAAATTTGCCCACTCTGCAGTTACGATTAAATTTGCTGCACTTGTGACAGGACTGCAATTTTTTTTGGGTTTTTGCTTATTTAAGCATTTTATTTTACAATAGAAATCTTTATTACGCACAATAAAATCTTAAGTAAATCTTAAATGATTTGGAAAATTCCAATAAATTAAATACGTGTCAATACGAACAAAAAAAAATAGAAAGAATTACAAACTTTCATTAGAAAGATGTTGATGTAAAAAGAGATTTTTATTAATTCTAAAAATACTGCTGCGCACCACTGTCAATTATTCCCGAAGAAAACGGAAAACGTGATGGAGGAATTTACCACCAGCCTTTTACTTTGTGCAAAACTGTTTTAAATACAGGCACTTTAACAGGGAACGGACGTGGTATTTTGACGGGCACATATTTCACTACCGGATATGGTACACGCTTCTCAACCGGTACTGGCACGTGCTTCTCCACCGGGTACGGTACAACACGTTCAACAGGTATTTTCAGCTCTTGTTCTACTGGCACTTGAACATTTTGTGTAACGGGTATGTGTATGGGAACTGGTTTAGTCACGGGTATAATCACGGCATGTGAGACGGGAATTTGAACGGGTTCACGTACTGGCACATGTTGTTTCTTAACAACTGGATACGGCACGTAGTTGATGACATCGGGCTGTTTCTCCTGCTGCTGCTGCTGCTGCTGTTCTTGATGGTGTTGTTGTTCAAATTCATGCTGCTGGTACTCGTAGTTAGAAAAATGTCCAGCACCTGCTGAGGGTGGATAATTACTATTATCATGTTCATGTTCATTTTCAGCGCCGTATGATGTGGAGGCGTCAGCTTCCGCATGCTCAACACTGTTGTAAAAGTTTTCATGCTTTCTTAGTTGTTGTTGTTGTTGCTGTTGCTGTTGCTGTTGGAACTGTTGCAGCTGATACTCATGTGGGGGTGTGTATTCATTGAAAGCGGAAGTTGAGTCGTAGTGATGCAGAAAATTGCCTTCAGAGATTTTATCGTTAGTATTGCTAATAGCGGCACTATGGCTGGCAAAAGGTGTTGTTGATGCAGCTTCTGATGCAATAAATGATGTTAAAAGTTTACCAAACTTCCATGATGGCTGAAAACCACCATTTCCGCCATTACTTGCACTACTGCTGCTACTGATACTGCCACTACCCACAGCTGCATTATGCGTTCCTGCAGTTTGTAAATTATAAATGGCCGTCTGCAAAGCTGCTGGCACATTAGCAACACCCGTATTGTAATGTTGGCCATACAATGGCCCACTCCCACCACTGGCACCCACATAATCGTTTTCTTGTTGCTCTTCGTAAATGGGTTTTGCCTCTGTGTACTGTTGATATTGATAGTTAGTTGGCTGCTGTAGTGCATCATTATTACTGCTGCTCATACTGCTAAATGTGTGTTGTTGTGCTGATTCCTTCAGACCATTAAACGTTGCTGATGGCCAGCTTCCATCGGTGGCAAAACTTCTTTTTATTTTGGCATTTATTCGTGATGACGAATCTTCAATTTTCCTTTGTTGGTCTTGTTCTATTTTTCGTTGGTGTTCTTGTTGTTGCGAACCTTGAACTGCATGCCGAGGCAATCGATTAAATGTTTCACTCAAGATTGAAGGTTTATTTATGTGGGTGAAACTGTTGGCATCCATTTCCGTTGCTTTCAATGATAACGATGCTGAAGTTGCCTCGACTGTTGTTGTTGTTGTTGTTAATAACAGTTCATAGACAATCAAAAATGTTGCCACTATGTGCAACATTTGCTTTTGCATTCGCAAAACACATTTTAAGGAAAAAAATTAAACGCAAAAAAAGAAAGAGAGAAAGAAAGAAGATTATTTTCACAATGTTATTCATAGTAATGTTTTTGTTGTGGTTGTTGTTATTGTTGGTGAAATATACATTCAAGCTTTCATGTTGTGATGCGAAAAAAGTGAACACAATGAATACGGAGAAAAGCTTTGGCGAAACAGCGATATAGAAGACAAATGCGATTCGAATTGTATTCATTCATTTCACGATTTCCTATTCAAATTAACGACAGAGTTCAAAGAAATGGATTTTCATAAAGGAATTTGGAAAATAACTTTGTAAAGAAATATTTTTAATGCACCGTTTTCGACTAAATAATATTGAGAGAGCTTTGAAAATAATTCCTACAGGACAATGAATGACGCAAAATTAAAATTTTTTTTTTAACGAATTATTAAAATTTATTTATAAACCTAATTCTTCCTATTCAGAACGAACAAGTTTTTCCAGTTGAAGAAACGAAATGGAAAAGGAATCCATTCAATAGACATAAAAAAGAGAACATTTTGCAAAGACCAGAAAAAATTATTGGAAACGCATCGAATTTGCACTACTTTCGGGTCAAATATTAAAAGCTTTACATTTTTCGTAGATAAAAAAAAAGTTCGTTACTAAAACGAGAAATTATCTTTGGCATTTTTCCCACTTTAATACACAAGTTGGTAAATTTTTTATTTCATATTTTTACATGCCACAAATTAAGAAAACTGCTTTGGAAATACATTTGTAGTTACTCCAGTGGCTGTTATATGGTCCAACTTTGTCTCTCAGACTGCGCCAATCCACAAGAAAGGCATATTTCAGAACCTGGAAATGGTTCAGGGAAATCGATAAATACTTTTACTCCAATTTTTTCTCTACGAAAATGCATGATGTTTGCATCCAGTGATGTTAATTATATTTTGATGTAACATACGTATATTCAAAATGATATCGTTAAGAAGTGGCATGGCATGCGGTCAAGTGATAAGAAGGATGATAGAGCAAGATTCTTACACAACTCTGCAGTTGCACGTATTTTGACACATTTTTAAAGCAGAGTTGCTGCTTGTCTTATTTTTTCCTTTCCGCTAAATAAAAGCCATTTTATTTACTAGTTTGCTGCGCCGACGTTTTATTGCCAAACAAAAGGCGAACGAGGCTGCATAGATACAGTAGAAAAATCTTTTTCTTCAGACTGAGTATTGAAACGAAGATCAACTCACTAACTACTCGACCAACAATATCACATCGAAGCAGTGATGTTAACTTTTTTATTTCGACTTCCTAAAAAAATTACCGTCTTGTACAAAAATAATAACATTTTATATTAAATGCAACTACTTTGGCAATATTTTCATATAAATATATGATTCTAATTTGAAAATATTCGCAAAGTAAATTCATTTAATATATACAGGGTGGCGCAGAATGAGCTATATGGTTTGAATTCTTTTCTAATTATTATTATTTCTTTGTTTTTTTCAGCATTTTGTGAAGAAGACTTGGGGAATTAATTATGAATAATTACACGATCGAACAACGTACAAAAATAATTGAATTTTATTTTTCAAACCAACAGTCTATTGTGTTGACACAGCGTGCATATCGTCGTCATTTTAATGTGTGCATTTTACCTACACCAGATTTAACAGCTTCTGATAGTTTTCTTTGGGGATATTTGAAAGAAAGATTGTACGTTAACAAACCGAGAACCATACTCCAACTGAAAACCAACATTCGAAATGAAATCATGGCCATTACACCCGACATTTTGCAAAAAGTTATGCAAAATAAGCTAAAAAGAGCACGTATGTGCGAAGCAGAAAATGGTCATCACTTACAGAATATCATTTTTCAAAGTTAATTGCAAAAAATTCCTCAATAATATACTGTATTTAAAAAAAAAATTAATTGTAATAATCGCATAAATAAAAAAGTTATAAACCATTTAAACCATATAGCTCATTCTGCGCCACCCTGTACTATTAATTGTGCCCGGTGTTTGATTTCAATATTCTTTTGCTTTATTTTTTAATTTTTCATTTGATTCTAAATGCATTATGTTTACTGGTCAATGGACAGACAGCCTGTTGTAGATGAGAAGAAAAATATAAAAATAGAAATACCAGTATGTATGTGTGTGTAAAAGTTAACTCCTGAATGGTTATGTTTTTTTTTTTAATTTTTGGTTTCGTTTTCGATGTTCAACTAATAATCCTCGACTGATTAGTTGAATTTTGAACAGGAGAATCTTAAGTTTGTACTGAGAAATTAGGAAATATGCACTGCTGACCTAAATAAGCGAATTAGCGAAAGTACTACATGGATATGCTTTTCTCCTCAATTATTGAGTTTGCTTTTATAAAAACTACTTTATAAAAATATCATAAAGTATGTAATAACACATTCATATATTTTTTATTTTCGCGAAAAAGCACAATTTTGAAATTAGAAATATATGTATATAATAACATTATTTTATTAAAACAGGTTTATACCTATTTGTAAGTCAATATATTAAAAAAAATACAACAAAAACATAAATAAGAAAATAAAGTATTTAAAATTAGTACTTTCAGTAAAATGAACGTATGCACATTTATAGAGGTTTTTTAGCCAGTTATGTTAGAATTAAATTTTATGAGAAATATGTAGATATATCGTGTGATATATACTCGTTATGAAGAACATACTTTCGGGGTTTAGCACTTGAAAATTAAAACTTTTTACGGCCCTTTTTAACATTTTGCGGTTAAAAGTTAACGTGGACTTTAACGGCAACTTTGGCATACAAAACTTGCTGTTAAAGCTCACGTTATGTTTTAATCGCACATTGTGAAAAGGGACTTTAGAAATTAAATTTCGTTGGGCTAAGGCTCGTATCGTTTAAGGAAAAAAAAAATTAATTCTAGACTAAAAGAGGAACAAGGAAATTTATCGTGAATTAATTTCAAAATAGAAGAACCCTTTGCAACCCCTTTACCACTATTCGGGCCCCTTTTCATGTAATATTTTATAGTGTACTTCCTAACCAGTGCATAATACAACAACAAATTATCGATCATATTTTTTGAGCAACACATGCTTGTATTTGAGTGGAAAATTAATTTTAGTGTTTTTCAAGGCAACACATGTGATTGGTTATTTCTTGAGGAGCTCTTTTGCCTCCACGTAGTATAGATTGGCAAAGTTTCAGCTCAACCGTAAAAACCTCTCTGAGATAAATGTAGATCTATTGAGAACTTTTCAAAGTATTCTTCTAGTAAACAAAGTTGTTTAAATTAGTGAAAAGTTAAATTTCTTTGTTTTATCTCAAGTGACTGTGCCTGTCATTCTTCCAATATTTGCCCCCATTACCAGCAGTAACCACCGTAAACTTTCATAAGCACTTCTGTTTCTAAACACTATTTGCAATTCCACACTATGAAATCATTTTAAACGTATTTACGTGTATGTGAAACAAACTGTTCTCTAAACCCATGAAGCCATAATGTTTGAGCGCTCCTCCTGTACCAGTGTATACGAGCATACTCGTACATACGAGTATGACGTACATGGTTATTGTCTATTATTAACTGGTATCTGCTGTCTGTTATGAGCCCATCGTCATCTGCTTAAAGGCAAAGTTTATGTTGGCTTATGTTTGCTTAGTTGATTGATTTAAGTTTGGCGCTTATGTGGCTTGTGATTTGTTACACTCATTCGTACATGCACTCCCTCACTCAGACGCCAGCGATGATGGCTGGTGTTGCCAGTGATGATGGCATTGATGATGATGATGTTGATAACTTCAGTGAGGAGTTTTATATCTATATTCAATGGGTGGTACTCGTGTATCGAAACACGTACACGTACACTCATACGGGTATGAACTTGTGCATGACTACCCGCATATGATGTGAGTAAAAGATTTCGTAGTACATTCACTTTTTCAATATTCCACAATATTTTTTTTTTTAATTTTTATTTAAATATTTGTTTATTTATTTTGGGTTGCCGTGTTAAAGTCGTTGTGTAAGATATTGAATTTATATTTTTAAATTATAACTTTTTCTAACGTTGTTCACTACAACAATTTTTTTTTCTTCTTACCAAATTTTCCCATCTCATTTTATGTGATTTTATTTAAAAACTGTTTCAAATAAATATTTATTGAAACTGTGTATCCCTTTTACGGTTTTCAAGTAAATGCTGCTCAATGTGTACTTTGCATTTGAATTTATATGATTTTGAGATATTTACTATTTGAAGGAGGAAAACATTTAACTTCAGCTATTTTATTTGTTTTTTTTTTGTTGGTACGTTACTTCAAAGCCAAAATGTGGCAGCGCAAAACAAATGAAGCATAAGAAAATGCTCAATGTTGTTTTGTGGCGGCAGTGTAGCTCATCTGTATGATGCATTTTTTTGTTTTAGTGTGAGTGCTTGCACTCTCTCGCACTCTCTCTCTCTCTCTCTCTCTCTCTCTAACCTTTTACAATGCAATTGTGTAACTGATTTCGTGGCCAAATTGTACGATATTGGCGCCATAGGATGAACGGATGTAAGTTTACCGAAATTATTAGACAATTCATTCACTTGGCTCAGCGAGAGCCAAGTTTTAAGCACAGAGTTACTCACACGTACATCTAAAACGAAGCAGAAGCAGCAGAGAAAAAACTCTTAAAAACAAATAAACATTCAATAGAAAGGAAACCAGGCAGACATGAAATTATACATTTTGGTCTTTTATAGCATGAAAGCAAGAAAGTAAAATCCGCAAAGGCTACTCATGTGCAAACTTACAATCTGTGTGTGTTTGTATGTCCGATTATTAAATGAGATATTTGAATTGAATGTTTTAAGACGACATTGGAAGGCTTAAGTTTCATAGAAGAACAATTGAATGGATGGCCTGCTTCTTAAGTCACAGTGATAAAAACCATTAAAGGCAGCTTGGAAAATAATTTATGCCTTAACGAAAAATTAGTGCAGTCGATACAAAAAATTGTTGCCAGTTATAATTCATCGATGATGCATTACTGTCCGCTACATCACTTCACACTTTCTCGCTGGGTAATTGAAATTCTAATCGTTGCGCCTACTTAACATTAGAGAAGCAGCCAATACCACACGCGCTATAAACCTTTGGTACTATCTGCTAATCGGACTCAATATTTCTCGAATTGCTTTATATTTGTAAAAAAAAAAAGAGTGCACCGGTAGTCTAGTAAGTAGTGTGCTAGTTTATCTGTTGGGGGTTCCAGGTTCCATCTCTAGCAGAAACTCTGGTCTGTATCACTACGACACGTGAAAGTTTGTTTCACAACAGAGGGACCATAATAATTTGGACCTAAAGGGGCTGGAACCTTTCTTTCCTTACTGGCAGCCTGCCCACATTCTTAGCTAGCTCATTCGCCACTTCGTTTCTGGGGACGGCCCCATGTTCCGGTGCACAGAGCAGCTCCTGGTTCGAAAATGCCGCCATCTCTTAAAAATTAGCCCGGCATTCTATCCAACAAAATCAATATCTCATGTACACCCGATTTAGATCTTTTTGCGACTGTAGTGCTGGTACATATCCGAGTATCCTGCCCCTATATCCCGTAGTGCCATATATCCAATCAACCGTACATTGTAAGGCAATGGAATGGGTGAGCCAATATCATAGTCTATATTTTCCGTAAAGTCTATAACGGAAAGTAGTAGAACCTGAAAAAAAATAAAATTAAAAGAATCAAAATGCCTCCTAGTGGGGTTTTGATGGCCGAGTAGTTGGCGTGTTAAATATCCGGGTTTCGCATGCCCGATCCGACCAAAAAAATTTTTGTTATTGTCTCTGCGCTAACAGTATCCTTCTTCGTCGGTATTTGAATCATCTCCCCAAAAAAAAAAGAAAATAAATTCATGCAAATCGACCAGGTCATTTTCAAGTGATGCGACTGCATCCATGGACCATATCAATTTTATATTTCTTTAATTAGTGACAATTATAACAAGAAATGTTGACTTTATCCTGCTTTATTTGCCGCAAAAAGTACTTACCATTCCATAACTTTCCAAATCTGGCAAAAGTCTTTTGCAATTGACACATTTTCAAACACCTGAGTTGTTGTCTTCACACTTAACGCGAGTAGTAAACAAATGAAAAATGGAAGCAGCTGGTTAAGTTCCTTCCTTCTTTCACCTAAATTACAAAATTGAACATAAACCAAGAGGAGAAAAAAAGTCACTGTTAAATAATATTCACAACTCAGTCCTCTTACAATTGGTGCACGGTCAGACGTAGCAAATACTTAATGGAGGAGACTGTCTGTAGTACGGTACGTATAGTTTTTTGTTATCACTATTCAAAAAAGTTGGAGTCATTTGGAAAATATATTAACTTTGACTTGCTGTTGCGTTCTACCAGTATTAGCGCAAACAAACTCATTGTCGAGAAAACAGAAATTCTTACTTATATGTACTTTTTACCTTGAAGAATACATATGTTTGTATACATACCTAATTATGTACATACATACATATATACTTAAGACCTACTTGTTTCCGATTGCTTACAAAGTATTGCTTCTGCTGTTACTTGCAATAGTAAGCAAAAGTAAAGAAAAATTAATTGAAAAATTGATAAACCGACGACTGATGAAGCTGCTGCTCATTTGTTCGTACTTTATTTTGTATTGTTGCGTTGTTGTCTGAAACTTTCGTTCTTTTGCGAAACATGAGCAGACGTCGAAGCCAATAAAATGAAGCTTATAGCGGTTCTTTAAACACTGGTTCTTATATGAATAGCAAGGCACTCCAATAAAAATGTAATATGGCCTGTGAATATTTGCGTAATTTACGATGTTTGATAATGCATACATTGTTGAAGTGATTCTTTAGCAGAACAAAATTTTTATAAACATATTTTCTCTATTTCTTTTTTCTTTATTTATGAAATGTTGCAAATACAATTAAAGTCGTACTGTAACTGTTTTTAACGAGCGCATTTGCCAGGAATAGACGAAAATTTTAAGCATTTTTGTATGTTTCAGTTTTATAAAACGGTTGCCATTTACAAAATAAAAAATTTAAGCAGCTGACTTAACACTAAACAAAATCAATAGGATTTAACTCAATGGGCGACCCCTTACCGCGTCATATTTTTTAATACCGCCACTGTCGACTTAAATTTGAAAATAGATTTTGGGGAACGATCCTTTTATGCAGTCTTTCTTTTCTTTTTTCTCTCTACCACATCTTCAATGACATCAATTTTATGACGCTCAGCTTGTCTGACGTCCATTTACTTTTTAGAATTCTCTAAGAAGCCTTCAAGATAATTTATGATTTCTTTGCCACGTCTGCCCTGAACCTTCTCCAATCATAATCTTTATTTAAAATAACTCGCAACAAAAGCTAAAAAAAATAAACAATAAAACCAGTTAAAATATGCTTAAATGCGGCCGGCAGTCGACATACAAATTTGTTTTTCGCAAGTTGATGGCGCATGCGACATGCTCTGCTCCCGTTACCAACAATCGCTTTAAACATGACTGGCGAGTAGCACTTGAAACTTTGTAAGTTCAAAGTCATAAAAAGAGCAAAAGGCCATAAATAAATGAAGACAATAAGACACAATCATTGCAATAAAATAATGTAACTGAAAAGACCTTCACTTGTTTACCTCAAACATGCTGCATAATATTTTAAGTACAAAGTGGCAACCGAAATTTGCTTTTTTTTTCTTTTACAGCCATAAAGAATCATGCAAAAAAAAACTTAGCCAATATAATAAATAAATTATATGATTATGCGCTCTTTAAAGAAAGTACTTCTTTTAGTGATTGAATTAATTGGGATACGGCGTGGTTGGCTGCAAAATTTACATTGAAATATTTACAATATTTTACCAACGAAAAATAATACGTGTTTAATTAAAAATCCAATTGATTATATTTTAAGACCCATTCATTAAATGAAAATGCACTGGCTATAACGTTGTTCGATTCAATTGTCATTCCGTCCTTTCTCTTCAATCCTTTCATTTTATCCTTCAGCCATTTTATCCTGTACACAGAAGTAGCGAAATATTGAAGAATTAAATACAATTTTATTTTAATTTTTTTTTTTAATTGGCACGTGACCAAGATCACAAATTTTATTTTTTTAACGTTTATTTGTACAATAAAACACATCATTAACTATAAATAAACAAATAGTAGAAATTAGAAATATAAATTAGTTATTATACACAGTCCCATAAACGGGTTTTCATACATATATATCTCTATATATGTATGTATATCTCTATATATGTATGTATATCTCTATATATGTATATCTCTATATATCATATATTCTAATGTATAAAATTCGCGTGTCGCGGTGTTTGTAGTTAAACTCCTCGAAAACGGCTTGACCGATTCGCATGAAATTTTGGGTGCATATTGGGTCGGTCAGAGAATCGGAAAGCATCTATTTTTCATCCCCCTAAAATTAACCACGCCCACTTTACTCCCACTTTTTTTACCTACTTTTTCCTTTTTTGCAAAATGGGTATCAAATGAAAAGTCATGCTGAGGAGATTTTGAGAGGTTTATCATCAACCTAAATGCAATATGGCGACGGACCCTAAAGCGATGAGAACGAAGCCGGTCTCCTGTCTTACTCACTATATAGTTGATATTAAAAATATTAATAATTATTTTTAATGTTTTGATAGCTATCGAGAATTGTAATTTAAGATATATTTGCATTTTTTTGTGCAAGTGGTAATTTTGAAATTTAGCAGCTGCCACATATCGCCATCTAAAATGCAAAGAACAAAGAACTTAATAAAAGGAAAAGTCTTGTGGTTACAAATATTATTTTTTTTCGCAAATATCATCCAAATAAAATGAGTTTATTTACAATGTTAAAAGTTCTGTCTCAAAATGATAAAGCTGGTAAAATTTTTCCATTCTTCATTATTTCCCAACAGCAGAAGAGACATTGATTATGAAAGCTTCTAGACATTCATTTAGTAAAAAGAATTTTAATTGTGAAAATTTACTATGAATATGGTGAAAATTTTACTGTATCACTTTGTAAAATTCGAGCAGCTTTTCTTCGTAATCAGGATCTTTCTGAGAGCGCTGTGCGTAATTAAAACGAGAAATTCGAGGCTCACGGTACTGTTTTTTTTAATCTGGGACCAGCACTCAGAAGATGACTCCTACACATGCGAAGCATTGTGCTGGAGCTATAGGAAAGGGATAGTTAGAGAAACGACAGGAGGTGATGCTTAATTAATTATTTTTACAGGTCTGCTTTCGCACGTGTTGCTGATAATAGACCAAAACAATACGTTCGTAGTGGCCGTAGTGATGCAAACATAGCAGCTGTATAGCAAAGTGTTGCGAACATTGCGCAACTTTTTGCATAAATATCTTCATCTGCACTCTTATAAAGTTCAACACGTTCAAGAAGTAAAGGCGGACGACCATTGTTTGCATCGAACACAAACAACTGACGCTCTGACAGGTGAAATTCGGCGCTGCTTTGACGAGATAAGCGAAGACTTGTTGTAAAATTTGGTTCAAAATTTTGTGAAAAGAGCGGACGTCTGCCGACGTGTTAGAAGTGAACATTTGCCCGACATCATATTCCATTACTAATTCCCATATTTCTACTTTACATTGGTATCAATAAAACTGGATTTGTCAAAAAATAGTTTGTTTTTAATCAAATTTTTTTTTATCTGGGACCAGCACTCAGGAGATGACTCCTACACATGCGAAACATTGTGCTGGGAACTATAGGAAAGGGATAGTAAGAGAAACGACAGGAGGTGAAGCTTAATTAATTATTTTGCAGCTCTGCTTTTGCACGTGCTGAAGCTTCGGTTTAGTAGCCATTTTTATTATTATTTTACTTCGCCGGTGCTACACAATACCGACGAAGGAGGGCGTTCTGATGCGATTGTGGATTACTATTTGCTGAAGGCGGTATGTTCAGTGACCAGTGACTATGCCTTCGCCACTGAAACCTTCCGACAACAACTGACACACAAAGGCACACTAATGCACATCAGAAAAATGCGATAGGTTTCTTTTTATTTTTTAATTTTTACTCTGAAACTGGGGTTGAACCCAGGTCTGTTTTTGGTTTTGTAGTCAACGTGCAGACTACCATCCATCGTGCCATCGCCACCCTCAATTTACTTCATAACCTCAAATTTGCCCACCCTTCATTTGTAAATTTTATTAAGATTTGCTCCGTCTAATTAAATTAGAAATAAAAATTTAAAATTCTTCTTCTACAAAACACTACTTCGGACGCAAAGAATCGAATTCAATCGAATAGAGATAAAAGGAAATGCTGCGCCGCAATCGAACATAAAGGAAATAGAGTTATTTATGTATCGTTTCAAGAAATCGAAGTGAAAATTAAAAATTTATTGTTTTTAATTGATTTATTTAATTGAATATTTAGTTTTTCTCTACGAGGCTTCTTTTTGTCTTCAAGTGTTTCCATTATTATTTAATTCACAGCCAAAAATGCGAATTTCCTTGTAACAATTGCCAAAACAATTTTGCTAAATGTTTTGCGCTCTTATTTAATTTATTTATTTTTTTTTTCCTTTTCTTTTGTTACAAAATTTGGTGGTTTTGCTGCTGCAACAGTTAATTTCTTACAGCCTTAAACGAAAACCATGAGGATTTAATTCTGTTTGAATCTTTTAGCGCAGCATGAAAAGCGTTTTTGTTTTTGATTATTTTTTAGTTTCTAGTTCAGATTGAATTTCAGTTGATTTATAAAGAAAGGCGTTCACTTTACCTTTTTTTCTGGATACTGGGTGCACCTGCAGCACAATTTCTATGGATTTCGGCTTTCGATGAATGTCTAAACGAAATGCTTGCGCCATGCATGATGCTTTTCTCAATGAATGAACGAAAAAAAAATGAGTGACTGAACTAAATTCAATTAAATACGTTTTAAATTGCTTTTGAAAGGGGAATAGGAAGGAACAAATATCAACATCAAAAAATTTTATTAAACATTTAGATACCCCTTTGTTTCTTAATGTCATGATTTTCGCTGCTGACTTTTTGTTGTTGTTGTTGGTGTTGTTGGTGTTGTTGTTGTTATTAGTGTTGTTGTTTTTGTTATATCCATTAAAGGTACTTAAAGTTTAAGTTATTTAACTATTGAAATTGGTTTTGGTACGGCTGGAATGCTCAAACGGACTTGATGAAATGTTTTCTTTTGTACGAGGAAATAACTCTGAATTAATTATATTTTTATGTTATTTATTTTGTAACTGTTGTTATATTTTTTTTATTATTATTAGGCGCTCTAAATGAACTGAACTATTTTGCAAGTATTTTTTTTTATCGAAAATTATATAAAAAGTTTAATTTAAAAAAAAAAGGAGGAGAATTGTAATAGAAAAACATGTATTTATATTATGTAACTATTACGACGTTTTTCTAATTTAGAAAAATTTTTTAGTTGCGGTGATTGTGAATATGTAAACATATATAAAATATACAGAATTGATTCAAAAGATTACAATTCTATTGTGGTGAAATAACAATTTTTCAGTAGTTCTCAGAATGCTTAAACAACAATTGTTAAAATGAAAGAACATTTGTAAAAATTATCATTATGACTCCCATAAATATCGTTTTTAAGAGTCGAATGCGATCGACTTCCAATGCTCACCAAAGTACCTAAACGTTCAACAGTCGTCAATATGACTCGCACCATTTGAAAGAGCAAAATATAATTCTACTCCAAAAAACGTCTGGGCGAAAAAGTGAAGTGATAAAGCATAAGACTTAAAGCTTGATGACTGCAGTACGGTTTGAACCCATAACTTTCGAGGTATATAGTGAACAAGCTAACTGAAACAGGACACATACTGAGAAGATAATGTTGCATAAAAACTGTCTTTAAATTAGATTTAAAAAGGGATAGGTGAGAGAGGTAACAGAAAGTGAAGCTTCCCTATCTGATAACTCCGGTTTTTTTGTTATTTGCACTGCCGCTGATGCAATTTTGAAGCTTTTTTAGTAGCCTTTTTTAGTAATTATTTTCCTTGTGGATTGTGACTATGCCTGCGCCACTGAAACCTTCTGCCACTGACACAAAGACACACTAATGCACATTAGAAAAAAAGCGAAATGTTTTTAGGACTTAGTGCAAAACTGGGCTCGAACCTATGACTTTTTGGTTTTGCAGTCAGCGTGCTAACTACTTCAGCCTTCGCCACTCGCACTGTTTGTTTCGACGGAACATTAAGCTGCTGTAGAACGATGAAAGTGAAATCAATTAATTCTGCACCGATGGCATAAATTGTGTCCGCGTGCCACGAACCCAACACCGATGCATCCGCTACTATTGCTAGTGCTACTCAACATTTATATGAAGATATATTCTCTCACTACATGCTGTTTAGCCTACTGTGCGCCAAAAAACAAAACAAAAAAAGTGGCAAAATTAATGATATTTTAACTTCACTTCTAAATGAATGATATTTTAATGGCAAACGCTATTACTTTTAAGACTTCCTTCAATTATTATTACGGCACTGGAAGCAATCAAAAAGCCCAAAAATATAAAATTCATAAAGAAAAACAAACCGCTAAAATGCACAGCACATCAGTGTCATCATGAAGAAATGATACTGGTGACGATACCACAGAGAATAGCGGATGAAAAAAGGCTGATGGCCCATGTATTTCAAACAAATGTGTGTGAGTGCGGTGCTTATTTTATATTTCTGATATTTTTATGATTTTTATTTTAATTTTTATTATTTTTAAAATTGCTTTTCAAGTTTGTACAACTGGTTGCTTCCTCCGTTTATCGCTGCTTATGGAGCATAATTTGATTGGAAGTTCCTGCGAAAAAGTTTACTCCAGAGGTCAGTAAAACACATTAAAGGCTTCTTATTCTGATAATGGACTCTCAAATGTGCTAAAATATGTACCAGGTGGCGTAAAAAGAATATCATAATGTGTCTGCAGGTATTTGAATTTTATTTTGCTTTCATGTCAACGTCACATATTTCGCCAATTATCAGTTTTTTGCGAGGTAGCGTGCTGTTTCGCGATTTTAATATTTTAACCTTTACTTCAAGTCACTTTATCTAATGGCGTTCGACTTATTTCTTCGATGGTTTTTCAATCTGCCAAACATGCAAGACTTAAAATGCAATATTGCGAAAGGAACTTAAAAGGCCGTTAAGCGTTTTTGCCACTCGTATATGCCACTGTTTTACTTGTAGTTAAACAAAAAGTCTCCAAGTGTTCTCATATGATGTGAGAAATACTTCACTCGGTACGATCTCAATAGTATCTGCTTGATATCATATTTCTGACCACAAATTGGTTCAGGTTCATAATCTCTTTAGAATTTATTCGATTGCATTGTGTAGAGAGCGATGAAGATTGCGCGTGCCAACTCTCTTAACCCATTGAAGCATGGTCCCAATGAAGAGTGCTTAAACATTTTTTATTGCTACCAAAGTATATTTATTCTGTTTGTGTACAATCCAACCGAGATGTTCGAAAAAAAAGCTCACTATAATAGCAAATAGAAAAACGTAAATTTCATTTATGAACTGCTATTTCAGAATAAAACAATTGTGTACAAATAACAATGGCGCGCTTAATAGGAAAAAAATATTTTGGCTGTCAAATTATAATGTAAAAAAAATCACATAACTGTTTTCACTGACGGTATAATTGATACACCCAAGACGAATTCAGTACCAGGTGGTCTTATTAGCTCAAGTGATTATCAGCTGTTTCAAACCAATCTGGCAAAATTTTTTCACATTCACCACTTGTATACATCTATTGATCATAACCGACCCAAAATTCTCTAAAAATTCTGAAATTTTTATTTATTTCCATCACTTTTATTTATAAATTTTATGCGCGCCATCCCAGCAATAAAACAAAAGCCATGCAAAAGAAATATTTAATGCATGGGTTCTATTGCAAATGAAGTGGTTCAAATTAGCTGAAGAACGCATGATATTAACACAGGGGTGTCATTTGCGAGTTTGTATTCCCATACAACGAAACAACTCGTCATTTAAATAACTGCTTAAAAGCAATGAATGTTCCATGATTTGGTTACATTTTAGCATGGGTTAAAGAGTTTCTGTAACACATTTAAAATTTAATTGAAATTACAATTAAAACTTTCCAGTAGTTCATAAGAATTAATCAGCAGACTTGAAGGAGTTTTCCATGAGTTCAAAAGTGATTGTTATGTTAACATTTATGATGACATTAAAAATGAATTCGTACATAGAAGTGCTCAAGAAGTCATAAAAATAAATAATAAACTTTTCTTTTACAGTGATCTACTGATCATAACATTTTTTACGCGCGCCATCTATTGTTCAATATTATATTTTTTCACAGACGGTTTTGCACAGTACAGTACTGTGCTGTTGTGGTACTCAATTCGCCTTGGATAGACCTTGTTTGCTACTGCAAAGAAATATATCAAGTCCAATCAGCGGCTTGATTCCGTGATGACGTGGAGTACGTTATACAAAAATTTTGTTCCATCACTCCATACAATACGTGGAAGAAAACTTTCTGTACAAGTCCTTCGGTCAATTTCGATTAAATCGGCAATATAAATCGAATATTCGCAAATACCGTTCTCTCTTTTCTTCTTCCCATATTTTTGTCATCGCGTACATATGCTTGTGCTCGAGCACAGTAAGTATTTCATTCATATAATTTTTCTTCAATTCTCAATTCTCACGGAAAGAGAATTTATTTTATTTAAATTCTAAGAAAATGCTTTCCCCTTAAAATAGTGACACTGCTTTTGAGCCACCCTGTATTAGTACGAGTACTAAAGATTCGCTTTATTTTATACGGCTATCAAGTGTATCATTTCCAGTGCTTGTTCTTTAACCAAATTTAATTAATTTGTAATAAATTTCCCCAATGTGATACAGTGAATATCTCTTATGCTGCAATATTACACCATTGGGAAGCAACATTGACCTGACAACCGCAATAAAATACGTTGCCTAAATGAATATTTTAAAGGGTTTTGTTACATTTCTAAAGTTAATTGTTCTACTGAAAAGAGTATTTACGTGTTGAAACGAATACAGCACTCCAAAGACCACAAAAAACAAAGAGTTTACAAATTTATATTGCGTGTATTCTTTGCTGAGGGCAAAAGCAACTAAAACTCTCAATACTTGTTCCAATGCAAACATTTTGAAGAAATTTCTTAAAGTCAAAAATTTATATCTTTATAGCGAAGAAAAAAATACATTGTAATTTTCTTGTTATTATAAATGTTTAAGATAAAATCTCACTCGCATTCAGAGAGACAGACAGGGGCTGTTAGTGACTCAGCAATCACAAGATGCTCCTTTCAATAGCCAGTCATTACATCAGAGAGTTAGCAAGTCGAAAGTCCGAAAGTTCAAGCCGGTTAAAACCCAATTCTAGTTATCAATGTATTTTTTGATATTAATTAGAGTCATACATACATATCGCTGCCTTAATATAGAAAGGCCCTAACTAATTTATAATTAAATTAAAATTTAATAGGAAAATAATGTTAAAAAATAATCGTGATAATGCTTTTTAAGAAAAGTTTTCATTTTCCTGTAAAGTAAATTATTAGTTGGGGCCCTTCTGTAAAGAAATATTTCATATATGTATGTATATAATTTTTTTATTGCAGTATTGCAGAGTCTCTGATTTGACGAATTCAATTTTGAAGCTTTGTTTTTAGTAGCAATTTTTTAGTAATTATTTTACATGGCTGGTGCTACACAATACTGACGAAAGAGGCCACTCTGATGTGCCTATGGATTGTCATCTATGCCTTCGCCACAGAAACTTTCCGACAACAACTGACACAAAGCCATGCTAATGCACATCAGAAGAATGCGAGATGTTAAATAAATAATTTATTTTTTTGGCATGAAATACAGAAAATAACGGCTTATTTTATTTAAAAGTTTATCTGATTGTTTTATTGCAACATTCTTTCTAGGAATAGAAATTAATACTCTACATATTACAAAACGAGCCATAGAGAGCTAAACTAAATAATGCTGCCCTGTTAAACTCTCTATGGCTCGTTTTCTACCAAACGCAATAAGCATTCGAATTGAATACAAATATTTTTTTTGCTTTACAATTTTTTTTTTTAGTTTTAATTAAATTTTTAATTGTTATTATTAAAAATTTAATTGAAAATCATTTTTTTAAGTCATCAATAATAATTTTATTGATACTACTCGTATGTATTTATTTCTTTACAGGTGAAAATCTAATTAATTAATTAATTGATGTAAAAAAATTTTGAGTTAAAATTTAGTTTTGTAATTTTCTGTGTGGTTGAGGGGTGCTGATGGCTGAGTAATTAACGTGTTGACTCTGCGACCATAAAGACTAGGGTTCGATTCCCGTCTTGGTCAAGTCAAAAATGTGTTTTAATTTTTCTGTGCTACAGCACCTTCCTTCGTCGCTATTTGAGTAATAAAACGTCGGCTTAAAAATAATGCGTAAAATTAACATCAGAGATGCTGCAACACGTAACTGCAGAGTTGTGCAAGAATTATGATCTCTTTTCCTACCATTTTCACCACTTGTATATTCTCTACATCATGACTCTCTATCTAGTTCCAGTGCAATGCATTGCATATGTAGGAAATATTCCCTGAACTCGGCCCAAGAAAAAAGATTTCAGCACAGTTGCAATGAAAGAGAGTTTTTAGTACAACAACGTATAAAAACAAGTTAAAATCTATTAAAAAAAGGAAATTTTTCAATTAATATAATAAGAAAAATGAGTTAGGTTTCCTAACGTCCAAATAAAACAACATTCTTTCCACTTCAGATCACGAAATTACTTACTATCGGGCCAAGCTCAACGAACCCATTGGAATATCTGCGAATAGAAAAATATATTATTTTTAGAATTTATTGTGTTGTTAACATATCTTGAGTGCTTATGGCGCCTTAAGCTACTTTTGCACATTGGCACAGATTTAATATTGGCATTAAAAATTAATATCTCCAACATAATATAAACACATTAGTCCTGGTCTTTGTACAAGCAATTGAAATGTACTGCCACTGAATGAGTGAAAGAAACAATTTTCTGTTGTGTTTGTTCTATCACCCATTTTACATGACTGTAACTAAAACAAAAAATTTAAAACTTCAACAAGCCTTCGTCCAACTTAAAAACGTCTCACTAATCACCCGTTAACAAAAAGCTTACTGTAGAACATTGTCCGGAGGCTCTAAGCAAACATATTCGTACATACAGTCGACTCTCGATAGTTTGAATTTCAGGGGAGCTGAGAAAAAGTTCAAATTTTATCGAGATTTAAAAGTGAAATTTTGTTTGTTGTTTTTTAGAAAAACACAAACACATTCACATTACGAGTTCATATTATTGAGAATATAAAAGTCAAATTTTTAACAATAGAATGTCGTACGATTTGTAAGCCAAAATTAATTTCAGGCAAAGTTTTGGACCGATATGACTGAAATATAAGAGTTTTTCATGAGCACACACAGCTGGGTTTTTTTTTTTTGGTTTTGTTTGGAAAGTCGTTAATTTTTCTGTGGGCCTTGTGTCACCTTAACGTTAATTTTTCACATAAAGTTTGTACCTTTTGCTTCAACGAAGCCAAATTTTGTTATGAAACATTATTTAACCCAATTTTACTGATAAAGAAATTGTAAAATGTAAAAGTTCGTTTCTTTTTATTGTTTTCTGAAATCCAAATATTAAAAAGTTCACTATATTTCAAAGTGAGGCTTGTCTGAATAAAAAGCATATAAATGAGAAACCGATAAAAACTGAAACAAGAAATAATCAATTCGGAAATATTTTCTTAACACTTTTCATCAAGGAAAAATACTGCAGTCCACGGCAAAAGCTTATACGAATTTTATATTAATGGAAAAAGGCATTCATTTGAGGTTAAGTTAGAATTACACGTTTTTTTAATAAAATTCAAGTTTTTTTCTTTGTTTAATGTTGAATAAATAATAAGAAACGTTTTAATTTATTTAAAAATTCTTTTTTATTTTTATGATCCACTAGGCACGATGTCAACTTCTACTGCCCATAAATCATCTGATATTTCTTTTTATTTGCTTCGATATATTCTTAATCGAACGTCATTAACAAAAATATTGTTTTTGTTAGTGCAAAAAGGGCCAAGATTTCAGGTCAATTACCCACAGCATCGGCGAGCAAGATGTTATTTCTATATATGTGACAGCGCATAGAGAAAGGGACCTAAGGGTAAAAAAAAGCAATTTTCACTTTTTTTTTTTGATGTGGACAACATCTGAGCATCGAATGAGACCGATCCCATGCTTCAAAAGTGTTCCCTCCCAGAGATATGCGCGTTTTATGAAAGTGATGGTACACCAAAGATACACGTATTTAAATCTTTAAAATGGCTCTCCTGAACAAAACCGGTTTTTACCCTTAAGTCCCTTTCTATTCTGCGCGTCACATATACAACAACGCATAAAATAACGTGAATGATTATTGTGTTTTTACTTCATATTTAAAATTATTAAATTATAGAGCGTAAAACTGATAATTTTATTATTTATTCATTATATAAACAATACAAAATACTTGACCAAACAAAGGAAACTCTTTGCTTCAAGTATAACAAACAACGAAACAAAGCAATGTCTTTGCTTCGCGTAGAACAGGGAAAAAAGCAAAAATCAAAACATGTGTACACGGTTAATGGAAACAAAAATCAAGTAATGCCAAGGACTATTGTAAGTTAGAGACGGTATATTTAGATCTTGATTTAAAAGAAAAAAAAAATAACGGAAAGAATTCTCGCATTCTATTTACAGAAAATAATAAACATATAAAGAGAATAATTTTCATCTACTGATAACCACACACGGTGGACAAAACACGAAGAACGATGAAGATGAAAGTGTAGCAACTTTCGAAAATAGCATGTTGTTCCGTTTTGCTAGTGTTTATCAGTGTGACTTACAATTTTTATCTTTGACTCAGTTTGTTTCTTAGTAATTATCACATGTAATTTTTGTCTGCCTGCAGTATGTCATCGATCATTAGCCCATTTTAATTAATTATATATGTAAAAATGACGTTCGAATTAAACCACTAACTAACAATATAGAAAAAATTCAAATTATGCCGTCTCGACGATTAAAATGTCATTAAAATAATTGTAAATTGCTTAGGGCACCAAATTGCATGGATTTATTTTCAATTTTTTGAATGTGCTTCACACCAATTTGAACCATTTCTAAACCCGTAAAACAATTAATTATTACTTTTTCTATTTTGCATTGATTTAATGAAAGGTATTCCCACCTCTGCGGTACAATTATTGTGAATTTAATTTAATTTAATTTTATGATTGTGGCAAGCGCCCGATCGATAAATTCAATCCTTATTTTTACATTTTTTCTTCAACCCCACACAAAAAAAGGACGACCTTCTACGGACCGGACTACTGACATATGAAAAACAAACAAATTAACTGCCTGGCCCACTCGATATCACTCGATATCGTTCGACAGCTTAATTATATTCGAAACAAAAATAAAATTTAAAATGTTGTTTTTGTTTTGAATGGAATTAAACGAACAAACGATACCGTGGGTCAGGGAGTAAATTGCTGGAAATAAAGAAATCTTCTTACTGGATTTTTAATTAAATATTAATAACCAGACACTCCCGCCTACCATAACAAATAATCCCCTTTATGTAATTGTAGGATTTTTGCTCCCCTCCTCAAAGACCCAACTATAGGTCCATCATTAAGTCAGCTCCCACGATTTATATAATTTGTCTATCTCAAAATTATACAAACGTTGTTCAGGTGACCTGGAAACAATTCAAATTATTACGAAATTCAAATTATCAAGAGTCCACTGTACATATGTATATACTACTTGCATACATGCATAACTTTTTATGTTTTGTCATTAATTCTTGCTACATTTCCCTTGTTATGGTACGGATATTGTTAACAATTGAAAAGACCACAAAATGGCAACAAAATAACGAGTTTTTATGAAAATTTTCAAGTACTTAAAGTTCTTGGAAAACAATCAATTTAACAATTATAGTTCATGAAAATACAATGTCTATTACTTTTACAAATACTCTTGCACACACTCGTGTAAATGGCGCAGCCATACATTTGAAAATGAAAATGCCGTAAAGTATGAATAAGATGGCAGTTGCAAGGATGTTTGGAATGACTTCTACGTCTTTCTTTGCAGGCATTGATTGCATGTTTCATTCAACCGTTTGTGCATGTGTTTAGATGTGTGGAGGAATTTTTCCATTTTATTTTTGCCTTTTGTTTTTGCTATCGATTGGTGTTAGAAGTTGTTTAACAGTTAATACCTATCGATAACTAGCAATCAGTTTAATGTGTGTACTACAATTATTATTGGTTAAACTGTTCGTTTTTTCTGCATATTATTGTGTGTGTGTGTGTATTTGTGTGTATGTGAGTGTGTGTGTTTGTATACCATCACAAACGGTATTATCTGGAGAAAATTGTTCAGTTTATGCCTTTTATTGTCAAGGGGTGTTGACATCATTCACTAGAGAATATGAACACACAAGAGCTTCACAGTAACGTAAACTAACTCTTGCGCTCGCACACATACGTATAATAATAACCCAACAAGCATACATATGCAAATTTAACTTTTCTTGAGAATCATTTCTTAAAAAGAATTTAATCAGAAAATTGCAAAATGGCGATCAATTTCGAAGGCAGATGTAGAAACACAATGTAATGCAACCGAAATAGTTTCAGTGATTTCAGTAGTCTCTAATTTGTTTTTTTTTTATCTAGAACCAGCACTCAGGAGATGACCTCTACACATGCAATGCATTGTGCTGGATCTAGAGGAAAGGGATAGTGAGAGAGATGACAGAAGGTAAAGCTTCACTATCAAAAAATACTAAGTTGTTTGGCTTTAGATTACAATTTCAGCTTTGATCATGCCAATGGGCGATGTATAAATTTCATTAAACTACTAAATGTGCTCTAAAGTCATTTGCGTTTTCAATTATAAGACCGAAAGTGCATGGGTTCAAAGCCTATGTCAGTCATCAAAAATTTGTCTTTGGGTAGCCACCTCTAGTTGAAATACTGGAACGCTGCTTAACAAATTAACAACACGCGCTACGAAATAAAATAAGAATTAATGCTCCTTTGTAAAGAAGAAATCAAAAGGAAATCCCTTGCATTTGTAACTTTAAAATGCTTATTTTTGTTTCTGATGAGCAGCTTAGAAACATTATTTTACATAGTTAAACATACAAATGCACAAGATTGCATTTTTTAAGCATTTATTCTATTTTAAATGTGATGTGTATTACTTCTGACAGCTTTTAATGCTGCTAAATTTGATAATTTTTTGCTGGGTACGCTTTCGTTCTTTAAAGAAGAGAACAAATAATGTCACAATTGTTAAGGTCTTATTGGGCAGCCATTTTCCATTCAAATGGACAACAATATTGCCATAGCCACAGCCACAGATAGCAATTGTTTTCCTGCTGTAACCATAAACAGTTGATTCAGGGGCTCATATTTTCTCAACTTTTTTTTTCCTTGGATTAAAAAACAGAAAATAACAGCTGTTTATGGTTATAAAAAAGATTGTGAAAATATGTGTTTAATTCGGAAAATCGCTACTCACGCGCAAATAATAAAAATAAATAATTAAAACTTCTTATCAAAAATTAGTTAAAAGTTTTCAATTTTAAATTGTGCGAGAGAGAGAGAGACGCTGCGTTCATCGAAAATAACACGTACTTTTCACATCCAGAAAATATTTTGTTATCAATGGGAGCAGACCAAAATCTGCTAGTACGTTCAGATGGCTATGCTAAGATTTTATCCGCCCGCAATGAAGCACCAGGATGCATTCGTCAAATGATCGGTCCACAATTAGTTAAAATTTTAAATAGGCTAATGATCGATAACATGCAGGCAGTCCAAATTCAATGTAACAGTTACTAAGAAACAAACTAAATCAAAGACAAAATTGTAAATCACACTGATAAACACTAGCTGAACGGAAGAACATGCTGTTTTCAAAGGCTGCTACACCTTCATCTTCATCGTTCTTCGTGTTTTGTCCACTGAGTGTGGCTGTGAGTAGAGTTAATTTTTTAAATTATTATTTTTTATTAATAGAATACGAGAAATTATTCCCCGTTATTTTTCTCTCTTATTAAAAAAGTTTGCTGGGAAATGGAAAAAATTTCATATTTACACTTCTCAAAATTTTTGTAGATAAAATAATTTTCTTAGGCCTTTTAAAAGTGTGCATTGTTGAATGTAATTTCCGTTGCTTAACTTCTGTAGCCAAATAAATTAACAATGCCAAAACTGGTGAAATATTAGTTTTTGACTTGAAGTTTTTTTGCCGGTGTAAATCAAAGTCATTTACTTTCGAGGAATACGAACAAACAATTTCATATGTAATTTTCTTTCATTATTTTTCTTTAATGTTACTGAATAAGTTTTAATGCATTTTTTTTGCCATTTTTTTATGTTTAGTAAACTTTTCACCTGAAACACGGGTATTCGTTGCATCATACTCCCAGTTTTACTTAACGTTTTCCCTTCAAATAATTGAAAGTTTTGTAACTTTTAATTAAATGAACTTCAGCGTTTTATACTTCAACTTATTGTAATTGCAAAATATCAATTATGATTTATAAGAAAGCAAAAAGTGCTTGAGTAACGTATTAGGGAACTTCAGTTTCTTTCAGTGCTTTTAAAAATGTATGAACAGACTATGAAATTTTCTGAAGACGTTTATTGGAATTAAATGGAAAAATATAACTTAACTGGAGCATAATAGTGCATCGAAACTTTTTTTTTTTTAATAATTATTTTTCTAGAATATGTGTGTTTGGGAACATTATGGCTCGTCTGACTCTAACTCACAAAAAAAAAATTTATTGCAATTAATTTGCTAGCGAATTCTTTAAATCTTTTTGAGGATTCTGTTAGTTGGTAG
Organism: Dexiosoma caninum; assembly: GCA_963924685.1. Lineage (NCBI taxonomy): Eukaryota > Metazoa > Arthropoda > Insecta > Diptera > Tachinidae > Dexiosoma > Dexiosoma caninum. The sequence goes on along the minus strand of OZ004725.1, from coordinate 123,658,988 downwards.
ATTTAAAGGAAATCAGAGTTGAAAGCAGTCACTGCGAATGTAGTTTTTTGCTTTCCATTGGCTGTCCTAATCATAATTCTCGTATTCTCTTTTGTTATTGGCAAACCACAGCTTTTATCTCTTGCAAAATATTTAACCATAATAATTATGTACAACCATATATTTTGAAACGTATGCACATATATTCATTCATGTTACAGTTCGCATATTATAAGTGCTCATCTTTGCCACTTACTTTCCGAACTCTGCTTCGTATGAAATGTGCCATTTGTTGCCATGGTATCACTGTAATATAAACTTTGCTCTTCTACTTTTATTCTATATATTTATTAAGTTAAAATGCAAAACAATAATAAAATTTCTTGTATGAATTTCAATTTCAAATAGCGGCTACAACAATGGTATAATAGAATTCTTTGAAAAATGTAATATTCTCTAGATGCACTTTTGCATTAAAACAATAATTGTGCATAAAAGTAACAGAGAACAGCGGAAGTAACTGGCGTGCTGAGTTTGTTTTACAGGAATTTAAGCCAACAGCAAAGCAAATGCCTATGGCTACTTTAATAACTGAAACTCCTAAAGTGCAGGCTGAAAACCATGAATTTACATAATCGAACAAAAAGCTCCCCGGTGTGGTATGCTGCCAGTAACGCAATGATTAATAACGCCCGTGTAAGATGGTGCAATACGGAGTCACGCTAACAGCGTTAAACATTTTTGCATCACTTTCGTATCACACGCACTTATGCAGCACAGTTTGAGAATTGCGACCCGTCCTGTGTAACAAGATACACCCACACTCACAAACAATTGAAATCTGAAAAGGCTATTAAAGCCTATTAAAAACATCTACAAAACCAAAGCTCATTTAATTAGACTAATGTACCAAATAGCACTTCAATTGATGTACAGACTGTTTCTGAGCTTAATGCCACGGTGGTCTTAAATCTATCACGAATATTTTGAGCCATAAACGTCAAAAAGCCGGAAGCCCATGATTAGCGATTATCTTTTCGTGATGGAAATCGATAATTCGCAATTATTCGCATCACCTCTCAAAATATCAGAGCTGTGAAATGCTGCCTCTGACATACTACGTTAACATTTCTCATCAATATTATTATTTTGGGTTTTTTCAAGTGCAAACATATAGAAGTTACCGTCAGTAAAATATTTCTCTTATTTATTATTTCTTTATTTATTAAAAAAATATTTTTTTTTTGTTTTCTCACTATATTTTTTAATTTGCACGTCCCAAAAAGCCATTAATGAGCGATATACTTCAATTAATTTGATTACAGAAATTGTTTACTGTATTTGTAATGCGCCACAACTACGATGTGCACTCAAAGTTACCAGAAATGAAATGAATATTGACAATAACGATGCCACACTACGCCAAACTGCTTCAATATTTTGATGAATATCAAAACCATTTTGATATTCGTCAATATTACACAGAGCGTTTATGTGTGACTATTTTTCGACCACAAAAACAAATATTGCAGCTGAATATTGATCGTGTAGCGTCCGTCCACTTTAGGCATGTAGAAGACGAATATTAAGTATGTGTTTGCAACGAAATAAAACAAATACAGTGCCACCTTATTATAACGGTTATATTTAATACTGTTGACCTTCAAGGCCATCATCTTCCTAATCATAATGATCATTTCTTGACAACAGCGTCCATCATCCATAAATATTGTACGAACAGTGTTGGCACGCAATGTCACATTGGCAAAAAATAAAAATTACTTTTTTGTTGTTGTTTAGCTCTCATCTGATCTATTATTGTATGACATGAAAGTGTTTTCTCATATGCGTGTGTGTGTGTGTGTGTGGCTGTGTATGCCTGCAATGAAACATTTTTATGAATGTGGTAACATAACGGAATTTAATCCGACACTTCTTTTGGTGTCTGCCTGCTGTACGATTTTTATTATACATTTTTCTCTGTTCTTTACACACATACTTGCACACATACTTATTTCATTTTATTATTTCGTATTTCTTTTCTTCATTTTTTTTTTGTGTTTTTGCCAAGTGGACAAGAATATGTTGTGTTTGAGATTTAATGCAATTTTATTTATATTATTTGGCCAATTGTTATTAATAAAAACAGTAAATAAATATATTCTGTATAATATTTTGCTTTTTCTTCATTTCATTCCTTTTAATATGTGACCATTTTATTAGTCATTACAGAGTGTCAAGTATTTGCAGTAGCGCAACTCGTAAAGAACAGTGGGTGTGGTTTTTAGAATACTAGAAAAATTTCACTCTTTAAAAGCAGACATTAAATATCCTGGCAGTTGAATACGAAAAATTGTTAAACAGCAAAATTTTACACTCGATTAGAAAATCTTCGAGAGCCAAATGAAAGGCAAACGAAGCTCACAGTTTCATATTTCGCATTTTGCACGAGGGTGAGTAGCAACAGCTTTTATTTTTATTTTGTAAAGCCATTGAACCGATTATACCAATAAAAAGCAATATTTCAAAGTACCATGTTTTCGGTTATATCAGCAGTTACTTTATATCAGCCTCGGCCTCCATATTTAATATACATATGTACATACATACATAACTTTGATTTGCAGGCATTTGATATTTACGAAAACTTATTCGTAAATAAAATTATGAAATATAAGATTAGCAAAAAGTTATGTAAAAAAAAGCCAACAACTACACGCGACTTATGACGTCAAGTTAATTAATTCAGTGTTTCAGAAAAAAAAATGCAATAAATGAAATAACAAATATTCTTTTACCACGAAAATCATGCTGAGTGAAAAATGACTTTGAATTTTATTTTATTTATTTTCTAAGAAAAAGGGTTTTCTCCAGCGACCCTTGGAATTATTAATATAAATGGTGGGCACAAAATTATATTTTTGAAACTTGAAAAACCAACTCCAAAAGTATCTTTGAGCTCAAGGGAGTTGTGGTTAATTTAAATAAATATTAGCACCGCTCTAATGAACGGAATTTACAAGTACGGAGAAAAACTTGTTTTCTTTCTTTCAAAACTTTAACGAAAATAAATACAAGTTCTAGTTTTGAATGTGACAGCAATTATGACGAACAGAGAGCAATTCATATTATTTTAATTTGAAAATGAGACATAATTGGCCCCTACTTTTGTGCAGCTGCCTCTACATAACGTGTGTTTGACAGCTGCCTTCTCAGGTTAGAGACCCACACAAACATATGTTAACTGGCACCGCTGTCAAAATTACCAATTTACACACGACATAACTTTTTGAAGACAGTTACTTTTACAACGCAAAAACGTTTCTTTTAATGTAAAGATTTTCTTTTGGCAGGTATGTACGTCTTATTCTAAACTTTTTTTTTCGGAAATTCCTAAACATATTCACGCTTTCACATAAATTTATTATGATCACTTTTGAATGAATGAATACTTTAGTTGTGTTCCAGTTCAAAGTTAATTTCCTTTTTTTCTTCATTCTAATAAAAAGTTAATGTCACATTATTGTGATAAATTAACTATGAGCTTAAAAACACAACTAAAATATTCACTCATGCATGTTGATTATTTTTCTTTTGATTTATTGGTTTCAAATTTAAGAACTTGAGGAGAAGGTGATTTTAATATTTTGATATTTCTCGTCCTAAATATGATATGTAATCTAGATACATATAAGAAAACTATAAATAACTGACAGTGATACAATCAATAAGGTAATCGCAGTTGTATATCACCAAAAAACACACGCATTTTGTAGATAGAAATCAGTGATGTTAACTTTTTTATTCGGATTTCAGTACAGCTCCTAAAAAATTGCCGTTTCAAAGCTGAAATTACCGTAAGCAAAGTCTGATTCAAAAATAATAATATTGTTTTATTAAAACACACTTATACCTATGAGTAGTTAGCATCTTGGTTCTGCAACCAGAAGAAGCCGGGTTCGATTCCCATCCCGGGTTACAGTACCCTCGTTCATCGCTGTTTGACCAATAAAATATCGCTGAAGTAAACATCGCCAGTTTTCTTTAGTTCACGTTATCGCGAGTGCACAATAACAAAGTAACCAAATTACAACTTTGTTATTGTTTATTTATGAAACAGCTGATTGCTTCTTTACTTGCCGAAACTAGCCCGAAGAAAAATTGAGGACTGTTTCGTGCAAGAAGAATAAGAACAATGCGCTGTCATACCATCACCCATTTACGCAATTTTTGCTTACGGGAACGCTTTCTGGTAAGATTGGGATACCGCGGGTGCCCAATTCTGAGTAAAAAAAACATGCCCAATATGGTAACATTTTTTCTAACCTCTGCCATAAAAAGACGGATAGTTAAGTAATTTGAAAATTTTAATAACCATAAAATAAATTATTTATTGAGAAGTGAATTTAAAAATATTTCAAAGTTGGACGGAAATGTTTCTCAAGAAAAACTTTTCGTATGAAACACTCAATGTTACGCAACGTTTTTCACAAATTCGGTTACAGCACTATTTTGAACTTTGTATCAAAAAAAAACGAACAAAAACTTTTTTAATATTTTAAGAAAAATAACAAGGGAGTACGCAAAAAAAAAAGTGCTCCAAAAATAGAGAAAGCCCTTATTCACCTGAATATATAAAAGTTTTATTTATGCCTACTGAAGGGCAGGCATATTACAAGCTATCATTATGGCTGACTATAACACTTTAAGCAATTTTAATATGTCTTCAATAGAAAATTGTTTTCAATCTTCCATTCTCGCCCCGGCAGAACAAACCTTTTGTTTCTAAAAAAAAATCTTGTGTATAGAAAGAACCGTGCAAACTTTTCTTATTTTTGTTTTCTTCTCTTCCTTTTAAAATTTCACTGTTTACTTTGAACATTTCTTACATTCACACAATATTTTACTTGCATAAATATATTTTTTAAATTTTTTTTAACTCTACTCTATATAACTTAAGGTAGATAGATTTATATTTGTAAATTTCCACATAAGTAAACAATTTACTATTCTACAAATATTAGCAGGAACATTTAACTAAAATGAAATTGAGATTTTCTTTTTTAATTGCCATGAAATTAAATACACAAAAACTTATTTATGTACGAATATTTTAAGTCCTAAAAAGTAATTTTCATAAAATTTGTTTAAATTGCTTTCATTTTATTTATGGACGAAGAAATTCAGTCAAAAATTTCTCAATTGTAATCACAATTCAGTGGCGAAAAATTAATTAAACAGATTAAAATCAAATGTAAAAAATTTGTTCTATAAAAATTTTTAAAAGATTTACTTAATTTTTCTATCTCTTTTTTATATTTTTATATAATTCTCAAATATTTTTTGGAAATTTTTATACAAGGTGGGACTGACTTCGACTGACTGATTTGAATTGCTTAGAACTTTTTAATTTTTACGGTTTTGTGTTTTTTTTTTAATGAAACATTTCTTACTCCAATTCTGCTATTTATGTGCGCATATTCAGCATAAGTTGCAGAATGTCTTCTGGTTTGTTGACGTAATGCCGTGCTTTCAAGAAACCCCATCTGCCGTCAAATCTGAGACATGAGTTGGCCACGGAAAATCAGCATTTTTTAAATTATTCGGTCATCAAAAAGTAAAAAACAAAATCAGCTGTTTGTGGTTTTAACGCTAAAATCAGGTTTTAACTTTTAGTGTGAAAACACTATTACGGACCGTCATGGTGCTGCATGAGTTGCACAAACCTGTCGCACTGTCTTACTTATGATAAATTTTTTTTGTTTTTTTTAAAGACAATACAAACTCTTCGAAGCTCTTAACTTTGTGTGTAGAAACACCCAGGGTCTAAGCGGGAATCGAACCCCCACCTCCATATTAATAAGACTAATGCTCATGCACTAGACTACCTACGGAGGCACCCGTATTTAATCTTTAAACGTCAAATGTTTTTACAGGGCATTCATCGATCTTTGATGTTGAATGATGACAGACAGAGTGTCAAACCTGACGACTGTAATTTGGAATGTCACGGTCTCATAGATTAGGTACTGAGAATGTGGCTGCTACCATGACGTTTTTTTGCGCAGTGACCCATAACTGAATACAATTCATAATCCAAATTGGATTAAAGTTTTTTGGCAATCCCCCACTTAATTCTGAGTGAATTTGAAATTCTTTTACATTTACATTTTTTACATTTATATGTGTTCCCAGTGTCAGGCGCCGATTTAGATGAATTCGTACGTATTTTGATTCCCTATTCGACGACATATTTTCGTTAATTTTCTTTTTCCATTTTTATTATTGAATGTAATTTGTTTCATTTTAAAAATGTTATTCTTTTGTTGTGGCAAAATAAAATATTCATCAAAAAAGTTCAGTCCCTTTATGTACTGTATATTCTTCATTGTTGTAATTCAGTTGTAAAATGTTTTCTATTTTTTACTTCTTAGACGGAAATTGAAAAATGAAATTAGCAGCAGCACTAATGTGCTTTAAGTGCGATGTTTATTTTCTTTCAATTTTCATTTAATTGTAATTGAAATAATAGTGTGTAATAAAAGAATGTATGTACAATACTTGTGTATTTATGTCTGTACACACATATTAACGTTTCCGCTTAGTATTTCATTTTATTTTTCCTAAATCTTGAACGGCATGTTGTGTTGTAGTTGTGCAATTTGGAAATGTGTTTCATTTTGCTTTATTCTGTTCACACTTTGGCTAATTTAAAATTATTGGCCAGAACGCTTCCAACTCAATTAGATTAATTTTAAACAGTTTTCAGCTCATATGTAACATATTTTATTTTATTTCATTTCATTTATTTATTTTTTTTTAATTATTATAATGGAGAAGAAAATACTCCATTAAATATAAGTGATATAGTTACTTTTAAAGATTTCAACGTAGCCATTTGCAAAGGCAAAATAAAAATCCTAAAAAGCATTGCAATAGGTATTCAATGAAATATATTAGAAATGAAAAAAAAACAGCAATTGTGGAACCATGGAAAAATATTTAAAAAGAAGGAAAAACTTTTTCCATAGTACTTTGCTTAACAATAACAATTACATTCTATTTCAAAAACAACAATAGAAAAAGGCAAAAGAGCCTAAAAGTATTAAAAAAAAATATTACAAGCGGCATTACATTAATTTAAAATTTTTTGTAATAATTATAACGTTTCTTGGGAATTTTGTCCTGAAAATATTTCATTAAAATCAAAGCACATAACTTAGACGTGACTTATGCTATAACACAATTGGTACAAACGACGAATTTCGTCTAGCATAACGAATTCGTCGTGCCTTTACGATGAAAAAATTACAGTTGTCGTTTGCTTTCTTGAAAAAATTAAACATCAACAAAAAATAATTAAAATGCAATTTTGTGGTAAAAAAAAGATTAACCGGGTGCGCTTCGCTACCACCACACACAAGTATTATGCTCTCTATTCTTCTATCAACTCATCACCTACATATCTCTTCTCTATACTATCCTTATCCCTCCCTTATTACCTCCCCCGAGCACTGATTCAAGAAAAAAAACTGACACTTTACAATCGATAATTTTCTCTATAATATTCGGCAAAGAGTGTATTTATGAATAACACAAAATAAAATAATTTCTAAAATATTAACTGAATTTATTTTGGCAATATCTCCCTATACATATATGATTCCAATTTGAAAATATAGGGAGATATTCCAAAAATCAATTCAGTTAATATACAATACTACATGTGCACGATGTTAGATTTTAAAATCTTTTGTTTAATTTTTTAATTTTTAATTTGATTCAATATAGAATAGCATGCTGGCCGATGGCAAGCCTAGTGTAGATGAGAAGAAAAATCTAAAAAAAAATATATATAAATATATAGAAGTATGTATGTGTAATAAAAAAATGGATTGTTATGTTTTTGTTTATAGATTTTTTGGTTTTGTGTTCGGTATTCAACTTCAATTCTCGATTGATTAGTTTAATTTTGAACATACGAATTTTTGATTTGTATTCAGAAATTAGGAAAAATCCACTGACGATATGCTTTCCTCCTCAGCTAATGAGTTTGTTTTTAAAAAAAAAAATATTTTATGAGAATATTATAAAATATGTAATAATACATTTCACATATTTTGTCGGGAAGAGGAACAATTTTAAAATTGAAATCATATATAATTTCTAAAAGTTTAATTAAACAATACTTTCGTAGCATTTAAAAATTTCAAGATTCGTAATAGAAATTTCTGTAAACGGTGTGTGGTACATGTGCATGTGTGTATAGATGCGTGAGTGTGCAAGCACTGTTTCGATATCAGCAAATTTAAATAGGTCAGTTCTTTTACACGGTTAGAGGTGACGAGTGAGTTTTTGTTTAGAAATTCGCCGTAAAAAGCATTTTTTTGTTTAAAACTATACTCAACATACTCGTATGGAAAACAAGAACGGAAATCGCAAAACAACAGGCATCTCTGCCCACCGTTAAGGAATAAAAAGAAATTTACAAACTCAAGTGAATTGTTTTTAAGTAACAACGATTTTTTTAAACAAACTATGCCGTGAAGTGGTGAGTTTGCTCTTTGAAGACCAGCAACATGCTGCTAATATTAATTGTATTTGTTGCTAAAAGTATGCTTTAAAATTCGGAGTAAATACAATTCAACTTGTTTCATAAGCAAGTGAATGTTTATAAACACGTGTATATTTGATTGTTTATTTTGTGTTTGTTGTCCAAATTAAATATTTATTTAATTTAATAAAGTAAGGAACTATTTTCACCATCAACATGGGTTTAATTATTTTTCTTTTAAAGTATCAATAATAAATATAATAATAATAATAATTTTACGCCAAATTATTTTACTTATTCAGTAAAATATTTACTAAAAGGAAATATGTACGAGTACATTGAAATTGATATAGGAAGGGTCAGCTAGATCCTATGCGCATTTCACTGTTGCTATTAAAGATCTTCAGGGAACCTTTACCCAATGTTTTCTTATAACAACTAGAGATATTATATTAAACCTTCGCTTAAATAAATGAGAAGTTTGAGCAATATCAGAGGTGAAGCAAGAACTCCGCAATGAATATAATTTATGTTTTCAGAATACTTTTTATATTTTGTTAGAAATATACGTTAAAATGAAGAATAAATAATGAAATATCGCGTGTGAATGGCTTCTTTAACGTTGCTGGCCCAAATTAATATTTTCTATTTTACATATAAAATTGTTGAATTTCATGTTTTGAAATATTTTTTCACTTGTTCTCATTATGTTGCCACTCGACTTGCAACTAAAAAACATGATTAACTTTGAATATGATTTTTATTCCATAACCTTTTTTGTTTTTTTTTGCTATTCGCCACTTCATTACGTGTCGGAAAGTACATTCAAAGAAACTCTTATTCTTAAATAGATTGTGACTTAATTTTTTGATTAACAAAAGTACAGCAAGTACATTCCGTATAAGTATTGTTTGTTTATTTAGGTTTTTTTTGGTTTTTTTTTTAATAATATTTAATATTTTAGATTGTGCATGGCTTTATTACAGCATCACTAGAAAGAGAATTGAAAGAAAATTTTTAAAATTATTAGAGTCGTGTAGGTATGTTGGATATGGCAGCAGTATTGAGAGGAATTAGAAATCCTTGCCCAATTGACAACATATTCAAAGATTTGTAAATTCTTGAAATGTTTTCACAGAATCAATCAACCATTCGCAAACATATATTTGAAATATGTATTTCTAATCGTATCAAAGTGCTGTATTACAAAAAAAATCTTTTTTGGAATGAAACTCTACCGCGTGTAGAATATCAGTTTTAAAATCAATTCAAATTTTAATAGATATATTTTGCCAGCAACCAGGCTTTTATGCCAATTCTCATAAAAATGTTATTAAAAAGTTGCGTTTTTTTAAATAAAAGGATTTTATTTAATAAACTGACTTCAAAGTATCTGCCAAATGTTTTTATATTTTCAAGAAAAGCTTTATCATGTTTATTTTATGCTTCATATAAAATAAATATTTACAAGTGTTCGTGCTATCATGTCATACACACACACACACACACATATTTAAAACCGAAACTCTATTTGCACTGTTTATTTGGTTTTCTACGTATTTTCCTCTTCTAATTCATAAACAATTTAATATCTGGTTAATATTAAAAACTACATAAACTATTTTATAGTGATGATTTCCCAAAAAAAAAAGAAGAAAAATAATAAAAATTCTAACAGTTGCTTCGGTATGAAAAGTTTTTTCTCGGAAATTTTTTTCAAGATTTGAAGAATTTTAAAATTGAAGGGGAATATATAAAATATGAAAATATTACTATTTAGATCTCATAATTGTATTTAAATAAATAAAGTAAAATGGACGTGACAGGTTAAATAAAATATATGTCAATGAAACAAACTCGTAATTATTTTTTTTTTACTAAATAAAAGAAGCGAATAAAGAAATCCATTTACTAGAGAGCGAAATTACTAAAAAAAAAATTATTATTATTTTTTAACTTAAATATTTGGCATCGAAACGTTTGAAAATAGTTTGACGCTACCAAACTATACCAAGTTATGACATTAAAATTTTTTTGTTTAAGACTGATCATATTTTTTATAAAGCCAGCGCTATTTCAAAATTATATTTTTTAGTTTTAAATAAAGCCCTTAAAATGGAGGACAATCTTTGACATCTTCTTTTTAAATAGAATTCTTTAAAATTCTTTGGCATCAACTACGCTGCATTTATTAGTTTCCATTTACGATTATTCTTTCCAGTATTGCTGCCTGCATTCAGCTAATTACGAAAGTGCAAGAATTCCCACAATGAAGACACGTAACGGCTGTGTGAAATAACTTCCAGGTGAAATAAGTCCCAGTACAATAACTCCCAATGAAATAAATTTCAAAATAAAAAATTAGGGCACTCTCACACTGAAGAAATGAAATAAATCCCAAAGAAAATTAAATAAATGGGGAGGTGGTGGTGAATAAAATGACAGTATAAAATAAAGAAATGCATCGGGCAATAACAACAATTTCACATTGGAATTAACCCACTTCAAAAGAAACAACGCTTGCATGTCACCATCCCTGATTTTTTTTTTTTGAACTCCGTATGCACTTGTTTGTCTTCACTTCGGTATTTTGCTAATTTTCCTTGACGTTTTTGACAATTTTCTACTCGTTGACGTACGTGGTGATTCAATTATTGATGTAGAAAAAAACGTTCACTCACTTTCATCTAACAAATTCCCATTAATCACTATTAACGCCACTTGATGGGCTTAGAACGAAATGTCAAATAATTGTTTAAAAATATAAATTTTCAGTTCGCCTTTTCCTTCAAATGATAAATGAATTGTTTATGTATATCAATTATTAAATGTACGTTTTTTCTTTTGCCCCGCGAAGATTTCAATTAAGTGAAGTATAAATGTGTCACTGCCAGGCTAAACGTATGTAGATCTGTCACTGTGCTTAAAAATGTTGCTTTGGGAAGATATTTCGCAAGCCAACTACATGCAGAGCAATTAGAAAAATTTTCACAACAAAATGGAAATTCTTTTAACCATGTCTTGTGACAATTGTGACTCCTTTCCATATCTAGAAAATATTCTGTGCTCTCAGATGTTTAATTGTAAATTATTTTAACGTCTTTAAAAAGTTGATGTGACACTGGCGTTCTATAGCGAATTTCCCTCTTTCCATGACTTTTTCTCTCAACTGTATCTTGTGTTTTGTTTTTCCAAAGATTTTATAATTCAGCTTCAAAGCTTGTGTTATTTTACACAAGCATTACGAAAATATGAAATGCTTTTTTTTATTTTTGAAAAATGTAAATAATAAATTTATTATAATTTTCTCCCATGCTTATGTGAATACGTGCAGCAACCACATGAGCATTCACTTGGCGGATCTGAAATTTAATTGTTATTTTTGTCGTCAGTGTTATTTGAATTTATGCGTTAAAATATTTACATTTCTAAATTATTGTTTTTTTTTCCCCATCATTAATATATTTAATTGTATGCGTGTAAACACTTTAACGTTGTTTTTAATTAAAAATTTTGTGTTTCTCGTTCTGTTTCATATGTGTACATGTGTATGTACAAATATCCTTGCATGCAAACATACACATTAACTTTATGTACTTTGGCGGAAAGAAAAAAGTTTTTTTATGTAAGAAAAATATTAAAACAAGAAAATTATGAATTCAACTTTGAGTTGTTTGTGTTGGATTTATTTGAAAAGAAACATATTAGAAATTTAAAGGGTATTAGGAGAGTACAAGAGGTCTTGGACTAAGAAAACACATTTAGTAGGCGTTTCAAATTATTGGAGTGATATGTTTCAATGATACAGAGTGTTCCAAAAAAAAACGTTTCATTCTCAATATCGCACTGTGATAGAAAAGCCGTCATAGGTTAGGTCGGCATGTTGCTGGATGTGAATGTAAAGAAATGTCCCAGCCCGCTTGAGTCCAATTTATTATGGTCCCATTTTGAGATACATGTTGTAAAAAACTTTCACATGTTGTATTTATATATACTGCAGCCTCTGCTCTGATGTAATTTGACATAAATGCTGCCATAGACCTCGTTTTTGTTCCCATGATACTTTTCATCATTGTGATGTCAACCTGGTCATCAGTGCCAATAATGACAAATCTGTCAGCAATGCAATGGCATACTTTACTCTCTCCGCGCTCGTTTTTTATGTTGGTGTCACATGATGACACATGTGAAAATTAAATATGATGAAAAACGTTTGCTTCAAAGTTTTGCCTGTGCATGTATTCTGTACTTGATTAGTTATTAACAATACTTGCAGATTTTATTATTAGCGCTATCATAGTATTGATAGTGCCGTGTCACGATTTATAAATCTTTAAAAAAGCATTTAAGCACAAAAATAAAAAATAGTACAATAAAGTTTGTATTCAAATACAAATTACAAACATTATAACACTGTTTACTTTCTCTTTTATATACATATATTTTACACTTTAATAATATAAATATGTATAATAAGTGGCATCATCCAGTCACAGCATAGATGACACTCCAACCATGACAATATTTTATGGTGACGCTTGTCATCAGATTGAAGTCTGTTTTCGTTTCATTGATTATAGTTGGAATAGCAGTGATGTCAGAATTCTGATGACTCGCAGTCATCAATGCGAAGATACATTTTTTATGAGTTCCACTATTAATTGAAATGGAACGCTATACGCATTAACAATGCATTAAAATTATTAAAATCTTTATATATAGAAATGACATGTTTGTATGTACATATGTATGTGTATATGTATATACGAGGTCTGTTCGGAAGAAAAATGGGAATTTTGTTTTCTTCGATTACAATGGCGTGGTGCATCATGAGTTCTTGCCAACATGTCGTACGGTTAATAAGGAATTATACAAGGAAGTTATGCAACGTTTCCGTGAATCGGAATTAAGGAAAAAAGAATCATGGATTCTGCATCACGATAATGCACCAGCTCACACGTCAATGCTTTTTAGCCAAAACCAACACCATAATCATGGCTCAACCATTTTATTCACCAGATTTGGCTTCCTGCGACTTTTTCCTATTCCCAAAACTAAAGAGACCAATGAAAAGAAAGCATTTTGCCACAATTGATGAGATAAAGTCAGAATCGAAGAACGAGTTGATGGCCGTACCGAAAAATGCATTTCAGCGCTGGCAAAAGTGCTTTATATCTGAGGGGGATTACTTTGAAGGGCACATAATGGATATTGAGGAATAAATAAATAATTTTCAAACAAATTCAAAATTAAACTTTTCGATTGACAGACCTCGTATGTGTGCTTTTGCCTTATGAACAGCTGAACCGATTTTCTTGAAATTTCTACAGTACCTTTAAAGTAAATTTAAAGAATTCCAAGTCGGCTTTCTCGCGCTCATACAAAGTAAATATTTAAATAATTAAATATAATTTAAAAATATGCAAATCGATCGACAATGTCACAAATAAAGCGGATATTGTCAATTATCCTGTTGAATTTTTAAATTCACTGGATTTTCCGGACTTTCCACCCCATGCATTGAGGTAAAAATTGGCAATCCTTGATCCACCACGTCTTGGCAATGGAACTCGCCTAATTGTAAAGAAATTGTTGAGCAACTTAATCACAGCAACAATAATAATAACAGGAATGTTTAAAGGAATAGATGTCTTAATACCATTCGCTTGGCCTTTGCGATGACTATAAATAAATGGTACAGGAAAAAAAACAAAAAAATTTTCAATATTCGCTTATGCTGTATATTGAAATTTTTTTTTTAATTTAAATTGGTTTAGTGAAGCACGCCGGGTTTTAGCTAGTTCAGTATAAAAATAGTGAACATTTCGCTATCACACCTCGCTGAACTAAAACAAATTTTGGGTCGTTGTGAAGCACCTTTAAGGCCAGCAATTCTGAACGTAGTGGAAAAATTTCAACCGTTGCGACAAGTTATTGTTTCCAGCTGTCTAGTCGGTAGCGTGTTGACGTCTAGGTATTTTATTCTTTAAATTTGTTGAGTTGATATTAAAGCAAACTGGCCTATTTGGATCCAAATATTTGGCGAGCAGCAATTGAAAATTCCAATGAGCATCAAATCGGTAGCTGGTGATTACTTTTATGACATAATGTCTTAATTTTTATATATTCCGATATTTTTGAATTTTTAACAGAATGTTTAGCAATTCATAATGCGTCGTTACTTTTGCGTCACCTTGTCTTTTGCGTTCGAATTGAAAAGTAAAACAATTAAACAGCTAATTTACATATACGAATGCACGTACACGTATACATACATATGTACATACGAGTATGTGTTTAATAATTTATTTAAAATTCGCGCACATTTTATAATTTCCCAAAGTTGTTTATTTTAAAATGTGAATAATTTTGGTACGACACTGTGGCTATAAGAAGGCATAACTTTGTATTTATTTCTAAATTGTTTTACTTTGTTTTTTACAAAACACGTGTTATTTATTGCTTCTAAGTTTTATGGTTTTTACACAAATAAATTTTTAATTTCATTAAAATTCCAAAGTAAATTTTTATTTCGCTCTTATTAAGGAAGTTGTAGCACTGGGTGTGTTCGCATAAAAATTTATCGAAAACAAATTTATTTTTTAATATTTTATAACAATTCGCAAAAGCTTTATGAAACACCTTTTCTCATTTCTTTTCGTGCATAAGAACTTGACATTTGTTTTCAATATCCGAATTGACAGGGGACACTTCTGCATAGAGTTTATCCACATGCGAATGCTGCAGCTAATAAATTAATTTCTTCGCTATTGCGTGCGATTAGCTCGTAAATCGTTGTACATAAAAATGTCAAACTTTTGGAAACGAGCTCTCTGATCTCTTAGTAGTGCATTCCATTGAAGTAGCGATAAAACTGCGAAACACATTGTTCACTGCAGCAAGTGTGGCGATGGCTGAAGTAGTCTGCACGTTAACTGCAAAACCAAAAACAGACATGGGTTCAACCCCAGTTTCAGACTAAAAAATTATATAAAAAAAAACATTTCTGATGTGCATTAGTGTGTCTTTGTGTGTCAGTTGTTGTCGGAAGATTTCAGTGGCGAAGGCATAGCACAATAGTCACTGGTCACTGCACAATACCGGCTTCAGATGATAGAAATCCACAATCACATCAGAACGCCCTCCTTCGTCGATATTGTGTAGCACCGGCGAAGTAAAATAATAATAATAATGGCTACTAAACCGAAGCTTCAGAACTGCTATAAACGAAGAACGTGAGAAAGCAGAGCTGCACCGCATATGTTGGGATCATCTCGTGAGTGCTGCTCCAAGATAAAAAAATATGGTTTTTTTTTAATATACAACCCTGATAAAATAAAAAATTATATCGTTTAGAAAAATGCCTAATTCCTACAGACGATGCAACACATTTATCATTAATGTTGCATATTTTGACACAAACACTGCAACAAGGAAGTACGCAATAAACGCAGGAAAAACACAACAATACAACATACAACATATGCTTGTTTCCACAGAAATGAATCAGTAAAAATCCTAAACAACGATACAAACTTTGCAACCATAAAATATCAAAATATTTTGACGCTGTTGAAACCTTGAACGCAACACGAATTGAAACCATAAACATGACTGCAGGGTATGCAACCAACAACGAAATTTGCCTGGTTGCATAAACATGTTGCATCGTCTCGAGCCACCTTAAAATCGAGGAAGTCTTGTCAACTGTCAAATGTATTAACGTATTAGTTGTCATTTTCATAACACATTGCATGCACACTATCGCACTTGCACGTTATACTTGAATTTTTGACATATCTTAATTAAAGTATTATAGTGTGAAACGCTCTTAACAGCTCCCGGGTACTTGAATGCTTCTTTTGAAACATGTAAATTGTAAATTGTTCTCATGCCAATAATATCATTAACTTTATTTAATTCTTTACCAACTATTTATATCGTAACTGCGTATGAGGCAGCATTCTCCGCCATTCATTAATGCGTAAGGGTACAGCATTGGCTATTATGGGCATTAAAATCGACTTAATTTGCATATCCCCACTCCGAAATTGTATTCAATATTTTATTGTATGACTTAATTTTCCATTGTCTACATCGTTAATGAAATTGGAAGAGGTTTACTCGTACTTCTTTGAATTAGTGCGGAGAAGCAAATGGAATATCAAGTTGCCTGCATCGCAGCTGTCAGTTGAAATAACTAATCAACTTGTAAGCAATTTCTTAAACGTGTAAATCAACTAAATTTTTTACTGAATAGATTAATACAATTCTTTGCATGCACATCAGTATGTCTTTCTTAAAAAAATACTATTTAAACAATGTTAGTTTCTCCCATGTTTGTCACAATACATGCCATCAACTTTATCACTGTACGTACAACAGTGTGACCAGATTTAAAAAAAAGAAATGTATGCGCCAATATGCTTCATTATTGTGAATTGCTGAATTATTAAAGAAATTTTTTTTCGGCTTGTCCCACTATTCAATTATTAATTTCACAAATACAAGTGTTATTTTTAATGAAATACCTCCTACCACAGATCCTACAATTCGTAAATGTTTAGATGTAAAAAAAAAATTTTTTATTAAAATAATATACTATTGATGAATTAAAGTAATTGATACTTATAAGAATTTCAAAAAATTAATTTTGTTAAAGACAGTAAAAATAAGTGAGAAATTTTATTAAAGCAATTAAAATGTGTCGTGAAATTCCATTCAATAAATCCATTCAATAAAAAAAAATAAAATTTTTTTTTGCTTTCATTCAATGAAAATATTGTTAATATGTGTAATATTTTTTTAGTTAAATAAAATATATACATAAATTAAAATTATTATCAAACTAGTATGTTGGTCATACTGGATAACAAATCTCTTCCCAGAAAGTAAACTTGGTGTTTTTCTCTGAATTCGGTAGCAACTTGTACACCAAAAGTGTACAATATAAAACCTCGCATGTTCTTAACGAATCGAATTCTGCGTACAATTGCTGCGTCCACCGACGAATTGACAAATTCGGATTTTCTTCAACACTTTCGTGTACACTACGCACATTACTTCCACTTTTTTTATAAGGAGAAGTAAATTTCAGCCAAAGATTGCCTTATACTATGTGTTAACTTTTATAGGAAAGGAATAGTGATAGAGACGACAGGTGGTGAAGTATTAGATAGATCAAGGCTTCATTATCTCCACAACTCTTCTTTTGCACTTTTTTTTAATAACTGTCTGACTATTTGAATAAAATTGTAAATTTATTGTAAATAAGCTTTCGCTAACGCTTCAAGTCAGCTGTTATCGTTAAGTTTGTGTGCTCAGTGCTGCCAAAAGTGCAGATTCATCTGCTTTTTGCAGATTTTTCACATTTTTACGCTACAGGGCATTTTTTTAAATTTTATTCGAATAAAACAAGAAAGCTTTAAATTACAAAATAATATACAAACATTTATTCTTTATTTTAACAAAGATTTTCTAAAATATGTCGAAAATTAGCGCCTGTTAATGTAATTAAACGCAACTGGAAAACCATTTCTGATTTGGTTTATTTTATTCCATCCATATCCCAGACATTAACGAATAATGGCGTGAATTATTGCACTGTAATTTTAACGACTATCAATTAATTGGAAGAAAAGAGTATTCGGGAATTTTGACAAGTCATATTTGATAGAAAATATTGTGATGGTTCAGAATCATTTGCAAATCTAAAGAAATTAGTTAATGCAATTCTGTCAATACCAGTGTCAACAGCCAACATTGTGATAATATTTTCTCAAACAAATTTAAATAAAACGAAAACTTTACTCTATGTAGAATTGTGCGTACCAAAGGTAATCTGGAGATTTATATGCAACAAATATAATACTTATAAATAATCGTTATTCATACTGATTCGCGTTGAGTAAATAAAAAGGAATAAGTTAAGTTTTTTTATTATACTTTAAAAAGTTTTCTACGGATATTTAGTCAGGAAATAATTAATGTAGCAAAATATCCCAAAAAAAACTTATTAATAAATAAATTAAAAACTTTATAAAAATAAAACCTGCAGTGCTAAATAATTTATTGCATACAATAAAAATAGAAGGTCGAATAAAAAGAAGAATTAATATCGATTAAGTTCTTAATTATAAAATAAAATGGAAAATGTTCCATACCTTACAAATGTACACATGCATATAAATAGAAAATATTGAATTCTAAATAGAAAATTTGTCTGCAAAAATTCTAAAATGGTCACACCTTTAGATGCACTTGTTATTAATATTGATATATTTGTTTATTTGTCAGTTTGTTTATTCGCCCGTCTCCCGTTTGAGTATCGTGTTTTCAATGGGCATTCGGGAGAGTCAATAATCGTTTGTTGTTGCGTTTGTATTAAAGAACGCCTTTTGGTTGTAAAATAAAAGTAATACAACAGCCAGCCAGCCAGCCAGCAACTGCATACAAAGTGAATCACATTTTGATGACTGTTAGCCAACCATAAATATGGAATTATACCTTTAATACACGATTTATCGATGAGGGCCAAGTACTGCAAATAAAATCGAGCAGTTGACAAAAAAAGAACTGAAATGAGTAAATAAAGTGAAAAGAATTTGTGTTTATATGGGAGATACCTGCATGTAATTTTTTTAACTTGTTAAAAAAACATGCTTCAATTAAATTTTATAATTATATTTTATTGAATTTTACACATGTTATCTCTTTTTTTATTATGTGTCAGATGAGAGATTTATTTAAAAACTGCATGTGATTAAAATATTTATTTTTTTGTAAGCGATTTTGGAAAAAATAAATTAAATATTCCTGGTCACAATTTAAAATTATTTACATTTTGCTGATATGCAGTTGCAATTATTAAAGTGCAGTACACATTAGATATAAAACAGGAAATATGTTTCAAATTGTGTGCCAGTACCCAGCTCTTGCCATGAAACGGCGGAGGTTTTTCGCCTCACATTTCTTGTCATCATGGACTGCACGCTCCCGGAGAGAATTTTCGCAATAGCGAGATTCATCTTGGAATCGGTATGGTTTCGTGTGGTGAATGTCTGATCGTGGAGTGTGAACGTCTTGTGGTATTACAATGGGTCTAAGCTCTGGCCTAAGTGTGACGTTCTGCTTCGGGGAAGGTCCGCCACCTAACCTAACTTTAAAATCGTTGTATATTGTCGTTGTAGAGGAGATATAATCCTGTGAATAGTGTGGCATAGTGAAATAATATTCAAATGTTAAATGAAAAAAGTTTACTTTCACTAATATTAAAAATATTTTCTTTTATTTGTTTGGTTTTAGTTACAATTTCTTGACTTTTAAAAAGCACTTTATATTATCTCAACTATTATTTTAGCAAATTAAGTGAACTATTTCACATTTCTATAGGTATAAAAATTAGTTGGAAGTACTCGTCGTATGATCATGATTAATGCATCGGTACAAAAAGCTATCAGAACGCACACTCTTATTGTAACCTTGACATGTATGGTTGTGTTTTCGGTGTTTATTAGCGGCATATGTCCGACATCTTTTACGAACATTGGCTCATCCGATGACTCGTTAGTGCATATTCATGGCGGACTTTTTGAGATAAACATTATGAGGGATTTCAAATTGATCACTGACAAGCATATGGCCTAAATTCTTCAAGAACTGCCCTCTCTTTTGATTCGTTATTCATTCGATGTGTTCCATTGAAATCAGTTGATGAGAAATTACATTTGATATACGATATGCATAAAATACACGTTGCGCGAAATAGCAACATTGACCACAGGCAAGGGTCATATTTACCTTTTTGAACTTTCAAAAAATGTAACTGGATGTACAATTGACGTTCAACAGGCTTTAAATTGAAAGCATTTGTAGAAATAAACCATCCAGATTTCCTTAGGACAGTTCACCCAATACATCGAAGGTATAGGAGCTGAAGTTTATACTGCGAGCATCAGACTTGGCGTTATACGTGCCACTAGCAGTTCATAGGACTCACAATGTCATTCACAATTTTTTTACTAATCCAAACTATCAAATTTTTTCGCAATGGCAGCTCTAGTGACAGCAAAATTTGCATGCGAATAGCGACATGCCACTAAATTTCAAACTAAAGGGTAGAATGATAAAAATCGTTACCATGATTCAAATTTAATAAAATTTACTGTAATACTGTAAAATTAAAAATATGATTTTCAAATGTAATATTATTTGTTTCTTCAAGTATGCAGAAACAACTGGAGTTTGTTAACTATAGACCGTTAATATTATTAAAATGATATTGTTAATAAATGTTTGCCGTTTCTAAAAAAAATGTTCTTATAAGATGAATTAAAAATCTAAAATGGAAACAAAGTTGAGCAGCAAAAATATTTTATAATTAAGAAATTTATTTCGTTTCGCATTTCATTTTGTGGAATATGAACAGTAAATCGTACAGGCGTAATGATTTGAAGAACAATGCTTATGAATCGATAATAAAAGATTTTCCATTACAATTTTTTTTTTTTTTTTTTCATTTTAAAAGTAAAGAATTTGTTGAAGTTTACGCATCAAAATGGCAGTGGCAGTGGCAGTGTCATGTGAAACATAAAACCTTGTGGCAAAAGATGCGAGTATTTCGAGGAATTTTTCGATGATAATATATGTATATGTACGCATGTATTTGCATAATATATGTATGTGTAGTGGCAGGCAATCAGTGACATGTGCAATGGACGGGTATAGCATGAGGCCAGAAGGTCGAGTGCTCCGTTAGCAGCTCCGCCAATAATCGAAACCGGCCCTTACAGAAGCCAGCGATTAAATTTTGCATCTAAATGTTGCATTTAGTTAATTTGGTATTTTTATATACTAAATTCTAATTTTCTACAAATAAATAAACGCGTTGTTGTGGTCTATGTCTCTACTAAGCATTTTAGCTAATATATGCACCTCCATATATTAGCACTGTATAACATAACACTGTATATTAGCACATATAACAACTGTTTTAAACCGTTTCGAATCTGTTCTCACCAAAAACTGTTCCCAAAATATATAACGAAAATATGAACCGCAAAGAAGAGTTTATTTTTTTAACCAAACCAAGAGATTAACGGTTTCCGATTTTAAATTGACGATTTCTTTAACAGGAAGAGTTACAGTTATTGTAAATAATTTATTATAGTTGGCGGGTATCACTACCAAGTTACAAGTTAAAGATATAAATATACATTATGCAGTAGTTTTTTTTATTACAGAACTAGAACACTTATTTTAATACTTAAATATCAGGCATTTTATTACTCACTTAACTACAGGAAATCTCTATAATCCAGATAATCGTGTGTCTTACATACATTTGAAAAAACTTTACAAAAAAGCTGGATTGGTTTCTTGCATTAATTAATTAATACGCCCATACACCATTGTAGTTTTATATCAGGGAGTTAGTTTGCCACATTGATAAAGTTTGTGAATAAATTAATTTGTATATTTTTTTGAATTTAAATTTTGAATTGTTCCGTGTTTTTTTCCGTCGTATAAAAATTTTGAATTGTAATTTACAATTCTTAATAAACAAGCCATCCTGACATTCATTGTACAAAACATAACCTGCGAAAAATTAAAAACTGAACAAAATAATTCACTAAAAGCATTTATATCTTAAAACAAAATATCAGATAATAGTGTCAGTGTCAGTCTTCAATTTACACATAATTCTAATTTTTGGCCCCGAGCAGGACTTTAGTACACTAAAGTAAGAACATGTGACGTCTATTCAACAAAGAATGACCTTACAGGGTTAAAAAAGTAAACACAATGTCTAAAATTCAAAAGATCACACAGAATTCTTGTTTCATCGTTTCGACAACGATTATAAAAAGCTACCAAACTTGCATAATGTGTAGCAAGCCAAACACGGGGCAAATTGAGCATAAAAAATTTAAGCAAAGGGAAAAAAGCACTAAAAGTAACAACATCGAAAAATAAATAATAATGCAAGTAACGCTAATTAATTTTTATATGATTTTTGGTTCCATAAAATTGCTGTTTTATTAGCAATTGTTTTGCAGGTTTCACTTTTTATCTTCAAATCCTTCACGAGATCAAGTTAATGACTTTGCATATGCAAATGTCAAAAAAAACTATTCTTATTTTTATGTCACTTTAAAGTATTTCTACATATTTGTTTCGTTTAGTTTAGAACATTCTGTGATAACACTTGTATTCATTGTAAAATGTTTTTGTGTAGTTTTCATTTAAATTTTGGGTTAAGGCCTCACACTGTCGTTTTGCTTATTTTTAAGCTTATCTTGTGTAAATTGTTTGCTTTGAAATAATTTATAACAATTAAGTTGAGTATTTGTTAATTGCAACGGTGTTTAAACGAAAAAAAGAAGAAAAAAAAACACCAGGTACGATCTCTGTGAAACGAGCCTACAAACACAAATATTTCTTTGTGAAGACTTTACATAAGAATTTCAATATGTGAATATAGAAATATTGACATTTTCATAGAAGTTTAAAAGTCTAGTTTTGGTTTATGTTTTTGTTTTCAATGCAAATGTACGACTGTAATGAAGGAGGGGAGATCGGTAGATTGGAAGTTAAAATTTTCTTAAAAATATATCGACATATTTGAAAGCTAAATTACTTTTTATCGAATACTTTTTATTGAAGGTTCAATTTGAAAAGAAACAAAAGAAACTCTTTCGGATTCATTATGATTTCCGTTGAACGAATTTGTCACGTTTGTGTGTTTGTTTTTTTGGTCGAGAGAAACAAATCGAAAAAATTGCCACTGAACAGACTATTAGGACATTGAGAATTATTTTATGAAACTATTCCTGGTATCAATTTCAATAGTTCTCACAAATAATTAAAAAATTAATTTTCAATACAGTGCGAGCTCGATTTTCGCACCGCCCCATACATTAGATTTGTATTCCATTTTCGGTCGGATGAAGGCGGTATAAATAGTGAGAAGATCAGATGGGGTGAAGTATGTCCTACACCGTCTTAAAAAGCCGAGGCATTTAAATGCTTCATTTGAGACCTGAAAAATGTGCTCAGTTCATCGAACATCACACTCAATTTTCATGCCAAGGACATCAAGAGCTTCTGATTGCTCAATGTTTATACCGCCCATAATTATAGATGAGGCAACGTGATCGGGCCTGCGTCGATGCGTAAGCATGCAGCATTGGGTCTTTTGAGCATTGAAGTCCACTCTGTTCACGTGACTTCATTCCGATATGAATAGTAGATAATGCAAGAAAGTTTCTTGCTATGCCAATGTTACAACATAAAGAGGAATAAACAAACAGGTGAATCATCGCCACTTTTTGGCAATTGCAACATGTTTGACCTTTTTGGGTTGCGAAAATCTAGGTAGAACTGTATTTCGTTTATGCTTTTCAGGTCGGCGGTCGTATTCCGTGAATAAAACCGAGAAATCTTACAGACTAACCTAAATTATGACGCAAAGCGTTGTCTGACTGTCAAAATTTCTCATGCCCATAGAAAATGTATAAAACGAAGGGAAATAACGCGCCGTCAACGCTTTGCAATTGTAAAGCCAATTTTGACAGCGTGTAAAGAAGTGAAGTTGGCTGCAAAAGAAATTAAATTGTTGGAAAGTTTGTTGTTTTCTGGTAAATTTATTGTTTTATCTCTATTTCTTATTTATATTTAGAGGTTTTTATTAATCAAAGTGAGTAAACATTACTGTTTCTGGGGCAACGTTAACGCTCTAATTTATGTTACGTAAAAGTTAAGCGTTAAATTACGTTGCGCTATGCGTCGTAATTTAGGTTGGACTGTTAATGATCTCAGTATGAATATCGTTTCGTTGCACTAATTACAAATTCAATATATTTCTAACAATTTGTGGCAGCACTGCACTTACAACAGTTGTCGTTGGAAAAAACGCTTTCTTAGCAATACTTAAAAAAGCACATTGTTCACTTTGCTTTCAGCTCTGGAATAAGAAATATATAATTTCTACGACCGCGTAAAATTATCGAATTTTGTTGCATATCGCCTACTATTTCAACACGAAATTTAATAAAAAAAATTGATTAAATTGATCGTAATAATCATTAAAGAGTTTTATTCACTCCTTAATAACGAAAAAAAAAAATGGAATCGTTTTAGTTTTAATGGTTTTAAAGTGATAGAAGCAAATTTTATTTGAAAATCCTCGCATTACAAATGTATTGTTTTATAATGCTTTTAACCGTTTGGTAATGAACAATTATTGTATTATTGCACTTGATTGAATTTATTAACAATTTCATATTTTTGTAATTAGTGCGTTTGTTTGGCTGTAAACTATTTTCGCTGAAGTGCAATCAATTGAATTTTAAAGAAATACTAATTCAGTTGCAACACGTGTAAGCCGCTATTAACTACCCTACTTCCGTCATTTCCTTTTTTATTTCTACACGTTTCTTAGACAAAAGAAAACAAAAATAATAATAGTAATAATAATAGTAGCAATAAAAAGCAACACCATCAACATCAACAGCATTTAATGAAAGCCAAGAGAAGAAACATTAAGCGATTTACTTTTGTAAGTGAAGGCACACATGCAATTATGTCTTGGTCTAATGAACCCACCAAACTATTTGTTCCCAAACCCATTCACTCGTTCGCTAAGCGCAGCTTAAATTTCAAATTTCACTCGCTTTTTTTCTTGCAATCTGCAAGATGTGACTTAGATATTTTATCTATTTTATTATTAATTTGTACCCTTTTTTGTAAAGAAAATAAAAAAAAAAGAGATTAATTTAATTAAAAGAAATATGAAAAAACAATTTCACTTTTTTCTTAATCTCAAGGAAAACAAAAGAGTGCCGCAAGGTGTTTAATTTTGATGTGAATTATTACAAAATTGCGCAAAAAAGACACTTAAAAAAAGCAAAAACCATAAAAAAATTAATTAACGCAAGTATTTTAAACATAGAAACTAATGAAGCTAATGAGAAGAAATATTGTATATGTTTAAGTGAAAAGTGTGGAAATTTCAATTAAAGAACACAAAGTATAAAAACAAAAACAAAGGTAAACAAATTGATTTGGAGCTACTGGGGCTCTGATGTGCACTTCGTTTGTAGAAAGAATATCGTATCTATGAAATGTATTTTTTTTTAAAGGCATTTGCAGTATGACCTTTGAGAAGCGCAAGTTTATTATCACCAGCGATGTCAACTTTTAAATTTTGAAACGCACCAAAATCGAGAGAAAACGCGTATTTTCGAAAAATAAACACTAAATTTCAAATTAGTTTTATTGGAAATTGATAAGAAATGTATTTCATAATGAATGAATAGTTAGTAGTTAGAAAAACGGGACAATTACTTTTTTTGTAGTTAAGAAAAAAACAAAATTAATCGCCGACAGCAGTTGAGTCAAAATGTATTTATTCAAGTACAGGCAAATCTCAATATAACGAATCTCGTTTTAAACGAAAATTCACATATAGTGAACGCTATATTAATTTTATGCTGGATATAATGAATGGTAGAAGAAAAACATCGCACGATGAACAACAAAATGGAATCAAAAATTGTCTTCAATTTGAAAAAAAAACCAACAAATGTTAAATAAATCGTCCATTTTTAAAAAATGGTGAGTACGTGAATATGGAAGAGCAGCTACATACTCGTACTATATGAATATTTTCTCGTTCAAAGAAAAATTATTTGCCAATAAATAAAATTGCATTAAATATAAAAACCTGAGAAATACATAAAAGAATTTACAATGGTGATTTCCCAGCAAGTAATGGCTGGTTATCTAGAATCAAAAACAGATGAGGGATCAGACTTCTGAAATTATGTGGCGAAAAGTTATCTTCCAGCTCTGATTTAGTGAATCTGTTTAAAGTAAAATTACAAAAAAATTTAGAGGAGTATAATTTAACGCGTGATCTTTTTTTCAAATCTTTGGTTTTTAGAGAAAATCAGGAAGAAACGGCCGAAACAAGTACCCAAAAAAAAACATCAATCAGCGATTTTTCAAAGCTTTTGTAATATTACAATTATAAATATTATTTTTATAATGTGCATGACTGAGTAATTTTTTTTTTATCTAAAATGCAATAATAATTTTGAAATATAACGAATTTTTCGGAATTACGAATTGGCCTGTATTTGCCTGTATATGCAGCTCTACGACGTGTATTTTCTTTGTGTAATAAAATTACCGAATTGGCAAAAGAATTGACTGCCTACGAAAAGAAAAAAACGCTTGGAAAGAGAAAAGATAAGCACAACACTTTTGTATTTTTGAATGTAACAAAATAAATTTATACAAAATTTGTGAAAAAAAAATTAAAAATTAAATTAAAAACGTTTAATTTTAAATATGTATTTTAAATATGTATGTTCGAATAGTTTTTCATTCAGAAATTTAAATAAAACTTTTCAGGTACAAAATCTATAAAATTATACCAAAAGAAAAAACAAAATTGTGTACGAAATATGTAGACAACTTTTGACAGTGCGGAGAGAAATAATATCCAAACACCGGATGTACTTTAGCTGTATTTTTTTTGCACTTTGTAAGGGAACATCTTCAATTCCTTCTTGACATGTCCGCTTAGTTTTTGTACTGTTGCGCTGAAAAAAAATTCATTAAAAAATGTTTCATTATTACTTGACTAAAATTTTAAATAGCGTTTGAATTTATGATACCAAACCCCCATAGCAGTCATATTTTTTGTTATTATTTTAAAATATAGTACAATATGACTCTTTGTGAATTTCCAAAATGTTATGCAGCTAAATAAAGTAGCAAATAATTACGCGTGCACCACACTCGCACGTTCAAAATCGTAACCTTTTGCTAAAACTTCATTTTTCGTTTATTTCCTTAAAGTCTCACAAACTCTTCTACAAATACTCCAACATACAAACGTATTTTGCTACAATCATCCAAAATGAAAGAAAAAACTTGGCATCTAAATTTAAAATAAATTAAAAAAAAAAACAAAACATTTGTGTTTGTTTTCTTCGTTGTTGAACTGTTAAGTGTCAAAATTGCGCAACTTTAAACACGTAATTTTGACGGAGTTTAAAAGAAAGAAAACAAATAATTACACTGCTATAAATGAGGCTGCCACATTTTAAAATTTATATACATATCGCACCCTAAATACAAAAGTGACACAACTCAAAATTTTCCAAAATGTACTTTTTTCCGTAAAATAATTCACAGTACACATCTCTAACTACTTCAAAAATTTCTTTCTCATCACTGTATTCTTTAACTGGAAAAATACCGTTATGTCTGTTTTTATGTTAATTGCATTGCTTACGCACGATCGACTAAAAAGACCTATTTTTAGGTCTTAAAGGGTCATAACTCAAAATTATACTTTATTTCCACAAATATAATATAAAATTAAAAAAATTTTAGCAAAACCTTCTTCGAAATAGACTTCTTTCATAATGGAACCAATTTTATTTTAAATATTACAATAATTTTTGCATAAACAGTTTTTTGCCTCTCCTGAAAATTTGAGAATTTTGAGTTGTGCCGCTTTTGTATTTAGGGTGCGATATGTGGAAGTGAATTGTCTACCACATTTAAGAATTGTAATTGTGCTACCCGAAATATTTGTTGTTATAACTTATAAAATAATAGTCCAACATTTAGTTAAGGTCATGACTGAGCATTATTACTACGTTTATACGTAGGAGTTATTTGTTGTGTTTAGATGCTACACTGAAATAAATTTGCAATCAGCTGGCAAATAAACAATTGTATGGCAATAATAAAAAACCTGGCAAACAAAAAAATTTGTTTGTTTACAAAATTTTTTTTTTTTTGTTTTCAAAAAAAAAATTTAAAAATTTTATAATGAGAAATTAAAAAATAAAAGTTATTTATACATATGATTCTAATTGTGCTTTTTCCCTTATAAACTATATGTTAAATTTATTATTACATACCCTATGATATTCTCATACAGTATGAAAAATATCATAAAGCATTTTATTACAAAAGTAACTCAAAAATTGAGGAGGAAAGCATATCCATATAGTACTATTTCGCTAACGCTTACTTAGCTCATCAGTGGATTTTTCCCAACGTCTGAATATAAACCCAAGATCTATATGTTTAAAATTCAATCAATCAAACGAGAATTGTTTGAACATTAAACATACAAACCAAAAAATCTATAAACAAAAACATAGCAATCCATGAGTTTACTTTTATAACATACTCACATTTCTATTTTTAGTTTTTTATTCTCATCTACACTAGGCTTGCCATCGGCCAGCATAACTAATGTACTTTGAATCAAATGAAAAAATTAAAAAATGAAACAAAACAAAAGAATATCAAAATTCAATACCGTGCACATGTAGTATTTTATATTAACTAATAATATAAAATAAAAGTTATTATTATATTACAATTAATACTAAAATTTTAGGTTTCACATGTTATTTGTAAATAGTGGAGTTATTGTCCGATTTCATACAGCAAAACATTTTGAATTTTCTTTTGTTTTTTCATTCGCAGTCACACAGACAGAAATGTTATCGGCGACATTCCATTATTGTTCTCTTACCCACCCGTAATATGCTACCAAACTAAATGTTTCCCTTTCTAATGTTTCGCCATTCGCGACCTTTTTTATGAAATAATTTTTAAGATTATGATTTCGAACAATTCTGGCAAAAAATCTTTTACATATTTAAAATTTTTGACACTCGCGATTTTTGACAAATTGTATTACGGAATTTGATAGTGAATCATCACGACAGATTCACTTAAAATTTTTGTAAACGGAGTCACACCTCCTGGCCACATGCATATTAGCGCTGTTCCACATGCATTACAAAACAGTCCGATATTGTACAAAATGCTCCCAAAAGTGTTCCAGATGACAATTTTCGTGCAATTTTGTTTTTCGTTTGAAAAATTAAGCAGTAAATTTACAAATAAAGGAGAAAATGTTTATTTAAAAGTATATTAAGAACCAAAATGAAAGGTTTTCCTGAAGTTTTAAGTACATATTTCGACCCTTTTTTAAAAATAAATAAAAGAAATGCTTTTACAGACCCGTGAACAATGTATTTACAATTTCATTTAACAGCTGTGAAGCTGTTGCAAATTTTTGTGTTTATGATGTTGTGTTTTTAAGCGACTGAAATCGCTGAAATAAAATTGAATTTAAAAATTAGGCAACATTAACATTTTAAGAGACCAAATAGTTGGGCCGGGAACAAGCACTATAAACAATAATAATTTTAATAAATTATTAATACAACACATTGTCTTTGAATTTTGTTTAATTGTACTTTTTTCTATATGTATGTCTGTTTTAAAGTCTCCCATAAACTTAACTTAACATTTCAAGATAAATCTTTGAGTTCCAACAATTTTGGATAACTTTGGCACTTTCAGGGAGTACTTTCCTTTTTTACTCTCATTAGTCTGGCCTAGTCCAAAGTTATCTGGAACACATCAACTATCTAGTTCAAGCGCATAAAAGGCGCCCGTGCAACACTCTTTCCTATAATAGAAAATAATGGTCTTAAAAAGTAACTAATTTTCAAAACAATTTTTGAAAAATATCAGTTGCTCTTGGCTGACTATTTCGCGTGTTGATCAGAAGATCCGCATTTCGAAAGATCGATCAGAGCAACGCGTCTAACGTTGACAGCGTCCTCCTTACATCAACGAGGTAAAATAATAACTGATTTGGCCCTCCTTCAGCTTAAAAATTAATGCGCAAACATAATACCGGATACACAGAGCTGGTAAACCAAAAACGCAGCCGCAGGGTTGTGCTAGAATTAATGTCACCATCGTTGTATCTTTTCTATTCGTTATTGCATATGTAGGAAAACATCTCCAAAGCAGTGGTCCAAGAAAAAAAATATACATAAAAAACATCTAAAAGCTCATAATGAAAATATTCCCCATTACAAAATTAAAATCGAATTGTTTTAAATTTTTTCGCTAATTATTTAACTAATTGGTTTTGTTTTATTTGTATATGGAGTCATTCTCAAATATTTCTTGCGAGTTCTTCTATAAACATATGGAATTTCTTAGCTTTTTTCAAAAATTTGTTTAAAGCTCTACTGACGATTTTGGTATTAGCGCCAAATGAAATTGTGCATATAGACCAGCTAAACTATATAACAAACATAGATAAATAATTGTTTCGTTAATCTAAAACAGTTTTTCAAAAACATTTCGGGTATTAAGGGAAACTTTTTAGATATTTGGGAACAGCGAAGAAATATGTAGATCCGGCAGCCTTGATCAATTCAATGGCCTACTCACAGCCGATGTTCCTTCGAATTTTTTCGTTTTCATTGATTTTGTTGTAGAAAATAAACAAATAAACAGAAAACTACGAATCGAAAGTACACAACCGACTTTAACTTATCGACATTCAAAGATACAAAAGCTTCAAAACATAAATACGCACAACATCATCGCTACTGCCACCATTACTTGCTTATTATGTCATTTACTTTGTATGCGCTCTCTTCCTTTGCCATTGAATTCATTAAAATTTTTTCCAGCTTTTGTATTCTGTTTATGTACTCTACGGCCTAGCTGCTCGTGTTAAGACAAGAGGCCAACAATAATAGTCCCGAAATTTATGAGACTAATTAACATTCGGGAAATGGAATATGAAGCGCCGCTCTAGAGGCAGAGACACAATGAATATAAAGACATGTGTATATCTTTTGTAGCGTACAATATAATTCGTTATGAATAATTCATAACAATTTGTTGGTTTGAAATATTGTAGTCGAAACATTTTGTTGTAACATTTTATTTCATTTCTTCGCAAAAGTCTGAAATAACTAAAATTTTAGCATCGCTCTTACAAACATGCGATACGTAAAGGGTATCCCAAAATTACGAGAGGATTTGTCGCCATCTGTGTAGCAAAGTGTTGGCAACACTAAAAGTTTTGCAACTGGCAAGTTTTCGATAAGAAAAAGGAGAACGTTAGACAAAGGCTTTCCATTAGTCTAAGGTCACACACGACGATTTTAATTGTCGCAACTTTTTCAGAATTTTCTTTTGAACTTGCTTTTATTCATACACGAGAATTTCTTCGGCAATTTTTCTGTTTTGCTTAGCTTTTATTTTTCTTACAATTTTACATTAATAATATAAAACAATAATATGTAGCACGCTTTTTGTTAATATTTTTACACTAAAACAATTTTTTTGTGCTTTTTTATTTTTAAAATATTAAAACGTTTCATTTTTGTGTTTAATTCGAATTATAAATTATTTACACACCAAAAAGCGAAACACCCAATGAAAAGAAATGTGCAATATTCAAAAAAAAAAAACGAATGAGAAAATTGCTTCAAATAGCCAGCGATTATTTTTTTCTTTTTTCTCCCCTCACCGCAAACTGAAGGAAAGAATTGCCCAACTAAAATCGTAGTGTGTGAACTTAGACTTAAGGCCCTGACTTAGTATCAGATTTAGACGTTAGACCTGTCAAAAATTGCAAGTGTATTAAAAAAGAATGACAGTGTGAATTAACATTTCGTGTGTCTGTCAGACTTGTTGACAGGTCTGAACGATTTCCTAATTGTTTTTTTTTTGTTGTTGTTCAGAGAAAATATTCTCCATGTGATCACAGTTTCTTTTTGTGGAGCAACTGAACGTGTTTCTGTTTTGTAGCGATTTTCGGAAGTAGGACATAATTTTATAAATTTTTTTACATAATCGCATGCCTTAGTATGACAGTCAGTAATGGTTTTTATAAAACAAAAACAAAAAAAATATTAACCTTTCGAGTAAAATAATCCTATAACCCGTGACTGAGCATCCACAAAACCGTGCGATTATGTAAAAAGAATTCAATTGAAAATTTAAACAGTGTGATAAAAGGGGCTGCTGTTGGCTAAGTAATTAGCGCGTTGACTCTACATTCATAAGACGTACGATGCCTTCAATATCCCTTTCAGCCAGAAATATTTCTCATTGATCTATTCTGACAGCGTAACCCTTCTACGGCATTTGAGCAACAAGACGTCGCCGATGGAAAATAATTATTAAAATGGATATTTTTTAGCTTAAAAATTAATGCTCAGAAGAAAGTGAAAACATGTTCCAATTAAAAAAATCAAAATTCAATTAAAATAATAATTAGATTTCAACCTATCACGAAAATAGCAGAATCAATTAACAGTTTCAATTGAAAAAATTTCACGATTTTTTTCGGTTTGTTCCATTTTATGTGATTTTCATTGCATCGTTTTGATAGAAGGTCAATTAAACCAATTAAAATGCACTTGGATTCAATTAAATTATTAATTAAGAAATAATATTTACTAAGCAAAGATTTAATTGGGAAAAGTTTATATAATTTTTTCAGTGTGCCTCAACATCACATCAAAGACAGGCGCAACAACTCTGCTTTAATAATTCACAAAATGCCAAACTATGGAGTTGTGCGGGAATTAAGGTCTCGCGATTCTTCCTATCACTTGCAAGTGGTTCGGATGCAATGTCTAGCATACGTAGTAGACATCACTTGAGAACTGGTCCAGAGAAAATGTTTATGCAAGGTGTGGTAAAAGTAATCACCCTGTTGGAAACATTATAAACTTTTGCAAATGACACCAAGTGTGAATTCGGTTTAGACATTTGTAAAGTAAACAAACGCAGAATATAAATCGACAAGTCACGAATCGATTTACTCCGCAATAATGCGGAATAATTGTCTCCATTTTTTTGCGCAACAATTCGTCGGTTGTGTTGGCGCAGCGTGAACTTTGTGGCAGATTTTCTGGCCGTCGGAAAAACATTGCGGCATTTGGCCACTCGCCTTGAAAAGATTGGAAGAACACGAGATGTTCCCAGGGCTGTCCGGGCCCGGATCAGCCGTTCTGCAGAGAATATCGCTGTAGCACAAGATGTGGCAGAGGAGCCCGGATCATCGGGCAGACGACGTTCCGCGCAATTGTGTATTAGCCGGCGCTCCCTATGCAGAATTTTGGTAACAGATTTGAAGATGTTCCCTTACAAAGTGCGGAAAAAATTTCCCAAAAGAAAATCAGGTGATTACTTTTACCCCATCTTGTACATATTTCATTGAAACTGTGTGTGATGGCACACCCTTTGCAAAATGTATCGCAATTGGTTATTTGTCTCGGTTTTTTCTGCGAGTTTTGAACATCCCTTCACGCAATTGTTAGTTGTCACATTTTTTTTTTTTTTTGGAAATATTTCTTGTTGCTGTTGTTGTTACTGTTGTTGTTACTGTTGTCGTTGTTGCTGTTATTAAACCAAACTTTACAGTTTCATTGTGTATTTGAGATGTTGCAGAGTTGTTGCTGCTGTTAACAGTGTTTACATCCGTTGCTGGTTTACTCAACCATATTTTTCATTTCAACTATTGCTGTTCGCTGTCTTTTCAATTTCGTTTGTTTATTTCATTTAATATTTTTTTTTTCAGTTACAAGCCACCAACAAATTTCAATTTCATTCAGTAACCTTACGGTACGTGTACTGAACTGTTGTATTTATTCGTATTCCATTCGACTGAAAATTAATTTTTTATTTTTCCATACGAGCAACAATTACATATGGAGAAATACACGTGTATGTAAGGTGTTGAAAAGTAAAAAAAGAAATAGTTAATTGTTTATCCTGTTTTCTGGAAACACTACATTTTACAATCTTTGACAAATTTGCGTGGTTTGAAGTGTTTAAAGTGAGTTTTATGGAGAAAAGAAAACTAAGTTTTAAAAAAAAATTACTACTTTTTAAAAGAAATAACTTTACTATAAAATATTTTAGAGTGACGGCTGAGCAAACTATATTTTATATTATTTTTCACAAAATGTTAACAATATTTTCACAATAATTATTTCTCATTTATAAAGTTACTTACTTTGGTATATTTTGTTATTTGTGTGAAGCTAAAAAAACAATAAAAATATTATTCGGTGAAAAATCGCATAAAACGAATCAAGCATTTGAGTTTTCTTAACGTAAATAAAACATTTTAAAATTCGATAAATTTCATATTAAAAAGTAGGACACTGATATTTGTTTATTAAATCGTTTTTAAATCTGAAACATTTGTTATGACTACGACAGCATATTTCTCTATTAGAACAGCCTCAAAGGATAACAATAGCTATCAGGATCATAGAATATAATTTACAAAAAATCAAACGTTTTTCCTTATTTCCACCAAATTTTGTGCATTAAGACTTTAATCGAGTTATGAAGAGTTAGAAGACTTAATGATTTTCAGTCAGTTGCTGGAAATTCCCGATCAATAAAAATAACCAGAATACAGTAGATAATTGATACTTTCAAACTTCTATTCTGCCCACTCGAAAGTTTTTTTATTACACGGATAGAAAAGTAATTTCTTTAGTCAATGAAACGCATTCATTAGATATTCTGCTTATACTAATAAAGATGTTCATTAATACAATGAAAGATTTCATCATTGCATACACGATTCCTCTCAATTTACACTTTTCTGAGATTGTGCATTTTCATTGTATTTCAGAAAGTCTTTACATTGTTTAAATAAATTTGTTTTTGAATATTTTTGGCAAATAGAAACAAAAAAAAATTATTTTTAAAAAATTTTGCTGCACCTTTAAACTGACTAGTTGACATTGGGCGCGTTCATAAGTCGTAACTTTTGCGCAACTGTTGAGTGTTTGTCTCACCGTACTACCTAAATAAAAGCGAAAGCATATTTTTACTCTCAAAAATTCGCATGCCCAGACAAATTGTTTTTGTACGAGTGCAACAAAACGCTTATTGAGAGCAAAAATACGCTTTCCGCTTTTATTTAAGAAACACGTGATATGTATTATTACGTACTTTATGATATTCCCATAAAGTATTGTTTAAAAAAGCAAACTCAATAATATTGATTATTGAGGAGGAAAGCATATCCATATTGTAAGTACTATTTCGCTAATGCTTAGTTAGCTCATCAGTGAATTCTTCCTAATTTTTGATTACAAACTTCAGATTCTTAGGTTCGAAATTTACCTAAACAATAGAGAATTAATAGTTCATAATATTCAATACCGAAGCATACTAACCTAAAGTTGTATTATTTTTTACTTTTTAGTTCCTTTTTGAACTTTTTTGTCAAAAATTTTTATTTTTATCTCCGTCTGTGTATGACCTCATACATGATTTTTGTGAAGTGAAATGTTTTTTTTTTCTAATTGGTTTTTATTAATATGAAATGTGTGTATCTTTTATTACCTGATATTTAATATGATGAGGAACCAGTCTGCTCATTTCATATGGATGATACCCTATCTTTTTTTACGCAATTTTTCGAAGGCCGTATCTTTCGCGTACAAACAGAATTAAGTGTGATTTGTTGAAGTCAATATGAATAACGTTTGCTTTAAACGAGTCACGTTTTTTTAACAAGAGGATGACATTACTTCCAAAATACCGGTTCATTGAAGGGTAATTAAAAAGAAGAGAAATAAATAAATAAAAACTGTGCTTTGACCAGCTCAGTGTGATGCAAGACCTACTGACTGACTTACTTACTGCGATCGTATTTCATTTGCACAAGGAAGTAAGTGACCAGCTGTCGATGCATCACATAAATGATGATGTAAACACTAAAATAATGTTTACTTTTTTTTAAGTTTGCACAAGTCTACGTATTCTTTTTTTTATTATTTATTCTGTTCATAAAAATTTTGTGCTATATTTCTTATATATTTTACGAAAATAATACTACTTGTTGCGATAATTTTAAGCTTCAAATTGTTAAGCTATGTACAAATGATTGTCAGATTTTACAATATTGTAGGATATGGCAATATGGCGCCACTCACAATGTAAGAAAACTGTACAATTTCACAGTCACATAATAAATTTATCTGTCAACAAAAATTGTCTGTTCACACGGTTGTCAGATTATTGTTATGCAAATGTAGCCAGATCTGACGTTTAACATTGTATCTGAACATTTATGGGCAGCGTTGCCAACAGAAATATTTATCTGCCAATGGTGTTATTGTACGGTGCACATGTGACTGTAAAATGTGTAGCAATTACGTGTCAATGGAAATGAAGGGTGTTTTCAAGATTGTCCGAATTATGACAACATTATTTTCATACAATGCACGGACAATACATTTTGTGACAATGTTGCGGTTATTGACCATTTTATTGCAATTTTTCCATCGTGTGTACATAGCTTTAGTCTCCAATCTTTATACAGTCGTACATACCTTTATACATTTTTTTCTTTTTATTTGCTGTTGGGTTTGAAAAGATTTTCCATCATACGTTATTAAACGGTAATAAGCATATTTAAGCAGATTAGAACTACGCTGTGTCTATTTACATTGTTAAAGAGTTCCCAGGTCTGTCTAAGGAGCATCGTCTAGTGTCGTATACACTAATTGCATTAAATCTAATTAAGATCTGGGAGTCATGAGTAGCAGTCTTATTTCCAATAGAAATTTATAAACTCTTTTCAGAACTCTTTCCCATCACTTTTCAAATTCAAATTTGATTTTCTTAAATCCGGAACAATAGATTGCATCATGAGTAGAGTGTAGTGATCTAAAAGAAAACACACACACACATGCACAGACGAGCTTCATTTGACGAAATGACATAAATCTCAGCTCTGTTGCTATTATGGCCACATTCATTTGAACGACCGATTATACATGCATGCACACAGAAAGTCAGTGTTAAGGCTGAATGAAGTAAGAAAAATGTATGGAATTTTAAGTAGACAGTTGAATTTAAAGTAACATTTTTCCATAACCGAATCAAACAGTAAAAATCTTTACAATGATGGATTTATCAAAATGGAATACGTATTTCATAACTTTTTTTCTCTTTATATTGTTTTGAGACTTGTTTAAAGGCAAACAAATCCAAAATTGTATAATTAACTTTACGAATATGAGATTGCAAAAGCCGCATTCATTTATTAAAATTACTGAACGTTGACAATTTAAATGTTTTAAGCAAATAAGCAGAAAAGAAAAAAAAACACACACACACAAAACTTACCAAAAAAGCAATTGCAACCAACCAGCAAAATCATTTATTTTGTAATTGTCACACTTGTACATGAATAACAAAAGAAATATATGGACATTAATGTCTTCAAATTAAACAAATTTTAAATTATTTTATTAAAGTAACGACAACGTGAGTTGACAGATTGATGGGCGGCGGCAAATGGTCTTACGAGTACAATCTATTTATTATGTATTTATTCAGGTATAGGAATGCTTGGAGCGAACTGCAGCCACAGCAGCACTAAAAACAACAGAAAACAATTCAACCGCATATAAATTAAAGACGAAAAAAAAATTATTCATTTATTATTAATAAAGGTTAATAACACTTTCTTTTTCCAACTGGTAGCGACAATGTAAAATATGTACTCGAATATGGCCAAAGACCGCACCACGCCACGCCACCATGCTGAAACCCAAACACAGCAAGTACTTCAAACAACAACAAAATAAAATTACGAAATAAAAACAAAAACAAAAACAAAATTAGAGTTACAAATACGGTAATAGTTGATCTGAATACAATAGTGCAACTTCACACAAACTGGCATTAGATTTACTCGTATGTACATACATATGTATGTATATTTGAAATACACATGCATACGTACATACATACGTACATACACTGCAGTACCGGGCATGCATACGATTTATTAAGTAATCGAAATGTAATTAATGTAATTAAACTCTTGGATGGATTAAGCTCGAACCCTGATACTCTGCTGACCAATTATTGAGTCATTCACCACCCACAATCAAATGTTCGCTAAAGTGAATAATTTCCCAAATCGACATATTCTTGATGAAAAATGATGCGCAAAATGTTCAGAAATTTTACAAAAAAAAAACTTAACAGCCAAACGAGCAAAATTCTCATCAAGTTTTTGTGAAATATATTTCCATTTTATTCAGATCCGAGAAAATTTTTTAATAAGAAGAAAACTTAGCGAGCAGGAAATAGGAAAAAATCGCTATAGATGTCGTAAGTAAAGCAAGAAGCTTAAGACGTTCCTTTCGTTTAGCATGCGTACTTTGTGGCACATTTTGTAGAAAGTACTGGGTGGCGCAAAATGAATCACCCTGTCGTAAGATGTAATAGCTTTTGCAAAAGGCGTTTTACGTCAATCATGTTTGACATTTGTGAACTAGACTAGAACTAGACTAGGCTGTGGGTGGCTGCTAATGTTGCTGAGAACAAACAATTCTCAACCAAACGACGTGCCACACAATTGGGCGTCACCAGGCGGACCGTACAGGAAATTTTAGTGAGACAGAAAGTGCAAACAGTGTATCATCCTCTTCGTTGTTGAGATTGAAGATGGCTGTACAGTAATTTACACGCAACTGACGGTCACCAGGTATTAATTGATGCACTCTTTGCACTTTGAGAGGGAACATGTGTAAGTCTTTCACTAAAATTCGTTGTAGGGTCCGCCTGATGATGCCCAATTTCGTGGCACGTCATCTGCTTGATGTTTCTTTGTTCTCAGCAACATCAGCAGGCACAGTTGCAATATTCTGGACAGAACCACTAGTCCGTTGACGGCTATGCTCTGAAAGATCTTTCTTTTTTATCATCACTCAGAACGGGATAGTTAGAGAAATGAGCAGGTGAAGTTTAACTATCTTACAGCTCTGATTTTGCAAGTTCTTTCTTTCTTTTTGTGTTGTGGTTGCAGTCTGTTCGAGTCGAGCAGCTAAGCGGCGTAATTGTTGGCCAGTTGGCGTGACACGATTAGGAAACCGACTACAAAACACCTTCGATCGATTATTGGTTTAAAAAATCGACACAATTGTTCCATGCTCTTGCGGAGTATAGCGCTCCATTGTTTGTCTGTTTGTATTCTGCAGCTGTCTAGTTCACAAATATCAAATATGATTGACGTAAAACGTAGTATGCAAAAGCTATTACACCTTAGGATATGGTGATTCATTTTGCGCCACCCCCATACTATTTAATAATGAAGTTCCTCCTAGTTTACATGATAAACTTTTCGATATCATTGTGATTACGTTTTTGTTAAACAATCTGTATGAGATAAAATAAGGTTTCCTCTTTAGCATTTCCATAACTGTTTAATAATTGGAAAATGTATAAAAATATAATCAAAGTTGTTGCGATGCGTTTTAAAGTGACTAAGTGACTTTCATAAACTTAAAGGGAGTTATTGACAAAAGGAAAATGGGTGTCATTTGAGTCGTACTTAAGTGACGGCATGTCTATTATTTCACTGTCACACCAGAGAGCACCTTTGTTCGGTTTGTTTCATTGTTTTCGATCTTAATTGTGTTTTTCTTTTTTAATCGCATTTCTTTTCTTTTTTTTCATTAAGTGTTTTGTGAAGTACTTCAACACTACAAGTAAACACATACATACATAAGTATATCTGTACATACATACGTAGTACATGCAAATACATATGCATATGTACATACATATGTTCATTTTACATACTTTATAGCAATACATACATATGTTTGTATGTAGATATTTGTTGTTTGTTTTGTGTTTTGGAAAATTCACATTTACACAGATTTTATGAAATGCTGGCTGAATGGCTGGCTGTCTGTCTGTATTTCTTCAATCTTTCACATCTGAGCGTTACTTTTACTTTCAATTATTTTTTTTTTTTTAATTTTTATTTATATTTCTGGGAAAATTTTCCCATTGCCTCGCAACTAAATACATCGTTTGAAAGAGAGATTATTATGAGTTTCTATGCACCACAATAATATTTTGTTTGTAATGAACATATTCTATTGAATCATTGTAGAATTGTTAACAGTCTTGTATTTTTAATTACCTGAAGTTTTATTTTTCAGTTAACCCTTTCGCGGACACTGACGTACATAGACGTTATGAAAATGTCAGCTGCTAAAAATTTTACTATTGGAGCATTTCATTTCATTTTCATATGTAGATCAGTATATACTTTAGATACTCGTACATAAGTATATGTAAGTATAAACTATGTTGCAGTTACAATAAATATATGAAAGCTTCAACTGTTGCCTGTGACACAGTTTTGTAGGCCTTCTGTAGGACTTTCCTACACTTTTTTTAGATCCAGTGCTCATCCTTGCTTGCCTGCTCAGGAAGGCCACATGAAAGCCCTACCTACTCCCTCCTACATATCGAGCCTTTGGTGCAATAGCATCGTAATTAAAAAAATCGTGAAAAATGCATTTGAAGTTTTGAGCCATCTTTTTGATAGTATTTTCGTTTACTAAAGTTATTTTTTTTACAAGTTTTTAAATAAAGAGGCATGTTTTGTAATGTTTTCTGTTTGTAAATTTCCTGTCATAAAGGAAATATTTCATTATTGCAAATAAATAGTGTTGGAAATAGCTGGATGCAATAAAGACATTTGTAGCTGTAGAATCTGTACAGTTAGAGATAGAACCATAATATTTTTTCCTTTAGATATATATTTCCCCAAAGATCACTTCTGCATACCCAGCTCAAAAAATCCAAATTTTGAGTTACTGCGGTGAGAGCCTAACTTTCAATTTGATTTCAAAAAACGGCTGTTTTGCATTTCAAACATTTCCACTGATCATTTTGCAATGGTTTTTTTTTTTGTTGCAAATCCGTGTAGGAATTCCCAATTCCATATACTTTGTTGTGTTATTGTAATGCAGGTAATGCAGTATTTAGCAAAATTGCATATCTACTACATCTGCAATGTTTGCGCCGGCAGTTTGCAACGAAGAGTGAGTTTCACAAGTAATTTTCTTTTATATTTTATAATGAAGTTTTCATATTGTTCTGTAACATATTTGAAGTTTTCAAGGATTGCATACGAAAAAGATCTAAAAAAAGATTTTTTTGTGAATGTTCGTGCAAAAGTTACCAAGAAATAATAATCTGGACGAGTCACAAATTATGTATCAGAGACTCGAAGTTCAGAAACGCCTTCTACCACTTGTGTTAAAAAGGCAAGTTTAGATGAACAAGATATAGAACAGTACCGGCTTCAGCTGATAGCAATTCACAGGCACATCGGAGCACACTCCTTTGTCGGTATTGCGTAGCATCGGCGAAATAAAATAATTAATCAAAAATGACTACTAAAAGCACAGCTTGAAAAAAAATTTAATGGACATCAGAGGCGCAGCAACACTGCTATAAACACAGAACGTGCAAAAGTAGAGTTGCAAGATAGTGAACCTTGCCTCTTCCTATTCTTTCTTCACATGTCATATCTTTTGCTGTTTCTTTTCTATAGAAGGTAACACCCAGTAGTGGGCCATCTTTGCCTGAGTAATACTTCTCTTTAGTAGAAAAGAAAAGATGCAGCAGGCATTGTAGATGATATAAAAACATCAGATGCGAAAAATATTGAGGATTTGATATCTGGAATAAAGATTTCTATACCAGTCCTACACTGGCCTAAACGTGTATATCCGTCTGACGTACAGGAACATCATGCTGACATAAGTTATTGTATTTTTGTTATACACTACGGAGGCACACAAACGCATGACGTTCATAAGCGTCAAAAATAAAAACTCGCTTTGTTAATGGTATCCGCGAAAGGGTTAATTGTTAAAAGGTTTTTTTCCGGTTTAAAAATATTGCAAAGTTGTCGTACTTAAAAATTTATTTTTTTTAATGTTGTAAAATTGTAAATGGGCGAAAAATGGTGTGAAACAAATGGCTTTCATTATTGTTAATTAAATTGTTTTCTTTGAAAAAAGCTCAATCGTTTAAATTTGTACAAATTCCAGATACATAGTTCATTGCAAATGTTTAGATACGAATAGGATAGAGGAAAAGTAATTTCATACTGTGAATGTTCACAAAAAGCAATTGAGCGATGAACGCCTAAAGAACATTAAAGAACATGGTCTTGTGTAATTTTTTTATAAACCTTTTTAATAAATCCAATTACACTATTCTGCAGACTATTGATTTCCTTAGACTCTCCACTATAAGAAAAATAAATTATTATTATTTTGCTAAAATATTTATTAGAATGTAATACAATATTCACATTAACATAACTTATGTGCTTCTGTAGACTTTTTCCACATTGACACATACGTGTATATACGAGGTGTGTACAAACAGAAAGGCACACTTCGTGGGCAACGTACATTCGATTATCGATTTTTGTTGTCGTTGTTGTTCTGTGTTGATACACATGTCCCGAACATATGTTCACAGTTTTAAGAACGTTGCATCGTTAAGTTTGTTTTTGACAGATAAAAAGGTTAAACGTGTTTTGTTGTTCTCGGCGATATTGTATTATTATGAAAAATGGTGCAAAGAGTTTGCATCAAATTTTGTTGAAAAAATGCAATCAAGTGCTCTAAAAACTTCAAATGTTGGCAGTGTAGTACAGTGAGTCTGCTCTAAGTAAAAAAAATGTTTGCAAGTGGTACAAACTCTTTCAAGTTGGCCGAGTAGATGCCGACGACAAATCTCACTCTCGACGCTGCAGCACATCAATAGCAGAACATAATGTCGAAGCTGTGACGAAAATTGTTTTTGAAAATCGTCGAATTACCTTAAGGAAAGTTGCTGAGGATGTTGGTTGTCATATCAGTCGGCTTGTGTCATGCAATTTTTTCGAATGCGATGTGTGTGAGGGCATTTCTTTCCGAAACTTCTGAATTTTCATAGGCTTTTGTCTACCTGTGACTTTTTCCTGTTTCCAAAAATTAGAAGACATATGAAAGAACGGAGATTTGCGACGATTTATGAAATAAAAACTTCATCTTTGGATGAGCTCAAGGACATCTTAAAAAGTACTTTGACAATTGGAAAAAGCGTTGGCACAAATGCATTGTATCTAAGGTGGAATTATTTTGAAGGGAACAATATATATATATATATATTGAAGAATAAATAAATAGATGTTTCTTGCTATTTATTTTACCGTCTTTTAATTTTTTTTATTATTCACAACAAGTTTAAGCAAGAACCAATTTCCTGAAGAAGCTACACAAATAAGTGGCGAAATATTGAAGAACACTGCTGACCTTAAACTTGAAAAATATTTAATAATTTAATTTAAAATAAATAAAAAAATTTTTCATAAAAATACTAAGCCACCTTATTTTTTGAACACACCTCGTTTGTCGTTGTGAAATTCTTTTGCTATTTTTCGTATTATAAATATTTTTTACATTTAATAGTTGAATTTCTTTGGCAATACTGTTTGTGTTGATTCTATTGTATTGTTGTATCTATTCGTGTTGTTATTGTTGTTAGCGATGCAATTGTTGTTCACGTTTATGTTGTTGTCTCTGTAATGGAAAGCGCTGGCATCACTTGAGGGCTTCTTTATTAAGTTGAAAACAAGAAGCAATT
Source organism: Dexiosoma caninum (assembly GCA_963924685.1). Taxonomy (NCBI): domain Eukaryota; kingdom Metazoa; phylum Arthropoda; class Insecta; order Diptera; family Tachinidae; genus Dexiosoma; species Dexiosoma caninum. The sequence continues at coordinate 123,615,091 of OZ004725.1, read as the reverse complement.
AAATTGAATTTTTTATTGGAAATAATTTCTTTTCCCAAATCAAAGTGTTAATGAAAACATGGAGTATTATTTTCTACTAAATAATAACAACTACATAAATTTTTAATTGCATTTCTAATTAAAATATTGAACTTTCACGAAAAATGCTTCATCCTAATCAAAAGAAAAACATTACTTTTAAAGAAGTAAATTTCAATTATTTTTTCTTGAGACGAAAATAACTATAATTTAGTTTGAAGCCAGCCATAATTATTTTTAATAATAAGTTACCTACTAAAACATAAAAAACAAAATTTAATTCGAGAAAACAACATGAATTGGCAGCTTCAGTTTCCAACAGAGATGCTGCTTCACGTGTTGATGCAATATAAGATTTAAATTTTATTTGATTAAATCATATGGATATGTATGTACATATGTACGAGGGCTGTTTGAGAACTCCATGACTATAGAAATAAAATGATTTTTTTTCGTCAGATAAGAGTTTTATTTTTCAACATAATCTCTTTTTAGATCAATAAATTTAGTTCAGCGTTTTTTAAATTTTTTTTATTCTTTTCAAATAATAGGTTTTCTCAAGGAACTCAAAATAGGCGATAGTTTCGGTTATGACTTCTTCACTCGATCCCAATCTCTAGCAGTCAGCCATTTCTTCAGGTTTCGAAAAAGAAAAGACTCCTAGGGGACTAAATCGGGGGAATATGTTGGATGGGGTTGCAATTCGTTGCTCAATTAATGGATTTTTCCCGTGTGCACTCGTGCATTGTCTCCTTCAAGACAACACTTTCTTTTTCGTCAAATGTGGTTGTTTTTGCTTTAAATCAATATTGCATCAGTCTAAAGGATGTCATGGCTGGTGATCATTCTCTCCTTTTCTAATTAATCTATGTGAATGATACCGCATACATCGCAAAAAACTGTAGCCATGACCTTGTTGGGTGACAGGACCACCTTGGCCTTCTTTGGTGCACGTTTACCCAGTGAGACACACTGTTTTGATTGTTCCTTGGTTTGTGGTATGTTGATGGATCCATGTTGCGACTACACTTATATAACGGTGTAAAAATTCGTCCGGATTGCGGTTGAACATCACACACGAAATACACTTTTTCTATTTCTGTTTTAAATTCCCGAGGTTATATGCTTGGCGAGGTTATATATGGCTGTCAAACACGGATTAAATGAGGCAGCTTGCTCAAAAATTGACAGTTGTTTGGAGGTTAATGGCAGCAGTGTTGCTTTACGGCGAGGAAATTCAAAAAGTCATGGAGTCTTCGGACAGCCCTCGTATTAACATGCATATGCATGTTAAATCGCGTATACAATATTATTAAACGAAAGAATTGAAGAAAGAAAATTAAATACCAATTATTGAATTGCAAAATTCATCACAAACTTATTCACGATTAAACACGATTTATTTGTTTTGATTCATTGATTGGAACTGACCACAGACATTAAAATCAAATGAATTAGAGTAGCAGGACTTTGTTTCATGTATTCTAAATAAAAACGAACAAAAATTCGTCCTAAATATTTATTTAGGACAGCAGTTATTGTTGTAATACTTTTTAAAGTGGACCAGCCATTATTTGACCATTTGAGTTGAGCTTTTTATTTCAAAAAGCAATAGGAAAACTGACCCACATATTAAAATTATGTACGTATGTATAATAATATTATTAATAATAATAAAATAATAATTATTATTGACCAACCCGAAACTTCCCTCTAAGTTTAACCCATTCAAAGCAAATTTTAAGCATTCCGCACAGTTTTGAAGTGAAACAAATCAATGATTATCGAAAGTCGAATTGATTAGAAAGTACGGAATAATTAAAAAACAAACATGTTTTAGCAAAAACGTTCGACATTGATATTTCTATATCTCTCTCTAATCATTTTACCGAATTATTTTCTTTTTAGACTGCACTGTTCATCGTACATTTTAGAATTTTATTAAATTGTTTATTACCCGAAAAAAAATTTAAAAATTTGTAATCTTCGATTGACCAAGTTGGCCCACTCGTTCAGCATTAAAAAAATGAAATTTGTTTATTTTTCCAAAACTCTTTATAAAGAATTTCTCGATAAAATGATCAGGTCTCTGCATTAATTAGTTCACTATATCCCGAGCGTAATGTATCTTGAAAGCAGTTCTTGTGTGCATATACACTCATACGTATATTTTTTAATATCTTGTGCACTGGATGTCACCAGAAGTCCTGGCCTTACATTTATGCTTCCGATTTTTTTTTTAATTTCTTCAATCAACTTGGACAACAACAATTTCTTCATCTACTTGGATGTTTCTTTTACAGAACGTTCTTCCACTTGTGCAATTAATAAATTAAAGTCGAACTAACCTTTTTTTTAAAAATTGGGAATGTAGCACATTGTCAATTATTAAAATAATGAAAATATGCACTTTAGAAGTTTCTAAAAACAATTGCTGCCACTGTTGCGTGTGCAAAACGATTTTTGGAATATTTGTAAGATTTTGTTTTTTTAACTTGTTACGCTTTTTCCACAATAAGTTTTCTCGAAAGATTAAATAAAATAAAAAGATTACTATATAATACATACATATGTATGTATGTATGTACATATATGTATACAGTGAATACTGTATTCGCGGACCGTTCTAGCACTGCTTTAAAGTTATTAATTTTCGTTCTTTTTAACGAACATATTCATCTAACAGGAAAAAAATTTCGTCGACGGTGAGTGTAGCATTATGACAGCTGTCACTGTATATACAATATGTATGGACAGGTATGTCTCTGTATGCGCTAGTGTAACCAAGAGCACTTTCCGTTTTCTAAATGAAAACAATTCTAAATTAACTTATTCGAATACGGCCATTAAAAATTAGAAGAAAAATTGTTCAAGCTTTTTTGTAACAAACACTTCATGTAAAAGCATTTGCTATTGTTAATTTTTTAAAAACAGAAACACGATTCATGTTAAAATCTGTAAATTTCTTTATTGACTTCATCCAAGTAATGAAAAATACACACAAATGTGTTTACAGATGCGTATACATGCATATGTATGTATGCATGTATGTATGTATGGATGTGTGTATGGATTTACGCTTAGATTAACTTGGAAGAATAATTGTTTTCTAATTAGCCATGTTTTCAGAAAAAGTTATTTCAGTAAGTATGTATGTACGGTCTATATGTGTGAATGTACGTACATACATATGTTTGTTTTTTTTTTTGTTGTAAAAGTTGCAAACTACACACACAAACATGCTAAATTAGCGGCATGCAGCAGCAAGTTGCTTTGTGAAGGTCCGTGTTGTCATGTCGCTCTGCCATTAAGAGTTACTACAAATACAAATGCGATCAAAAGCAATATTGAGGCAGAAAGTAGGCGTGTAGATTTAAAAGAAATTGTAAAAGATTGTCAAGTATATCAAAAGAAAAGATTATAGTGAAAAATAAAAAGAAAGAAAATAAGAAACCTTAGAAATCCACATACGAAATATTAAGTTTCCACAAAATTTAATTCATGAAACAGAAGAAGAAGAAAATGTTATTCAAACAAAAAAATTGCAGCAACACACTCGTGTATGTGCCAACAGCAAACAGTAACAATAGCAGCTGATTAATACTTTCACTTTCAACCAGAGATGAGCGCATGAATATTATTGTAAGCACACGACAACAAACGAATGTATTCCGAATGTATTCTATTGCATTGGCGACCTCTATTTGAATCGTTTATTTCAGAAACCCGTCAAGTGAGTTTTTTTTTAAATCATCAGGAAACTACAAACTGAAGAAAAATTTTAAGTGTTACTTATTGCATTTCAAAAACAAATAATAAGTTATGTTCGCAGGCTTAAAGACCTAAAGGACAAAAAGGAATCAGCTGACTTGGGTCCCATTGTGTTACCTGACCGGTAGGGTGGCGATGCCTGAAGTAGTCTGCACGTGGTCTAGAAAATCAAAAAGTCCTGGATTCGAGCCCAGTTTCACACTAAATCATAAAAACATCACGTATTTTTTCTGATGCGGATTAGTGTGTCTTGGGGTCAGTTGTTGGCGGAAAGTCCCAGTGGCGAAGGTCACTGAATAGTACCGGCTTCAGTTGTAACCATTCCATATACACTTACATTGTCGGTTAGTGTAGCATCACCGAAATAAAATAGTTACTAAAAAGTGCTCCTAAAACAAAATTTATACGTGTCCTTGTTGTCAGATGCGCGTTGCAACCGTGTGATAAACAAACAATTTGCAAAAGCAGAGTTGTAAGACAGTGAAGCTTTACCCTTTCCTCCAGTTCCAGCACAATGCATCGCATATGTAGGGGTCATTTTCTGAGTGTTAGTCCAAGATAAAAATAAATAAATAAAACATTCGGATATTTTTTAAGTACCGATGTATGTAATTTATTTTAAAATATGTATGTAAGTGCGAATGTTACGTCGCTAACTATTGAGTCATTCTCGAAATCTAATATTTCAATAGCACTGTGAACTTTGTACAGAAATATGACCAATAAATGAGCAGTTTATTTTCAAACTGAGATGAGTCACTTTTTCAAAAATATTAAATTAAAGATAACATTGATTAAAATTGAACGGTATCTCCTCTTGTTGTAAGAAATTTGCAATCAAATGTTAAGCAGGACTGAGGTTTTGATAAAATTTTGATTGATTAAAATTAAACTTGGTTAAAAAATTTGCAATGTTGACTTAATATTTTTGAAAAAGTAACTTATGACACTTTCAAAATACACGGGTCGAATAAAAAATAAGTTCACGATCATTATTCCACCGGTTTCTTTATGCATTTGTATTTTAAATATTTCTTTTTCAAGTTTTTGTCTGGCCTTACTTGAATGCGGCCAAATCAATGTTGTTTCCTCTTTGCCAATTCAGCTTTAATTCCATCAATTTTAGGGTCATTATTTACATTTTTATTTGTTTTTTTTTTTTTGTTTATTTTGTGAGTTATTCAACCATATTACACTCACGATTTTTTACTCCATGTCATGGATGGAAAACCAATTTCTTTTAGCTTGAACAAAATATCTTTTTGGCATAAAAATCAATTTTTTTCTTTTATATATATAAATAAATAGCTGTAATTCAATACACATAATTATACTTTGCTAGAAGCTCTGTTTTCGATATATGTACGTCAATTCGAATCATTGCAACGTTTTTTACTTCGCTGCAGCTTTTAAAGACACATTGCTTTTGCCTTAAGCTGAAAGTTCATACAACGTTTTATGCGCATTCTACGCATCTATCAAAAAAGTAGAAAAGTAGATATATGTACGTTCTCCCAAATCCAAAAGATTACTTATTTTTAGTCTCATCTCGCATAAAAAAACTCATACAAAACGCTGAAGATGAAGTTGTAGTCGCCTTCGAAAACAGCATGTTCTGCCGTTCTGATAGTGTTTGTTACTGTGCTTTACTCGTACAATTGCCTTTGATTTACTTCGTTGCATAAGCTCACTTGGCATTTCTTTTGCTGTCATTTTGTGAACACCATTGTTAAAATCTATGCAATGCTTGCAAAATCTTAAACGTCGCCCCTAGTAAGTACACACTATTAAGTTTGCTAACGATGTCACATAAATGTTATATGCTGGGTACCCAGCATTAGTAATTATCATATGTAATTGTCGAGAATTAGGCTGTTTGAACATTCCCATACCTGTTGAGTTCTCCCTCTCTCATTTACAATTCAGCTCTTCGTCTTGTCATGAACATTGTGAAATAAACTCAAAGATGCATTTTTTGTGCTTTTTAAACGTACATACTTACGTACACACATACATACATATACATGACATCTATAGTTATTACATCACATTTAATTGGAAATGAAGTTGTTGATCTTTTATATTGAACAAAAAAAAAACCCGGAACCGCGTAATAGGCTGCACAAAACGACTTTCAGGTTTTGTGGACGTCATGACGCGTCACTATTAAACTGATTTTTTAATGATTGCAAAAATCAATGACTTGTTTTTGTTGAACTTTTCTTTTTTAAATTATCAGAAATGTGCCGAAGTGTGATAAACTTCGATCGTTTTGCAAATAGTTTTTGATCTAAATTCCAATAATGTTATTTTCAAATGTGTAATACCCACATACACATACATACATACATATATTTTTTCTTTTAGTTTTTTGTTTGCATTTTGAAATTAATGATTTTAGGTGTGTCAAAATCTTGAAATTATTTGAAACGATATAATCATCGCATTTAAAGAAATGTGAAATTAATTTCATTTGAATTTCAGGCAAAACTTGGAAATCAGTTGAATCATATATAAGTATATTGAAATTATAAATACAAATCGTAAGCTTAATTATAATGTTAATGTATGAAATTTGTCGTAAGGCCACATTGCTCGTGCTTGTGCATTATGAAATTCTTTAGATAAATTTTAAATAAATTAAAGTTAATTAAACAGAATAATTACATGACTTATTTAGAGCGTGACAAAATATACCAAAGTCGTAAAGTAATACATTATTTTTTCTGTGAAAAACGTTCCATTATTTAAGGGGTGTCGGTTGGAAAATGCTGTCCATTCACAGCGTTTGAAAGGTGTGAGCCTTAAATTAATCAAAAAAAAAATATTATTCATTATATTTACAGCATACAACTGTAACCGAGTTACCTTTTTTGATTTTTGCACAACATTCCAAAGATACATATTTATTGCAACCGAGCCGATGATGTCTCCCGGAAGACTGAATTTGCTACTTTTGCTGTTGTTCCTAAGTGCAGTACTCAGTACAGATGTTTATGGCCAAGCTGGTGTAGGGTCCTACACGAAATAGAAAACGTGCATGGCTTTTCTGATTATAATGCTACGAGTCAAGCTGCTGCATTCATTCCGAAACAAAGTTATAGTCCCAGCCACGTTCAGACCGAACTAAGATTTAGCCGTGTTTTGGATCCCGAGAAAGACACTGTGGTGTCTGTTAAGGGAACTAAAGGCCAAGCTGTCGACTTGGTAGTTGGCAGAAACAGTCGCAAAGGTAGATCTGGTGA